>OX101756.1:139397670-140061857 GCA_944452675.1 Tachina lurida | reverse complement strand
CTTAATTAAAGTTATGTTTAAAAAATTCTAATTAATTAATATGTTTAATTGACAAAATAAAATTTTTAATTGATTATTTTTAATAGACCTTTACAGTTCTAGTAACTCCAATCCAATTTTTCTGTAGATAAAGTATTTTGTTAAAAATATATGATTTCCAATGTCCTCCAAAAGTTTTTTCTAATTTGCACAATAGGTCAAATTATAGCTTTTTCTGTGCAAAAGTAAGAAATTTTTTCAACATTTTGTTTAATTACCATTATTTGGTAAGCGGTTTTAATTTCACACAGATAAAGTGGTGATTTGACCCATAGTGCGTGGTGGAAAATACAACTGCTGTATTCGGAAAAAATAGTTTTTAATCATTTTTTAAACACAACATAACCCGCGAAGCAATTAGCTTGTCTGCGGAAAACATCCAGGGTCTATGGCGGGAATCGAACCCAGGACCTCTGGACTGAGAAGCTAGCATCGCTACCACTCAGCCACAGGTTTGCAAAAGAAGTTTTGTATGAAAATTTTTTTGTTAAATTATTTTTTTTAATAAGGCTTGAAAATGAGATTTTTGTTCTGTTAAATAATTTGCCAATAAATTACAAATATTTTAATTTTAGTTATTATACGAATAATTAAAAAAAATTAAACAATTTTAAGTTCAAATACTAAACAAATTTAGTTAATAGTGTATTATCCTGTTAGGACATGTGAAAGAAAACTCGTATCACTAACATATACACACTCTTACTAACAATTATTATTTTCGTATATTCACCCACTTTGTGTGACTACAAACAAGACATTTGCTTAAAGGAAGACTCTTCTAAAAGAATTGCTTAATAAATCCTTAATATTACCTTGACTTTATTGAAGTGGTTAAAAGTTGTTGTATATTTCTGCGAAATTATTGTCCTACACACACACACACACATAAAAAAAATTATTATGCGCTTGAACATCTATAATTCCTTTTCAGTTTAGTTTCTGCTTATCTTAAATAATCTTAAACTTTCTTCTACTGGTAGAAAATTTCCACATTTAGCAAATACCCGTCAACAACAAACATCAAGCTGCTGTTAAATAAAGTTTACAGCAACAAGAAAAACACTACTCAAATAAGTATTTTATATAAATGTATACAAAAATAAAAAATAAAAAGTAAAGGGAACATTAAAAAGAAAAAGTGTTGATAGCTCAAGACATGACAAATTCTTAAATAGAAATTCCTTTCACAAGATTCCAATTCACAATATATATATTTTTTTTGCTCTTGTATTTATTTCTTCTTTGTCACTTTCAACTAACTTACTCCCACTGTGTGGGTGGGTGTAGGTGTGTGTGTGTGTGTGTGTGTGTGTGTGTGTGTGTGTGTGTGTGTGGCTGCCATTAGCATAACATGCTGACAAACCCCAGCATCGCTATTGCCATCGCCATCGCCATTGCCATTACCACCTTCATTCAGCCTGCCATCATGATCAACTCCTTTCGTTTAGGTTGTCTTTTCCTTTTTGGCGCACCCCATTCATTTGAAAGCTTAACACTTTCTTGTTTTGGAAATTGACTTTATATTTCAAGTTATGTGCTAAAGTATTTGCTCTTCATGTTCTTCTACATGTTAAAGTTGTTGCTGCTTGTTGGTGTTGTGATGGCAAGACCTGAAGAAAAAAATCGTTGCGAAAAAAGTTAAAGAATTTAAATTAAAAGGACATTTGACAGCATTGTCAATTTTGTCAATTGTTTGGTGTGTCGACAAAGAAGAAAAAAATAAGAAAGAAAGCGATAAAATAATAAAATAGAGAAGGAAAATATGTAAGTACTATATAACGTTAATATGTATATAATTGCAATTTATTATGTTGCTTTTTTATATTTTATTCAACTTGTTGGATTTCACTTTACAGCGTGCAAAATAAAGAGAGTGCAGGGAAAAAAACTTTTTAATTAAAAAACTCTAAATGAGTTAAATAATTAGAATATAATAAAAAAATATGTTTCATACAAAAGATTGTTATTGCTGAAATATTGACTTCAAGTCTTCGCAAGCTAGAAGTTTGGAAAGGAAGATGGTAAAAGAGAAACATAAAATTAATTAATTAATAGAAAAAAATAAAATACGAGTAGAAACAATTATAAATACATTAAATTCTTTAAGAATCTTTATTAGTATTTAAAAGTCAGTCAATTTATGTTTATGTTTCCGTACACCCAAAGGTCAAAAATAACCCTATGTTTTTCGTTACGATGTCGTTCTGTCTGTCAGTCTGTCACTGGCTGGTTTCTCAAGATCCGTAAGAGCTGCGGATCTGAAATTTGCACAGAACTTTGACTGCCTCAACAAAAAATACATGACAGTTAAAAGTTAAAGGGCTCGAGCCCGGTTTCCGACAGTCTTCAAATAACAAAACCACGCATTTGTCCCTTTGTGTGAGTTGTAGAAAACTTAAAATGATGAAAGCATAGACACTGGTCACAGAACTGTACCGGCTGCAGCGAATACTACTCCTAATGTAACATCCCTCCTTTGTCGGTATTGTGTAGCAGAATCATAGGCGAAGTCAAATAACCAATAAAATGAATACTAAACACATTTTAGAAAATTTAACACGTCTCATTAACACCAGAGGCGCTGCAACACTGCGTTATTAAAAACGTAGGTGTGGCTTCTCTTTGAAAAAAAAGTAAAAATTAAAGGGTCTTCTATCAGTTAATGTAATTTTGACTTTATAATTTTGACAACTTAATGCAAATTTCAAAAACGCTAAAACCAAAAAAATTTAAAAATTAAAATAATGCCGAAACAACAAATCGCCAAAATTAAAAAACGCTGATATGAAAAATATAAAAAATAAAAATAAAATTAATAGGTAAAATGCAAAAAAAAAGATAAAAAGATCGCCAAAAACTAAAAAAAAAATCACCAAGAACCGAAAAATTCGCCAAAACAAAAACAAGCGCCAAAAGAAAAATACATAAATCGCTAAAACTAAAAATATGTATTGTAAGAAACAAAAAATAAATGCTAAAAATAAAATAATAATAAATTAGCCAAAAACCGAAAAAATCACTGAAACGGAAAAAATCGCAGAAACGGAAAAAATGGCAGAAACGAAAAGAAAATCGCAAAAACGAAAAAGCGCCAAAACTAAGCAAATGCGTCAAAACCAAAAAAAAAAATATTAAAATAAACCCAAAAATCAGCGAAAAAGCGCCAAAACACAAAAAATCGTTAAAAAACAAAAAAATCGGCAAAACAAAAAAAAAACTCAAAAACCGAAAAAATTGCAGAAACCAAAAAAAATCGCAAGTACGATCCAAACATTTTTTTTTAAATTTTAAACATTCAGCAGAACGAAAAAAACGTCAAAAATCGAAGAACTCGCAGAAATTAAAAAAATCGCTAAAACAAAAAAAATCGCAGAAACGAAAACAGCGCCAAAATTAAGAAAATGCGTCAGAACCAAAATAAAAAATCTAAAAATAAATAAAATTTTGCAAAAAGGCGCCTAAACTAAAAAAATGCGCTAAAATCGAAAAAAATCATTAAAAAAAATCAAAAAAAAAACTGAAAAACCAAAAAAAAAAACCACAAAAACCGGATAAAACGCAGTAACGAAAGAAGTCACAGAAACGAAAAAAAACAAAATTAAGAAAATGCGCCAAAACACAAAAAATCGTTAAAAAAAACCAAAAAAGTCAGCAAACCGAAAAAAACGCCAAAAATTAAAAAAATTACAGAAATGAAAAAAATCGCTAAAACGAAAAAAAGCCCAGAAACGAAAGAAGCGTTAAGATCCAAAATAATCGTTTAAATAAAACCAAAAAATTCACCAAAAGGAAAAAAACGCCAAAAAGCGAAAAAATCGCATAAACCAAAAAAAAACCACAGAATCGAAAAAAGAGAAAAAATAAAAAAAAAATAGGCAAAACGAAATAAACGGCAAAACGAAAAAACGGCAGGAAAAACCGCTGCAACCGAAAAAATCGCAGAGATAAAAAATCGCTGAAACGAAAAAAAAGCACCAAAACTAAGTAACTGCGTCAAAATCAAAAAAAAAATCGTTAAAAAATATAAAAAATCGGCAAAACAAAAAAAACATCAAAAAACAGAAACGAAAAAAAAGCACCAAAACTAAGAAAATGCGGCACAACCCAAAAAAGAAAACCAAAAAATCGATTAAATTAATAAATTTCAAAAAGTGTCAAAAGTCATACTTTGCTGAACTTATTTTAATTCAAGGAATAATTTGTCTTATTAAAAGCTTTATGGTTCACTGTTTTTTCAATTCTCATTGTTTTATCGGAAACGAAAATGTTTTAATTAATTAATGTGGTTTTCTTTTCAGAACAAGAAAAGTTGCATTTTTGAAAAAAGTTGTATTTTGTCACCTAAATCTTCCATATAAATTCGCTGAAATAAAATACAACTCGATACTCTGCACCCACGAGTCAATACTTTGCCCGTACTATGCCGTACCCCTGTCCAATTTTTCAAAGTTCTAAATCGCTGCCAAGACGCTTCAATTCACAAAAATCATTATCTATGGCAAAAACCGTCAATTTGAAGAAATCTTAAAAATATGAAAAATTTTAAAATGTTTCGTATATCTGTTTGTGTTTAAAATATAAATTCTGTGTATATCCTTTTAGACCTTAGTCCCTTTTACTACACATAAACAAATAAAATTTTCTCCGTTTTAGTCCAATATTTTTGTTTTTAATTTAAGCAAAATGGGTTGGATAGTTTTGGACAATAATGTGTTCTTTTACACGCAGTTGTATTTATGCTATGAATTTCACAAAAATTTGTTAGATTGTTTCGCTGAGGCAGAAAGTACCCCCTGCTCCATCTAGGTTCTACTATTTTTAACGCAAATCTACTTGTGTTTTTAATTTTATAAAAATTGGTTAATTAGTTTTGCAGAGACAGAAATAGTCCCCTAGCCTTAATAGTGGTCCTATTTTTTTTTCAAATATATAAACTATGTTTTCTTTTAGACACAGATCTATTCATTTTTAAAATTTCATTAAAATTAGTTAGACAAGTTCAGGGTATAGATATTGCTCCTTGCCCATTTTAAGTCCTATTTAAAAAAAACATAGAGTATGTGTCCTTTTTTAGATGCAGAAGTAATTATGCTTAGAACTTTCTTAAAATCGGTTGTTTAGTTGCGGAGAGACAGAAATTGCACTACTCTTGGTCCTAATTTTCACAAAGAAGGTTTTTAATTTCAAAATCGGTTCACTCGTTAATCGGTAAAGCGTAACAATCAAACAAAGCAATTTTTTTATACTGGTATTGGACAGACGGGTGGGGCGGACAGGCAAACTGGAAGTAGGGCAACCGGACTGGCGGGTGAATAGTATACTCACGTATTTTTTTATTTTGTGCATGGACCCATAAAAGCTTTTCTTTAATACATCTCTGCTAAAATATAATAAAGATTTTCTGGTTGGTATGGGAGCTGTACCGATCCACAGCCGTACCCTAAGTTCTGTAATAGGGCAATAAATATCCCATATCCCAGCGCTGTTCAATTCAGAAGGACTAAGAATAGCATAAAGAAATCGGTATCAGTACATTCATGCAGTATTTCGACAATCTTTGTTCGTGCAAATGGTAGATATCTTAGATATTTATTTCAATAACGTCATAACTCAAAAAATTTATTTTTTGATTTTTTAAAGCAGAATGAATCCTCATATTCATTCATTATTCGTGTTGAGTTAAAATTTCATTACCATAAATATTTTTAATATATAATAAGTATAAGTTGAGTATAATAAAAAATTTTGATACTCAATTCTTGAAAGAAAAATAATTTATGCTGTTTCCATTTAATTAATACAATTAAATTTTTATTTGTATTGATTAATTTGAGTGAAAAAACTTAATTGATATGTATTATCAAATTGCTTATAGGTGAAAATTTAATTATTATGTTTAATTGATATTAAAAAATTGTTCATATTACTTTTTTGAGTGTTGTGTGTGTAAAATGAAAATTTTCAGACTAGTTTTTTCGACTTATGATGTTATTGCAGCAAATGAGCGATATGTATGTACAATGCTTTTTAATATTTTACATTTGACGTAAACAGTTTGTTTGTCTCGCTAATGTTATTAAAAAAAAAGAATATCCTCCAATTTCATTCATACTTACAAAGTTTATGATTTGCTTATCTTTCTATTATTGCTTTTTTGCTGTTGTTGTTGGCGAATTTTGGATTTCAGCACAATAGTGACGTCATGTGTGTAAAAAAATCCTTATTACCGGGCTGGATGAGGATATTAAAAACAGCAAAAGAGTATCAGTTAATTTTAATTTAAAACTGTTATACGCAATATTAAAGCCAAGAAAGAGAGTTTCGAAGAGATTTATTTTGTCTGCCTTGAACTGTTAAGAACTCTTAAAACATAACCTGCAACACTTTGGGGTTAATGAGAGTTAATATATATGAAGTTTAAGTCATTTCCGAGTGTGCTTGCATTAACACTTTTCGCAAATTCGAAAATTACTGCCGCCACGAGAAGAGAATTGCCGTATTTTTCTTATGAAGTTTTTTTTAAATGTTCTAATTTCATACTTGAGGATTGTGGAGGGAAGGATGCAGGAAAAGGGCATTTTCAAAGCATACTTTCAGGCAATGTTTATTATAACATTTAAGAGTATAAAAGAAAAGCCAGCTATTGAAATAAAATAAACAAGAAAAAAGAATTCATGCATCAGCTTCAATATCAATCGCAATTTCTACATCATACTTATGTAGAAAGCATTAATACTTGCATAAAAGCAGCAAAAAAAAACCCCCCCGATAATTATCATTATCAATTGAAATGATGATTATCAGGAAGGAAGGAGCTTGCCACAGCACGATGATAACTAAAAAATTATAGAAACGAGTCAACGTTCGAGAGCGTCGGGTCATTGAGCCGCTTTTATGTATCGAAAAAAAAGTAATTTCCACAAAATACAACTGCTGCTACTACTACTACTACTCGCAATTGACGTAGCTTATTTTTATAGATGGTTGTAGTTTTTTTTTTGTGGCTGCAAATTAAAAAATTAAAGAGCTTTATATACAAATCAAATTAAAGAATTACTGCACTGGCAAAGAACAAAAAATATGCCAATAAGTTTTAAGTTAAAAGCAATTTAATTAAGCAAGCATTTTATTTTGTGCTACGTGATTGTAATGTGTGATTAATTTGTGTGTTCTTAAAGATATATTAATTTATGAGAGTGTTTGCAAGGCTAACATGCAATAAAATTCCTTACTGTGCCAAAAAGTATGCTATACAATTTTAATGTGTGTTTTTAAATATTTGTTGTTGGCGTAACGTACACAGACAAGTCTAGCATTAAAAACCATCATTCTGCTATTGAACGTTACATACATATGCATGTATATATATATTTATATGTATACAGTGTGTATATGCATGTACACATACATACATATGTACATATACGCATTTAAGTTTCTTTCTGAAATTGTAAGAGAGTGAGTGAAATTTGCTGCAGTCGCTGTTGTTTGTAGTTTGATTGCTGCCATTTCCTGCTACCAGCATAATCAACAACAACTGGTCCATATTTTGGGATTAAAAACACATCGTTTAGATTCGTGTTTAAAATAAACACGCACCGTAAAATAGAACTAGGTTCGTATAACAAGTGTTGCCGGCATTTTTTATAACATATGGCTGCTTGCACCGACACCACCACCGCCATTCTAGCACTACTGCTGTTACAAACCGTTAACAAAAGAAAGCGTGCATTTTAGTTTTGCACACTTATGCTCAGTAATTTTGAGCAGCGTTGCCACATTTCTATAAAATAAAATAAAAATGGGATTTGTAATGTATAATTTCACTTAAAGTATTTTTACTAGTTTTTTTTTCGATTTAATTGTTCATAGAGAACCACAATAAAACCGACGCAAGGTTTATTCACACAGAATTATTTCATATTAATATCTACGAAAAAACAAGGTTAATTCAAAAATGTTCAACAATAAATATACTTCATATGTGAACTTCTAGTGTGTCAAAAAACGGGTTGGGACTTAAGAGTGGATTCTGGTACCCAAAATGGTGTAAAAATAAGATGAAATGAGTTAGATGTCTGATAAAAATTTATTTACCCCTTAAAAACGTACAAAACGAGCTTGGGAAAAAAATTAGTCCCGAAGTATTAGCACCGACACTTTCAGATAACATCATATCGATCTCATCATCGCCATGAACCGAGTCTAGTTTTTTTAAATCATCATCAAAACTGTCCAAAAATATCCATTTTTATAAAAATTACTTCAAATTAACTATCGGCTTAGTAACAAAAGAACAAAAATTGCCAAACAACTTTTGAGATATTGATAACACTCGTTATACAGTTGGCCCAAGACTGAAGCGTTACTTTATTCTTTTTCTTTCTTATAGTTCTTTTTACAATGTGTACAGAGCATCAACAATAGCAAAGGTATTGTCACACTAAAAGCGAAAAAAAATACGTCACCACATAGGCATAACGTCACCAAAGTCGGCACCCAATCATAACTAACCATACCAAATCGCATCTCCCAACTGAAGGTGTGTTCAAAGTGATAATCCGTTATGAAACTTTAAATGAATTTTTCTCAAAACTTCATTTTCACACACTAAGTCCCTTTTCTCGTGGAAGGTCACATACATATGTGTTTCATGTCAATTCATCATGATTTAGAATAATATTTAAAGAAAAGTTTTCCTTCTGAAATAACTTTCTTTCATGTGGATTTAATATTTCAGTACTGTTATATCGAAATGAAAAATCACATTGAATGGAAGTTATTTCAAGTTGAAACAACATGAATTTAGCTTAATGCAGTTAAATCTTATTTAAGTAATTAGTTAACTAACGTGTTTTTTTTTAAGAGAACTAACACTCAGGCAATTAATGATTACTATTACTACTAGGTGTTACCTTCTTTAGGAAAGGGATAGTAATAGAGAAGACAGGTGATGAAGGAAGAGATAGAGGAAAGCTTCATTCTTTTACAACTCTGCTTTTTGCACGTTTTTTTTAAATAATGTAGCGCCTCTGATGTTAAATTAGGCGTATGTCTTAAGCTGTGTTTTGTAGCCATTTTATCGATTATTTTACTTCGCCGATGATTCTGCTACACAACGTAGGAGGGCGCTCTGTTGTTACATTAGGATTAGTATCTGCCGAAGTCGGTATAGTTCAGTGACCAGTGACTATGCCTTCACTTGAACTTTCCTACAACAACTGATACAAAAGGACACTAATGCACATTAGAAAAATGCGTGGTGTTGTTGTTTAATGACTGTTGGATACAGGCATTGAACCCAGGACCTTCGGTGGTGCAGTCAACGTGCAAACTATTTCAGCCAACGCCACCTCAATTGATTATTTTTGTAGTTGGTTCCCCAGTTGATTCGAGGCCAGGACTTGACCTCGAAGTCATTGTGTGATAATCAATGCTTTTACCGCTACAGCCACTGCAAACCTTAAATATTCTTTAGAGACACGCCAAATAGATTTGAATTAACAGAATTCAAATTCATTTATGATTTATGATGTGCAGCTTCTAATAAATATATTTCTAATAAATTTAATATGATTTTGAATCAAAATTGCTGCAAGGTGATTTTACATTGCTATTTTTTTTTGTGTATGTTGACTAGGTTTTTCTACCCTGCACCAAAAATTGTAAATGGTATATATAGGTTTGTCATTCCGTGCGTAATTTCCACAATATTAATATGCGGCAAATAATATGACAGAATATGAATAGGGCAAATGAAGAAGCGATCTTCGTCCGTCCTCCCGTCTGTCTGTACGGTTTTCCGAAGGTCCCAAAAAATCTAGAGACTCCGGTCTTACACCGGTGTATCAGAAATGGTCTGAAATATATTGGTACTGAAAATCAGCAAAATCGAAAATGTGGTTTCAAAGCTGGGAAGCTTAAACCTTTTTAACTAGCTAAAAATATTGAGTGTTTTTCCATGTATTAAAAATATATTTGTACTACCCCACTCGTGGAATTATACGAGATTATTTAAGCCTATTACCTTCTGTTGCAAAATCTCGTCCACGGGGGCGGACTTCATTTATCAACGAATGATTATTGTATGGCATATGTTGCTGTCATACATAACAAACGAATAAATACTATTGAAAGTTTTACCTAAAAGGTTAATTACAAAAATTCGGAAGAGGATAGCAAAAAGATGTACAACTCAATTTTTTTACTAGCGGCAGCACTGGCATAATAGTTTGTTTAACACATACAAGCACATGCCTTATAAACCAACAATAAGAGTCAATATTTAAAATTTTAGAAGAGAAAAGTTTATCACAAAAGAGAGCTTTCGAAGTTAAGTTTGAATTTGCCAGCACTTTTAGTTGAACTCAAGTAGCAACGATTGTACTATCAAATTGTGGTAGTACTACTCGGCTGTATAAACAATTAATGCAGAGCAACAACAAAAAGCAAAACTTGCAACACACATTCCTACATACACATACACATACATACATATACATATGCCAGCACACACTGTTGTATCCCTTTACAAATTACTAGATACACACTATTTTGTGTATCCTCGTTGTATGAGCATTTTATATTGAATGTATCCTTGTAAACATGTTTGTGTGTGTGTGTGTGTGTAAGTATCTGTGCGCCACCATCACACGAAATTCATTGAGGAAGGGATTTTTTTTCTTTTGTATATTTTTTTATTAGAAATTCAAGCCAAAGTGCTGCTGCTTTTGATAGAGTATGATTTTTACTGCTGTGACTATAAATGTTGATGCTGTCGCTGCAATCGTATCAACTTTCATTATTATTATTATTTGTATGCTGTCTAGCAGGGGCTTGTGTATGGAGGAGGTGCAATTGCTGCATGCAACGGATGGATATTAAAACTAAAGGACTTTTAATAAAATTAAAGAACTAAGCTCCACTGGTATTTATAAACATTACAATCTTACTAAACTTAAGGGGAGTTCAACTAAAAAGTTTAGTCGAAATAATTTACTCAACTTGGGTAGAAAATTTACATAAAAAGCACTACTTTCTTCGAGTGATTTTCGTAAAAATTTTCTAGGCGGGTCGACGATTGTCTGGCTTGTAGAAACAGGGTGTTGCTTTCTTTTTGCAGTATTGTAACATTGTTTGGCCATAATCACACGCTTTCAGGTTTTATTTTAAATGATGAAGAACTTTCGGAATCATCTTTTATTGAATTTATTTTTATTCAGTTTTTCACAAAACCTAAAAATTAAATACGAGCTCATGAAATAAGGACTACGAAAATAATGATTCTTTATTGGATTGAATTAAGCGAAAGTTCATATTTTTGAGGAAGCCAAAATACATGTGATAATTTTCACAAAAAAAATTAATTACCCCAAAGCCAATTGTAATTATTGTTACACAAACACCAGCAGAACGGAACGGCAAGGTGTTACGGTACACCGTCATCATTAACATTAGAGCTGGGTCCAATAGACTTGTATGTAACAGCTCTTTTGAACTAACATGAGCTGTTGGACACAAGTTCAGTCAAAAACATCAATGTAAATAGACTTGTGTCCAACAGTTCTTTTTGAACTAGTTTGAGAGCGTTTGAATCAAAAGTTGTTTCAAACCCATTTAATTTACATTGATGTTTTTGGCCGAACTTGTGTCCAACTGAACGAACTAGATCAAAAAGAGCTGTTGGACACAAGTCTAAATGTAAATTAAATGGGTTTGAAACAACTTTTTATTCGAACTAGACTTGGGTCGAACTTATTCAGTCGGTCGTTTTTGACACAAACCAATGATCAAACCTATGTAATTTAAATGGGTTTGAGCACAGGTTTTTGTCAAAAACGACCGACTGAATGAGTTCGACCCAAGTCTAATTCAAACGCTCTCAAACTAGTTCAAAAAGAGCTGTGGGCCAAAAGTCTAGATTCCAACTCGTCCATTCGTTCATTTTAGACACAAACCTATGATCAAACCCATTTAAATTACATGGGCTCGATCATAGGTTTGTGTCTAAAACGAACGAATGAATGAGTTGGACCTAGCTCTAATCTACATTCATGCTTTTAGCTCACGGTGTGTTTTAGACTTGGCTCCAAACTCGTGTACTAGTTTATTTTAGACACAAACCTTTGATCAAGCAAATGTGATTTAAACTGGTTTGGCTATCGGTTTATAGCAAAATTAACTAGTGAACGAGTTCGACCCAAGTCTATTGTGTGTGGTAACAGTTAGCGATAGCTTCTAGACTTTAGACTTGGGTCGAACTCGTTCACTAGTTCATTTTTGACACAAACCTATGATCAAACCCATGTATTTTAAATGGGTTTGATCATTGGTTTGTGGCAGAAATGAACTAGTGAACGAGTTCGACTCAAGTCTAACTCATTCAGTAGCTCGGTTTTTGACACAAATTAAGTTCAAACACATTTAGACTTGAATCGAACTCTTTAATTAGCTCGTTTTTGACACAAACTAATGATCAAACTCATATAATTTAAGCAGGTTTGATCATAGGTTTGTGTAACAAACGAGCTACTGAATGCGTTCGATCCAAGTCTACAAGCTTCAGCCATATCAGAGGTGTTTTTTTAGGCATAAAACTTTTTTTTTAATAAAGCACAACAAATTCAATGAAAAGGTTAACATTTTGGACTTATTACCTCACAAGTTGCATGGCATTTAATATTTAAAAATAATTTCTGGCATATGGCCTCAACGCCTGCGCCTTATGAACCCCATACTGTCGGCCTAATTTCTCACCACTTTTTCAAGCATACCCGGTCTTATTTCGTTAATATTGCTTCGAAAATTGTCTTCTAAGTGATTAATCGGTGCTGGTGAATCAGCATATACCAGAGATCTGTCACTACCCACGAAAAAGTATTCCAAAGGTGTCAAACTATACGAACAAAGATGGTCAATTAATAGATCCATTTCTTGGGATTATTCGGTCTCCACTAGCTGCATGGCATGTTGCGACATCTTGTTAGAAATATTTTTCCTCCAAATAATTTGCATTGACATGAGGAATAAAAAAATAATGAATCATTTTGTCTGTAGCATTCGATACTCAGGCTAATGTTGACACCGGTTTCGGCTTTACAGACAAATGAAGTCTCAAAAGCCTCAGAAGGATAGTTTCCTTTCCAAAAACGAAAGGTATGCTTTTATGCACGCCTATTATGCCAGAAATGAACCTCAACGCTGAAGACGATAAAAATCCTGTTCAACTTGATTCTAAGCCCACCGAACACGCGATGCATATGATGGTCTTGTGGTTTTAATTCTGGTACCAATTGGATATTATATGAATGCGTGCTAAGATGTTTTCTGAAATTTTCAAAATAGTGGACAGATAGAGACAGAGTTGCTGACAACGGCGTCGAATCAATAGATTCAAGTCCTCTGTCGCAATCACGTCTACTGTGTAGGAAGGGTTAAAGGCAAGCTCCATTATTATACAACTCCGCCTTTTGCACTTTCTTTTTTAATTTTAAAGCAGGACCTTCGATTTTGTAGTTAACGTGCTAACTACTTCAGCCAACGCCACCCTCAAATATTTTTAAATCGATCTATAGTATTGAGTATTAGTATTCACGAAGTGCTCTATAAGTTTGGCGATCAGAAATAAATTTGCACGATTTTAAAATATTATTCTGCTGTAAGTCCTTGCATGCTGATTGGCCAAAGTATACAGAAAAAAGTCAAACACTTTTCATTAGTATAACATCTAGTTTGACAGTTGTCCCTATCGGAAGTTCTATACGGTTAAAAAAAACACTTTATAAAAAATTTTCTGTGAAAATGGAATACGGGAATTGTTTTAATTGATTGATTAATTCACTGCACAACTGCAGCATTTGCATATGAGTATCTTAGCGTAAATTTATTATTGAAAAAAAATATACTATTAATGCTATTAATACGCAAATTTTACGTAATAAATTTTAGTGTACTAACTGTCAAAAGTTCTTTTGACTTATCTCTGTACAAACAGATTCAAAGGTTAGATGCACTTATGGAATTTAATATCATTACGGCGCCAAATAGCTTTAAAAACAATAAATAAAATTTAGTTAAGTGCGACTTTTGCTCACAGGCTTCCTCACGGGCCATTGTAGACTGAGAAAACACCCCAACACACTTGGCATTGAGAGTAACAGCCTGTGCAGATTCTGTAATTAGGAAGATGAAACTGCAGAGCATATTCTGAAGTTCTGTGAGGCGTTATGCCACAGAAGATATAGCCAATTGGGCAAGCAATTATTGGAGGATTGTGAACTGCCAACTCTGGACCCACTGGCAATCCTGAGATTTATCAAGAGTGTAGGTCTAGATGAGGTGCTCTAGCACCTGCCAGGTGATACAATATATGTATCTACTTTGGTCGCAGTGTCCAGTGCTTCCCGTTTGACTTAATTCATTCCTTCAAGTGCGACTTTGGCTATCACACGCAATTTTTTCGGTTCTTTTTTTCTTGGTAACGCTTTTTTCGTTTTGACGAGTTTTTTCCGGCTTTTGCAATTTTTTTTTACAATATGTACATAGTTTTAATTTTAGCGATTTTTCTAGTTCTTGCGTTTTTTCATTTGGGAGATTTTTTCAGTTTTTGAGGATTTTTTTGATGAATTTTTAATTTTTGGTGATTTTTTTTTGCATTCTAGCGATTTATTTTAATTTTTGTGATATTTTTAATATTCCGCCCTTTTTTCATTTTGGCGATTTTAGTCTAAGAGTTTTTTTAAAATTCCACCTTTGGTGTACGGATCCTTAAAAAGGGAAACCTTAGCTTTGTTATTCCGGGATTAAGGAAACTGGAACAATTTTAACCCCGTATTCACCACGCTTTATATTTTAAAATAGCACGGATAGTTCTGTATAAAGATGAATGTGAAATGTGGATAAAACACACATACACCCAACAAATATCAACTGTGAGTTTGTGTGTGTATTTGTAATAAATATGTATTGATGTACATTTTTCTATATTGAGTATATCCCTTTATATTTATCGCCCCTTATTGCAACATAGTAATATCTCAAAATGCACTTCTACATTTCGTTTTCTATCTAGTGTTAAACTTGAATAGAAATGATTTGTACTAGGGATGTAACGAATACCAGTTAAGCGAATGCGAATGCGAAAACGAATAATACATTTTAATTTTTGCGAAAGCGAATGCGAATGCGAAAGCGAATGCAAATATTACAATACGTTAAAAAATCACTTGAAAATAAATTTATCTAAGAACATTAAGTTGTGTTGTATACATACATAGATCTACTTGAGTCTTGAATTCAGCAAATATGTATTAATTTATTAGAAATAAAAATTGTTAAACTGAAAGATATATGAAATCATATTAAAATAAGTATAGATAATAGTTAAAAATAAATTTACAAAGTATTAGGCAATCAACCCATTCGTACTCTGGCCCTAAGACCTTGTACTAAGTTCAACATTTCCTGTAAAATGCTTCCAAAATACATATTAAGAAAAATTGGAATGAATTGTTCATGAAAATTTTTTCCAGAAGTAGTACTCTGTTCATCTTAGGAAAAACATATGAAATATATCTTCAACATTTTAAGTTTACATGCGAAATAATATGAGTGGCACTTGTTTCGCAAAAAAATTACAACAAAAAAGGAATAGTTAATATTTTTGCATATACAATTTTTTGAACGAAGTAATGATGTGCTTACCATTTTTCAGACTAGTCTTAAGTAGAAAATATTTTCGCGCAATTCAAACACTGCCCTTTTCTTTTTCAAAAACTGGAAAATATGTCCAATATTTTTATCTTTAGTATTCGCTTTAAATATTCGCATACATTTTAGCGAATGCAAATAGCAAAAGTAAGCGAATTATTTGCGAATGCGAAAGCGAATGCGAAAGCGAATGCGAACATTCGTTACATCCCTAATTTGTACATACCACTCGCCTCTTGAGAGAAGAATATTTTATTTTTATGAGTGGACATTTTCTGAAATTCTCGTTTCTTGAGTTATGACTATCTTGCAATAAAGCAACTCTATGTATTCCTATAATTTTCTTTTATTTTTTTTCATTTTGTTATTTTCAAATGATTGCGATTTTTATTTTTTTTTTGCTTTAGTTGTTGTTCTTGTTAACCTCCCACCTCCCAATTTATTCATGTGGTGATTTTGTTTTATGTACAGCAAATCTGCAAAAATGTGCTCTGGCGCGTGTGTGTGTGTGTGTGTGTGTGTATGCCGGTAATATTGTTGTTGTTACTATCATTAAAATTCCATTTTGTCTCGTGTAGTCGAGTCGTTAAAGCTTAACATTTTTTTTGTTGCATTTGTTGTTCATATGAATTGTTAAGCATTGTTGTTCTTATGGTTTCTCTTGTTGTTGCAGTAGTTTGTGCTTTTGCTTGCGGTTGTTGTTGCTGTTGCTGTTGCTGATGCTGATGCTGTTGTTCATGCGGTGACGTTTTTGCTTTGTTTGCTGCTCGTGTGTTTGCTATGAATGCTGCCGGTCTATTGCTCTTCTTGTTGCCAACTACTTTTACTACTGTGCACAAGTACAACTGACTACGAGTGGGTTTTGCGCGTCTGAACATATGTATCTCTGTTGGTTTTGTCTGTATGCCTGTATGTCTGTCTATGCATTCATTCGCTTTTGTGCCCTTTTTTCCTTTTACATTTTTACTCGTTTTGTAGAAAAATTTTGCTGTTTCTGTTGTTGTTGCTGTTAAGTTTTCAGCTTTTTACTCTGCTAGACAGCATGGAATTGTGTTTGGTAAAGCCTTATACAGAGCACACACACACATACATACATACATATTTACACACATATGTATAAGTATCTTTGTGAACTGCCAGTTGCAAGCATAGTTCTCTAGTTGTTTTTATTTCAAAATATGTATTTTTTTCCAGCTGCATCCTTCCATTTCGTATTGAAAAGCCCGTCTTCTATTCTATCAAAGCGACACAAGAATGATTTTTTCAACTGCTAATACGAGAGTAGTTGGTGCAGTTTATTGCAGCGATGTCCGTGCAAAGATTCCAACTAGTCCATACACGAATTTAACTCATGGTTGTCATAGGACAGAAGTAGTCCAAATGACTGAATGGTATGCGCTTAAAAGGTTGCCTAGAACAATTTTTATATAAACAACAGCCTTATGCATTAAACACATTCGACACAGCAGGCTACGGGCTACAATCTGTCAAAAATAGAATACACACATTCTTATGATAACAATTATTTTAACGACAGCAGGCTACACGACTGCACGACCACCGTTGTAGCTGTCGCCAACTTTAAACTAATTTCTATTTCTCTGGCTACAATGAGTAAATGCAGTGTTACCAGTATAATACAAAATGGTGAATGAATGATATCGTACAATTATTTCATACTATTTACTAGAAACAATATCCAAAAATTGATGTAAAGAATAAATTGATTCATTATTGTACTTTTATGTGAAATAAGTACATTTTAAAAGAAAAATTAATTTTTATAAATGCAAAATATATGAAAGTGGCAATACTGAACTATGTATTTGTACTTGAATATCAGCTGCAGATGGTGCTGCTGCCGTCTCCAAAATAATTAAGTAGCTGGCTACGAGGCGACAAATGCTGCTAGCGGCATTTGAAGTCGTGTGTTCGTGTACCCTGCTGTGGTGAATGTGTTTAATGCATTATGGTAGGTACAGACTTAGCAACGTGTTTATGCAACCAGGCAGGTTGCATTGTCGGTCGCATAGTCTGTAGTCTTGTATATGATTGCGTTCGAAGTTGCATTCGAAGTTTCGAAAATACCAAAATGTTTTGATGCTTATGGGCAGTGTGACCGTTTGACCGACTAAAGTCGTGGCAAATTGCCACTTTTTGCCCCCCTTATTTTAGGGTGAATTATATCAAAATACACTAAAAATATATTAAAAAGTATATTGTTTTTATAAATCCCCTATTTGGTGGCACTTTTTGAAAAATTTCATCGGTCACCCTGTTTATGGGTTGCATTGCCGGTTGCATTGAAGGTTGCAGTGTCTGTGTCAAAATATTCGGAAACGTGTTGCGTAAGCAAGTTGCAAAGTCTGTACCTGCCATTAGAATATTAAATTCAGTGCCTGTAGTGATTGGTATGCAATAAAAGTGATATCGAAATTAATTTCTATTCGCATATAAGCTCGATCACGAGTGCAGGAATTAGACTTAAATTGCGCTGTGCTAGAGGTCGAGCATATGGTCCATCATTTCATTGCATCGTTCATCAATCCAACACTACTCCCCATATGCATTAAGTTTGTTTAAGTGTGACTCTTTTACAGCAATCATTTGAGAAATTCCTTTTACCAAGAACCCAGATAACTCATATCATTATCATATTCAAAATTTTGAAGTCAGTCAAATTTGTAATTTATAATTCGAAAATTGGAAATTCTCTCTCCCACTTTTTATATATTACACTGTTTGTTTCAAAAAGAAGGTTTTAATAGTAAAAAAGTAGGTTAAAATAATTACAAAATATGTAGCACAAACTTGTTTCATGAATCAATATTTCGTTGGTTTGTTTAATATTTCGTATGAACTGAATGAGAATTATTTTATATATAAAGTTATTGCCTTGTACTTAAATATAAAAATTGTGCAAGTGTGTATACATTCTTGTGTCTACATTAGTTAAATAAATTTTTAAGTCCGTCCTCCCTACAAGTGCGACGACTAATATGTTGCATATGCGAAAGCATTGTAAAAGCGTCCCAGTTGGCCAAGTCTTTAAGACATATTTGACAACTGGTACAAGACAATGGTAAGTCGTAGAAGACATATTGAAGATAGCTCCATACAAATTGTCGACGAAATTTTCATACAAATGGCAGCGAGGTCACACAAGACGAGATGAGCGACAATAGCGGTCAGATTGTCGTCAACACGGCTTTATTGAAAACAAAACGAAGGACATTGTCGCCCAGATTGTCCTCAACAAACTTTTATTGAAGACAAAACGTGTGGTCAGATAGTCATGAAGGACGATTTCCTTTAAATTGTCTATTAGAAAACCTAGACGACATATCGTTAATCGTCGAAGACAATTTCGTCTGAGACGATTGGCCAACTGGGATATGCAGGCATGTAAATGTGTGTGTATGTATGTATGTGTAAGCTTGTACATATGTACACGTATTTGTGTTAACATTATTACTGCTCTAGTGTTGATATCATTGCGGTGTAAACTTTGATGGCGCATCCCGTTTGCTTTTTTGTTTTCCTCTTGTTCCTGCTGCTGTTGCTATAGCAATTACTTCTTCTACAGCTTCTGTTGTTGTCTAGCAATATTATGAAATGCCATCAATAGGACTTTTTCTATTGCAACAAATAAACAAACAAACAAGATTGAAAAAAAACCGAATCTGTAACGGTTGCCGTTCAATATATTTATTTTTTTCTGATTTGTTGTAAATTTTTTATATTATTCAACTGTTTCAGGTTGTTGGACACCAAAAGCAGCACCACGTGCATATTTTGTTGCATATGTGCGCAATTACAAATGCTTGTGTCTGTCTGTAGACGCGTATGATGATGTATATTGATCATTTTCTATACATATATTTTTTTATTTTCTTTTTTGTAAACTGTTTTAACTTTTTTTTTACTTTCTTCTTTGTGTTAAGAGTTATAAATTGTAAATATGGTCTATTACATGTACATAAGCTTGCACGTAATATTTGTTGCGTATTTTATAAAAAAAAAACATACCTGTGCAATGCGTGAGAAAGAAAATTTTAATTTACATAATATTTATTGACATTTTTTTGTGCTCCTGGTTGTATTTCAAAACTTTCCTTATAAACACATGGTTACTCACATATAAACATACATATGTATGTATGAATGTATTTGTATTTATAACACGGTGGCATAACTTCCCTGTCGGAAATTTGGCTAACTTTAAGCTAACTTTAAGCTAACTATTTCGCAACTAGTACTGACTGACAATTGGATTACTTTGCAATGTAATCAACTGACTATTTTAAAATTGCGATGTCATAGGCGGTAGTCAATTGTCTCACTCTGCACTATTTTCTGCTAACTTAAAGTTGACTTTTTTAAATCACCTGGTAGTCAGTATATTAAAAAAATTTTTCTGGGGTTCGAACATGCCATCCAAAAAAAAAACAACAGCAAAATGTTAATATAAAACTGAAATGAGTTTTAAAGTAGCTGAGAATAAATTTCTTGGCTCTCATCAAATTCGATTACGTACTCAACCTAAGAATTAATTTTGGCTTTGTTCTGGATGACCTTGCAGCTAGCTTTAAGTCACTTAAAGTTAAAGATAACTGAAAATTAGTTGATTTAATTAAATTAAATGCAAACTTTCTCAAGTATTTAAAAAATTATTTAACATTTGCTTACGTATGTCACTGTTCGGTTTTCTAATTTTTGTGCAAGTAGCATATCTTAATAATATAACACAATTTTTTATATGTTTCTGATTTTAATATAATATCACTGTGGTCGTGACACTGCCCATATGTAGTTATGTCAACTTATATCACGTATATATTGGATTAGTAATCACACACTATCAAATAATGCTGAAATAAAATGGTCCTTCGAATCGGTTTTGGCTAGTGTAACCTTAGTCATCATCATATACTACACCTATTTAGCTCCCAGAGCTTACGAATAATGCCGTATAAGATCTTAAAGATTTGCTCAGCATATTGCAATCGAAAAGTAACTTATGATTAAGAAAGAAAGCACTAGACATCTTGACTTTAATCATTTTATTGGTTGATCAATATCATAATGATCTCTGGTTTGATATATATAAAAAACTAACATTTCCAATGAACAGTTACAAATGAAAATGTTCAACTTGTTACAAAGAAAATTCTTCAACCTTATGGGTAAGTTCAACCTTATGGGTAAGCCCTTTTCTCTCTCTCTCTCTCTCTCTCTCTCTCTCTCTTTGGCCTTCACTTATTCCATTCAGCAACTTAATTTTCAGGGTTAAAGAGCCATATGACAATATAAAATGCAAGAAAAAATTTAAGCATAATTTTTTTTTTGAAAAGTTTCGTTAAAATCTATTGAGTATAACATCCTAATAATACAATATATTCTTTATATTGTACTTGTTATAAAACTAAGGACATATGGGTATGACACTGCCCACCTTTAGCTCTGTTATTGAATTAGTATTGAAACAGTTGCAAATAAAGCTTAAATATGTATTTGTGCATGGTCCTTCGAGTTGAGTTTCAGATACTGTAAGCTGGATAAGATTCTAATGATTTGATTAACATATTGCAATCGAAAAGAGACTTATAATTAATACAGAAACACTAGATGTCTTGACTTTAATAATTTTGATGACTGATAAATGTCATAATAATCTCTTTTTATCCGACTGCGTGGCGCAAAGGAGGGCACTGCGCTTATCAGTGGAACTACCTAAACCGAACGCGTGGACCAATTTTGATGATTCTTACATTGAGATGACAGTAGTGAAAACTCAATATGGTGGCGAACTATATCAAAATAGGTATCATTCGACAGGTATTTTAAAATAATCTTTAGGCTTCTCTTATGATTTTTCATTTCGAATGACCGTTTAGGATATTTAACTGTTAAAAGTTGGTCGCAGTCGGTTTTTATGATTTTTTTTACTATTACTTGCTTAAATGTAAAAACCTAACAGTTCCAACGAACCTTCACAAATAAAAATTGTCACTTGTTAGAAAGAAAATTATGGTTAAGCCCACAAAATGCACGAATAAATTTTAACTCTACTACTCCCTTTGGTCATCACTTATTCCCGTTCAGCAACTTAATTTTCAAGTTTAACGTACCCTGGAGACGATCAAATAAACTCGTCAATCAATGTATATGTATAAGTGTCGTATACTTTTCGCTTAAAAGGAGACTTACAAATAAACACGTCATTCAATTTTGAATAAGTGGTGCACGCACTTCTCCGGCATTAAAATTTTTATTTTTTTTAAGAAACAACGCAATCTGCGAACCGATTAGCTTGTCTGCGTAAAACACCCAGGGGCTATGGTGGGAATCGAACCCACGACCTTTGGACTGAGAGGCTAGGATCGATACCACTCAGCCACAGGTGCACACAGGAGCTGATGTTTTTTTCAATCAGAATCGGAGACGATTAAACAATCATATCGTCAAATATAAAAAGTCGTTGACATTATACACACAACTATGTGATTGATAGGTTTATTTGATAGTCTAAAGCGTATTTAAGAGCCCAATATCTGTGTGGGACTCATATGTAAAGCAAAATCTTAAAAGTGAGGAATATATTTTTTAATTATTTTTTATCAGTTGTAGTCTAAGCTGAAAACCGTTTTGCGAGTTGTATCTAACCGACCCAAAAGCGAAGTATGTATCTCGTCGGTTCGGACAGCGAGTCTTCCTAAGCGTAATACCAAACTTTTGTGCGTTTAATAAGCTACAGATAGGCAACGTTTCAGAGAGTAGTAGAGCTGTGACAAAACTCAGCTGGAAAATAAAATTTTATTAAAAAACTATGGCAAGCTTCTTCATTCTTTGAAAATGTTAAGAAAAAAAAAATATGTATGTAATTTTAATTTTGCAAACCAGTTTGTAACTCCGCTTAATCAACTATTATTTAAAAGCTATTTAGATTATCATGAACAAAAACTCAAAGCAGTAAACTTTCAAGTTTTAGTTGGATTATTTTTTTAACGACTTATTGCTTAACGTCAAAGCTGCTGCAAAGAATGCAAATTCCATATAATCAAATTATAAAAATAAGGATAATGACAGCTAAGAGGACACAGTCATACACAAACGGAAATAGCAAAGAGCAACAACATCGACTTAACTACATGAATACATAAATACCGACACATACACATACATATGTACTTCCTTACATACATATAGTATAAAGAAAAAATGTGGGAAATAGAAAAAAAAACATTACGAATGTCTGTGTGTATGTATGTATATAAAATAAAGGAAAAAGCAGAACTGTCATAACAATATTAAAATATTGGCGACAAACAGAAATAAACTTGATATTAAATATGAATGAAGAAAACTGAATGGGAGAGAGAAAATAGGAAGTGGCAAACGGCATACAAGTAAATAGAAATATTTTAATGTTTATTGGAAATATGTGTACACTGTACGAGCAAAAAAAAAAAGAATATACTGCCACATTTACGATAGTAGACCTACAGATATGCACATCCCAGTTGGCCATCTTGTATCTTGCAAGACGGAAGGATATTTTGGTGACAGTTCCAACAGTTCATTGAGGAAGTTTTCGAACAAATGAACGCTAAGTTCAAACATGACAATAAGAGCGACATTTTCGCTCATATTTTCCTTGTCCCTATAGAACTGACAATTTCATTAATAAAGTTATAAAAATGTTTAAATTGAACGTTGCAAGACAGCTTACCAATAATATCCACCAACTATTTAGTTTGATGCATGACCAGTTGGGTAATTTTTCTTTTACCTAGTATTTGAGTACGGTTTCTGTTAGATTTTCTTAAAAGAAACTGTAATCGACCAATATCATGTATGACAAATATCGAAATTTCCCTGAGTAGTCCTCGATGAGAGTATCCTTTGCGACAAGTTGGGCAACTGGGATGTAAAATAGATATTTACATTTACGTACGCACGTAGTATATGGTAAATATCTACACATATATTTAAGTGTAAAAATATTGGAGGCAAAACCAGCTAAACGCCTCGCAAAAATCTCATACCATTTAATACTACACGTGAAAGAATAAAATAAATTACACACCGACCTGGAATATGTTTAGAAGTCTTGGAAGTTCATTAAAATTTTATAAAAACAAACATAAATAATTTCTTCTTCTTCTTTCATAACTAATTTTTTTCTGTGACACTAACTTTCTTGAAAAATAATGTATCCTTGTTCTGCTAAAAAAAAGTTAAATTATTAGTAAATTAGATTTACCTGTAAAAAAAGGCTTTGTTGATGTAAACGCCGCTAATCACAACATAGTTCGAAGGACCATGAAAAGGGTCTACTTTTTATTTGTTTAATGGAACCCAAACAGAGTTTCTACAAGATTTGCAATGAAATGAAATTATTGGATGTCCACTGCTGTATAGACTTCTTAGCACCATTTTTTTTTTATAAAAAGAGAAGTAACACTCCAATAATGAATCCCTACTATACCTAGTAGGTGTTACCTTCTTTAGAAAAGGGATAGTGCTGGAGAAGACAGGTGGTGAAGGAAGAGATAAAGGAAAGTTTTATGCTTTTACAACTCTGCTTGTTTTGCACTTTTTTTAATAATGCAGAGTGGCAGCGCCTCTGGTGTCAACGAGGTGTATTAAATTTTCAAAGCTGTGCTTAGTAGCCATTTTATTGGTTATTTTACTTTGATTCCAATAACGACGAAGGACGGTGCTCTGAGCCTTAAAAGCATATTTTAAAAAGCCTATAAAAAAAAAATATCTTCCTTATTACAGACTGGATGATGAATTTTAGTCACATAAAATAACGGAAATAACTTTTTTCATAATTTATATTTATAAATTATTGATTTTGATTTCACTTGATAGACAGTTTTATTTTATTAAATGTATTTCTTTTTTTTTTTTTGGTGGAAAATAAAATATGTAGATACAAAATCGTAAAACAAAAAGCTTAAGCGACATAATTTAGAATCTTAATTTTTTTATCAAAATCAATTTCACTAAAATCGATCGTAAATAATCGATTTTTGTGAAAAAAAACGAGGTCCAAAAGATGTGTCGGTTAAGCTTTTTTGGCGGTTATGGCTCGATATGTTTGAGACTTTTAAACTTATTATTATGTCTGTATATTGTAATTCTCAATAACGTTTTAAGAGTCTTACTATAAACATGCAAACAATCTGAGCCAATTTTAAAATCCTTTGGGCTAAAGTCCACTGACGATTTCCTTGCAGCAGAAATGAAATGCATATAGACATTGCTGAACCAAAGAAAAACAATAAAAAGTTCCAAATTCATTAAAAACTGAATGTCAAATAAATATACTTTCGTATATCTTATATTTTTAATGGTTTTTAAAGACGCTGAGACACGCATGTGTGGTGGCAGCTTAACAAGGAGTTGTTCAAGGCGGACTGCACATTTGGTGTAGGACTGCTTTAACTCATTTAAATTTAATGGTTGGTTTTGATTTCTAGTTTACAGTAACCACTTCAATTTTATATAGAGGCCTGGGAGGCCACCGAAATTTTATTCTTTCTTGAAATAATTTCATGTGAAAATTTTCGGTTTTGCTCTGCCAAAATGGGCCTTGCAATGTGATAATTTGGCCCACATAGTACTGAAAAAAATTTCCCTTTGGCTTATTTCAGGAAAAAAAAATCTGTTCAATATTTTTAAATAATAATATCCCCAAACAAACAAAAAAAATATTTATATTTTATTAAAAAATGGGCAAAAGGATTACAAAATAATACAAACTGGTACAGAACATACAGAAAATTTTTACTCTAAAATCTACGTAAGCAGGATTAATTTAACATTTTTCAGCAATGATTTTGCTTCATAAACATGATTTACAGCAAGCTTCAAAGATAATTTTTCATTTTGAAATAAATTTACTTTATGATGATTTAACACTCCAGTACTATTAAATAAAGGAATAATGTTGAATCAAAGTTATTTTAAGTTGAAACAGCATGATTTAATTTAATGCAATCATTGTATTTTATTAATTATATAACTTAGCTAATTCTGCGTATTGATACTGGCATCAGAAAAATGTTTGTGTGTTGGCTTCCTCTGCCCAGATTTGAACTCAAAGTCATTGCAAAGTAGTCAACGATTTTACCGCTGAAGCCACAATAACCTTAAATATTCTATTGTTACACTCTTACACCCATATTCATAAAATTTAAAATGAATTTATAACGTATTTTATTTAAAATTTTCCATAAAAAATTTTTTTAAAAATGGATTTCAAATTCATTTTTTTATGAATATGGTGGTGAATATTTACCACCATGAATAAAATTTTAATTCAACATTATTTAATTGATCATTTGATATAAAATTTATTTGAAATTAAAGTTATAGTTAAAAATCATAAACTGCGAAGCTACTTTGGCTTGTCTACAGGATTTTAACCTGCTACCCTCTGACTACAAGACTAGTTCACTGCCTGCTAGCCAGCAGCAGTACATTGCAGCTATTAACAAATAAACACCAACACACTTAAAGCATATATTATTTCTGGTAAATTTTAATATGATTTGCAATCAAAATTTTTTGCATGGTGATTTTACATTGATATTTTTTCCTGTGTGTTGGCTTTGTGTTTGGTGGGTAACTCTGCCCCCGTAGTGCTATCATAGTTTGAGTTGTGCCCACCACTGATCTAAGTACAAATACATTTACATGGAAATTTTTTGCTCTTTTTGCCAGGGAGTATTTTGAACTCATGCAAATGACCTTAAAATAATCAAACTCAAAATGCGTTCCACACAATTTTATTACAAAATATAAATATTTGCGATTATGCGGGCATCAGTGTATAAATGCTTAAGTTTACTGTTCAAAGCTCTTGGTACTAAATGCTTACATATCGTTAGCTGAAATGCAAAATGTCGTATGTACACTTTATTAAATTTTATAGGAGAGAGAAAAAAATAAAAAAAAAATTATTCAAGTGACTGAACTAAAGTTTCCTTATTTTATATTTTTAATTCGGCTGTTTGTTTCATAAAGGTTTGAAAGTTTGTAGGGACATGGGTTTCGTTGTTCTAGCCAATAATTAATCAAAAATGGTTTTCTTTTAATTTATTGTTAGTTATGTGGTTTTACATTTCAGCTGAGTATATGTAAGTAGCTATGAGTAAACTTTAGTTGTGCTTATATACCCCGTTTAAGCAAAATATGAAAACCAACCATAAGGTAAAATTCATTAAACGATTCATTAAAGACGAATGAAAGGACCGTGGAATAAGAGAAGGGGTAGGCGATTTTCCTATATCGCTGAATTTCCACAACAACAGCAACATCGATAACAGCCACTAACAAATGATTTAAAATGTGTGCAACACACACATACACACATTAATACGTATTCATATGTATGTTTGCTAGTGAATATGTATAATTGCGCTTGTGTCTGTGGCTGTAGCTGTGGCTGTGTGTGGGGCTTCCGCATACTTCCGTTTCAAACTAAATACTTTAACTTCCATTTCTACTTTCAACTAATCAAACCATAGAGCTCTTTTAGTTAATTGCATAAAATGTTAAGTGATTTAAGTGCAAATGTAAGATATATTTGCAATATGGTCTGACGCATACATGCACATATGCATAGCTTCGTTCGCTCCCTCTTTCACTCACACACACACACACAAAACATTGACATTTTAACTTACAACGTTTGAGACAAGCCGCAACATGCATAGTTTTAAGGTTAATAACACAATGGTCATGAATTAAGGAACAACAAGCAAAGAGCAAGTCAACATTATTGCACAGAGTAAGGCTGGAGCTATTTTTTTTTCATTATAAGACATGTGCATTATCGTTTAGACAAATCTTAGGCCACCCTACCAGCAACTCTATTTTCAGTTTTATGAGAGAGTGCAGCACAACATTCTTTCAAAGTTAGTTTAACCAATATAAATATAATTTATCTAATGTTTGGAAATGGAACAAATTTTCCACATCCACATCCATTTCTATGGTAATTTTAAAGTAATTTTTCAACTGTCCTCGTACATAAGGATGCATGCAATGCTATTAGTAGGGATTACATTACACAGATACGAGATTTATAACATATCTTTATATGTATTTGTTTGTATACATACATATTTATATACAAAAAGATTATATGATTAAGATGATGATTTTAAATTTATTCCTTTTGTAGTGTTCGCTCACACTGTGTGTACGAATACGATTGCATAATGCGAATTTGAATGAATTATTGTTTGGTTGAACTTCCAAAAAAAAATAAAACACAAAATCTTATCATAAATTACAATATTTCTCGTTTTTAATTGCTCCTGTTGAGCATAAAATTAAATTTTATTGCATGCCAATCGATTTAAATATGTATATTTTTCGCATTTTACGCCAAGCTTAATGAATTGTTCAAATTGCTGCAAGTTAGTGAAGTATTGTGGCCATTTACTGTGTAAAATCCTTCAACCAATTTAATCATACACTTCAATACATGTGTAATTGTCTACAATTTAAATAAATGTATGCATATACATACATATTCTCTTTTTTTTTTGTGTGTAACGCTGTCCAGTCCGGTATCGCTTTTGTTTTGCTTAATTGGAATACGTTTATAATCGCAGGACATCGTCTAGCGAATCAGTATTATCACATACCACATTTTGTAGTTTTCTTTTGCGCTAAAAACCCAGGAATCCTCGTGTTGCAGTGGTTCTAAGAAGTAAGAAAAAAATAATTCGATTAATCGAATAAAATTAAAAGTTTTATTCGATTATCAAAAAAATATAAAAAACTAGCAGTGCTTCTAAAAAGTTAGAAAAAAATTATTCGATTAATCGAATAAAATTAAACTTTTATTCGATTATCAAAATATAAAAAATAAAAAAAAAACTAGCAGTGCTTCAAAAAAGTTAGAAAAAAATTATTCGATTAATCGAATAAAATTAAACTTTTATTAGATTATAAAAAAAACCCAGCAGTGCTTCAAAAGAGTTAGAAAAAAACTATTCGATTAATCGAATAAAATTAAACTTTTATTTATTTTTTATTTATTTATTATTATTAATCGAATAAAATTAAACTTTTATTCGATTATCAAAATATGAAAAATAAAAAAAAACTAGCAGTGCTTCAAAAAAGTAAGAAAAAAATTATTCGATTAATCGAATAAAATTAAACTTTTATTCGATTATCAAAATAAAAAAATAAAAAAACTAGCAGTGCTTCAAAAAAGTTAGAAAAAAATTATTCGTTTAATCAAATAAAATTAAACTTTTATTCGATTATCAAAAAAATATAAAAAACTAGCAGTGCTTCAAAAAAGTAAGAAAAAAATTATTCGACTAATCGAATAAAATTAAACTTTTAATCGATTATCAAAAAAAAATTAAAAAAGCATTTTATTCGCCTAATAGAATAGAATAGTATGCAATAAAAGTTCATTTTATTACAGCTCAAAATTGTCACTATAGATAAATTTAATCGAATAAATTTAATTTTATTTCCATTATTATTCTCATGAAATAAGATAATAAATCAAACAGTACGTAATATAGACTTAGTTTATATTAGTTAAAGGCTATTCTTGTAAAAGTTTAAGAAAAATAGGCTTAAGTTTTATTCGATTATTCGGAGGGGCTACAATTGAAATTTTAGTTCCAATAATGTAATTTTATGGCTTGTAATTTAAATTATGTAAACTAAATATATTATTTAGAGTACTAAATTATCCGAATAAAAATTTAAAAAAGCTTATTCGATTAAGAAAAAATAATTTTTGATTTTTATTCGATTATACAAATTGAATTGAAATTTTTTTTATAACATTATGAAAAAGAATTGAAAATTTTCAGGTGCGGAAAATAATAATTATTCCTGAATTTTTAAAGAACAAATTCAAGTACAAGAAAATATCGGACAACGTGGCCAATCACACCATTTGATATTTGTATATTTCGCTAGAAGAGCATCTAATGGATCGAAAAATGCAAAAATCTTGATTTAAAAAAAATAATGAGTTAGGGCCTTTCTATATTAATATAACGATATAAATAAAATTCAAATTATGCATTTAGGTTGGATTCACATACGCGGCAATTTTAGTTGAGTAAGTTCTTAGATCATGGGCTAGATAAACTCAAAAGTTGCTCAACTAAAATTGCCGTGCGTGAAGCCATTCTTGAACTGAACTTAGACATTTGCTAAAAACTTGAATGATTCAAATCGATGCAAATTAATTATTTACTTCTTACGTACCTCTCGTTAGCATATAAACTTCAGTTTCAACCAGTCATTCATAATGATGCCGCTGTTTTTTTTTTGTTCACGCTTAATATGCTCGCAGCAACAATTGACTGCAATTGATACAATTGCGCTTTTATCCTTGCAAAGCTTTTCACACACATGCATGCACATATACAGACATACATATACATATATATGTAAATACCAACATGTCGTCTGCCGGTTTAACAGCATTTCATTGGATTTAACAAAAGCATTTTCGCGTTCATTAAGCTCAAATGCAATAAATAAACTTAAATATCTAGGAAATATCCAATAAATAGAGCGAAGTCCTGGTCAAAGGCAATAAGAGCGTAGCATTAATATGGCAATACTAAGAAAGAGGGGAGAAATTACTTCAAACGGTCAGTAGTAAAAATTGGAATCTTCAACATTGTTCACTTGAGTGGCACCCAAATTGTTTATTCCATTCCTTAGAGTGTCTAAGAGTAGTCCGCCTAATTTTTTTTCTCTGGCTTCCTTGCCCCCTTTCAAAAGCTTCTGCTAAGGCAGGTTAACGAATTGTTCGCCATATAAATATATTGAATTCAATTGTATTTTTCTTGAGTTGCTGCAATTTAAAATTAAATATATGTATGTTAAAAATTAATATGTATATAGTATATATGTATATAACGTTAAGCTGCTTTTCCACTATATGAATTTATTTCGCAATCGTCTGCGCGTAAGGATAAATTAATAAAGGATTGTGCCTGTTGTTGTCTGGAAATACATACAGATTCGGTCTCCCCTGCGACTAACTGGCCGGCGAACGAACGCACAACTGAAAACAATCATTTATTTATTATTAAATGCCGCTTTAATTGAAATTCTCATCAAATATACTCGTACACAAACAAACAACAAGTTAAAAGCTTCAAAAACTGTGCCATCCATATTCGTCATTTATGTGCACATGGTTTTTATCGTTACATTAATTTCCTTAATGCACAACCACCATTTAATGCAAATGGGAAAAATGCTTTACTATTTTATTTACATGAAAAAGTTATTGTTTTAATACTTCTCATTTGAGTTGCATTAAACAGAGAACTTTAAGCTTTGTTTTATCAAATTAAACTTTGTTAGCAGGGTTTAGTGCAACACGGATAAGTTTTCTCGAAAATTTGTTAAGTCTGACGTAAAAGTAATATCTGGAGATATCATACTCTTAAGCAAGGCGAATTCAGTATCAGGTGACCTTTTCCGCCCGGCTGATTATCAGCTGTTGATGCCAACTTGAGCAATTTGAACCAAAACGTCAAAATTTGCTTGGAAATCTTCTGAAAGATTGGTTTTGCAGCATAGCAAACTACGTGTTGTTTTTTGTGTTGTAAAATTGTTGTAGGGAAGAGTTCACGTGATAGTGAATTCGCCTTGCTCTTCAGCATTGGTGTTCAAAAATAATTTGACCTGGTATTGGTGAGAACAAAGAGAGAGAGAGAGAGCACTCTGAAAGCAAACATATGTCAGTAATGTACAGCGTTACCATATATATTTTTTAAAAAACTTCCTAAATCTGAAAAAAAAACGTTTTTTCCAAAACAAAAACTTATTTTCTACAAAAGTACCAAAATATTAAAAGAAAACAGCTGATCGATATTGTTATGTAAAAATTAATAAAAATGGTTAGGCTAACTGAGCCTTTAGACACTATTGCAGTAAGAAGGGAGTGAGAAAATATAAGATCGTTTTATTGCATACAAACATTACTTAATATTTTCATTCAATATACTGCAAAAGTTCAATTATGGACATATTTATAAAAAAAACTTGAAAAAACTTTATGTTTTCAAAAAACTTTTTGGCATCTCAGAAAACTTCCAAAAAAAGGGAAAGCTTGACAAATGGTAACGCTGCTAATGCATTAAACACATTCACAGCAGCGGCTGCACGATCACACAACTTCAAATGCCGCTGCTAGCTGCACTTGTCGCTATGTAGCTAGCTGCTTAATTATTTTGGAGACGACAGCAGCATCATTAGCTCCAGTGTTGCCACCTTTAAGGAATGCGCCTTTATAAAAATTAGATAACTCTTCTAAAATGCACTTATATCACGCAATTGCATAAAATTTAATCAATTTATTTTTTACACAAATTTAAAATATATTTTTCCTGTTAAATAATATAAAATATGTAATTGTAAGATATTTATTCAATATATCTGGCAACACTATGTGAGCTCATTGTCGCCAAAAAAAAATAATTACGAATTAGTTTAATTTGACTACAATGACAAAGTAAGCATGGACAACAACCTGTCGCCAAATTCTTCAACCTTAAAATTTTCGCTAACCTCTCGGAATGCTGTTGCTATGGGGTTCACGTGTAAACGTGGCTCTAGAATATAAAACAATCCTACTTGTTAGAACATATTGTAGCATTTATTAACATTCTTTCCTTTATATCTGTGCGCTCTTTTTAATGGATTTTATATTGATGGAAAACCCATAAAATTTTTAATGGTTTGTGGTTGTTGTTGTTGTTGTAGGTTGCAACGCATTTAATTAGTTCGCATAAAATTAATGACGTGTAATTGTCAGTACGAGTAAATATCAATCATAAATGATGTTGAACACCACCAAGTATAAGAATTATTATTATTATTATGTATGCTTTAGCAATTATGACAATTTAAACTCATTTACTTATGAAAATTTATGCTAAATATGCAAAAAAACAAAAAAAAAAGCTTCCTACTTGTAGGTGTGAAGTGAGTGGCGATTGTTGTTTCAAAGATGTACAGAAAAAATTCATTTACAAATAATGAACAATTATTAACAGATTATAATCATATTTTCGAGACGGGTAAATGATAATTTGCTAGCAGTGAGTAAAACTTTTAGGAAAAAGTTTAAAAAAATTTATAGAATTAAAGTTGTTTAAAGTAAGTCATTGGTTTCTGAACGAAAAGTAGACAAATGTATGAAAAAATTTTTAAAAATATATTGATACGCTTAAAGATCAACACATCTAAATTAGCAGGTTTAAAAGGAGAGAAAACATTTATACTTGAAATGATAATAATCCTCTTGAATGCAAAAATGTACCTTTTGTAGATTCTACACTTTGAAAAAAATTTCGCTTTCTAGTAAAAGCTTGTATTCCACTACTAAATCCAACTACAAATCAAGATTGAAATGTTTGCTTTTACGTCTCCTTGCAAACGTCAAGCAAACGATACTTACACATATGCACTGATTGACGGCTTCATTTGATCGTCTCTTAAGCGGATCTTCCTTCGCCTTGGTGATTTTTTTAATTTCTTATTTCTGCGATTTTTCCGCTATGGCAACTTTTTTTCGCTTAATTCGTTTTTCGTTTCGACGTTGTAAAATTTTATCGATTTTGGTCACTTTTTAAGTTTTGAGATTTTTTACTTAAATTTTAATCTTTTTTTTTTTTTTTGTTGGGGAAGTTTTTTAATTTTTTGTTCTCAATATAAATAGACAGACAGTCGTTAAGCAGCTCTGGCCTAAACAACAGCTCTCACGTCATTGTAATTATTTCTTAAGTGTGGTCAGGCTTGTGTGTGTTGCTTGGACTTCGAGAGTTTATCGTCTCGCTCGCACTGGTTGGCTGATCTGCCACGGATAACCGTATAAACTTGCTGTTCTTTTGTGGAACTTCGCTGACAACCACGTTGCTACTTCCTATGTGAAGGTATAGGTGGTGTATAGTCAGTCACAAAAACTTTTTAAAAATATTGTTAATAACATCTTGGGCATATGGTCTAGTTACCCCGCCCATATTTCTGCAACAATACTTTACAAATTTACTTTGTAAAGTATTTATGAAATAAATAAATAAATAGACAGACGAGAACTTTTACTTGTCTTCTATAAACTGGCAATTACTACTTAATGCGTCTTTTTGTTTTCTTTCGCACATATTCGTCTTGATCATTTTCCATTTTTTGACGATTATTATCGTTCCTTAGATTTTTTGTATTCTAACGATATTTTTATTCTGACGAATGTTTTGTTCTTAGCAATTGTTTTTTTTACGAGGATTTTATGTTTAACATTTTGATAATACATATCGTCGGTTGGTTTCTGGTTTGCGACACAGTATATTCAAAATACATTATGTGTGCAGAAAACCAGAAACCAACAGACGATATGACATTCCTGCGTTGTGTTGCAAATGCTTATTTTATTGTCTAAATTTTTTGTTTCGACTTTTTTTGCTATTTTTTGCGGTTTTTTAGCTTTAGCAATTTATGTGTATCAGGATAATTTTCAGCTTCATGTTTTTACTTTTTCAGAAAATTTCTCGTCCTGTCGATTTTTTAAAATTTTTCTAAGAAATTTTTTCGTTTCGTTTTCAATTACAGCAATTTGTTTATAGCAAGGCAAATTTTCATCTTTACGTTTTTACTGTTTCAGTGAATTTCTCGTCACGCCGATTTTTTTTTTAATTTTGGTAAAAAAATTTTTTGGCGATTTTTTATTAAGCGATTTTTAATTACATATAGCAATTTATGTGTATCAATAGATTTTTTGAATTTTTAGTAAAATTTTTTTTTGGCGATTTTTTTCGATAAGCGATTTTTTGCTATAGCGAGCACAACATTTTAGGGTTCCGTACACCCTACTGTTTTCGCTACGCTGTCCGCCTGCCCGTCTGTCTGTCACATGCTATTTTCTCGAGAACCGTAACAGCTACGGACCTGAAATTTGGACAGAGTGTGTAGACCTTTGGTCGCTACAACAACAAATGATGCGCACAATAAAAAGGGACCTAAGGGTAAAAACCGGTTTTGTTCAGGAGAGCCATTTTAAAGATTTAAATACGTGTATCTTTGGTGTACCATCACTGAGCGTGTTGGTATTGGTCTCATTTGAAAGCGACTCATCTCATGGCTTCAGAAAAGTATTGGTCAACCTTGAAAACACGCGTAGGTCATCCCTACCTCTGGTTTTGTGTAGTTGGTTTTTACTGTTTTCTACCTAGAGCGCTGTTTCCATGAGTTTGATTTCAATTTTGCTCGCGTTTTTTCGAATCCAGGTTTATTTTCTGAAATTATTAATGGTGAATTATAATAAATACTCATTTATAATTCTTTTAAATCGTGAATATCACTCTGTTAGTACGAAAATTATTTCACATAACCTTAGAATCGTCAACTTCAATTTCATAAAACGCTCATATCTCTGGGAGGGAACACTTTTGGGGCATGGCATCGGTCTCATTCGATACTCAGATATTGTCCACATCAAAAAAAGTGAAAATTGATTTATTTTACCCTTAGGTCCCTTTCTCTATGCGCTGTCACATATGTATATACACTTGAAATTTGTAAGGTTAGTGTATTTTTATACAGACTACAACAAGTAACACTAAGACTTGAAAAAATTTTAATTAAAGGGTGTTCCATCAGTTAATGCAATTTTGACTATGTAATTTTGCTAACTTGCTGTATCTTGGAAATCGTAAGGGCTACACTCTTGAAATTTTCAAAAATGGTAAAACTAAAAAATTTAAAAACTATAAAATCGCCAAACGGAAAAAAATTGCCAAAAACCAAAAATTAAAATTGCCAAAACGAAAAAAGCGAAAATTAAAAAATAAACTAAAACTAAAATAAATCGCGAAAACCCGGAAAAATCGCCGAAATGAAAATAATCGCCAAAATAATAAAAACCCCAAAAACAGAAAAGACGCCAAAATGAAAAAAAATCGCCAAAATGAAAATAACTCGAAAAAAAATAAAAAATCGCCAAAACGAGAAAAAAGCCACAAAACTAAAAAAATCGTTTAAACTGAAAAAAAAACCCAAAAAACGCCACATTAAAAAATTTTCAAAACCGAATGTACGGAATCCTTCGTGCGCAAGTCAAAGTCACACTTTAATGAACTTTTTTTATCTTATTTTTATTTTGGCAAATTTTAGGTTTGACGATTTTTTTTAATGGATGATTATATTTATACTCTGATGATTGATTTTGCGATTTTTAAGATATTTTTCTGTTTTGCCATTTATATTTTAATTTTTTTTTTTCTAATTTTTTAATACTGAAATTTTTAATTTGGCGATTATATGTACATATATTGTTTTAGAGATTATTTTTTTAAGTTTAGGCGTTTTTAGATATGGGCATAAAAAGCTTGTTTTATGAGCTTATAATGTACAACGTATATTAAAATTATATTAAAATAATATTTCTTATATCTTATTTTAAATTTAAGCGGTATTGCATCATTTTTATAATTTAAATTAAAATTTAAATGTAAATTGCAAAAACAAAAGCTTGTGTAACCATGTATTTATGTCTGTCTGCCTGTTACTAACACAAACTATTTGTCACAGGTCAATTTTTGCACAAATGCGTTGCATATTAAATAGGAAATACTAAACCAAAAACGAAAGCGAAGAAAAAAAAACAATTTGCATATATAGTTAAGACCCAGCCAAAAACTTAATCATTCGAAAAATTCTATAATTGTGGTATTGTGTTTTAATACACCAGAGGATTTATTGAATTTTTCACTTGGTTTTTCTATGTATGTATATATTTTGTGTCCTTATTTTTTGGTGCAAATGCAATTGCAAATGCATGAAAGCGCGCACTGGCAATAATATGCGGTGCATGTTTGTTCATTTACACAATCATAAATATTACACGCATATTTTTATAGAGATTAAAGCAAATGATTCGCATAAATACTCATACTTACACGTACTAGAGAGATGTTGTTTGTTGTTGTTGTTGGTGTTGGTGTTGTTGTAAAAGCTTACAACTGTGTGATTGAGTGTTTGAGCGCATGTGGTGGCAAAATTTTGTAATTAACAATACATTGAATAATTTCATAAATTTTGTGTAATGATTTTTCATTAAATTAATTTCCAATAAACCGTTCAGCTTAAGTACATACAAACATTAAAGTTGCGGTGCAGCAGAGCTTTGTGTGTTTGATTAAATTTATAAAAGTGTGCGTGCGTGCGTAAAATGTCACCAATTTTAGCCGCACTTGTGTTCACACCAACTTATATACACTCAAGTGAATGAGTTATAAGGTAAGAGGGCAGACTGGAAAGTACTTTGGCTAATTAATATAATATTTCTAATAATCTCCATGCAACTAAATGTTGCATGGAGAAAATGCTGTCAGCATATTTACATTTAATGAATAAGAATTATTCTGAGTTTCTAATTGATATTAACGAAACTTTAGGAACTACTCTCGCAGTCTATCTCCCTCTATCTCATTAAACAATTTTAATTAAACTAATAAAATTATATTAAATAACATAAACGACAAATTTATAATAATTAACAGCAAAATGTGTATTAGAAAATAAATTAATTGAATTAAGTATTAAATTTTTATCATAATGAATACATATTTCATTTTATTTGACCAGCAAAATTTTTAAAGCGTTCTGTTCTAATTAACAATCGTGGTTATAAGCAATTAAATAAAAACCATTAAACATATTTCCAAAATTTAATTAGTAAATTATCTAAAAATAAAAAGTTTAGAGTCATTCATGCCTTCAGTTTTAGTGAAAAATTGAAATAAATAATAAACGAACCATTTAGTTTAATAAAATTTTTAAATTTATGATTTTTCTCAGGCATCCAAATTTTGTTGGTATTTCTGGTGTTGCTGTTTATAAATACAGTGAAAGGTTTTGAAGTTGGAAAATATTTAAAAATTTTATAAATGATTAAAAATTTAAAAAAAAATAATATTAGTCCCCTTGATTCCACAAGCTAAGCAGTCGACTCACTCAAAAAAATTGTTATGCAAATCACTCAAAAATATTAGAGCTTTTCATTTAAATTGTCTACTCAAGTCAATCGTCTGGTTAGTCAGAGACAATTATAGTTTAAAATTTCATAACTGATTAAAAATTAAAAAAAAATTAATATTAGTTCCCCTGTTTCCTTCCACAAGCCAATCAAGTCAGCTCTTTCAAAAAAATTAGAGCTTTTCATTTAAATTGTCTGGATATTCAGAGACAATTATAGTTTAAATTTATTTTATTTATATTTAGATTAAATATAGTTTAAAATTTCATAACTGATTCAAAATTAAAACAAAATTAATATTAGTCCACCTGTTTCCACAAGCCAATCAAGTCTACTATTAAAAAAAAAAATTAAAGCTTTTTAATTAAATTTTCCACTCAAGTCAAACGTCTGGGTTATGGAAACAGGGTGCTAATTTGAAATTTGAGCTTTAGAGCAGCTACGTCCAAACACAGAATCTCTAAAATTTGCAGCTTTGAAAGCTCTTACAATTTGTTCTTGTTTCTTAGCGAAGTAAGCAGGAAGCACTGTTGTCGTCTACGTCTTATTGGCTGTTGTGCTCACGTTGGTGTGAAAGCACAAAAGCTCTTTACTAAAAGCTCACACAATGTGCATATGGCTTGGACCAAGCTGCTGTAGAGTATTCAGAGACAAATATGCTCATATTTTTAGATAATTTTAAGTTTTAACCCCCCAACCAAAAAAAAGGGAGTTATAAGTTTGTAGTGTGTGTCTGTTTATCTGTGTGTCTGTGTGTCTGTGTGTGTGTCCGTGTCCACGTACAGACCTAACGGCTGGACCGATTTTAATTTTTTTTCTCTGTTTGAAAGGTGACTTGATCGAGAAGGTTCTTAACTATGTTTGAAGAAAATCGTACCAGCCGTTTAGAAGATATAACATCTTTTCTAGATATATCGGGGGTTTCTAAAATTTTTAATTTATGTCATTTATTTATTTAGTTTAGGCTCTTAAAATAAACCATTTTGCAAATAGTTCCTACAAAGAGAAAAATTTTTTAAATTTTTTAATAATTCTTTACATGATCAAAATCGAAACAAATGCTTTTTCAAAGAAAAAATGAACGAAAACAATAATTTATTTGCAAAACGTATTTTCGAAAAATACGCGAAATTGGCTAGATTTCCGGTTTGTTAGATCGACTGAATGTTAACAGTGTTTTTTAGCTTGAAGTGAGTTAGCAGGTTTACACTTTAAGCCGACGATATATAGAAATTTCTATAAAATATTAATGCACTTCTTTTGGGACAAGAGAGACAAGAGTTTTTTTTCTTACTTCTTCATTTTCATTTGTAACTTCAAGTTGGCTTTCCCATATTTCGCCTATTTACTGTTGTTGGTGTCTGCATTATTAAATTCATATTAATTATATGCCATAGTTGAGTCCATAAGTCTTTAACATAAAAGAATACACATTATTAATTTTATTCACATGTTGGTATTCAAATCTATAAACGAGCTCTGTCTATCTACAGTGTGAACCGAAACTGGCCAAGAAATGACGTATAAATTGAGTAAAGTGCGACTTTGACTCGCTTACGATATATAATGCTATGCGAACTTAAGAGCATATAATTTTTGTATTAGCGAATTTTGTATATTTTATAATCATACTAGTCAAGTGGTAGTCTTGATTCTGGCTATATAGTCAGATTAAAGAACTTGCTCTAAGAAATAAAATTTTATGTATCAGTTTTTGTTTTTTTTTTTTGCTATTAAATTTTTAAAATCTCTTAATGAACATTTTTATCCTACACTGTTTCTTTTTTTTTTTTTGTATCTCATTAACAGTACACACACATACACACACACACAGACTGATACTACTTGCACAAACAAAACACAGATTCAGGATATTCGATGTTTGTCTATAATTTGTTGGCACTTGCGGCTATAAAATATGCCAGAGCATTATTTGTTTTTACAAATTAAATATATTTTTGTATTTAAAATTTTTTTTTAAATTATGCATCTGAAAGTATTTAAGTTTTCAATAAAGTTGTGAAAGCTTTCAACAAAATTGCATGAAAACCAAAAATGTACAAGCCAACAAAAAAAAATTTATTATATACATAATGTGTAATTTATGATGATAATTATTGCACATAACAGAACGAACGCACTTATGCCTATAAAAAAAAAGATTTCTAATATATAAAAATTTTTTAATTTTATTCAAAATATAACGGTAAAGAAAAGAACATAATTAGAAAGCTAAATATATGTGACCTTCTCCGAGAAAAGGGATCTAGTGTGCCAAAAAACGGGTTGCTGTCAAAATCGATAAAAATGAGAAAAACATTAAAATTTTATTTTTTAAATGCGTTTTTCTCAAAACTTAATTCTCACACACTAGGTCCCTTTTCTCGGAGAAGGTCACATATGCCCGATTTATATATAAATGCACAAGTATATTTGAAGATTCTTACACAGAGAAAAAACTGCCTCATAGAATCAATAAGAGTTTCTCTATGAAACGTTTTTAGGCTAAGGGCTATCCCAGCAGAAAGAAGCGAAGATTTTTTCATAGAGATTCCTTATTGTTTTTATGTGGTAAATCTTATTAGTTTTATCGAGAAGAAAACCACATAAAATCAAGAAGAAATCTTTATATTCACAACTTTTTTTACTCAATTTCCGTTATTTTTGGCACCAAAAAAACATTCCATAGAGAAAAACTTCTTGATTCTATTAGGTTTTCTTATAATTTGTAAACTATAGGGATTTATTATTGATTTTATTTGGTTGCCTTATTGATTTTTTTAAAAAGGTTTTCTTCTTGATTTTATTAGGCTATCTTATTGATTTTTTTCAATAAGGTTTTCTTCTTGATCTTAGTAGGTTCCTATATGATTTTACACATAAGCATCTTATTGATTTTTATAATAAGGAAATCTTCTTAATTTTATGAGGTGTCTTGTTATTTTGTTTCTATAAATAGACATACAGACACTTTTTTTCATGATCTTTTTCATTTTTGTATAAGAATGTTTACACAATAATTCCAATGGCTAGTCAGGCTGCTTGTTAGCATATTGGTTAGGGTGCTGGTCTATCAGTCAGAAGTTTGCTGGTACAATACTTGGTGTGTAAGTTAGTTAAGAATATAACATAATGTGTATGTATAAATAAATAGCATCTATAATATACTATATACATACATATGTACATATGTATATGGTATAGAATTTAAATGAAAATACATAAGTACAGAGAATAAAGACGCAATTTTCTTTTTATTTTTTATTAGGTCGCCTAATAAGAACAAGAAGAAACCCTTATTGAAAAAATCAATAAGATAACCTAATAAAACCTAAAAATTTCTTCTTGATTTTTTTAAAAAGGTTTTACCTATGAAATTAAGTAGATTTCCTTATCGAAAAAAAAAAATCATAGATATTTCTTATTAATTTGGTTCTATTATATGAGGTATTTAGTAGGCACTGTTTTCTCTGTGTGTATTGATATTGGAATAGCTTCAAAATATCTAAATAATGCTTAACATTTGGATTGGTCAAAGGGTTTCATAAATGCATTCTTTAATGAGCTGAAATGCTTTCTTTAGTACAACGGGCCATAACCGCCAAAAATGTTAAGGGACACATATTTTGGACTTCGTTTTTTTTACGAAAATCGATTATTTATGATCGCAAATACTCGATTTTGGTCAAAAAGTTATGTTCGAAAATTATGTCGCTTAAGCCTTTTTGACGGTTATGGCACGACATTATGATATTGGGCCTTATTACGAGTGTCGTATTACGACTACGACGATGTTGCATTATACTAAAGGCTCAGTTACCCGACGGTAATGAAATGTAAATGCAACGTAGGAAACAGCTGATCGATGTTTTTGTGTTAAAAGTAGGTTACGCTACATTACGTCTGAGCCTTTAAAGGCTCAGTTACCCGACTGTAATGTAAAGTAACTGCAATAGTAGGAAATAGCTGATCGATATTGTTATGTGACAAGTAATGCAAATGGTTATAGAGATGTAATGTAAAGTAGGTTACTTTTCATATAAAATTATCGATCAGCTGTTTCCTACTGTTGCAGTTACTTTACATTACAGTCGGCTAACTGAGCCTTACAGAGCATTGCAAAATTTTTTTCTTTAATCTAGTACAAAATCGTCGTAGTCGTAGTCGAAATACCACAATCGTGATAAGGCCCATTGTAATATTTCTGATACCATAAAACATCGCTACGTGGTAATACAGTAAACACTCGATATTATCAACTTTTTTCCAAGAGTCCTTAATACACTATATATATATTGAATCAGTCAAAAAAATATGTGTAATAGTAATTAATTTTTGCCTGTTGTCCTTTTATAATTTGAAGTTTGGCTAATATACACGGAAAATACTTCTCTCCTATTTTCTCAGCACTGCTGATAAAATTGTTTACATAAATATTCCATTTAATTGATATGTAATTTTAATCTAATTATGGCTAATATAAAAAGGAACGAACTATTTTGTTCATTGGGCAAATAAAAACAAGATTAAACGAATTAAAACAAATCTTCACATAGTCCCATTTGAACATTTGCAGACATTATTTTATATACATACATATACAAATGTATATACATACATATGTATATATATGTTTTTTTGTATTGGCTTATATTGGTGGCAGCAGCATAATCAAGTCCTGGGCATTAATTTCGTATGGACACTGGTTGCTAAAACACAAATTCCTTTTTGCTTTAATTCTATAATAAAAAGTACGAGCATTTTGGAAGGAGTTGATTTGCTTTGTCAGCGAAAATATTTTCGTAGTCAACGTGCGGTTTTCTTGTTTGTATCTATGCCTTGAAAATAAAAGTTATTAACATTCTGCAACGTATCCTGGATGAAAATAAAACATATAAAACTAAAGAAACCAAACACAAAACAACTGGCAACAACAACAAAAAATCATAGCAAATAATGTCTACAAATACAACAATAAAATACATATCACACACACACACTCGCACACACACACACACACATATATATATTCTCTTACTCATGCACTTACTTCGTCACGTATGCATAAGTATTTATGTGTGTATGTGTGTATATGTGTTTGTGTGTGTGTGTGCATGTGCAAGTGTATGATTAGTTTCTGAAAGTGTGAGTAAAATGTAAAAGTAATGAGAATAATAGGAAAAGAAAACAGAATAAAAGTTTTATTTTACTTAAAATATACTGGTGGGATTAGCAGACATCCATATTCGGTACTACAAGGAGCACTAAACTACACAGAGAAAAATGGATTTGTGTATTAATACTTGTACTGAGACGTGTGTGACAGGCTTAGCTGCAGTGCGAAATACACTTAAAGGGGCCCATTCAAGGGCCCCACCACATGGACACAAATTTTGTTAAGTTTTTGTTTTAACAAATAGGCTTTTTGAAATTGATTTAAAATTTTATTATTTTTAACCCCCGCCAAAAACAAAGGAGTCCCAGCAAAGAATTACACATTACCATCAGAACTGCTCGCCATATAATGACTTACCTTTTCGATTACCAAATTTCATTACTCGCTTACAAATCACATTACCTAAAATTTAAAAAAAAATATGTACAAGATGCTAAATGAGGAGAATAATTTTTTTAGATTAAATAGATTACGTGAACAAGTTGCCAAATAAAAAAAGTAAGTACTTCTCAAGAATCGATTATTTTAGTCTCACGCCTTGTTAAAATCATTAAGTTGGTAATCCAGTAAGGAACAGCTTCCACCAAAAATGCTTAATTCCAAACCCGATTATCTTTTTTGAAAAATTTTGCTGGGGTGTTATACGTTTGAAGTTTGTGTCTGTGTATCTGTGTATCTGTGTGTCTGTATAATAAGGGGCTACGTGCAGACTAAATTGCTGGACCAGTTTTGATTTCGTTTTTTTTTTTATTTGAAAGCTGACTTGATCAAGAGTATTCTTAGTTATGTTTGTAGAACATCGGTCCAGGGTTTCAAAAATGCTTAATACTTGTCAAAGGGAAAAATTAACCCTATTGTTTTCGCTACGATGTCCGTCTGTCCGCCCGTCTGTCTGTCGATCACAGGCTGTTTTCTCGAGGCCCATATCAGCTAAGAAACTTAAACTTTAACAGAATATATAAAACTTTGGTCGCTACAACAATATATGACAGTAAAAAATTAAAGGGTGTTCTAAATCCAGCAACGAAAAATTTTGAAATCCTGATGTAATATATAGACAATTATACATACATAGTTTCCAAGTTAGTGTATTTTTGTGCAGACTACAATAATTAATACTTAAATATAAAAAATAAAAATTAAAGGGTATTCTATCAGTTAAAGTTATTTTGACAACTGAATGTCTTTTAGAGACCTTGAAAGGAAAACTCTTGAAATTTACAAAAATGTTAAAACTAAAAAATTATAAAATTATAAAAATACCGAAACAAAAAATCGTCAAAATGAAAAATATTATTAAAAACAAAATAAATCGCTTAAATTCAAAACAAAAAAAATCAGTGAAAGTAAAAAAATCGCCTAAAAGTAAAAATAAAAACGCCAAAAACTAAAAAATCGCTAAAATGAAAAAAGCGCTAAGAATTAAAAAATCGCTAAAGCTAAAAAAATTTGCCAAAAATCAAAAAAATCGTCAAAACGAACAAAATCGCCAAAATTAAAAAAATTTCTAAGACTAAAAATATGTATTTATAAACTAATACCTCCTAAAACCGAAAAAATCGCTCAAACGACAAAAAACGTCAATACTAAAAAATCGGTAAGACCGAGAAAGTCGGCAAAACGGATTGAGCACAGCACGGAACCCTTCGTATGCGATTCAAAGTCTTTTGGACTGTTTCACAATAACGAAACGAAACTTTCGACTAAAAATTTTTATTGAAAACAACAATAAAATATGAAAATTTGTTTTTGTTTTCAATATAAATTTTCAGGCGAAAGTTTCGCTTCGTTATTGTGAAATAGGCCATTATTTTACTGAATTTATTTATTGAAATTGATGGTGAAGAATCCCCATAGCAGTTCTCAAGCTTAGTTTTGGTTTGAGTGATGGTTTTTTTTTCGCAAAAAAAAGAATCCTTATTGAGCAGGCGAAATTAAGTTTTTTCCCCTTTTCTTCTTGAAATCACGTGGCAGTCTTCCATGAATGGCTGTCGAACACAAACTAAATGATGCAGCTTTTTCAAAATTTAACAGGATTCAATTGACAGAAGCAGTATTGCCCTTTATTTAGGAGGCGGGAGTTATTGACCCGTCGTAGTTCTGAGGATTCTATTGTGAATTTTTCTCGCCGAAATTAAATTCGTTAGTTTTGTTAATTGACATGCCCAATACTCAAGAGAATATATTGAGAAAATCTTGTGGGAGTAGATTCCCGAACTTCGGCTTAATATTCGAAATAAATTTGCATAATTGCGGAATGTCAAATCAAACTGAGTAACAACTGTAACCGAGCTAACAGCTGCGGCAGCCATATGACAGTTTGTTAACTGCGAGCGAATATAAATAAACATAAGGAGCAACCCTTATATTAAATATCAATCCCCTAGCTAGACTTAAGACCTAATTCACAAATTTATTTAAATATCAAGTCATATTTAAAAGTAATTTTTCCATACAGAAATGAATGAAAATCAACATTTAAATATGAATTGGTATTTAAATAGTGTTGGTGAAATTGGCCCTTAGTCCTATCAATTTCAAAGATTTTTCTGATGTCCATGTTAATATAATCATTGGTGAAATAAATGAACTAATAAAATGGCTACATATATATATAGTTTATAGTAATGGGGCTACTTAACACTAGAGGCGCTGCAGTGATGTTATCAAGCTAAAGAAAATGCTTCACCATCTGTCCTCTCTTCACTATCCCTTTCCAAAATAAGGTAACTCACATATGTACTTACATATATATCTTGGCAGGCATATGAATTGCCTGAGTGTTACTTCTGTTTCCAAAATAAATGTAATGCCCTGTCTGAAACTGGCCTCAAAACTTTAGTCCTTAAAATTTAAACACTTGGCTTGCGCACCTTAATCATATAATTATTCCAATCTTTATATAAGTGTGTTGGTGTGTTTGTATGTATATGTGTGTATGTATATGTGTTTATGTATATGTGTGTATGTATGTGTGTGTGTGTGTGCTTGAGCAATAATTTTATAATTCTCAGGATAAATTAATAACTTTGTGCATGCTTAAATAAATTATAAATGAATTATGAGTTTTTGTGGCATGAGAAGTTAATGATTTATATATTATTTTTGCAAATTTATACATAGGTACAATGGATTTTGTTATTATTTAGCCATATCGTTTTTTTTTTTTAGTTTTTCTTATTTAAAATTCATAAATTTTATGTGACATTTAATCGGGGCTATTTTTGCCAATACATACAACTTTTAAGAGATTAATAAGCATCTTAACATGTAAATGAATTATTTTATTCTCAAAGAAATTTACTGCATAAATATGTATGTATGTAAGTGTTGTCGTAAAACTTAAGACCAATATAAATGGGTATGTAGTAAGATATTTCGTATAGCAGTAGGTAATAAGTGGAAGTAATGCTGGCATTACGATTTGCTATTGGCATGGTCTAAGACCTAACAATGCATCAAATATTTTATGTTTATTACAGACTTATTTGACAAACAGTCCTGAAAACTGTGTCAAAAAAGCCTGTAAATAACTTAAAACATTGTTTATGAATAGGGCAGTGTATATATAAACTTAGATCTTTTATATAAATTTTGAAGTATGCATAGGCGTAGAAAGGCCATTCTGGGGGGTACATTGTCCCCTAGAATTATTCAAAATTGCATGTAATTATTTATTTTAATATTATTCATGAAATTAGCCAGTCATAACGCCCCCCCCCACCCCTAGAAAAAGTGTATACCTACGCCAATGGTAGTATGCATCTTAAATTTGTGAGTCATTGCCAGGAATTTTGTTTACAATTTTTTTTTTATAAATAGATAATTTTTCTGCCAGTGTAATTTTTCACACTTTCCTCAAATGGTGGGAAACGAAATAAAATTTTGTGTTTAAACCTTAAAAATAAACCACAAAGAAGATGGCGCCTTAGTTTAAGAAACAATTCGCACATACAGGAAAACAACACAGATGGGACTTTCAATGCTATTGAATTTTTAAGTAGACATATTAACAGCAAATTATCTTATTACTACACTAAGGCAAAAAAAAAATTTTGTTATTTACATGGTAGAAGACACAAATGACCTTGAAAGAACGAAAATTTTGTAAATTGCAAAAAATTTGGCTTTCTGCTTAGACGCGAATGCTCCTTAAAATGTCTACAGTGGCCATTATTTTTTTTTCGAATTAATAAAACTATGATATGTTGTAAAATTCTGTGGAGGTTACTTATGGATTACAGGGAATTAAAAATACGCTTCTCGAAAGCCCGCCATTCTTATGTCAGCGCTGGAGTCCCTACAGTTGTCTTAGTCCCTGGCCGTACGGTGAAACATTCGCTGCGAAACTTTTGAGTTCATGGATTAAAGTGAAAAGGCGAATGGAAGGTTACTTTGTTTTGTCTGCATTCAGTTCTAAATATTAGAAATACATTAGAAAATATATTAAGCTGCAAAACAAAAACTTGACTGTGCAAATGCTCTTGCATTTGGATAAGGACTTAGAAAAACATTTCATAAACTCTTAAACTTGCTTCTGCTCTTTATCCCTCTTTTAATACGATGCCCTCAGCATAAAATGTCTTTTCGGTAGTAAAAGAAATTTCACAGGTTAAAAGTGGTGAAATAAGGATTCTTGAAATGGAATTTTGATGGTTAAAATATTCCACTACAAGCTCGAAATTAAACTTAAGCATTAGAAATAGGCCTAGAATTAGACGAAACCTAGAATCGATACGTCTAGAAAATTTTTATGAAAATAATTAAAAATAATTTTCTTTACAAGTCGACCTTCTTGGGTTGTGGAAACAGGAGGTTCAGTAAAATTTCAAGCCTTAAGGGTAGATTTTGTAAATACAAACGTTTATTTCGTTTTGAAATTTTGAATGGAAAATTTTTTTTTAAACAAATTTTTCATTAAAATTTTAAACGTTTAGAAACGAATTTTTTTTACAAAATCTGTCTATTAGAACGTTTAGAGACTTATAAAAGAATTTTTGACATATTTGTAGAAAATTTTAACTCTATATCCATCTTTACGAGTAAAAGAATATTTTTTGCTCATCTTATGAAATGGGCAAAAAAAGACTCATACAGAAAGATTAAAGTGTGAATAAATCCTGTACCTTGAATTTTTTATTTAAAGTATGAAAATTAGCCTTCGAACGCCCTGTAAGTTTTGGCCCATTTCTGGCGCTTAGATTTTTTTTCAAATTTTTCTGTATTCAGAGACTTTTGGTAGAATATTATGGATATTATTTTTATGGAACATGTTAACCCTACAAGTCCCTGTTTGAGGGTACTTATTTGATGCGGGAAAGCCGCATACAGAGAAGAGTCAGAAGATTAAAATGATCCACATAATGCTCGTTGTCAACTTTTAATGATCTATACAACAACCCCCACTGTTTTTGAATTAAACTGTATGAAATCATCCCACAGTGCGGTGAAAGATGAGAAGAGAGAAGAAATTTTGCAAACTCTCTTCTCCAAGGCAAGTTATTAAATTAACGAATAACCAATCAAATGGCTACTAAGCATAGCTTTGAAAAATTCATACGCCTCATTGCCACCAGAGGCGCTGCAATTCTGCAACTCTCCTCCACCATATGTCTTCTCTATCCCTATCGCTTTCCTAAAGAAGATAAAACCTAGTAATTGTGTTAGGCATTCATTGCCTGAGTGTTACTTCTCTCAAAATTATCCTCAAACGTTTTTCAAATTTTGACTAATAGAAGTTTAGTTTCGGGCTTTTCCAGAGACTTTTGAGCGAACTTTATGGCAAATATTTTTGCAGAACACTTTGGGACATTGTATACTCCTTTTTTTTGCAAAGAGCTCAAAATACCCATACCGAGAATATTTAGAGGGTTGCAACAGGCATTAAAATGTTCGCTATAGTAGTTTACATAAGCATGAACACTTTCTATACTAAAAATGCAGTAGTTGCATTAGGTTTGATGTCAATTCACCTGCAAAAAGGAGGCAAACTTGGCCCTCCTTATATAAAACTCTACTGTGCCAATTTAAACTATTCATTTTCCCAACTCTGCCGCCAGCCAAACGTTCTTTTAGATGAAGAAACAAAAAACCTGAAACGTTCGTAATTCAACTTGCTCAATATATTAATACGACTGACTATTGTGATGACTTTTTCTAGATTTCTTCTTTAAGTTTAGTTTTGTTTATTTCTTGGTTTTTATTCCACACTTCTGTATTAACATTTTACATGTGGGCAGAAAAATAATGTTTATTAACTTTTTGTTGTTAAGATTTTAAGCTTTTAGAGACCATCATTATGGCTCACACACATACACTCGTGCTGACATGCATAACACATTCATAGCTTCACATTTATGCTTCTTTATTTTTATATCAAAAAATATTGTTACTTTTGTTTACACTGTCTGGTCGCCTTTAGCTGAGATTCATTTCGTTGCTGCCAACATGGACGCGCCGCACTCATCGCAAAATATACATTTAAATAGACATTTTGAATATGAAAACACTACTACAATATCTTTAATGATAAGTGCGTTTTCGCATAATAATGATTACATAGGTCCTTGCATGCATACATAGTTTAATCAAAGTAGACTTAACAGTGGGTACGTGCCACAGTGGGATTTTGTAGAGAAATTTTTAAATATGAAATGTGCATTTGATGTTTTTTTGGGAAAATTGTATTTTATTTTTGAAATATCGAAGTAAAGTAGTACATGCAATGTTGCACGAGCACTATTGTAAGAATTGGTTATACTATTTTTCTTAATATATTTGAAAAAAAAAAAAACATTTTTCCTGAAATTAAAAAAAAACATTATCACAAGCGGTTAACAAGGTTTGCCGACATCTATAAACCTCTAAAAATTTATTTATTTTTTTATTGTCAATGGAAAAAAATTATATATGTAGTCCTGCTTTCATCCAAACTGTTCTTTCAAAAAAAAATGGAAGATTGGACGTCAACTTTAATGTATGTGTATCAAATTTGAATACTTCTGCTTGGATGAAAAAAATTTGGATGGAATAGGCGGTGGGCGGAGGGCGTGACCGAATTTAATGAAACTCGCAATTCTTCTTTTTTTATTCTAGAAAGTGTATTAAACAAATTTGGGGACTTCTGCTGGGATAGGAAAAATTTTATAAAGAAAAAATTTATTCGGATTGCATGGGCGGGAAGGCGTGAACGGTTTTCATGAAATTTGAAAGGCTTCTTTTTTTAATTCTTGAAAATATATGTACCAAATTTTGAAGACTTCTGCTGGTATATAAAAAATGTTATGGCGAAAGAATCGATTTGGGCTGCATGGGCAGTGGGCGGATGGGCATGGCCGATTTTGACAAAACTCATAATGCGTCGTTTTTTATTCTAGAAAGTATTTGTACCACATTTGAATACTTCTACTTGGATGGGACAAAATGTATGCAACAAATTTATTCGGATTGCATGTGTTGAGTGGGCGGCAGGGCATGACCGATTTCGATAAAAGTTCAAATGGTTCTCTTTTTATCCTAGAAAGTGTATGTACTAAGTTCTAACACTTCTGCTTGCATGGAGAAAGTTTAGAATTGAATGGGTGGTGGGCGGGAGGGCGTGAGGGATATTCATGATTTTATTGAAGAAAGTCTTTGTATCAAGCAGAAGACTTCTGCTGGTATAAGAAAAATTTTATGGCAAAAAAATCGTTTTAGATTGCATGGTCGGTGGGCGGAGGGCGTGACAAACTTGGATGAAATTCATAATGCTTTTTTTTTTATTCTACCAAATGTGAGGATTTCTGCTTGTATGGAAAAATTTTTATGTAAAAAACCAATTTGGATTTTATGGGTCTTAGACGGAAGGCGTGACAAATTTTGGCGCAACTTGGAATGCTTCTTTTTGTTTTTTGATAGAAAGTGTATGTACCAAATTTCAAGACTTTTGATGGGAAAGGAAAAATGTAATGCGAAAAAATTTGATTTGAATTTTATGGGCGGAGGGCGTGACTGATTTTTAGGAATCTTGGAATGCTTCTTTTTTTATTCTAAAAAGTGTATGTGTACAAAATGTTATGCAAAAAATGGAATGCTTCTTTTTATACCCTTTACCAAAAATGGAAAAGGGTATATATAGGTTTGTCATTCCGTGTGTAATTTCCATAATTTTAATTTGCGACCAAAAAAATATATATATTCTGGGTCCTTATGAATAGCGATGACGAATAAGCGATGTCCGTCTGTCCGTCCGTCCGTCCGTCCGTCCGTCTGTCCGTCCGGTGTACGTGAAATCGGTTTTCCGAAGCTCCAAGAAAAGCTAGAGACTTCGTTCTTGGACTGATGTATCAGAAATGGTCCAACTTAGATTGGTATTGAAATTCAGCAAAATCGGGCAGACGATTGCAGAGCTGGAAAACGTAAACTATATTTTGCCATATAAAAGTAACTACCGAAAACAAATTTTTATTTTTTTTTTAATAAATAAATTTATTTTACACTTCAGTACGACTAAAATTGGTATTTTAAATAAAAAAAAATATAAAAAAAATTAAAAAGACGTTTCCAGGGTTGGAAAACTTTAACTTTTTGTGTTATGTAAAATTAACTATGTCTAAAACTATATTAGTATTTTCTCGAGAACCGTAAGAGCTACAGACCTGAAATTTGGACACAGTGTGTAGACTTTTGGCCGCTACAACAACAAATACATGAGAATTGAAAATTAAAGGGTGTTCCAAAACGAGCAACGAAAAATTCTAAAATCCCATGTAATATACATACAATTATATGTATATACACTTGAAATTTGTAAGGTTAGTGTATTTTTATACAGACTACAAAAATTAACACTAAAATTTCAAAAAATTTAAATTAAAGGGTGTTCCATCAGTTAATGCAATTTTGACTATGCAATTTTGACAACTTGCTGTATCTTGGAAACCGTAAAAGCAAAACTCTTGAAATTTTCAAAAACGGTAAAACTAAAAAATCAAGGAATTATAAAATCGCCAAACGGAAAAAAATCGCGAAAAACAAAAAAATCGCCAAAACGAAAAATACCCCAAAAAAACATGAAAAAATCGCCAAAATTAAAAAAAAAACCCAAAACAGGAAAAAAACGACAAAATGAAAAAAAAATCGCCAAGATGAAAAAACCCCAAAAAAGAGAAAAAAATCGCCTAAATAAAAAAACCCCAAAGCAGGAAAAACGCCATAATGAAAAAAAACCCAAAAACAGAAAAAAATCGCCATATTAAAAAAAATTTCTAGGACTAAAATAAATCGCGAAAAACCGGAAAAATTGCTTAAATAAAAAAAAATCGCAAAAATGAAAGAAAATCGCCAAAATGAAAAAAAATCGCCAAAATGAAAAAAATCGCCAAAACGAAAAAAACCCAAAAAACAGAAAAAAGTCGCCAAAATGAAAAAAAAAGAAAAAAACTCCTAAATAGAAAAAACCCAAAAACAGAAAAAAATCGCAAAAATGAAAAAAAAATCGTCAAAATGAGAAAAATCTACAAAATGAAGAAAATCCCAATAACAGAAAAAAATCACCAAAATAAAAAAAACCTCCAAAAACAGAAAAAAATCGCCAAAACGAGAAAAAAGCGACAAAACTGAAAAAATCGTTTAAACTGAAGAAAAAACTTCAAAAAAGCCGTGCGCGATTCAAAGTCGCACTTTACTGAAGTTTTTAATATTAAAGGAATTAAATGAAGCTAATAAGCAGATTTTGTAAAAAATTTTGTTTCTAAACGTTTCAAATTTGTATGAAAAATAACGAAAATTCTTTTCAAAAAATATTTTTTCCATACAAATTTCAAAACGAAAAAATCGTTTGAATTTACAAAATCTGACCTTAAGTTTTTCCTTATTTCGTTTTTGCTTTTTTCACTTAACATATTTTATGTATTTTTTAAAGAACTAGATTGGTATCAATAATCAAAAAAATCCAAAATTATGACTCCAGGGTTGGAAACTCACACTTTTTGTGTTATGTAAAATTAAATAGGTCTAACAATTTTTTTCTTTTTCTTTATAAATTGAATATATTTTATGCTTCTGAAAGAAAATTACAGCTCCAAAGATGGAAACTTTAAAAAAATGATAAATTTTTTCACAAAACAAATATGTATGTATGTGTCTGTATACTATATATATGTACGTACGTTGGTAAAGGGTATATAAGATTCGGCACAGCCGAATATAGCACTCTTACTTGTTTTATTTAAAAAGTGTATGTGTACAAAATGTTATGCAAAAAATGGAATGCCTCTTTTTTTATTCTAAAAAGTGTATGTGTACAAAATGTTATGCAAAAAAATCGATTTGGTGGTGGACGGGAGGGCTAAGAACACTTATGGTACAAAACTTTTTTCTTTATTTAGTTAAAATAATGTTCGGTGCCTACTGTCAGTGTTCTAAGGCCATTTATAATAGTTTTTGGACAAAAATGTATGAAGCCATCCCACTGTGCATGTGTGAAAACAATTCGATTTAAAGATTTATTGAAAAGAATAATGTTTGTAGCAAACCTATGAGTAGCTGTTGCTTTAAAGTAAGTGGATGATGAGAACTTTAAATATATTGATATAAGATTTTAGATTAAATTCAACGAATTTGGTAAATCTTTCTCCTCGCTTGAGTTTTTGGAAACATGTTATAAAGCTGTGAATCGCTGACTATGTCAATAAATTATTCAATTCCCAGTGAATGCAGACCCTAATGCCTCAGAACCAAGAGCTTTATTTGACAAAAAAAAACAACTATTTTTCAAAATGCTGTAACATCAAAACACCTCCAATTCTCTAACTAATAGTCAATTTTAAGCAAAAAACTTTTAGCTAAAATGTTCTATTGTTATTAAGAATTAAAAGAAAATTCATTTAATGTTGATTTCGCATGTCTAGATGCCTTTCGTTGCTGCCAAGGAACAAATCAGTTGGACGCTTACTAAACTTTAATGTTTATAAGCAAACTTTTAATAAATTATTGAGAATTACAAAACTACAATCACAGTAGGCTAAGAAACTTTTCAGCAACGAAATTCATTAAGAAGTGCTAGACCAACAATACACAGAGAAAACAGTGCCTACTAAATACCTCACAAAATAAAACAAAATTATTTAGAAATTTCTATGGTTTTTTTTCAATAAGAAAATCTTATTAATTTCATAGAGAAAACCTTTTTGAAAAAAATCAAGAAGAAATCTGGTAGTTTTTATGAGATTATCTTATTGATTTTTTCAATAAAAAAATAAAAAAAAAATTGCGTCTTTATTCTCTGTACTTATGTATTTTCGTTTAAATTCTTGTATTGTAGATGTTATTTATTTACACATACATACATACACATTAGGTTATATTCCTAACTAACTTACTCACCAAGTATTGAACCAGCAAACTTCTACCTGATAGACAAACACTCTAACCAATATGCTAACAAGCAGCCTGAATAACCAATGAAATTATTGTGCAAACATTCTTATACAAAAATGAAAAAGATCATGAAAAAAATTGTCTGTATGTCTATTTATAGAAACGAAATAACAAGACACCTCATAAAATCAAGAAGATTTTTTTATTAAAAAAATCAATAAGATGCCTTACACATAATCATATAGGAACCTACTAAAATCAAGAAGAAAACCTTATTGAAAAAATCAATAAGATAGCCTAATAAAATCAAGAAGAAAACCTTTTTAAAAAAATTAATAAGGCAACCTAATAAAATCAATAAGAAATCCCTATAGCTTACAATTTATAAGAAAACCTAATAGAATCAAGAAGTTTGTATCTATGGATTGTTTTTTTTTTGGTGCCAAAAATAACGGAAATTGAGTAAAAAAAGTTGTGAATAATAAGATTTCTTCTTGATTTTATGTGGCTTTCTTCTTGATAAAATTAATAAGATTTACCACATAAAACAATAAGGAATCTCTATGGAAAAATCTTCGCTTCTTTCTGCTGGGATAACACTTAGCCTAAAAACGTTTCATAGAGAAAATCTTCTTGATTCTATGAGGCAGTTTTTTCTCTGTGTATATAATTTTTTTTTAATATCGTGTACATTTTGCCACGCGTTAAATAAAAATAAAACATTTAAATAATTGTTATTAAGAAAAATTATATTTAAGCTTATTTATTTACTAGACAAAACACATAATAAAGTGATTCAAAATCATTGATAGCAAATGATTAAGACACTTTCATTCAGTCATGTGCAAATATTTTCATAAACATTTCAATGTTTAATTCAAATTAAATTCCCTGCATGCTTAAGTATAAAGTTTTCTTTGCAATTATTTTCAACTTAACCCCGATTCTTCCACTGTACTTGATTTTTACAATTTATATATACTACATATGCAAGTACTTATGCTACATTTTAACCTCTCTCTATAGTATAGAGTCTATATATATATGTTGATTAGTTATTGGCGTTGATGCACGTTTCCGACCCGCATTTGCTACATTGTACGCGTACGCGAGTATAAAGTGTGATATGTGATTGTGCACATATGTTGCCTTGTGTTGCCTTGTTTATGACTACAGTTGAGTTAAATTGGTTTTTAGGCCCAGTTTTTTTAAGTGTGCAATTTGCAGTGTTGCTACTTACTCGCTTAAACCATAAAACAAGCCAACACAACAACACCACAACGTTGCTAACGCAACAACACAAGTATGTACATAATAGTTAATATAAATACAAACTTAAATCACTTAATATGCATATAAGTACGAGTGAGTATGTTTTCTTTATTAACTGATAAATTAATAATATGACTAGGCTGAACACATTAGGAATTGTTCGCACATTTAAAACCAACAAAACGTCGCGACGATCGATTGATCGACTAAAAATTCATTGGTCTATGCCCACAGCTTGGGTATCTTCATTGCACTAAAGTTTAGCGGCTAAACCCATTTGCATTTATCAGCAGCAACAATGACGGTTTTATGTAAGTGTCTGTCTTTTGGATCTGTCTGTCCTTGTGCTGTTGTGGGTTTTATGAACTACAAGTTACTACTACTGTCACTTTTTTTTTTTTGTATGAAGTAAACACCAATTTATTTCTTTTTATTTTCTTCTTGCACATGGTCGTCTAAAATATATAATATTGAGAAGTTTCCGTTGTGTCATCATTTTAACACACAGCAATGCAGAACGTCTGGACAGACAGACAGACAGACAGACAGACAGACGTGTTCACATTTTAACGTTTACTTTGTTGCTGGCTTGTATGTAAATCTTTTTTATTTATTTATTTATTTCTTAATATTTTATTTTTTGTATTGATTGTCTATTTATCATGCATCAAATGTATTGAGGTAAATGCATCAAAATGTTTTTGGTCCTCCTCCCATACACATGACACATGGCGATACTCCTGGTACTCGTTTGCATAAGTAGCATATGCGCAAGTAGATTTCTAGCCATTTATGGCCGTAGTTATTATGGTTAATAACATTTTTGCTTATGACCAAACAAACTTTATGATTTCCTTAATGGTTACACAACACATGCAGCCAAAAAAGAAAATGAAAACAGGAAAAATACACCGTATCCCAGAAAATTGCATAATTTCCTGGGATACATAATTAAAAAAAATATCTTTTTCAAAAAGTATTGTTTTAAAAAGCAATGGATTAAAAAAAGTACCTGCTTAAAAAAGTACCTTTTCATTTCTTAAATTTATTTTTAGTAAAATGAGTAATCAATTTCCCAACCCTGGAATCTTATTTTTGATTTTTCTGATTTTAATACTAATTTATTTCGATATAAAATATATTTAATTAAGTACCAAAGAAAACTTTAAAGTTTTCCAGCTCTGGAGCTGTTTTATATATTTTATACCAAACTCTTTCCATTTAAAAGATAAAATATTTGTAGACAATTTTTTTTTGAAGAAAAAGAAAAAATTAATTTCACCTTGTGACTTTTATATAAAAAAATTTTTTTAATTTTCCAGCCCTGGAATCATACTTTTAGATTTTTGTTATACCAATCTCTTCATTTTAAAAATATAAAATATGTATATTAACCCCCGTATTCTAAAAAAAAATAAAATGAATTTGAAATTCGTTTTAGGAAAATTTTGTATGAAAAATTTGAAAACCTTTCAAATTCGTTTAAAATTTTATGAATATGGGGGTTAATTTATAGAGAAAATGAAAAAACCAATTTCCAACCCTGAAATCGTTTTCTTGATTTTTAGGGTTTCGTACACCAAAGGTGAAAAGAAACCTTATTGTTTTCGCTACGCTGCACGTCTGTCCGTCTGTCCGTCTGTCCGTCCGTCTGTCTCAGGATATTTTCTCGAGAAACGTAAGAGCTACGGGCCTGAAATGTGGACACAGTGTGTAGACCTTTGGCCGCTACAACAACAAATACATGAGAGTTGGAAATTAAAGGGTGTTCCGAAACGAGCAAACTTCTTGAAATTTTCAAAAACGGTAAAACAAAAAAATCCCAAAATTATAAAATCGCCAAAACAAAAAAATCGCCAAAAGGAAAAAAAGCACCAAATTAAAAAAATTTCTAAATCGAAAATAAATCGCGAAAAACCGGAAAAATCACCAAAATTTAAAAATCGCCAAAATGAACAAATCGCCAAAATGAAAAAAATCGCCAAAATGAAAAAAGTCGTCAAAATGAAAAAAAAAATCGCCAAAAAGAAAAAAAATCGCCAAAATTAAAAAATCGCCAAAATGAGAAAACAGCGAAAAATAAAAAAAAATTTTCAGCTGAAAAAACGTCAAAAACTTAAAAAAACGCTGCATTAAAAAAATGCTCCAAGCCCAACTTACGGAACCCTTCGTCAAAGTCGCACTATACTGAATTTATTTTATTTGTAATACCAATTTAATTCTTACTAAAATATAAAATGTGTTTATTTAACAAAAAAAAAAACAAATAATTCTGCCAAAGAAAAACCGACTTCAATGCAAAGATCTAATGGAACATTTTCGAAAAAAAATTTATGGAATATAAAATTAAATTTTAATGGGCCTGCCTCCGCCCATTTTTTAAATGCAAGATTTTGTGTGTTTAAGAGTTCAAGATGTGTGCCAAATTTCGTAAAAATTGGTTAAGTAGAAGCGCGTGAAATAATATATTAAAATTTAATGGGCGTGGCTCCGCCCACTTTTTAAATGCAAGATTTTGTTTTTTTTAGCTTGGGTGTGTGCTTTGTTTTGTAAAAATCGATGAAATAGAAGCATGTGGTACATGATATTAAGTTTTTTTATTGGGCGTGGCTCCGCCCATTTTTTCAAAATTCAAAAATTGTGTCGTTACGAGAGCCCAAGGTATTGGGTTAGTTTCATAGTAATCAAGTAAGAGGAATATCATAGAATCAAATAAAATAAATTGTGGGCGTGTTCCTACCTACTATTTTCTACAATGTGACCAATGGGAAGCTATACTTTCTCAGACGAAAAGAGAATTTTTAAAATCGGTCAAAAATATACCGAGTAATGAAGTAACACCGCCAAAAAAATTTAAGACGAATTGAATCCTTTTTTTTTTTTTGAAGTGGTTTAAACATTTTTTCAGCTAGTTACTTTTACATAGGAAAATAAAGTTTAAATTTGCCAGCTGTGAAACCGTCTTTCCGATTTTGCTGATTTTCAATTCTAGTCTATTCTGGATAATTTCTGATTTAACAGTCCAAGACCGAAGACTCTAGCTTTCCCGGGAGCTACGGTAAACCGATTTCATGTACAGACAGACGGACATACGGACGGACAGACGCTTTTTCGTCTTCCCTATTTATAAGGACTTAAGATATATATCTATATTTATAAGGATTTAGAACATACTCGTATGTACTTGATGGATCGCATAGGAGTATTGTGGAAATTCCACACGGACTGACAAACATACATTATATATATCCTTTATTATTTTTGGTGAAGTGTATAATAATAATTTTCAATTGGAAACAGTGTATTAACAACTCTATTTAAAATGCACTAGACGGAGCTGTAGCGTCAATAGATTATTAATTTTTTTACTTTTCATTAAGAAAACAATAAGAAAATTTATTTCATTTACGAATATGTCCATTCAATAATTCTATTGTTACTTTTAAATCAAAATATTTTTAATATTTTTGGTATTTCATTATCTATTTAGTCAACTGTTTACTTTATTATATGAACATGTACATACATACATAAAAAGGCCCTAACTAATTTTTTAAGTCGAGATTCTTATATTTTTAGATACATTAGATGTTCTTCTACCGAATAATACAAACAATTCGATTACTCGATTTCAAACAAATAATGAGTTAGGGCCTTTCTATATTAAGGTAACGATATATTCATATGTATTTATGTGCATATGCATGTATGCACATACATAGATACATATATCAAAATTTTGAATTCATTAGTTATTTCTGAAATTTATTTTACACTTTAATGCTTCTTATCTCACTGTTGGTGGAGTTGGTCACTGTTGCCACCACCAACAAAGAGGCAACAACATTGCCATTATCACCATCACCAACCAACTATTTATTATCTGCTTGTTCTTCGTTAACTGTGGACTGACGCTAATAGAGTGTTTTGGAACACTCATAGTGCGGCTACTCATACTTTAGCATTATTTTAAAGTCTGAAAAGTGTTTTGCTCATTAAACAAATTTTCTATGCTTCAATTTCAACGCTTCATGTTTATTTTAATGTACTCCTTGATATTAGATTTCACAAGGAATTAAAATTTTTAATTAATGCATAAAAAACATCATAAAGCAACAGCAACAAAAATATGACAAATTGCTGTAAAAAATGTAACAGACAAATTAGCTAAAAAAAATAGAATAAATAATATTTTGTTTGCAAAAAAAAGGTTAACTGGCTGCAGCATAGCGCTAAATAAATAAATGACATCAGTTTTGGTTTTAGTTATTTAATTATTAAATTTTCTCAAGTTATGTAAATATATATTGTGTATGTATGTATGTATGTTTGTATGTATTCATGTTTTATGTTTATAAGTCAAACTGCGCGAAAGCTGACCAAGATTAATATCTTTCTACTTGCTGTATTTAGAGCTTAAGCGATTTTGTTTGCCAACAAAACTGTATAAAGAAAATAATCCGCAAAATATTTAATGAGTTAATGAGCAGGGATTTAAACATATTAGGTTTATATATTTTTTTTGAGGCGAGATTCTTTTGAAGGCAATAATGCCCAGTTTTATAGGTTTCAGTAAGTAGCAGATGTTGTTTTTTGCAAACAAACAGAAGCTGCTTAAAAAATTTTTTAGTTACAAGTCTAACATATTTTTAAATAACCAACCTGACGTATAGATGGCAGCAGTAGTTAAAAAAAAAGTTTATTTGGTGAAAAGTGGCAACCTTGTAAAGCATTATTCTTAAGGCGGATAAAACAAAAATATTCCTTGCTATTCGACACAACTATACTTCTAGTAGATATGAACGAATAAAATGGACATGCCAAATATTTTTTTGTAAGTGTTGCCGTTTTTGAAATATTGTTTTCTTATTATTGTTTTTAACAAAAAAAAAAAAAAAATTGGGGAATGCAAACGGTAGTCTTAGGTGTAGGGTTTCTAATTTCCCGGACTTTTCCAGTTCCCGGGAATCGAGAAAAAATATGTTCTATTCCCGGGAATTCCCGGGAATGTCAAATACATATGAATTTAATTAAATGGGTTCAATAAAAAATATAATTTTATAAAAAAATACAAAAGTTTAAATTAAAAACAAAACAACTTCATTCGTTTGAACGAAGAACAACAATATTTCAAAAACAAAACAAAAACAAATAAATTCATACCACCGTATTCATAAAAATTATTTTAGGTTTATGAAAGTCTTATTTGACATATTGCTATGAGAAACTTGTCAAATAAGCCTGTAAGAAACCTGGGGGCAAATCACGGCATTCGATATGACTCGTAATTTAAAAATATTTCCATATAAACTCTATTGAAATATTTTTAAATTACGACTCGTATCGAATGCCGTGATTTCCCCCCTGAAATATTTTTTATAAATACGGCAGTTATGCGTTGAGTTATTGCATGGATGGAAATTCCATCGGCATTTGCCAATCTAGATACTATTTCGTAACGCTTGAAGTTGTTAGAGTCTTATATTATGCATCGTTACAAAATTGTATTTTTAAGTAATAAAACAACGAACAGCAATGTAAAAAAAGCAAGTTCCAAAAACGTAAATATTAAATTCCCGAAAATTCCCGTTGAAAATTTCCCGGGATTTGTAAAAAAATAATACCCGGGAATTCCCGGGATTTTTTTCCCGCGTAGAAACTCTACTTAGGTGTCATATAGGCAATTTCACCAATTTATTTAAATATCAATTCATGTTTAAAAGTAATTGTTCCATACAAAAATTCATGAAAATCGACATTTAAATATGAATTGACATTTATATAGAGTTGGTGAAATAGGCCCACAGTGTGATAGTGTCATAACGTTTTAAAATTTTTATTCGAAAAAGAAAACAAAGAAAAAACAATTAACTTAAAATAATTTAAAATATTACGGATTTTAGTGGCCTAAAAATTGCGAAAAAAAATGCTCCCAAAAAAAATTACAAAATGGCCTTAAAAACATTAAAAAAACGACTCAATTACTTAGCATATACATATGTATGTAGGTTCAAATAAAAAGCTAAGGGAAATACCCCACCCGGCATGCAATCAAAAAACAGGTTTTCTTCCGAAAAGTTTACAGTATGTAATAAAATCTGTGGCAAAAAGGAAAAAGTGCTTAAGTCGAGATAATGGTATCTCCATAATCTGCATATTCGAAAGAATCCCTGGTCAAAATCTCAATTACTTTTTATGATTTTTCAGAAAGTTATAGCACTATGCCTTGCGACTTATCTTTTTTAGACTTCTAATCTCATTTGGTATAATAGCTTAACTCAGGTTATAATTTGGTATATTTCAACATAAACGTATTACTTATAGTGTGTAGAACGATGTTCGCTTAAAAAATAAAGGTTAAACAGAGAATTTCCCTATTTAACTGTAAAAGAAATTAATTTCTGTAAATGGACTTGAACGCTTAAAAGTGCTCTGCTGCAAAAGAGTAAAATACCTAGGACTTAATTTTCAATGGGACGTGTCATAACCATAACCATAGAAAACAGCTGCTATTCGAACCAAACTTATGGGCAACACAGTTAAGGGTCAGTTACCCGACTGTAATGTAAAGTAACTGCAACTTAGGAGACAGCTGATCGATACTTTTATATGAAAAATAGGTTACGTTACATTACATCTCTATAACTGTTTGTATTACTTTTCACATAACAATATCGATCAGCTGTTTCCTACTGTTGCTGTTACTTTACATTAAAGTCGGGTAAGTGAGCCTTTAGCCGACTGCAATGTAATGGTAAGAAACGGTAGGAAACAGCTGATCGATATTGTTTAGTGAAAAGTAATGCAAATAGTTATAGAAATGTAATATAACGTAACCTATTTTTCATATAAAAGTATCGATCAGCTGTTTCCTACGTTGCAGTTACATTCCATTACACTCGGCTAAGTGAGCGTTTAAGGCATAAAACCATAGCTATTACCATAGAAACCAATTGAATTTTAGTTTGGTTATGGCTATGGCATGTGTAATTTAAGCCTTAAGCATTTTTTCCTAATTGCCACAGAAATAACAAGATCATACTATAGCCATTTGTTTTATCATTCAATTCAGAAATTTCAATAAACCTATTTGGCACCAAATAAATATGCCAAGTTTTTCGTAAAAATTAGTTATACATACATATATACATACATACATACATACATACATACATACATACATACAAATGTACACTTGGCCTGGTATTATGCAAATAGCGGTGCCAGAAATCAAATTCTACACACAGTTACTACATATTTAGGTTCATAAATATACATACATGTATGTATGTACATACGTATACATACTTACATACTAATAGATATTAAATTTATACCTTAAATTTGCCGGTTTTAAGGCTTAAAACCTGCAGCGGGGTTGCGAAAAAATTTAAATATTTCCACCAGCTGCAAATAAAATTTACACACATACATACATATGTATGTATGTATGTACGTCGTACATATCGATATACATACATATGTATGTATGTAAGTACCACTTGAGCTGAGATTCGATAAAAACGAATGCTCACTAAAGCGAAGAAATTTCGAAACAAAATTGTTCGATATTTGTTCGCAAATCTAACTGCCTGTTTCACGATGTCGACAAGAAATTTTCGTTCGCTTATTTATATTGAAAACAAAAACAAAATAAGAAAATTTGTTTTTGTTTTCAATATAAATAAGCGAACGAAAATTTCTTCTCGACATCGTGAAACAGGCAGTAAAAAAATTCGAATGTTCGCCAAAGCTCCGAACTTCGCACTTCTCTCGATAGTTTTTCGAATGTGTGACGGTAGCTGCGTAGAAGTGTATCAGCCTGTTAGTCTACAAGTACCAAGTTCGATGCATAACAGCACTGTAAATTAAAATATAAAATAAAAACACATACCTTCATATGTGCAATAAATCAACAGAAACAAATTTGCCAGAATAGCCTAACGGACGTGTGCGAGTCTGTTAGAATGTTCAAATCCTGCAGCGTAAGTTACGGAATTAAACAGATAAATAAAATAAGTAAGTTAAAATAAATAAAAAAAAATTTTTACTTTTTCTGCTACCTTTTTGCGGTATCGAAATTAATTCGATAATCTCTCACATTTGATATTGCTAGCGAAATACAAGATCGAATGTTTCTTGGGACAAAACTGAGCGACATGTGAACATTTTTGAGTGTCACTCTCGATAGTTTTACACGATAAATGTTCGAGATATATTCGAATTCGATATCATTAACGAAAGCTGTGGTCAACTGGGTATGTATGTATATACATACATATGTAAAAACATACATTGTATGCGCTTTCATTTGCCTTAAAAAAACACACACAAAAACCATTTTCCTATTTTCAATACATTTAAAATTATACAAAATAATCTACTAAATTTATGCCAGTATTTCCATTTTCATACATGTGATCAAATTAACATGATGATTAATTTTAAGTGAGATCATGCCAATTAAGAAAACAAATTATTTAATAAGTCAAGGAATGTCTTTAATGAAGCAGTTAGTTAAATTGTATCCAAAATGACCGATGACATTTTTCAAAAAGTGGCACCAAAATAGGGGATTTATCAAAAAAAAAAAAAAAAGGGGGCAAAATTAAAAAAAACGAGAAAACTACACTAAAATTTTTATTTTTAATGTATTTTTATGTAACTCACCCTGAAAAAAGGGGGACAAAAAGTGGCAAGCAATTCGAAAAAGTGGAAACGCTGTCGAACAAGTGGTAATTTGCCAATTTAGTCGGTCAAACGGTCACGCTGGTTGTATCTTCATATGTATAACAGTTTCTTTTACTACGAAGAGATTGTTCTTAAAAATACAAATGTTAAACTTAACTGTCCAGAGAAGTCTGTTAACCAACATTCTGTTAACAGTTTGTTTATTTTAAGCAATGGCAAATTTTACATTTCTGTTATAACGCAATTTGTGAGATACTTGTTTAATTTTTCCCATACCAAATACTCAGAGCATCTGAAATGGAATTATTGCGCTGACGCAATCCACCGGAATTGAAACAGAAACAGGTGGAATATGAACATGAATTAATGCACTCGCACTCACACTTGTAAATTTATATATTTTAGTCATTGAGCCAGCCATTATTATTTATATACATATATATTTTAGCTTTTGCATTTTATTTTATTCTTCGTCAGGCATGGAAAACGTGTAGATTTTTATTAAACAACGAGTTTCCAATAAAGTGGGAATAATGAAATTTGCATACGCACATCATATCGCTCATTTACTTAAACTTGAACTTGAGCTAAAAAAATACTAATTATTATGTTGTTTTCAGTTAATACTCAGTTTCTTGAAAAAATTTAATTTTATTGGTGTTATTTTGGGAATTGTTTTAATTAAGTTTAATATATGAGGAGTAAGAAAAACTATCGATATATCGACGATACTATCATCATAGTATCAACGTCGTGTAGGTCTCGTATAATATTTATACCACAAATTCAAAACAAAATATTTTTTTAGCAAAACGCAACAAAACAAAACCGTATTTCTCAGTTCAATAAAAAACAAATATAAAATTATCGCATAAAAAATAAGTGAGATCAGTGCAAGAAAATTTAAATCATCCAGCTGATTTTGCTTATGGAAAGCAACACATTGAATTTTTTTTTAAAGAGAAGTAACTCTCAAATAATGAATGCTTACTTCTTTTTGTAGATGTTATGTTCTTTTAGGAAAAGGATAGTGATAGAGAGGACAAGTGGTGAAGAAAGAGATAGAGGAAAACTTAATTATCTTACAACTCTGCTTTTTGCACGTTTTTTTTAATAATGCAGTGCTGCAGCGCATCTGGTGTTAAATAAGGCGTATGAAACTTTTTTAAGCTGTCTTTACCAGCCATTTAATTGGTTATTTTACTTCGCCGATGATTCACTTGAATTTTCCTACAACAACTGATACAAAAGGGCACTAATGCACATCACAAAAATGTGCGGTATTGCTGTATACTGGGCTCGAACCTATCTATGACTCCGGTTTTGTAGTCAATGTGCTAACACTTCAGCCAACTATCAGCCAACTACTATTGATAGTGACTAAAAAATATCTATTGCTTTAAAGCATTAATCGATTTCAGAATAAAAACATCGATGGGCATAAAAAAATAACTTTCGATTGTATCTATAGTACCATTGAGAAGTTCAACCAAGTACTCAATAATCAATATCCTTTTTATTTCCTTACCTTACTATTGCTACATTGGCTCACTTTTTTCAGTTCGCATTATACTTAGGTGTAAGAAGTATATAATGAAAATATGTACTATTTATTGCTTTCCGCCGAATAGTGCGTTGCCACATAAGTATGTATTTTTGACCGGGTGCAGTCAAATTCATAATTAATGTTATTTTGGGAATTTTTACAATTAAGCTAATATCTGTTAATGCGCTAATAATCCCAAATTATTATTTTACTTATTCACTAAAATATTTTTATTAAAAAAACAATAATACCTTTTAATCATTGAGTCGTTAGCTGGATCCTAGACAAACTTTACTGCTGCTAATCATCAGGGAACCTGATATTTCATAGGACAACTAGAGATATAATGTTAAAATTCTATATAAAAATTTAAAAAATTATTTTACTGAATAAGTAGTTTTAGCCAGTTTTAAACTTCAGAAAAATTTAGAAAGTTCATCCTAACAAATGAGGCACCTTTAATACGTTTTAATATTATCAGCAAACAATCGCATTCATGTATGTATAGCTTGCACGCTATTCTCTTAACTTGCTTCATATAACTCACCAATTGTTAGATATTATTCTCAATCAAATTTTGAGTGACAATTTTATCTAGAATGTAGTTACAAATGGGAGGAAGACTAAAGTGGTTTTTGGAATATTAATCGTATAGTTATTTCTGCAAAATATGTCAAATGGATAATGTAAAGCCCTCTGATAAATATTCTTAAAGGGACTAATTAAAATTAAAACGGTAAAGGGAGCATAACTTTTTTCCTTACTCAGCAAAAAAAAAGAACATCAATCAAAGAGGATACTAGAGTTGAAGAAAATTACTTATGAAGAAAAGCTTAAATCAGCTGATTTGTGTTTCTTATTACGTAGGGTGATTTTTTGTTTGCCGCAAGAATAATCTATTCTAAATATTCCGTGCGGCAAACCAGTAACCAACCGACGATTAATAAATTTAGTACAATAATCTAAACAAACTGTGATATTAATGACGCTACACTTTTTACCTTAGGTTCACACGTGCAAGTGTAAGTTCGAAAAACTCAATACACGCAAACTCTTTTACTAACACAACTACAGTTTCGGCACATGCAGTCTACTTCAAACTCAACTGCCAAGGAAATTTACAAGACAGTGACTTGTTTCACTTGTAGCAAGTAAATGAAAAGTTAGCTCACAGTGTTGCTCTATCAATACTTTAATACAAATTAACTGGTTTTCATAAAATGTTATATGAGCTTTTACTAATTTTAAATACATTTAAAAGCTAATTTAATATTTTTTTTCTTAAATATTCATAAATCAAGCAGTTACTGAATTTTTTTAGGTATAAATAACATTGAAAAATACGAATAAGGTTCAATACTATCTGGTTACCTTAAAATTAAATTTTTTTATGTTATGGACAACTCTGCACTAAAAGGGAAACATGCAAGTTGCAAGACAGTCGGGCATTTGTGCGAAATTTTCGTTGATAAGACATACATATGTATGTACTTATCTTCTGACATATTTTTTCCATTATTTTTTATGAATTAATATTCATACTCAAAAATAAGGAAAAACACTTTTCAGTTTGATCGAATTTTCATTGATTGTTAATCTGAAAACCAAATATTAGTGAAACTAACTCTACTAGCTACTGTGTTTTTATTTAAAAAAAATTGTACAATATTGTAAAATATTGCCTTTTTGCCAGCATTGAGTAAATTATATTCATGCATATTTTGATACTGAATTTTCCATACCTGTAATTCGTGTGGTTTGATATGAATTTCAAACAACAACAAAATTGTCTGCTTTTTAAGTCACTACAATAAGTAATTTAGACAAAGTGTTCGCACACCAACATATGCAATATCATTCCAAATCAGCTGCTGCAAGCCAACCGAAAACGTGAGTGTTATATCGACGGCTCCATTCTAAAACATGCTAAGTCAAAAAAGCTAGTTTTGAGATAAACGCCTTCAAAGTTTATTGATGATATCTCGGGAATGCTATGACATAGAAACTTGAGACTTTTTGTAATCATATAAAAATTTCAAAATAATTTTTTAGTTTACTTGAACTTTATAAATTTGTTGTAGATCATAGTTAAAAGTGACTTGGAATACTTAAAATTGTCCTCTTAGTAGACTTAGCATCTATCTGGTGGTCCCTTCTCCCCAAGAATGGCCATCTAAGTACATATAGCATGTTTAGTTTGGAGAACCATTTAAATTAATTTGTTTTTTGAGTACTTAATTGCAAACTAAATCATGCTAAGTGTACTTAAAACATTTAAAAGGGAGGTTTTTTAAACTTGACAAAGTATGCTAAGTACATTTTTGCTCATATCTTTTGATATAATAGTCCGATTACTATCAAAATTGTACAGAATCTAAGTTAATAAACGATGAATTCAGAAATGCTATTTCCAGCATAACATGCTATGTCGACTTAGCATATTTTGGAATGGGGCCGTCGATATAAAGCCCTTAATTAGATTAAACTTTAAGTTCGTACATATGCTTACAGATAGTATTTTTTTGTACAAATGTATATGCTTAAGGTTCGAAGTCCATATATTAGTGGACAGTACAAACAAATTTAGTCAAGTAGAGAACTAAAACAATCACGTGCCGAATTGCGAGTATCTTGTATAAATCACATAGTGTGTCATAGATTCTTATTTGTTTTTTTTTCGAGATCTATAAGTGAGTACTGAGCACGGATGGAAATCATGGTACAATTGTACTTTTTATGGTACATTTTTGACCTCAATAGTACCGTGGTACTACCGCGAGTTACTTGGTACAATTTAAAAATGCCAATGTTTCACTATATGGTAACATTAATTTTGCCTATGTTGTCTTATATTTTTTCGTGTGTTTTATTTTAGACGGCAAGCTTCTCTGTTTTTGTTGCAATGCTGTTGTCAAGGCAAATTGATGTACCAGGTGGTGTCAAGTCTGCAACAAAAAAATCTGTCTAGTACTTTAACTGTACCCTCCTTTACTTCAATAGTGTGTTTTAGGTTTTATCGCGCATTTTTTATGCGCATAACTTAGATTTTATAGTGCATGAAAATAACAGGTCTGTTAATAAGAAAATTTTTAAAATAACCGATCTCTAACAAGTCTAATCTACGAATGTACCCTTATGAATGCAACATTTAATATATTTTTATGTTATTTTTTATACTTAATTTTTATACACATTTTTGTTAAGTTTCTGTTTTTTATTGTTTACTTCTGAATTTTTAAAATTTTTTCTTACGTTTCCGTTCTTATTAATTAATATTAAAAAATGGTACCGTCATGGTCCAAAAAGTACAATTTGTTTTCACAGTTGGTATAAAATCCAAGAAGTCATTTTCCTTCCCTGGAAGTGACTGTGTTTGTGTGTTGTTTTGTTTGTTTGCCGGTGGAACTGGAACATCCAACTAGTCAACTAGTGTTGCCAGACCAACAATTTTGCCATGTTGTAATTTAAATTTTGTGTATCAAAATTATTATTAAAATAAGTCCCAGTTCACACCAGCCAAGTCATATTGATAAACTTATCACTTTTTCTTCTTTGAACTATCTATATAACTATAACTATAGTTTTGTGTATGCATGTATGCTTTTTTAAAATTATGAATGAGAAAGCAAAACGTATCGACAGTACATGAAGCTTAGTAGTACTCGTTTCTTTTCCCCTCGTCTCTCACGCCTATAAACTAGCAAACTTATGAATAAGAATCTCTTCGCCTGCATATTGGCTAAGCATTAAAAATCATTATGAATTTAATACAGTAGCAAAAAAATTATTTATTCATATAATCGCGAATTAATAACCTTCCAAATTGTCAAAGCCTTGTCAATATAAATACTTTTTGCCCTGCACAACAAATGCGGTTTAGTTAAAAGTTCTTCATTAAGGCTATGTCATTTTTCATCAACACAGTTTCTGTAGGTACTAGGGTATTCAATTAATCGGAGTTTTGCTTGAATCGGTTAATCGCTCGATTAATTAACCGAGGTTTTGGCCTAATCGGTTAATCTCGGTATTAACCGGCTAACCGATTAATAAAGTTTTTTTTAGTTTATTGGTAAAACAACAAAAAGAAACACACATAATAATTATTAAACAAAATCAAGCAAAAAAAATTATTATTATTTACTCATTAAAAACAAACAAGTTTGTGAGCTCATTATATAGTTAAAGAGACATTCTATGAGAAAAATAATAATTTGGTTTAAATGTTTAGGACTTAAGCGATTCTCCTCTTTAGTTTTTGGTAAAACATGACTTGGAAAAATCCCTTTACTTATCGTAGATGTTGGGGAAATTGAAAACAATTAATAATACAGAATATCTGGTATCTTAGTCCTCTTCCTGGATTTCTGAAAACATATAAAATCATTCATTATGCCACTAGAGTTCTGTTTTATTGATTTTTGCAACTGTTCTTTGACCTTTAATAAAAAATTGTGGCTGTAACATCATAAGAGATTTAACTAAATTCAATAAATATTGTGAATGTTCTAGTTAAGTTTTGTTTTTATTTTTAAAATATTATTTATAAAATTATTTCCAATTTGGACCTTTAAGTGCCAATATTTTGAACTTCTTTCCTCTTAATTATTTACCATTTTTTACTCCAACAAATAAAATAAAAAAAAAACCTAAACAAAATTGTTTACTTGTCCGTAGCACAAACTTCTAGAATCTGTAGAAAAAAAAATTATATTCTCTATGTTGTGCTGTAAGAGATTAAATGTAATCCACAACAAGCAGAAAATTTGGTGACAATTGATCGAAACGAACTCGTCCTTTAGCTGGAGAAAATGTGGGTGTTATCAAAAGTACGAAGTAGTGTATGGGGAAAAAAGACATATCGTTTAAATGGTGGCATATTGAACATTTTCGTGATGTATCGTCTTGATCTTGAGCCAATTTATATTTATTTAATTTCGGACTAGGTCTAGTATTGTAGTAAGTGGTACTGAACATGTTCGATGTGTTCGAATACAAAGCCTATCAAATAGTGTAAATAGAATGTTACTTGCTCCCTTCAATGTGACTCTGGAACCGGTCCCGTAACTATACTTTAACATAAGCTTAACTGATATTTATACTTTTGAAATATAAGTGGCCCTGTGGTCGAGTAGGTAGTGTGCAAGCCTGTCATGCACGAGGTTGTCGGTTCGAATCTCAAAAAATTTTCAGATTAAAAATAAAATTAAAAAAAAAATGTCTTGAACAATAAAAAAATTTGTAAGCATTAATTGTTACAGTTAAATGGCGAAATTTTATTTATAAATAATTTATATTATTATACATCGAATAGGTCTCTATGGGATAGTTCAGTGATAAGTCACAAGGTGCATACAAAGTATCAATTAACCCCATCCTGGGCAATCGCCATGTAAAAGTGGCTGGCCCGCTTCATAGGAAGTGTTAGAATTCGGACTGGTCCCTATCACTTGGGGACCGGTCACGTGACTAGTCTTGTGTCAGTTCCATTTCCTGCAAAGTACTTATCTAAATTTTAATTAGAGGTGTTCGTACTGTAATTTTAATCGATTTTCAAAACTTGTCGCTTTTCGAAAATTTTAGTATGGCAACTTTATGTACGGCTGATTTTGTTTAAAGAGAGAGAGTAAAAAGAATCAAAGATAAACACATTTTTTTTGTTATTTTAAATTGGAACATAGTGGAATAAGTATTAATGCCGCTACTGAGAGCGAGAGAACAGCAAGGAGAAGTAAAATAAAAATGGCTTTAAATTTGAGAGAACAAAAGCTGTTTAATTTTTTTTGAACTGGAATTCAACGTTACCGCTGTGCGACTAAAGTCGCATTTTGCCCCTTTTTCGAATGCTTGCCACTTTTTATGCCCCTAAGTTTTAAATCCCCCTTTTAGTATCATTTGCATTATTTTGTGCCCCTTTTTTGTTCAAAGTCAACTTTAATTTTTAGTTTTACAATAAATGTACGCAAATTTGTACAGATTCTACCACATTCGACAACAAGATTTTATTTCCTATGTGTATATATGAAAAAATAATTTTTTTTGGGAAATTGACAGTATGGCGCAATAATATTTTCTGTGGAAGTATATGGTGCTAAAAAGCCTTGGTATTAATTTGTTTTAGATTTTTAAATATGATATTACATACAGTCATTCATAGATAATTCTAACTGTATTTTCCGCAGCCAAATTGGATTTGAAAGCCAAATTTTATAAAAGTACATAATTTTAAGAGATGAAAAGCTTAATGCTAAGGGAAATAATATTATGTGAAAATACCACACTGAATTACTATCATGAAGTAATGCTTATATTTAAGTTCCCAGCAAATTAGTTCATCATGTGAGCGTATTATCTGGGAAAAAACAGTAAAAAAGAAAAAAGCAACACGGAAGTATTCCAATGATTAGCAGAGACGGCATAACTGTGTTCAGATGGATACAGATACCAAAAAACCCATTTGTGTTTTCTGTAAGCAGTTGCTCATCTGCCAAATGAATCATTGAATGTCATGTTAAAACAGCCACACACGTGGCCAATTCCAAAAAACAAATGATGTAAGAATATCCGAGCTTTTACCACACAAAAATACCGATTTTCGGAGGAAACTTGATATTGCTTAAATGAAGATTGTTTTAAGGATGGTGAGATGAACCCGTTTAAACAAATGGACAAATTGGACAAATTAAATGCAAAAATATATCCAGATTCGCCAGTTGCCAAGTCTGCGAGTTACACCTTATTTCTTTATCTATATAAAGTAAAATTAGTACTCGTATTACGAAAAAATTATCATATAGACTAAAAGCAGACACTTGTCAATACATGCTGTCTGCTTAAAATTTATTTCAAAACGATTTGGAAGAATGGATTCCAAGTAAAAAACTTATTAATAAATACAATGGAAAAGGGTATTTAATCACTATGCATAAAGTCTTCGGAATCGAATTTTAACATTTTTATCAAAACTTTATATGGTTAAATAAATTTTTTGTGTCCCAAAAATTATAAAAAAAATGTATTTATGTATTCTTTAAATTTTTGTATAATATACAATTTCGATTGATATCAACTGCAGCAATTTGACTACGGTTTTATTATTAACAAAGATTTTATGATTTTTTTTTATATAATAGCTATCTCTACTACGTTTATAATGGTCTTATTTGCAAATAGAAGTACATACATATATATGAAAACTGTGAGTCAAATTATAAAACTAAAAATTTATTGTTTTTGTATACATACATACATCTCATCCCCAGCAATAAGTTATTGTTGTCGTGAATTAGTAAGTTACAATTGTTACTTGCAAATAACACATGCGTATAAACGTAGTATATGGGCATTTCCATGAAAATGACAACCACGACTGAAAAATTAAAAAACCTCGAAATTTTTTTAAAAATATGTCAAAGAGGAAAAAATTACTCAAATTTTACTATGCAGAGATATTAATAGCTTATAAAAATTTTTCAAGAGCAAAAATATCAGTTTAAACTGACCATCTCTTTGATTAATGTTAAGAAATTGCAATCACCTATATTTTCTTAACTAGCGACTCGATTCAGGTATTTGTAACATTACAATTATACTTTAAAATTAATGTTACAACAACAATGAACAAGATCCATGAGGAAAGAGAAAATTTAGAGTTCGATAAGCGGTATTTTGTTGGTTTGCTTTGGATGCTATTCTAATGTCACGTACGCGGTGCAAAAACATTATTTGTCTATGTCATTTGAATTTGACCGGTCGCAACTGTTTCAAAATAAAAGGTCAAAGCAGGATAATTGTCGCAAATAAATATTGTTCGAAATTTTTTCTCAATTTAGTGTAAAAATAAAATTTATAAGCATTTAAAGTTCGTCACGTACGCTATTCTAAGTATTAAAATTGCAATTAAATGTATCAGCGTTAACTTGATAATTATCAGGCATGTTCTGAAAATCACTTTCTGTGAAAGTGAATTGAAAATACAAGAAAGGAGTGCTGCACACATAACTTTTTGAATTTTTGTGATTTTAAACCGGTCAGCTAAATGCCTGCCGATTTGAAATCACTTGGTTATTTTTTCAATCACTTTATTTTGAAATTCTCAATAGATTAATTAAATGAATAAGTTAATATCTTCTTTATTGATTTTTATAATAAAATGAGCAATTTTCTACGAAAGAATTTATGAAGTTATGAAAAAATTTAAAACTCTTCCTTTTGCAAAAATGTTGTTATTTGCTTTGTGATTTACATTTGTGATATTGCAGTTACAAAACAAAACGTCAGCTGTTTTTTTCTATTTCTTAAAAGGGTAAAATCACACAGAAAATTTAAAACTTTTGTGATAGTCAGAACACCATCAAATCACAATTGTGATTTTAAAATCACAAGTGATTTGAAAACTTGTGATTTCCAGAACATGCCTGTATAAGATGGCGGCGAAAACTCAGGGCCCAAGTAAACAGTAATTAGTAAGAAATGAAGTTGCCTCTTTCTTGTTTTATTGCTATTTTCACTGAATACATATTTTTGTTTTGTTTTTAAGTTTTTGTTTGCATAAATTTCTGTGGCAATATATAATAATGACTTAAGTTGACATAAGTGCTTTCATTTTATTATATATTCTGCCAATGGATTTTTTCATAACATCTTAACTAAAAAACAACGAATAATAACTAATAAAATCGTTTCTTTTTTTTATAAAATTAACAGTCTTGTTATAAATAAATGTGCATTTTTTTCGGTATCTAAAAATTGTATATAAAAACCAAACACAATTTATTTTAGACAAAACCCATAATATCTCAAAACAAAAAATTTCGACTCAAGCCATTATTATTTATTTTCACAGATTAAAAAAAAAATTTTTTACTTAAGAATATTTATTATAAGAGAAAAATCCGTCACGTACGCTATGTCACGTACGCTATTAAACTTCATTCATTATAAAATCAGCCAAAAGTATTTTTTATTTCAAAATTACTGATAATAAAGGAAAAATAGTTGGCTTCGTGTAAGAAATTTAAAACAAGAAAAAAAACTTCACAATTCGCAGATTTTCGTATACTTTTACATGCACCTTGATATCAGTTCCGTTTTATGTCACGTACGCTATGCCCTTATTTCCCTTGATATTTTGGACAACAGGGTTCCAAATCTAATAATTTTTTTTTCGCATATAGTACGCCCTGAATGGAACATAACAACAAAATATTTTTGAGTTACCTCTATTTTTTCAGAATCTATTCCACTTTGTAGGCGTGCAAATGTCACGTACGCTGATATGGAAATGCCCATATGAGTTCTCATAAAATTGAATGTTTTTGTACTTCTTATACATGAGCAATTGTTGTTGTTTGTTCTTTGTTTTAAATAAAAATAACTTAATAAATATGCTTGTTTCTTTAATTTTTCTTGATTTTGAAGTTGCCTTTTTTTAGGGTTCCGTACACCAAAGGTGAAAAAGGAACCCTATTGTTTTTGCTACGCTGTCCGTCTGTCCGTCCGTCCGTCCGACCGTCTGTCCGTCACAGGGTATTTTCTCGAGAACCGTAAGAGCTACGGACCTGAAATTTGGACAGAGTGTGTAGACCCTTGGCCGCTACAACAACAAATACATGAGAGTTGGAAATTAAAGGGTGTGCCAAAACGAGCAACGAAAAATGTTAAAATCCCATGTAATATACATACAATTGTATGTATAGGCACTTGAAATCTGTAAAGTTAGTGTATTTTTATACAGACTACAACAATTAACACTAAAATTTAAAAAATTTTAATTAGAGGGTGTACCATCAGTTAATGTAATTTTGACTATGTAATTTTGATAACTTGCTGTATCTTGGAAACCGTAAGAGCAAACTTCTTGAAATTTTCAAAAACTGTAAAACAAAAAAATCTCAAAATTATAAAATCGCCAAACCGAAAAAAAATCGCCAAAATAAAAAAATAAAAATTCAGTAAAGTGTGACTTTGACTCGCGCACGAAGGGTTCCGTATGTTGGGCTTTGAGCATTTTTTTAATACAGTGTTTTTTACGTTTTTTCAGCTGAAATAATTTTTTTTTGATTATTTTTCGCTTTTTTCTCGTTTTGGCGATTTTTAAATATTGGCGATTTTTTTCATTTTGGCGATTTTTTTCATTTTGGCGATTTTTTTCATTTTGGCGATTTTTTTTTCATTTTGGCAATTTTTTTCATTTTGGCGATTTTTTTAATTTTGACGATTTTTTCATTTTGGCGATTTTTTTTCATTTTGGCGATTTTTTTATTTTGGCGATTTTTCCGGTTTTCCGCGATTTATTTTCGATTTAGAAATTTTTTTTAATTTGGTGCTTTTTTTCGTTTAGGCGATTTTTTTTTTGATTTTGGCGATTTTTTTTCGGTTTGGCGATTTTATAATTTTTAGATTTTTTTGTTTTACCGGTTTTGAAAATTTCAAGAAGTTTGCTCTTACGGTTTCCAAGATACAGCAAGTTATCAAAATTACATAGTCAAAATTACATTAACTGATGGTACACCCTCTAATTAAAATTTTTTAAATTTTAGTGTTAATTATTGTAGTCTGTATAAAAATACACGAACTTTACAAATTTCAAGTGCATATACATCCAATTGTGTGTATATTAGATGAAATTTTAAAATTTTTCGTTGCTCGTTTTGGCACACCCTTTAATTTCCAACTCTCATGTATTTGTTGTTGTAGCGGCCAAGGGTCCCATGTAATATACATACATACATACAATTGTATGTATATTACATGGGATTTTAAAATTTTTCGTTGCTCGTTTTGGCACACCCTTTAATTTCCAACTCTCATGTATTTGTTGTTGTAGCGGCCAAGGGTCTACACACTCTGTCCAAATTTCAGGTCCGTAGCTCTTACGGTTCTCGAGAAAATACCCTGTGACGGACAGACGGACAGACGGACAGACGGACAGACGGACAGACGGCCAGACGGACAGACGGACAGACGGTCAGAAAAAAAAGCACCAAATTTAAAAAAATTTCTAAATCGAAAATAAATCGCGGATAACCGGAAATATCGCCAAAATAAAAAAATCGCCAAAATGAAAAAAAAAATCGCCAAAATGAAAAAATCGCCAAAATTAAAAAAATCGCCAAAATGAAAAAAATTGCCAAAATGAAAAAAAATCGCCAAAATGAAAAAAATCGCAAAAAAAATAGCCAAAATGAAAAAAATTGCCAAAATTAAAAAAAAATCGCCAAAATTTAAAAAATTGCCAAAACGAGAAAAAAGCGAAAAACAATAAAAAAAATTATTTCAGCTGAAAAAACGTAACAAACACTGTATTAAAAAAAATGCTCAAAGCCCAACGTACGGAACCCTTCGTGCACGAGTCAAAGTCGCACTTTACTGAATTTATTCTTCTTTGAAATCCCCTTTTTGTGCCACTTTTATTTTCAAAATCCCCTTTTTGTGCCCCTTTTTGAAAATTTTCAACGGTAACGCTGCTGGAATTAATTTATAAGATATTTTCCAATTTAATTTCGGTTTATTATGGAGAGTGTGTGTGTGTACATGTGCCATTTCGTATGCACAAGTGAGCGGAACATTATGGAATTTGAAGTCTGCTTGGGAATTGCTAGTTAAATGCTGTTTTATATACCAACTCATTCTCGTGGCGCATTTACCGCACTTAGTCTTGTTTATGCCGGCTAACATGCAACATACTTGCAAACGTGTAACGTTATTTCAACGTCGTTTTTGAAGCGTTCTTTTTTTTTTCTTTGCTTTTGTTAACTCCAACCACATAAACTTTAAAACAAGAAGAAAAGTTTTTCTCCACTACATTTATATGTATATTTTCATATATAAGAAACAAGAATCAAAGCAAGCGTAAAACTACTAAACCAGTTATAAAAGCGCAGTGGAGACACAGATACATTAAACGAAAAAAAAAAAAAATAAAAAAAATATAAAACAACGTGTATTTTGTGCATTTATGGGTGCATGAGCGTGAGCGTGTGTGTAAGTGTGTGTGCGTGCGTGGCTGCATGTTGGATTTAAGCGGTTTTTTGCAATAGGTATATTTTTCCAAGTGATTTTAACCATTCGACATCATAAATAAGTAATAAACGTCACAGTCATCTTTGTGCAACGTGCGAGTACTATTTAGGGTGCAACAAATTAGGTATTATGTAGTAAAACATTTTTGCAACACACACCAGCAGCATCCATCACTTACTTGGCTGTCGCACTTCTCGTCATTGTTAACGTTGCGCTGTCGTGTTAGTTCGTCGCCGCCGTCACTGTCACTGTCACTATCGTTGTTTTTTTTAATATTTTCTAATTGAAAGCTAAAGTTGTGGTGTTCGTCATAGCCGTCATTCATCAGACCTGAATATTAACTCATCAATTAATTCCTGGGTGCTTTTGCCAAGCAGTAAAACATTTTTAAACGGTTAAATTAAATTTAATTAATTAATAAAAAAGAGGAAATTAAAAAGCAATCACTTCACAGTTTTTTGGATTCAAAATTTCTAATTTCAAAACAATTAAAAAGAATCTATTATAAAATAAAATATTAGAAAAATAAGCCACAAACAAACAACATCCAGATACAGATACAATTGTGGGATGATTATGTATCCAGAGAATAATATCTTGCTAGTTTGCCCGAAATTTTTCTCTTTAAATATCTGCAGATTTGTAAATTTTCATTTTTGTTGCTTTTAAATTATTTAAACAAATCAAATCAAATCAACCATCTGTTTTTCTTTTTCTGTGTTCCATTTTATATCTTTTGGCTCACCAAGTGTATTTGCGTTTTCTCCATTTAATTGGATTTCAAGAAGAAAATAAATAGAAAATAAAAAAAATTCTGCAATCAGAAAATAGCAAAGCAAAAAAAGAGCTAAAGAAGATGCAAAAAGAAATTAATTTGAAAAAAAAAAAATCTTGCAAAATTTCTAACTAAAAGGAAGTACAACTAAACAAAGTGCGAAAAAAACAACACCAACAACAACAACAAGTCCAACAACAATTCATTAGCAATAGCAAATATTGTAGAAATCTAAAAAACCGACTGGCGTAAGCAGGCAACAACAAAAAAAAAAATAAATAAATTCTCAAAAAAAATTAATTTGTGACAAAAATATTTTATCAAGTTAATAAAATGAGTGGCTGATAAATAATCGAAAAAAACGCATTTAACTTATAAAAATTATCTACAACATACAAAAAAAATAATTCTCGAGTGTTTTGTTTAAATAAAGTTAAAAATAAAAGAAAATAATGTTACACTAAACTAAATTCAATAAAATTTGTTTAGTCGGCATAATTTTAAAAAATCAAAAAAAAAAAAAATTAAATAAAAATTTTAGTGTTTAAAAAAATATTCTATAAATAATTTTCAATATTTTAAACATAAAAGAAAAAAATCTGCTTAAAAAGCACAAAAACTTAACGGAATATTTTGTTAAAAACTTTCAAATTTAACAAAAAAAAATTAATATAAGGTAAACACATTTTAATTATTTAATAAAACTAAAATAACGCTCCTTTAATGCAACATAGGCATAAGTCAAAAAAAGCTAAATTGGCAGAAGTGAAGTTGGAAAATTTCAATTTACAATGAAGTTATAAAAATATTTTCTTTTCGCAAGATATGCAATTTTTACACAATATTAAATATTTACCTTTATAATCATAAAATTTGAAATGAGTTTGAAATATATTTTATTGAAAATTTTTTATACCTTCAAAATTTTCTTAAAATGGATTTCAAACACATTTTATTTTTTTTTTATAAATATGAGGAATTTTTCTGCCTTATTTAATGCGAAAACGTAATTTTTGAGATAAGACTATATTGCAGTAAAGGAGCGCTATATTTTTTTGTATATAAAAAAATCATTAAAATTATTGTTAAAGAAATTATAAAATGTTTACCATTTATGAGCATTTTTAGAGAACTATCCTCGTTTATTCTGGTTGCTTATCTTTAGATAACAGTTTGATTAAAAATTTAATAGAGCTCACTACTTATTTAATTAAATACATATAATTTTAAATATGAAACTAGGAAAATAAGTATATATGTGTAGGTAAAACTTTAATTAAACTAAACACTTCAAAAACAAAATATTTGCTTTTACAAGAAATATTGAATATTAATATTGGTTAAATAAATAACTGATGGAATTAAGATTTTAATTAAGTTGCCAGAAGACTTCGTTTACTTATATTGAAAGCAATAACAAATTTTATTATTCTTTTCAATATTCTTTTTTTTTTTTTTTTTGATATCTCAAAAATTGTAGCCAATGGATTTTTGAAAATTATGAGAAAATTTTGTATATTTTGTGAAAAAAGGATTCTTAATTTTTTTGGAATATTTTAAAAAATTATTAAGTATTTGATAAAAACTTTGATTGCTGCTGAGAGAGGTGGCATTAAAAAACACTGTGAGTTAAATTTTAGAAATTTTTGATGGTGCACCCTACATCCAGCATTGTTGAAAAATTAGCATTTTTTTTTTGCAAAAAAATTTTATTTTTGGGATGTGGCAAAAAAAATGCAAGCTCTTTTTTTGTAAACTTTTTGTAAACTTTTTCGAGATTTTCTAAAAATGTTAAAATTTTTCTAACACAATTTTTCCCAATGAAAAAAAAAGTTTTGCAAAATTATATATTGGAAAACATTTTAATTTAATTCAATAGTATACATTTAGCTTTCCAAATTGAAATAAACAATTATTTTCATAACTTCAATACTTTTCGAAATATTTATAAATTTTTTCTGCATCGTGGGACAGGCCAACTGGTACTATCGCAAAAAAAAAAATTAAATTTTTATCATTAGCAAACACTATTTTGGGACTAGTTAAGCTGTTTTGTAACATCATTAAGCTCTTTTTTGGTTATAACCAACGGGTTCAGAATCGTGTTAAGCCAATTATTTATCTGGGGGCAAATTACGGCACTCGTTAACGCATGAAATTAGGAAATATTGCAATCAGTGTGACCAGATTTTAAAATAACATTAAGCTAAATCACGTTTAAAAAAAAGCTAAAATAAGCTAAAAAGTTAACTTTTAGGCCAGAAAATAAAGCTAAACTTTTTTCTACTTCTTTGATCACTTTTCAATAGTTTCTTATTGCTAAACTAACATTAAATATTACACAAACATATTTTTTTATTATACACATTGAATATTTGTTTAATGAAATTATTATATTTACGATTTAATGAAGAACAAAACAAAAACTTCCCCAAAAATAATCTTGAAAACTTTTCAAAAATTTAAAAACATTTATACTAAAATACGAAAGTTTTTTTAAGTGCATTAATGCTATTTAAGGTAAAGCATGGATAACACACTATCGGCACAATGTACCGAGTTTCGTCAGATCATTGAAATAAAGTCATAAGTAAAGAGCTAAATTTGCTCTAATTTATCGACTAATTGAAAGACAAGGACATAAGCCCGTATAGACTTATTCCAGAATTAATTGAGTAATAATGCCATTTTGGCTTATTACTTATGACCAGGGAAACCGCAAATATGCAATGGCATGTTTTTTCTTGTATTACGTATTAATGCGGGGACAAGATATTTATCCGTTTCAGAACTTTTAATGAATTTTGGCATCGATTTGTTGGTGCATATTTTTGCATATTTTACCCTTTAAGGCATATTTCAGTCTTAAACGCATAATTTTAGCATATATTCGAATTTTTAGAGCATAATTTACGCTTTTAGGGCATATTTTGATACTTTATAGAATTTATTTTATTTCAACTCGCTTGGCACCACCATCCTTAAAAAAACACTCTATTCCGAAAAAAAATTTTATGAAATTTTTATTTTTAATTTTCGCCATCTAAATCTCTGTTCCAATGTTCCATGTAGTGTATAATTTTTTTTATATATAACGCAGTTTTACGGACGTTAGTTGCAATACAAATTTAGTTTAGCTATGTGTGATTTACTCTGCCCTGAAAAGTCCTTGAAGGAACATTGTAAATGTCTGAAAGTTCATTAAGATGGGACAGAAAAGATTTTTATTTGAAATTCTAGGTCAATATTTTGTTATTTATTGCAATAAAAACTATAAATTAAAATCTTGTCTTATTTATCCAAAATACAGTTCCAAAGCCTTAATTCTGATATCGTAATCTTTTGAAATTAAAGTTAAATTCTTATGCATCCAATAAAAATTAATTTGTATTATGTATTTGTTTTAGTAAAAATTTTTATAGTAATTTTGTTTTAACCTGCACTTCAAACCCAGTTATTCCTTGTTAATTATGTTTTCGTTTCTTGGTTATTTATTTTTTTCTTATTTTATATGCAAATGTTGAATTTTTGATTAAAAAATATATTTTCATTTACAAATAAACCAATTTATTATATTTGTAAGAGCATATTTTTTGACTTTTAAGCGCATATTGTTAAATTGTTATTGCATAAAACACTTTTTTAGAGCATATTTGTGGTTTCCCTGCTTATGACTTTATTGAGGTGGCCCGACGAAAATCGGTACATAGGGTTATCCAGGCTTAAGGCTATTTCAAGTTTTTGTTTTAAGTTAATTGATGCCGCTGAATGAACGTTCAACTCAAGTCAAATAATTTTATACCCAAAAACTCAAAAAGAGTTTTGACCACTAATATGAATTTAACTTTTTCCATTGTAATTCTAACCATTCTGCCATTATCTGCTACTTTTCAACTTTCCATTTCTGTTATAAAATTGTTGTACAATTTACATTTTGTATTTTTTGTAAACTATTTTACAATGCTAAAAGGCTATAATTTTTATAAGGTGTTTATGTCTTTAATATATTTTTAGAGAACACGAAATTTAGACTAAAAAGAGGCTAAAAAAGCTAAATGAGTTTTTTAAAAAAGCTAAAAAATAAGCTAAGAGCTAAATGAAAATTTTAAAGCTAAATCTGAAATAAATAAGCTAAATTTAGCTCAAAATAAGCTAATATGGTCACGCTGATTGCAATAGAGTTTATATGGAAATATTTTAAAATTTCGAATCGCAACGAATGCCCTAATTTCCCCCTGATTTGTCCAAACACAATCAGAATTATCATGAATTCCACATGTGAAAATTTCCGAATCAATTTTTTTTTTGTTCACATGAACTTTAATTTCGTATCATCAATTCCAATGAAATTAAAATCTTACATGTTTCCACTTTTTCCAACAGAAAACTCTTTTCCTTTCCTTTCGCAACAGTACGAAGTTTATTGATACACCAATTGTTCACACGTTCGGAAATAGAAAAAGTTTAGATTTACGTATAATTTTTTCATTTTATTTTAATTTTTGCTAAGCCTCCTTGAATGCTAAAAAATATATTCCAAACATCACACAGCAAAACCCTTTCGAAATTTTGTAATGCGTAGTACTATTTTAATGATATAGTTTATATATAGTATTTTTCCTTGTTGAATCATAGTTATTTCAAGTTGAAGCAACATGAATTCAATATAATGTAGCAATTTTATTTTATTAATTAATAGCTTTTACCCGCGGCTACGCTCACGTTGATCTAATATTTTGGAAATTATACTTAAAATTTATAAATAATTTATATTTGTTACTCACTGATAATGTTAAAAAAAAACGATAACAAACGAGAAAAATATCATGAAAAAATTAACAAAAAAAACAGAATAAAAACCGCCTTTAAAACTAGTTAAACCATCAAACCTTAAACGAAAATTGTCTTCATCAGCGCAAAAATGGGTTTTTCGGAAAATACCCGAATCACATATAAAGAAACCGGTTCCGAACCGGATATAAAAGCCCATGTTTGACGCTGGTAATATAGCTTTCTATTGAAAGAAAGAATTTTCAAAATCCATACAAAATTTAAAAAAAAACCGGTCCCGACTCCGATAAAAAATAGGCCATTTTGTCGCTGGTAATGAAAAGAATTTTCAAAATTGATTTAGCGGTTGGGGCGTGAAAGCGTAGCAAACAAACAAACAAACTCGCTTTCACATTCATAATATTGGTAAGAATTTAACTTTTTATTATTATTCTACTTTAGTTGGCTTTCGCAGCCAATATTTGAACTCGAACTCATCACGAGGTAGTTAACGTGCTTACCGCTGCAGCCAGAACAACCGTAAATATTATTTAGATAGGCAATAGGATTTTTGTAGGCCATAACTAATCCATTAGTTTTAGGATATTTGTAGGCATTTTTGTAATCCTGTAATTGCACTTTCTTTTTAAGGAAGATTTGTAAGGGGAGTACATGAAATTTTTGGAATTTTAGTAAATAAAGTTTTTGCAGGGCAGATGTGAAACTAGTTTTGAAAGTATGTAGTTAGTTTCGATTATTTATATATTTATTGATCGCTAAATTTTTCTCCTTCTTTAGCAAATTTACATTGAGTCCTTTCATTCAGTATATTTAGTATTAACGAGATTTAGTAAGACAATAGTAAGACTGTTGCAAATATAGAGATGGTAACTTTGAGCCTTCATTACAAAACACATGAGTAAATTGAAATGCAATGAATCAAACCAATTCACATATTCCATTTGCAATAAAGTTTCGTATATAAGGCAGACATCTACATCAACTGACACCACACACAGTGGACCAAAAACACAGAAGAACGCTGATGAGAAAGGTTTAGTGGGCTTCGAAAACGGCTGGCTGTTCCGTTCAACTATGTGTTGTTGTCAGAATATTTACAACTAACTTTGATGTTATTTTTTAATTAATAATTATCACATGTAATTTGGCTTAAAAAGCGTTACGAACATTAGCCTGTTCTATTCATAAGAATAGAGATTTATTTTCATTTTAATGAATTTTCAATTGCGTTTTGAAAATAAGGTTTGGATGACTAATTTTACGCAAACGAATTTTAAAACTCATTATAAAAATAAAATATTTTTCTTTTAAATTTTTTTTTGCTTTCTTTTTTGGTAAAGCACCAATGAAATGCATATCAACAAATATAATTAATTTTTCTTTTGAAACTAATTAAAAAAAATTAAAATTTTTAAAATTAAAATGCAAAATGTTCGAGTCAAGATGCTTTTTTTTTGGCTCACTGCATATAAAAATTAAAATGTCAGGTTGTTCTCGGTGAAAATTCTCATACACCTGTGGTTTTTTTAAGGAATAGGGCAAGTAAATTTTTTCAGTTTTTGAATTGTTGTAAGCAAAGTGTGCTGAACTTGGCATGTTGTTTACGTAAGGTGAACAATTTCGGGAAGAGCGTTGACAATCCGATATTCGAAAACCCAGTCTTCTCGAAAAATTTCAAGCTCATATAATTTCTTACATACAGCACAACTGGACCTAGCAGGCAGTGTGTAAAATCTAAAATTTCCTAAAAAGGTTTTCAAATTAATGAAATTTGTTGATGGCTTTAATGGTTTTCAATAAAATGTTTTTTTTTTTTAAATAGAGATTTTATTATAAATTTTTGTATCACCTCTTACGAGCGTAAATTTTTCATCTAAGCGAACGCTAAATTTAATTTCTTTATAATGAGAAGTTAATTTTTTTTTTTAATTTCCACAAAAGAAACCGAAATTTTTTACACTTTTTCTGAAAAAAATTCATATAATTTATTAAATTCATGCATATTTGAAAAGGTTTTTTTTATCCTGGCGGACCAACTTCATTCACTTTTATATACATATCTCTAGAATTTTATTCTTATAAGCTTTTGCTATTGTTATTCGTATGATCATTGAACAAAAATAATTACAAAACTCGCACCGCGTTCATTTTATTCAACAGAAAATTTTTTATCGCTGCTTGGAAAATGTACAATAAAATCTCTGACACATATTTGTTTAATAAATAAAAATATTTCGTTCCAAAAAGTGCAAAAAAAAAACTCACCCAATTAAATTATGTGTATAGAAACGTAGAAATAATTCTCAATTGTTTGTTGATAGTTTTAACATATGTACATATGAACTTTTTAAACTTTTGTGTAAGAATTTAAGAAATGTTTTAAAAAATTAGGCCCTGTCTTTCAAACTTTTCTTTTTTCAACTTATAGTATTACACCGAAAAGTGTTTTTAGCAACTCTCAATAAATATGTTTTTTTACTAAATAAATTTTTCGTATAAAAAAGTTTACAAAACTTTGAAATATACATAAAATATAGAAAAACAGCTGTTCGAACTTGTGGTATGGGCAAGACTGTTTTCAATTACAGCTGACTTGCCATAAGGCCGTAGCCGTAACCATAACCATAGAAACCAATTGAAGTTTGTTTTTTCGCCGTAACCATAAACAGCTGTTTGCTGATTAGATATATTTTGTTGCTCTAACTTTTTTCATTTGCTGGATTGTTTGATAAGTTTTGATTTATATATTTGTTTTTTTTATTGAGTTAGTTTAGTTTATTGTTTTTTTTATTAAAATTATTCATATTAAATTTTGTGGTTGATATATAAAATAGATGACGTTAAGCTTGTGGAAGCATTGAGGCTTTTATGGAATGTTCTTTAAAGTTATGCGAAAATTTGCTATACAAAAAAAAAACCTGAACGAAATTTGTTAAGTGTTCATGATGGATTCCAGATTCTAGATCTAAATTTTTGTATACACACAGAAAAAATTTTTCCTGCAATAAACAACTTTAATTAAAAATAAAAGCAAAAAATAAATAAAATAAATAAAAATAAAAAAAAAAAAAAATTGTAATTAATTAAAAAGTTTAATTGACTCAATTATGTACATTTTTAATTGATTTTTGGTTTTATTTTAAATTAAAGTTGTTTATTCCAGGAATATTTCTTTCTGTGCACCTTTTTTTAATTGTTTCTTCCTATACATTTGCTTACGGTACTTTACCGTACTACAGTGGGCTCAATGCTTTTTTCTTGATTCCTGATCTAAATTCTGTTGATGATTTGAAATGTAGAATATATTCGGCATGTGCTGCTTCCAAATTGCTTACCACGAATTAACTGGTTTTCAATGAAATTAATGTACAGGCAAATCTCGGTATAATGAATCCCATATAATGAAAGTCCAAATTTATTACATTAACAACTTTATATAGCGAATAATATCTTAATTTTATACTGGGTACATCCAATGACAGAGCAAAAATCGCTAAATAAAAAATAAAACCGTGCTAGCAACATATGTACGAGTATTTCTAACATTTAGAAATGTTTTGATAAATGTGAGCTCTGTATAGTAAACGACAAGAAAAAATAATGTACAAAATCTACAGCAGCAACGCACAGAGAAAACAGTGCCTACTAAATAAATACCTCATAAAATAGAACAAAATTAATAACAAATCTCTATGGCTTTTTTCCCATAAGGAAATCTTATTAATGTCATAGAGAAAACCTTTTTGAAAAAATCAAAAAGAAATCTTATAGTTTTTATGAGGTTATCTTATTGATTTTTTCAATAAAAAAAAAATTGCGTCTTTATTCTCTGTACTTATGTATTTTCATTTAAATTCTATACCATATACATATGTACATATGTATGTATGTAGTATATTGTAGATGCTATATTCATTTATACATACATACACATTATGTTACATTCTTAACTAACTTACACACCAAGTATTGAGCCAGCAAACTTCTACCTGATAGACAAGCACTCTACCCAACATGCTAACAAGCAGCCAGAATAACCATTGAAATTATTGTGCAAACATTCTTATACAAAAATGAAAAAGATCGTGAAAAAAATTGTCTCTATGTATATTTATAGATCTGAAATAACAAGACACCTCATAAAATCAAGAAGATTTCCTTATTAAAAAAATCAATAGATGCTTTACACATACTCATATAGAAACCTACTAAAATCAAGAAGAAAACCTGATTGAAAAAATCAAGAAGGCAACCTAATAAAATCAACAAGAAATCCCTATTACAATTTATAAGAAAACCTAATAGAATCAAGAAGTTTTTCTCTATGGATTGTTTTTTTTTGGTCCCAAAAATAACGGAAATTGAGTAAAAAAAGTTGTGAATAATAAGATTTCAACTTGATTTTATGTGTTTTTTTCTTGATAAAATTAATAAGATTTACCACATAAAAACAATAAGGAATCTCTATGAAAAAATCTTCGCTTCTTTCTGCTGGGATACCCCTTAGCCTAAAAACGTTTCATAGAGAAAATCTTCTTGATTCTATGAGGCAGTTTTTTCTCTGTGCGTAAATGCAAAAAAGTGTAGTAGCGTGAGTTTTACCCCTTTTAGACACGGAAAGTTTACTTTGCAAAGCCTTAATTCAGCTGTGTGAAAGACAGAGTAAGAAATACTAACTCTTTCTGTCTGCCTCCCAGCTAAATTAAGACTTTGCAAAGTAAACTTTCCGTGTGTAAAAGGGGTATTTGTATTTGGTAGGTTATTTGAAAAATTTGTTATCATTCTCTTTATGGTATTGTGTCATGCTTACAATAATAATACCGAATTTTTCGGTACAACGAATGGGCCTGACATAGACTTGTGTCCAACAGTTCTTTTTTAACTAGTTTGAGAGCGTTTGAATCAAAAGTTGTTTCAAACCCATTTAATTTACATTGATGTTTTTGACCGGACTTGTGTCCAACTGAACGAAATAGTTCAAAAAAAGAACTGTTGGACACAAGTCTAGCCTGACATTATATCGTTCGTTATAGCGGGATTTGCCTGTACATATTTTAAATATTGCAGTTTTTGTTTTTTTTTCTTCCTCTTTTTGTGAAATTAATATGTACATTATATTCTTTGACTAAAAACTCTAACGTTCGTATATCATTTCCTGCCGTCCTTATAAAATTTCATTTTGCCTTTTTCAGCTGAATGAGTGAAATTTTTAGGATATTTTTTCGGCATAATTTGCTTTTATTTAAAAATCATCATACCCTTAATCAAAAAAATTTGACAAAAGGCACATACACACTGTCATTAGTCATTTTATATAAAGAAAACATTGACACCGTCCGCCACCAGCCAACATCATGAGACTTTTGTAATCGTATTTCATTCCCTGGCATTGTTCTAAAATTAAAAAAAAAAAAAAAAAATAAGCAACTAAAAAAAATTCTAGGTAATTTGATGCACTTGAATATTTCAATGCACAGATGCAAGCACACACACATACTTACTTACTCACGTGTGTATGTGTGTGTGTGTGTGTGTGTAGCTGCAAGTGCACAAACAAGTATGCAGTTACCGGCGCTTATAATATAATATATTTTCTTTTTCGTTCCACGTCTCCAGAATATTTGTTGCATATATAACAAGATAAAAAAACGTAATACGATAATAATAAAAAAAAATAATAAAAAAAATAAAAAACTTAAAAATTTGTGTAAAAATATATAAAAAAGCACTTGCGAAATATGAATGAATGAATCATTTTATCAGGCATTGAAGGAAATTCAATTCAAGTCGCTATAAATAAATTCTGTTTTTTTTTAGTCAATATGAATTCGTAGAATTTACAATGACTTGTGTAGTGAATCTTATTAAATTAAATCAAATGCAATGAGAAATAAAAAAATAAGAATAAAATCAATTAAGTGAAAACACATTTTTTCGCTTTTTCTTTGTTTATTCTTCTCATTTGCAGTAAACAGCATTTCCGTTGGAATAATTACAAACAAACACACACACACACTCACTCACACTCACAAGTTTATAAAACGTATGTCGTCTGGGTTTTTGATTGATTAAAGCTTAATCGGTATTAAGTGAATTTATATAGTGAGCGAGCAATAAAAAATGTTTTAAGAAAATTATTAAATATTAATGAAATGTAAAATGAAAAAAAAAAATCTAATCAAATTACCAGCCAAACTGGTTGTAGTAAAAGTTCTAACTTAAAAAAATATTCGAAAACTTCCTTTAAAACTACAGGTATTTTAAAAGCTGGCTTAAAAAGCTTTTTAGTCGCGTCTTGAATAATAATAAAAAAAACATTATTAAAATAAAATTTTGCTTTGAAATATACAGTCAGAGAAACTAAAGTTTAAATACACATTCCAAATCTGTAGTTTCAAGAGAACTAAAGCTTTTCTTAAAACCTTTACAATGCAGTTTTATTTACCTTCATTGAAAAGTAATAAATATAAAAAAAAAATTTAACTAAGTCCAACCATAATGTATTTAAAAATACAATAAAATTGGGTCGACAAAAGTTTAAATACGTGTTGAGATACTTTAAAATGAAATTGAATTTCGTAAGAAAAACGAAAAATATATATAATATTTTAGTGCTTTGTTAACCCATAGGGACGGACTCTCTCCGACATTTTGTGAACAATTTGGCATTGGCAGCATAAAATTTGGAGTTCCAGTGCTGCGATTCAGTAATTTTTAACCAGAGTCCGGAGAGTGCTCGAATTAAACTCGCTCGCAAACGAATTCAATTCGAGCAAATTTTATTTTTTGTATTGAAAAGAGCTACTCTTGTCTGCTCGCGAGTTAAAAAAAAGAATACAACTCGCGAGCGCATTTAATTTCTGAGAATCGAAAGTTTTATTAATTTTGTTTGCTCAAATTCTGTTTTATATAGATCGCAATGTTGAAATTATATTTTATTACTGACAGGTAAGCATTTGCATAACTTTTCATGAAGCAGAAGCCGTAAAACATTTGAAAAATACCTCATGACATGAAAGTAAGAACATATATTTTTATATATGTATATGCATTTGCAAGTACTATACTTTTCAAATTCGCATATAAATACATATTCTTTTTCGAATAAACAAAAAAAATTTTTTTTTTGTAATAACTACTCGTTTTGAATTCGTTTATGCTCGCTTTGCACTCTTTTAAAATTTGTGCTTACGAGTTTTAAAATAAAACTCGCGAGTACAAATTTTAAGGCGAGTCATTTAATGCTTACGGGTCGAGCTCAAAAGGAGTACGAGTCTTATAAAATTTGTGCTCACGACCAGAATTTTTCCCTACCCTGACCATCTGACAATTCTAGTTTTTGTCTATACATTTTCTCGCTTGCAAGAACGATTGTGTGATTCTGTAACTTCTTTTTAACGATAGTAATCAGCTGATATTTTGTGTTGATTTTTGACAATTAAATTAACAGCACATAATTTTATTATGACTTAAATAACGACACCAGACTTACAAGCCGATCGGCTCAATTTCCAAACGCCGCCGCCGCCGCTCAATTTCTAAAAGTCGCGCCGCCGCCGACCTTAAATCGGCTCGAAAGCTGAGCCGGCTCAAGGAAAGCCGCCGATATCACCAGCTGCGCCGTTGAATTTTTCTTTGTGTGTGACCATGTTGTTTGACAGATATGCATTTAAAATTACTATTTCGTCCTATCTTTTTGCATCCATGTAAAATAATCAAGTCTCTTTTTTATTCTTATGTATATTTCGGTAGCGTCGTGTCGTATTATATTTGTGCTGGTCGTTTGGTTATATTTAGAAGGTTGTGATAGTAGTGTTCTTATTAGTGTATAAATAAAAAAATGCAAAGATCTATTAACTTTTTTTTTAATAAAAATAACAATGTTATTGTTAGTGATTCAGAATCAAGTTCTGAGGAGGAGTTTAACAGTGTTGGAAAAACAATAAAATATTACCAAGACATTCTAAAAAAAAAGAAAAAAATTAAAGAGGTGTCCCATATTAAAACCATTTCTGGAACTGCGGAGTGCTGGAAGCATTTCGGGCAGCTGTACGTTTGCAAAAAACTTGTATTGGACAAGTATAAATTTTGCGTTATATGTTTCAATTCTGAAGAAACAATTTTAAAAGGGTAAGTAAGATTTATAGTCTTTAACAAGCAAAAATGCTAAAATATTTTCATGTTGGCTTCATATTGTGAAAAAGCGCGAAATGAGAATGATGCATCTATTAGGTATGTACATACATACATACATACATACATACATATATGTATGTACATATGTATACATATGTACATTCATACTTTGAAAAAAAAATTACAATGTTCAATAGTCTTATCTGATATGCTGTTTTTTGTGATTTTAGTTTACTTTTTCATTTATGTAATTAAAATAAAAAATACAAACACAAACAGAAATTCATTAATAAACTTTTCTCACACTATAAAATAATGTTTTTTATTTGAATTTGTTTTATATGCATAAATATGTTTATGTATACAGTGTAAAGTTTTGAACTTACTAGTCTATGTAGAATTGCATCTACACAAACAAAAGTTTTGTTTAAAATCATAATTTTAAGTTCAGTAAGCCGACATAAGCCGCCGCCGCCGATCAAAATTGACCGCGCCGCCGCCGCCGATCAAAAGGCCTCGGCTTGTAAGTCTGAACGACACAGCTGACATTAGCCTACAGCGAATATCGTTAAAAATGTTACTGAATAGCAAATTTGATAAATTTTCGTTATAATTGTTTTAATGATGCGATTATCGTTAAAAAAAAAGTTAGTGAATCCCACTACAGGAGGTGTTATTTCTGGTCATAAGCTTTTATGAGCCTTTTTTAGGGTTTCTTTGCCAGTAATTTCTTCCTTGCGCACCCAGCCTTCCTTACATTCATGGGATTAATGTCTGAGGTTCAGGGAGGCCTATAATGTTGTCGTGGAGCATAATAAAGCCGCCAATATTTCACCAAAAGTGCAGAGGTCCAAGGTCCAACGTGTCCTTTATAACCTAAATTAAGCTATTATTCCAAATGAGATTATTACTCTAAAAAATATAAGGAGCAAGTCATAGTGCTATAATTTCTTGAAAAATCGCACAAATAAATTTTTTTAATTAATTTTGCGCAGGCATACTTTCAAATATGCAGATTACGGAGTAACAAAATCTACAGCAGCAACGTAAATGCAAAAAAGTGTGGTACCGTGATTTTGTATTTGGTTTGTTATTTAAAAAAAAATTGTTGTCATTATTTTTATCGAATTGTGTCATGTTTACAATAATTTTATACACTTTTAAATATCTTATCGTCCACCAATGTTGGTGAAACATATATGGTTTAAAAGGTATTTTTGTGTAGATATGCTTTTTCAAATTTCTTGGAACAAAAACTGTAAAAAGCGATTTAAATTTGCTGGAAAAAAATACGACTTTCTTCTTTGTCAATGTGTCAAGTGGTCTAATTTAGACCACCGGGCGATCCTAGTAATATGCAGATTACGGAGGTACCATTAACTCAAAATCAGCTTATTTCGAATTAAACACTATTTCCTCTTTGCCACAGAAATAATACTTGAAATTTAAAATATACCAAAGTAAAAGCTAAATTAAGCTCTAATTCATATGACATTTTAGTCCAAAAAAAACATAAGCAGCAATTCATTGCGCTATAACTTCCATAAAATAACTCAAATTCAGCTTATCTCGACTTAAGCACGTTTGCCTTTTTGTCACAGATGCCTTAATACTGAAAAGCCCTAACTATATATTTTTTTTCAATGGAGGTTTTTGTGTATTTCGATAGAAAAACCTCTAATGTATAGAAAAATGCAAAAATATCAGTTTCAATAATATAATGAGTTAGGGCCTTTCTACATTAAGGTAACGATACGTTAATTTGAAACAAATTGTATAACCGGCATGCCAGCGCTTTTTTTTCAAATAATTTTGATTGTTTTAATAAATTCTTGTATTGAAATTATATTGATGCTTTTTGAGACCAAAGACACTTTTTATCAGCTTAATAAATATTTCGAAAGGCAGTTTTTGAACATCACTATGTCTCTAGAGAATAAATAAATATTTAATTACTCCGATGATTATCAGAAATAGAACAGAGCAGCAATACGAGTAACTATGTATGCTATTTTTCGTGAGGTGATTTATTACACACTTTTTTTTAACTCAAAATCAAGCACCTTTTTGTCATAAAATTTTTCAATATTTCCTTTGTTTCATAAACAATAAAACCGCAAATTCTTTTAATAGTTTCGCGTCGATATTGACTTAATTTTTGTTAATACATAAAAAGCTTTTAATAGCGAAAAATGCTATAATTTTATACTTTCAGTAACTACAATGACAATCCGGTTCGTAGGACCATCAGCATGGTTGTTGTCTCTGCTAAGTGAGAGTTTGTTGTAGCGAAAAATGTATTAGTAAGCAAAGGTTTCTTGAAACCTTGAAAACTTAACTTGATATTGTCTACTGCTCTTGGGAAAATTGAACATCTAAAGGCGTTTTATTTGCTGAAAATAAGCACAAAATATTTTTTATTCTTCTTGAAGTTAAACAGTTAATTTATAAGGCTAAAAAAACTCTTTTGTGTGAAAAAAAAGGATTGATTGTTAAAAATTTTACTTTAAGAAGCTATTTACATATTAAGTAACGCTCGGAGGGAGGGGAGGACTTGGTATGTTGCAGAAAATTTATAGTGAAAATTTTGTAAGAAGCGTAAAAAAGGAGGGGGAAGGATATAAAAACTCCAAAAATAGCGTTACGTTATATTTAAATATCCCCTAAAGGCTCAGTTAGCCAACTGTAATGGAATGTAACTGCAACGGTAGGAAACAGCTGATCGATATTGTTATGTAAAAAGTGATGTGCAGATTCTTACATTCCGGTTACATCTCTATAACCATTTTCATTACTTTTCATATACTCGTAACAATAACGATCAGCTGTTTGCTACCGTTGCCGTTACATTCATTCCATTACAGTCGGCTAACTGAGCCTTAAGGCTAAAGGTTTTCCCTTCAAAGAATTCACTTCCCTTTACCATAAAATCCATTAAATTTCCCTTAAAATGTCTCTTAAAATATCTCAATTTTCTAAACTTTTCACCTCTAGTTTAACTAGGGGAATAAAGCTTTTGCAACTGAAATTCAAAGAAGATCCTTTCAATGCAACTCTAATAAAAAGCCACAAACAAACAAAAAAATTTTTTTTAAAAGAAATGTATACAAAATTTCTGGCTTTTAACACTCTACTCAATTTTAATTACATTTATTTTGTTTATTTTTTTCTTTTTGTTGTAGTTGTACCTATATATTTATTTTAATGTTGTTGTAGAACTTAATCGAACCACGTGCATAGCAGCCGTGCAAACAGGCCGGCAGGCGGGCAGGAATTCACTCAGCTTGCCTGCCTGCCTGCCTGCCTGTTGGCTTGACTGGCGTATGATTGAAGTTCAATTTGGTGTAATTTAAAATTTACAAATGACGACGTTAAAGCCAGTGAGGAGGATGCTGATAATGATGATGATGTTGATGCTGATGCTGATGATATCGATGTGTATTGAAAGCAGCAAGAGGTTATTGCAGTTGCACTTTAGTTTGTTGTTTGTTGTATGCAATACTCACTCAAGTTCAGGGTTTATTTTTTTAATGTTTTTCTTGTACGCTTCAGTTTTTCATTTTATTTACTCCCATCTATTGGGTAACAATTCATTTGTGTGTGTGTTTGTGTGATTTTTTTGTTTTCCAGGACCAACTCAACAAAATTATATTTACGAAAAATGCAGTTGAATGGATTTTTCTAAAGTATTTTTCATAACATTTGTTTCAAATACAAGCATGTGAATACATACATACACATACATATCGGTGAGCATTATTCACACCCTCCTGTTATCCCTGCTTGCTGCTCTTTAGCATATGCCGGTCTTAGTTTTTTTTACCTAAATTGAAATTGAACATTTTATTGGTTTTGAATCAAAAGCAAATTAAGTTTTCAACACATTTGCCATTGTGTAGCTGTAATTAATGCTTGTTAATTTTTTTTCTTGCACTCTGAAATTTGTGCTGGTACTGAGTGTATGGAAACAATAAAGTGCATTAGAAATGTTGCTTTTAGTTCTAGGCCTTAGAGGAGGGAAAAATGTGTGAAACTTTGGGAAATTCATAAATAATAATAGTTTCAATTCCATATTAACTCCATATTTTTTAAATATACATATAAAGCTTCTTAAAAGCGAAATAACAGGTTCGTAGGACCATCAGTATGGAGGGAAAAAATTGTAAAAATTCGATAATTAATAAAAGCTAAAGTATTTCATAATAATTTCAATTCATTATGAACTCCATATATTTTAAAATATACATATAAAGCCTTTTAAAAGCGAAATAACAGGTTCGTAGGACCATCAGCATGGAGGGAAAAATGTGTAAAAATTCGGGTGTTCCATAAATAATAAAAGCAAAAGTATTTTATAATAATTTCAATTCCATATTAACTCCATATATTTTTAAATATACATATAAAACTTTTAAAAAGCGAAATAACTGGTTCGTAGGACCATTAACATAGAGGGAAAATGTGTAAAAATTCGGCTGTTCCATAAATAATAAAAGCGAAAGTATTTTATAATAATTTCAATTCGATATTAACTCCATATATTTTTATATGTACATATAAAACTTTTTAAAAGCGAAATAACAGGCTCGTAGGACCATTAGTATGAAGGGAAAAATGTTTAAAAATTCGGGCGTTCCATAAATAAGAAAAGCAAATGGATTTTATAATAATTTCAACTCGATATTAACCCCATATATTTTTTGATATACATTTAAAAATTTTTTAAATCGAAATAACAGGTCCGTAGGACCATCAGCATGGAGGGAAAAATGTGTAAAAATTCGGGGTGTTCGATAAATAATAAAAGCGAAAGTATTTTATAATAATTTCAATTCGATGTTAACTCCATATGTTTTTAAATATGCATACAAAGTTTTTTAAAAGCGAAATAACAGGTTCGTAGGACCATCATTATGGAGGGAAAAAGGTGTAAAATTCGGGTGTTCCATAATTAATAAAAGCGAAAGAATTTTATTATAATTTCAATTCAATATTAACTGCATATACGTATAAAGTTTTTTAAAAGCGAAATATGCGTTATTTTGATACCTTTAGTAAGGGCAACCACAAACAGGTTCGAAGGACCATCAGCATGGTTGTTGTCTCTGCTTAGTGGAGTGTAAAAGTTTGTAGAATGCAAGAATGCATTAGTCAGCAAATGTTTCTTGAAACCTGGTCGAGATTAATTTCTGCGGCTAAAAGGAAAAATGGCTTAAGTCTACTTAAGCTGTTTTTCAAAAGAGCACTTTTAAACTTTTTAAGTAATGTTTTAAAAACTATTTCTTCTAATTCTGTAAAAGATGTTGCTTTATGGCGCGACCATTTTTTTTCTGTGTTATATGACTTTAAATTCTTGAGCATCCTTTCTAATAAAAAAAACACAAATTTTAATTCCTTCTCTTTGACAGGGCGAATAATTTTGCCCTTTAATAATATAACGGCCTGTTTCCTAAACTAATTTGCTGTGCCTAACACACTTTCACAAAAATATCTTAAATATTCAAATTTAAATATCAAACATTAGTTGAAAGCATATTTCCTTCCACACACTTCATAAAATATTTCTCGATAATTCTCAATCTTTGTGTGCCCTTATGTACAGTATTTATTAGCCAAATGCAATTGATAAAAACTGTACGACTGACTGTTTCTCATAGTGGCTGCAAATCAAAATTGCTTGACGGAAGTGGCACTTCTTAAAAAATGCTGGCACTTTGTGTGTGAAAAGGCAACTCATATCGTTCATTTGTTAGTGGATGAATGAATGAATGAATGATGGTGTCGATTAGGTGAGTGTTTTGAAAGGAAAACAATAGAAATAAAATATGTACATATTTCTAAATAAAAGATAAAATTTATGTATTGAAAAAAAATTCAACTACAAAAAACCATTACTGACATTCTTAAAATTGAAAAGGATAAGGAAAGTATTGCTCAAGAGGTTAATGGGAAAATCTTGGATAATGGTAAACAAAAAGAGAATCTTAAGGAAACCTGATTCCCTTATAAATATTTTTATTGACCTTTTTTGTTTGTAATATGTCATTCTAATACCTTTTGCTGTGACAACTTTTAAATCTTTTTTCATATGTTTTGCTGCAATACTAACAAACAAACAAAGAAACAAACAAAAATCGACTGCCACCTATCAAAAACAAAGAACAAAAAAAAAAAATAAAAAAAGGTAAACAAACCACATTATCAACATTCCACTTTTTCCCAAACACAAACAATTCAAGTCATTTTGAAATTAAGGAAAAGACACACCATAAGAATGTGAAAAAAGAAACGTTGACGTTTTGAGAAAAGTTGTTGACATTTTGCCATAAACATACCAACTGTACGTTGAATTGTAGCGCGCATGGTTATGTGGCATCATCAATATTATCGCGTCATCAATGTAAAATCATGCGGTAACAAATCATTGTGTGCGTAATAATTTCATTTAAGTATAAAAAAAGCTACTCAAATTTTCTCTTTGATGCTTCTTTAAGCATTCCAGTTGATGTTATATCTTTTGGGCGAAACCCAGCTAACATTTGTGTTTCATCACAAAATTATATCTTGAGTCTTAAGTTTTAAACAATTCAGCTGGGCAAAAATGCTATTCAGCTAGAAAAAATTTTACTAAAAAGGTTATAAATTAGTATTAAAGCTAACTTTTATTAAACATCTTAATTCAGCTGGCTTAAATCATTAGCTGAATTTACTTTACTTTATTTAAAATATAAATAGTTGAACTATTAATGCAATTCAGCAAGCTGAAAATGTTATAAAAGGTATTCAACTAATAACTTGAATTCATTGCAACAAAATAGTTTCATACAACAAACTTTATAAGAAAAGCATATGATAAATCCATTCCAAGAAATATAAAACAATATAATGCGACACTTAATGTAGCTTCTGTAGTGAAGTGATTATTTTACTAAATAATAAAAAAATATATTTTTTTATCATTAAAAAGGTGAATAAAATGAGCTGTAGAACAAATTCTATAATTCAGCAGCCAAAAAATTTAATTCAGCTAGAAAAAATATAAGCGATTAAAATCTAAACTAATTTTTTTTGCAAAAGATTTCAATTCAGCTAGCTAAAAGCATTAGCTGAATTGGTTAAAAATGTGGTATTTCAATAAAATTACCCATTTACTGTATAAAAAACTACAATAGTATTTAAAAAATATCTAACACACAAATAAATATTATTAGAAATTAGTGTGTTATGGAATAAATCAATGTTCATAGCTGAATTAATACTAAATTCATGTTTTTAATAGAAAAAATGTGATCATTTTTTTTGTTTAAGTCTACTGTAAGAATATTAAAAAAGAGAAAATTATAAGATCTTTCAGACAATTCTAGTAAAATTATAAAAAAAAATAAATGTTACACCATAAGACCAGTAATTTAATAACCTGTCTACCTAATCATACAATTCAGCTATGTCAAAATATTATTCAGCTAGAAAAATATCATTTAATATGAAAATTGTTAGAAATCATTCAATTGTCTGAGTAATCATTCAATTCAGCTGTGCAAAAATATTATTCAGCTAGGAAAAAAATCATCATTTAATATGAAAATTAATTTTTTCGATGGAAAATTTTAATTCAGCTAGCTGAATTAATAAGCTGAATTGTATCTATAAAATTGCCTATTGCGTTTACCAAGTCTAGTGTAAGAATAACATGATAAAATTAATCAGACCGCTAAAAACAAAACAAATATTGTACTGCAAGAGCGTCAATTTAATGAATTCTCTGAGTAATCATTCAATTCAGCTATGCAAAAATATTATTCAGCTAGAAAAATATCATTTAATATGAAAATTGTGATTAATTATTCAATTGTCTGAGTAATCATTCAATTCAGCTATGCAAAAATATTATTCAGCTAGAAAAAAATCATCACTTAATAAGAAAATTATTTTTTTTAAGGGAAAATTTGAATTCAGCTAGCTAAAATCATTTGCTGAATTGCATCAAATGTGAAGTTTCTATAAAACTGACTATTTAGTTTATCTCGCCTAGTCTAACAATAACAGGAGAAAATTATAAGACCGTTAAGACAATGCTTTTAGTAAAGTTATGATAAAGTACTATAAGAGTATTCATTTAATGACCTGTCTAAATAATAATGCAATTAAGCTACTTAAAACTACTATTCAGCTGGACAAAATATCATTTAATATCAAAATTGAAAGGAAAATTTCAATTCAGCTAGCTAAAATCATGCGCTGAATTGTATCAAATGTAAAATTTCTATACAACTGCAAATTTAGCCTAGCCTAGTCTAAGAATAACAGGAGAAAATTGTAAGAACGTTAAGACAATGCTTCTAGTAAAATAATAATTAAAAAACAAATATAGCACTAATTTAATGACGTGACTAAGTAATTATACAATTCAGCTGTGCAAAAATATTATTCAGCTAGAAAAAAAATATCATTTAATGTCAACACTGATTTTTTCAAAGGAAAATTTCAATTCAGCTAGCTAAAATCATTTGCTGAATTTAATAAAATGTGAAATTTCTGTAAAATTGACTATTTAGTTTACCAAAAATTCAAGTCAGCTGTGTATGGAAATAATTCAGCTAGCTGAATTACACATAAGAAAAAAGAATGTAGCATAGGCAAATATATCGCCTTCGTGCATATAAAAAAATCGCTTAGTTTTCTCCCCCATAATTGGGCTCCGGAGAACCTTGCCTTTATGTCTGCTGGGCTTATTATTATTTATAATTTCTGTTGTTGTGGCTATTTGAATTATGTAGATTAGAAACTTTATTGTTGGTGTTTTGAAAGGAGATTCAATCTATTTTCTTATTCATAATTTTTTTTATTTAAATTTTTTCCGAGAGTTTCTGTTTGTTTGCGTGATTTCCATTTAATTCTTTTCCGCTGTTGCTTTGTAACGAATTTTGTTTTGATTTTCAAATTTCGTTGAAGATACATATAATTTAGTTTGTTTTAATATCTGCTTTTGTTGTTTTCATTGTTAATTCCCTTGGGTGCGTATGTCAGGTATTTAGGGCTTTCTTGCACCAGCCATCAAGGGAATTCCTGGGAATTTCGATTACTTTATCATATTTGTTTTTTTTTTTTTAATTCACTGTAATTCGAAGCGAAAAAGTTTGGTTTTGAATTTCAATTAAAAAAAAAAAATAAAGAAACTCGGCTTACTTTTTGTGTCGCATCGAATAACACAGACTCATTGAAGTACCAAAAAATTACAACTGCAGGCATATTTAAAAAAGCTACTCAAAAAGTTTTTCTAAAAAGTAACTATGTATGTATATACACGTACATGTATGTATGTATGTATGTATGTACATATAAACAATATATTTACTTTTAAATAAAAACTATGTCAGGCGCAACTGCCCAAATTTAGTTAGAAACGAACTGTGCAAATATTTACAAACTGTTTTAAATATAAACATAAATATGTTTTCTAACAATTTGAATTAGTCATCGATCTCATTGAAACATTTTAACTTGTTACTGCTCAAGTTATTTTAATATAAAATATATACATTCCGGTGTTAATGATCTCATAACACTGAAAGTTCTATACACTCGGAGAAATAATGTTATTGTTCTAGACCAGTGATAACCACTCCATAGCCTCGCGAGGCAGTCAATAATCGTTAACACTGTTCTAGGGCTTGGTTAACACTGTTCTAGACTAATTATATACACACCCACAAACTTGTCATTCAATATTCTTTCAATTAACGATGTTGTTGGATGTTTGAAATGAATTTAATTATTTAATTTTGAATTAAACAACAGTATATAGAAATATAGGCATTCAGAAATTTTTGTCCTTTTTAATCAACTTTGTTTTAAATGTATAATATTGAATTATAACATTAGTTAATTCAATCAGTAAAGCAAATGCGGAACATTTCTAACGATTTTTACCCAGGCTTTTCATTGCAAGAAGTTCTCTTTTTCGATTCCTAATCACCGAATTGCAAGCAATGTTGAGAAAAATGTCCTTTTTACTCTAGGACAGTATTATCCATTTTCGCAACTTGTTTCTTTTAATAGGATTTTAAATGCGACACATTTTTTTCATCTACATTTCACTAAATAACTTTTAATTTTTATACTAATATTAAGACATAAATTTCTTTAAAAATCGATTTTTTTAGAAATATAAAGTACTTAAAGATTTTTGTGTGACAAAAAAAAAAAAAAAGAAGAGATGTGTCTTAGGACAGCCGATTATAGCTATGCTGTTAGCTACATAAAACAAACTTAATGTTTTGAATAACAATGCAATAAAATAATATTATATGATGGATGATTTCAAATTCGCGGCAAATATTTCAAAACGTTTTCATTATTTTCTTTTCTATCGGCGTGCGATTAAATTAATGTAATTTTGTGGCCGGCGGCGACTGTTAGCCGGCTGTGTTCTCTGGTTTGTGCTCATGTGCAAGGCTGCCAGAAGTTTTGCGAAGAAAATCATCATTTGTCGGAAAGAAAATCATATTTTGAAGAAAAAAATCATCACAAGTCCAATTTTTTTTTTCAAATAATAAAAGTAACAATTGACATATTTACATTGGACAAACAAAACTATTCAACGTACACCAATTTTAATTTGTTTTCATCAATAAAAAGGTATTTACTATATAAAAATTACATTAAATGAAAAATTAGTTAAGAAATTCAAACAAAATAAGTATTCGACATTGCCAATGTTCTTATCATATAAGGTACATATCGCACCCTAAATACAAAAGGGGCACAACTCAAAAAATTTCAGATGCTGAGTAGTTGCAAACAACTGTTGATACTGTACAAATGACGTAAGTATGTCACATAAAAACAACCATAATGGTATTTTATATTCTTCAAGAAGACTGTATTGCAAAAGAAATTGTTGGGGTTGTTATAAATTTCATCAATTACCTGTTTTATAAAAAAGCAAAAGCACTTTTATAATTTTGAGTTGTGCTTCTTTTGTATTTAGGGTGCGATATGTATGTACAGGAGTGATGCATTTTGGCTTTTTTTGGTTTAAGGCCAAATTAAAGATTTAAAAGGGCCAAAATACCTTTGATAGGGCCAAAAAAATTTTTTAATGTACTCGACTATAATCTTTTAATTTAAATAAAGACCAAAGTATGTATTAATAATATGTGATTTATTTTGTTCAGAGCAAAAACAGAAGTTAGCGAGAAAAGTTCAAATTTTTAAAAGTATTTTTTGTTAAATTAAAGTAAATACATATTTTATATGTATGTATGTATGTATGTTGCTTAAAAAACTAAATTTTAGTTAAAAAACATTATTTATGTAATTCTAATTTTATTAAACATAATCTCTAAATTATTAATCAGTTCCTCCATTTACCCCTGTTTAAAAGCATTTTTTTGTGTTAAATTTTAAAATATCTTCATCATAACAATTATTAGAACTAGATTTCATTAATTTTTTTTAATTGTATTAAAAATGACACAGTATTTTTTACATGACGACGATTTCTTCTGTATGGCCTGTTTCACAATATCGAAAGAAAACGCTCGACTGAACATGTATATTGAAAACAAAAGCGAATTTTCAAATTTTATTGTTGTTTTCAAAATAAATTTGCAGTCCTGCTGAGGATTGGTGAATAGAAAGAGTTCCTTGAATAATTCTTTATGTATTTGTTTACATAAACGATTTTTAATGGTAGAAATCCTTTTGCAAAATTTACTTCTACTTAAATCTTTGAGCTTTTTAAATTCTGGAACTTGCGATATTGCCTATTTACTTGTTTTGTTTCATTTTGAAAAAGTTTAATAGCAAGTGGTATAATACTATTGGTTTCAAAAACGTGATCTGGCGCAAATTTCGGAAACCAGTTTAAATAAAAATCTTCAAAAAAAAAGTAGTTTTTAAAACGAAGAAAACTCAATTAAAAAGTGTAGTCGAAGCTTTGAAGGAATTAGTTGAATTTTGAGCTGAAGGGGCCACAGGGCCACAAAACATCCAAAAGTACCACAGTTGTTTTATACTCTAAAATTTAGAGGCAAATTTCTTTTCCTTGGCGACGAATGACTTCTTTTAAACGATTTGGTATACATTTGTGCAAGATTGGAATATATTCCGGACCGGTTTTTCGTCACTTCTCTAACATGATTTTTTTTTTGTAAAGTGACGTTTTTATATTTTTTTTCTAGTGACCCCAGAAGAGGAGGGATAGTTGTGCTCTCTGCCCTTACCAACCTGTTTCCATGAAGACGAATATTTTCGTTGGAACAAAAATTTTTTCTTTATACCTACATAGGTGTAGTTATTAATAAACATTCTAGAACAACAACGAAAATTGTACATACATATGTATGTATTGAAAGTAAAAATCATAAAAATTAAAAATCATCATTCGAGAACAAAAATCTTAAAATCACATTTTGGTCTAAAAATCATCAAAAATATGATAAAATCATCATTATGGCAGCACTGCTCATGTGCAAAAATAATACAAAAACAATCCTTCTCATTGTTTTTGTTTTCGTTTCACTCACTTCAAAGAATGAAACAAAACAAAACTAAATTTTTTTTTGTTTATTTTCGTACTCTGGTTTTAAGTACAATGAAATCAAAACAAAAATAAATTTATAAGCCCTAATTTACACTCAGCAAATGTTATTGCTAAGCTGATAAGTTTTTTAGGAAAGAGAGACGAGGGGAAAATAAACTTATATGTATGTTCCCCTCGTCTCTTTCTCTCCCATAAAACCAACCAGCTTAGCAATAAGACTTGCTTAGTGTATATTAGGACTAACTGTAAATAGTGTCCATTATTTTTGTTACGAAAATCACGTCTTAGCTCCTGTGTCGTGACATAAATAGCATAGCTATAACAAATTTTTACTTGCTTTTCTGCTAATTATCTGCATATTACAAAATTTTGATGCTTTGGCAGCAATTTAAATGTGCTTCCTTAATAATGACTTGCAATTTATTTTTTACCGGCCTTATAATCCCCCTTATCGTCATTGTCGTATTTCGACTACGACTACGACGATTTTGTAATAGATTAAAGAAGACTTCAACAGTTTTTCTTTCCGCTTTTATTTGCAAAAAAAGTGAGAAATTATATACAATTTAGCCGACCATTGAAAGCTGTCTAGTCACAATAACTTGTATATACAACAACAACAATTATAATACAACAACAATTATAATACAACAACAACAACAGCAGTAACGGTAAAACATATAACGCAAACGCAATAACAACAATAGAATATTAACAACAACAGTAAAACCAAAACAAAAACAAAACTACAATAACAACAACAACAATAAAATAAGAACAACAACAATAACAATAAAACCAAAAACAGGGAAACCCTTTTAAAAAGGGATTTTAATAGGTACAAAAAAATATTTTTTTGTGTTTTGCTTTTAAATGGTTTTTCTTGTTGCTTTTTTTTTTTAAAAAGGAGGGAATTAAAAAAAACCTGGTCTTAGTCCATTAATTTTAATTTGCTTAACTTAAAAATCCATCTCAGAATGATTTGTAAAGAGGATTAAATTATTTAAAGTGTTTTTTCTAAGGATTTTTAAAAGGATTATTTAGTTGGCTATTTAATCTGCACCAGTAAGTAATAAATAAGTACCTTGATTGACTTACAACGGTATTCATAACCAATTCTTAAAGTTAAACCGGGTTTTTCATAGAATCTCATACACACATTTCGATACAAATTGGTGCCAATTCCGAACCAAAGTCTTAAATATTAAAGCCTTTAAAAAAACAAAATTACACAGTGCCACAACCAAAATTGAAATGGGATGAGACCAATTGCAACCGAAAGTTGACATTAAACATAAAAAACCTTAAAGGTTTTTTTTATCGTATTTTTTAACACTCATTTGAAGTTTTTGATTTTGGAACGCTGTCTAACAGGGAAAGATGGTTGAAAATTTTATAAAAATAATGCTTATTTATTTTTATTATCCAGGGGTCTAATCGACGCTTTCGATACCGGGCTGATTCGACAACGTTTTTCAGTGTGAGATAATGGCTTTCTCTATCGAATAATGTACTCGTAGTAGTATGGTTCGCTATCGAATTCCATAATCTCAACCTGAAAAGACGTGATCGATCAGCTCGTTATCGAAAGCGACGATTAGACCCCAGTACTAACTGCTTTTGAGGTCGAGGAATTCATTTTCGATACTTATTTGTAACTAAAACTGACGCCAGATGGCGCTGTCATACAAATGTTTCTATTTCTATTTCTATTTGCTAAGCCCTCAATAAATAATTATTTATTCGCCGAAAATTTAAAAAAATTCGATTTTTTTTCCACTTTTTTCCCCTATTCAGTCCATAGGTAGCAAACCGTTCAAAATTCAAGGAAACATTCAACTACAAAACTGTACCTGAGATCGCAGTAAACAACTTTCTAGAACATATGAACTTCCTAGGATTGATTCTTAACACCGTTTAGGTAGCTGCGCTTAGCGCTTAGCTATAGCCGCAAAAGTGAAAAATTTCAAAATAAATGAAATAAAATTTTTCGTGTTTTTTTTGGGAATTGTTAAAATTTAAGTTAAAATTTCTTTAACTCTCATATAATCCCAAATTATTATTTTACTTATTAGGTAAAATATTTTTTTTTATTAAAAATACATTGAAATTGATTATTGAGGGGTTTAGCTGTTTTTGTTGTGAACTTTTTGCGCCTACCTAACCAGTGCTAAGAATCATTCCTAGGAAGTTAATATGTTCTAGAAAGTTGTTTATTGAGATCTTAGGTACATTTTTGTACTGGATTGTTTCCTTGAATTTTGAACGTTTTGCTACCTATGGACCTGAGCAGGGCGAAAAAGGTAAAAAAATCGATTTTTTTTTTAAATTTTTTTACGATTTTGATCTTGAAGAGTTGCAGATTTTTTGATTTTATATGTTCAAAATTTTTGTTCTTTACAATCTTGCCTCAGAGAGTAAATTAAAATTCCGAACGGCTTGCAAGATATGAGCCTAAAAAAAGGCAAAAATGGCACCGAAGCTCCAAATCTTTCGGGGCCCATAATAAAGTGCGTGACTTGGGGCAAAACTGGGAGACACGGGTCTTTTTTTTTTTTTTGGTCTTTTATCACTTAGTGGTGTCCGTATATGGTTATATTTCCATGACTTAAAATATTACACAGTGCTACCAAAGGATAGTAAATCCTTATACTCAGTTTGGCGATTTTGCTGAATAAATTTTTTTATGGGCCTCCAAAAATTTCGCAATTCAATTCAAGTTCAATTCAGTTTTTGGCCAACAGCTAATTCAGACTTCGTGATAGCGTGCACTTTTTTTTGCAAAAGTAATGAAACATTTTTTTATTACTTCTTTCAGAATAACTTCCAGGGACTCCTGATTTTTTAAGAGTGCCTAGATACGTTCAGATTACCTCGATGTGTTCACAAAATTCGTTCAGCCTTACAGTAACTATAATTTTGCGAAATATTGTTGGTAAAAAATCAGGAGTCCTTATGTTATACGGATAAAAGTGAAAAAAAAATGTTCCCTTTACTTTTGCAAAAAAAAGTGCACGAAGAAATTATTTTTTGGCATAAAATGTTAATAAGATTAATTTACTGGACACTTGGCTACATTATTGTCATATATAGTCTGAATTAGCTGTTGGCCAAAAAAGGATGACAAAATTTTTTGAGGGCGCGCACAGATTTTCGAAATCTTTGGGGTAACATAAAATCGCCCAGCCTTGTGGTATAGGGTCTTACTATCCATTGGTAGTGCTATCTAATCTGTACTATCAAGACCGCGTCCAAGTTTCGCTGTTACACAGTGTAATCAATGTGTTTTCCAGTTTATTACTTTAGCATTGAAAAGGTTAGTTAACAAGATATTTTATTTTCTGTGTATGCCACTAAAAATCCAATTTAACCACAGCTATTGTTCTCTATAAATTTTTTTTTATATACAATATGCCTAAACTTCTTAATGTTGCTGTAAAATTGTTCAATATTTTCCACCAGCAACATGAATGACAATTTTTTAAAGTTCTCTTCAAGAATAAAACTATAACCAATCGAATAGATATAAAAATATACGAACAACATAAAAATAAACTGTACCCTCTTTTTGCATTTGTTAGTTGTGGCTTAATTGGAAAATAATAATAATGAAAGAATTCTCAGTAATGTAACAAAATGTCGCTTGCGAACAACAATGTGGCAGCACATTCATGCAATATTAATGTGGCAGGCATTAGTGTGTCCGTAGTTCTGGCGGGCTAGTAAATAGTAGTAACAAGCACATTTTCTACTTTTGTTATGGACTACAAAAGCTTCAATATTGGTTTTTTTCTGTAATAAAAAAAATAAATAAATTAGGTATAAGCCAAGTTAACACACACATAAGCGCACACACACACACTCACATTCACATACTCTAGAAGGCTTTTTTCTAAATAACCCTCAACCAGGGTTGTCAGATATGGCGATTTCTCGCCAAGCGTGGCGATTTTTCAACTTGTTTGGCGTCTGAATTTTTAGTTTGGCGACATGGCGATTTTTCTGGCGATAAATAAATTTGATGGCGATTTTTGTGGCTATTTTTTCTAACAAAATTGAAACTCAAAATTTTTGTAATTCAGCAAAATTAGTTTGTTGAAGGAGGAGTTTAAAAAATATATCCTACCAGAACTCGTTTACAAGAAATAAAATCGGCTGGATTTTGATGGTTTTTCTTATATTAATTATATTAATTAATTCTTTTTGAATTTGGGTATGAGAAAAACTTGTAAAAAAAATACGTGTGGCACTCGGGGACTGCCGCGGTAAAGCTATTGCTTTACTGTATGTTAATAAAATCAATAGCATACTTTAGGGGTTAACATACACTGGGCGATTCAAATAAAAATAGTCTTAGGTTTTTTTTTCGTTACTCCAAGCCTGCGATAAAAGCCATGCAATAGCTTAAAATAATTTTTGGCCATTTTATTTCTACTTTTGGGGATTTTCTACTAAATTTCTATACGATTATTTTGTAAAAATTTATATAAAAATAAATTTTATATAAAATCAAATTTATTATCAAATATTTATTAAGAAAAACTACATAAAATTTATTTTGGCGACTTTTGGCGATTTTTATAATCAATTTGGCGAAATAGGCCAGATAAAATCTGACAACCCTGCCCTCAACAACAAATTTAAAACCAAAAAAGAGAAAGGGAAAAATTATGTTAAAGAGGAAAATATGTATGTAAAAAAAAGAAACACAAGAAAGACAACAAAAAATGTAACACAGAAATTTAATTTCAGCCAAACAAACATTTACTGGAACCAATAATGTGTTTAGGTCACTGAACCGAACTCAAAAGGTGGTTATTTTATTTTTGAGTTTATTGTTGTTGTTATTTTCTTTTAGTTTTATTTTTCTCGAAATTCTTTTTATTACCTATTTGGTAAAAACTCATTAACAAAATACACAGGGAAACAGAAAAAAAAATTAAAAAAAAAACTCAAGCCAGCAATTCCAATACACACGAAAATACCTATTAATAGGAAAAAAAGAAGAGAAAAACGCAAATTAAAAGGGAAAAAATTAAACAGCCAGTGTTGCACTTGGCATACATAATTAACTTTGACAGGCACTTGTTGTTGTTGGTGGTACCCACAATAACTTTATGAATTTTTAATATTTTTTATAGGAAATGCTACTGCCTAGAAATTAACATAAACAATTAAGACTTTAATTAATATTTTTTGTTTGTCAACCTTCCTTTTGCATATTTACAGGTTCCGACTACCTTCACTTATCAACGCCGCTCCCAGCTGTCGTCTAACAATTAAACAAACCAAAAATAAAAAAATCTATGCAAAAAATATAATCTTAAATCATAAAAAGTGTAAGAATTTTTACTTAAATTAAAAAAAAAAAAATAAAAATAAAAAAATTAAATTAAATTTGTAGTGGTGAAAGTGTTAAGCAACGAAGAAATCGTTGAAAATATAAGGAAAAAAATAAATAAAATTAAAAATAATAATAATAATTTATTTTGTTAAGTGCTAAGTTAGAAAAAAATTTCCATCACGGATTCCTGGGATTTACATAGTATGGACGTCAATATGGATATATTACCAAGTGGGAATATTTTCAGCGAACTAGAACGCATCTGCACAACCGGATATTTTTCATCACAACCCTCAATCGAGGATCAATGGCAACAGGTCAGTAAAAATATTAAATGCAAACAAGTATTTATATAAAAAAATAGAAAAAACCCACTGCGACCAAGTTTGAACTATTAAATATCCTAAACGGTCATTCGAAATGAAAATTCATACGAGAAACCTAAAGAGTATTTTAAAATATCTGACGAATGATACCCATTTTGATAAAGTTCGCCGGCTTTCTTTTAATATTTTTTTCGTATTAACAAAATGGCGTCTCTTGGCCATTTTGAAAGTTACTTTTTTAAAAGGTACTTTTTTAAAAACCACTTTTTTTAAGGAAACTTATTTAAGAGCTTCTGCTTTAAAAAAGAGTCACTTGCAAAATGTAGTTTTGAATTTTTTTTAAGGTACTTATTTTGAAAGGTATATTTTTAAAAAGGTACTTTTTTAAAATATACTCTTTTCTATTAGGTACTTCTTAAAAAGTTGCTTTTATTGTAGGGTATTTTACTAAAATGTCTTTTTTGAAAAAAAAATGCTTTTTAGCTCTTTTTAAAAAAGTTCTTTTTCAAAAGGTGCTTTTTTTAAATGTACATTTTTTTTTGAAAAGGTAATTTTTCAAAGGCTTCTTTTGGAAAAGGCCCTTTTTAAGGGGTACTTTGTATAAAAGGTACTTTTTTAAAAGCTACTTTTATTAAAATGTACTTTGTTTTAAAAGGTACTTTTTGTTAAAGGTAAGTTTTTTAAATGTACTTTTTTTAAACGGTACTTTTTTAGAAGGTACTTTTTGTTAAAGGTAGTTTTTTTAAATGTACTTTTTTATATTTTTTTTATTTGGTACCCCATTAAAAGGCAGTTTTTCAAACAGTACTTTCTTAAAAATAATTTTTTAAAAAGTTTTTTTCTAAAAGATACTTTTTAAATGAAAATTGTATAAGTGAATTTTTTTAAGCAAAAGATACTTATTTCAAAAGGTACTTTTGTAAAAATGTAATGTACAAAATAGTTTTTATATGTAGGGTACTTTTTATAATAGGCACGTTTTTAAAATTCACTTTTTTAAAATCCTTTAGAATGTACTTTTTTTAAGGTACTATTTTTTGAAAGGTTCTTTTTGTTAAAGGTAGTTTTTTTAAATGTACTTTTTTTAAAAAGTACTTTTTTTAAAAGGTACTTTTTAAAAGGTACTTTTCTTAAAAGGTACTTTTACTAGAATGTACTTTTTAAAAGGTACTTTTTTTAAAAGGTACTTTTACTAGAATGTACTTTTTAAAAGGTACTTTTTGTTAAAGGTAGTTTTTTGAAATCTACTTTTTTTAAACGGAAAATGTTTTATTTGGTACCTCTTTAAAAGGCAGTTTTTCAAAAAAGTACTTTTTTAAAAATAATTATTTAAAAAGTACTTTTCTAAAAGATTTTTTTTAAAGAAAAATTTTATAGGTAAATTTTTTAGCATAATATACGTATTTCAAAAGGTACTTTTGTACACATGCTTTTTATATGTAGGGTACTTTTTCTAATAGGTACGTTTTTAAAATTCACTTTTTTAAAATACTTTTTTAAAATGTACTTTTTTAAAATGTACTTCTATAAAAGGCTTTGATTTTCAAGGTAGTTGTAAATGTGTTTCGTTTTAAAAAGTGATTTTTTTTAAAGTACCTTTTTAACGAAAGTACTTTTTTGCAAATATAAATTTTACAAAAAGGTAGTATTTTGCAAAAGTTTGTTTTTTTTCAAAACGTATTTTTTTAACTCTTTTCAAAAGGATATTTTTTAACAGATAATTTTTCAAGTGTACAAAAGTACTTTTGTAAATGGTAGTGTGTAGAAAAAGTACTTTTTTTAAAAGTGTTTTAATATTTAAATTTTTGCACTGAAAATCGGAAGTTTTTATCATTTCGAAGTATGGGTGAGTTGAAGATGATAATATTGGCAATGTGGAATTAAAAACCTTTTGTAGTTTCGTTAAAAAAAGTAGTCGCAAATGAGATAAATTAAAAAAAAAATACTTTGTGCAAAAATTGCTATTGTAATAACTAATTTCTCTAAATATAGTTTTAAAAAAATAAGTTTTTGGTAGCGAAGTTTTTTGAATAATTCTTCTTTAAAAGAGCACCTTTATCAAAAAATAAAGACGAATATTCATAGACAAGACAAAAGTATACTTTAAGAGTTTAAAACCAGTATTACCATACAAAATACTGGTTTTTCTTTGTTCTGGCTGTGAATGTATGTCATGGTTTTTTTAAGCAACTTTGTTAAAGGACTGTTTTTTGACAATATGCTGAAGGTCTTATTTTAAATAAACGCTTTGACAATATGGTAGTAGAATCTAATTCTAGTCAAGGCTCTTAAACAAGTTCTTCAGGCATGTTTATGCTTACGGGGGCCATAAGTTTGCTTTGAATAAATAATTGGCATAAATTTGTGTAGTTTTACTTTAATTTCATAAACTAAAAATTTATTACTTACCATCATTTTAAAAAAATATTGCCTTAATAATTTCTAATACTATTTCACACACATTAGAATTACACTATTCCTGGGTAATGAACTCTTTCTTGCGCAATTTAAAAAATAAAGATTTATAATTGAAAAAATTAATTTTTATTGCTAGTTTTTAGAAATAGATTTCCATAAATTACTGAATAATAAACAATAGAATTCATATATTTTAGCAGGAGCTGCTATAAAGCACTCCCACCTTACATTTTATTTTTATTATAAGAACATACATATTTTTTAAAATTTTATAAATTCTTAACCAAACCACAAGTACTGCTGTATTAAATTCCATCATTATTTACGCACATTCGAGTACTAATGAAAATTGTTTATTTTAAATGCAAAATTGAGACAGACAGACGTAGACTGAGTGGAAGAAAATGAAAAAAAAAGAAATTCTTAAAATCACTAAAAATATTATTGAATTGAATTTGTTGGTTTTTGAAAGAAAATCTTTTCAAGCAAACTGTGTAATATTAAATAAATAAAGCAACCTACTCGTACATACAACTAAAATACAATATAATCGAATAAAATATGAACATTTTATAACAAGAATTTGAACAAAATAAACTACAGTAGAGCACAGACTCTAGATACCCAGCAAACATTTGATATGCATACAGAATTAATTTTTTTTTTCAATACCTTTTTTTATAAATTTTAAAATTATTTGTGCTAGTTTCTAAATTGATTTTCTCGAAGTTGAAAAAATGGGCGGAGCCACGCCCAATAAAACTAAATATGTATTATATTTCACATGCTACTATTTGACCGATTTTTATCACTTTTGGCATGCACCTTGATCTCAAAAAAAGACACAATCTTGCATTAAAAAAAAGTGGGCGGCGACACGCCTATTTAATGTTAATATCATATTTCATGTGCTTGTACTTAACCCATTTTTTCGAAACTTGGCACACATCTTGAGCTCTTAAAAAGACACAATCTGGCATTTTAAAAAGTGGGCAGAGTCACGCCCTTTAAAATGTAATATTGTATTTCACGTGCTTCTACTTTATCGTTTTTTACGAAACTTGGCACAAACCTTGAGCTGTAAAAAATACTTAATCTTGCGTTTAAAAAAGTGGGCGTGGTTACGCCCATCAAAGTTTAGTATTAAATTATATGTACTTCTATTTATCTGATTCTCATGAAAGTTGGGGCAAAGTGTAAGGGCTCTTAGAATCACATAATTTTGTGTTCAAAGAAGTGGGCGTGGACATGTGCATTAAAGATTTATATTAAAATTAATATTTCACATGCCTACGCCTGAACCATTTTTAATTTGTCACTTAACTGGAGCTCTAAAAGTGTCGCGCTGTTGAATTAAGAAAATTGAGCGGACTCTAATATTTGCCAAAAATGCTTGTGAACACGCCCCTGAAACTATTAATAAGACACTAAAAATTTGAAGTCGATTAATTTTTTTTATTGAAGGCCTGTTTCACAATAACGAAAGAAAACTTTCGACTGAAAATTTATATCGAAAACAACAATAAAATATGAAAACTTGTTATTGTTTTCAATATAAATTTTAAATCGAAAGTTTTCTTTCGTTATTGTGGAATAGGCCATAAGTTTTATTTTTACTGTTGTTTTTTAATTTTTGTCTAAAACGTGCTCAATGTGGGTTTGCTGGGTTATTTAGCAATTCAGTTAGTTGTCTGTCTGTCCATTTTGCCTGTCTGTTTATCTTGTCTGCAAGTAACAATGTGCAAAGTGTTTTAAAATCTCTTCTAATATTTTGTTAATAATCTCTAAAGCATTTTATAAAAATTGCTTTGCATTCGCTTACAGCCATACAATTTGTATGCTTTACAACTTACGAAAAGCTTTTAAAAACATTTAGCCAATGTTATTTATTATTAAAGGCAAAATATGTGTACATATACATATATGCCCTATAGAATATGATGATGAAAGTCCGTATTTAACATGATTTTAAACTCATATCAAATTCAAATGAATTATAAAAATTGAAATGAATATTTTGCTTGAAAAAAATATATATATAGATGTATAAATAAATAAATAAAAGATTTATAACAGAGTATTATAGGAAAAACTAACAAGTAAGTTGTGCTAATGCTAAGGAAATTTTAAAAAATATATTTACACTAGTTAAAGTAAAAATTAAATGGAAATTGTAAAGCATAGTTAATAAAAAAGTAAGTTAAGACCTGCATGCAAGTTTGCTTAAAACAAACAAAGTTGTTAATGAAAATTTAGTTAAAAGGCAGCAGCATATCTTAAACCAACCGAACGGCTAGATATTATATGCATAGGCCTAAAAAGGCCTTTAAAATACGTTTACAATAATTAAACTAAAAATTAAATGAAAATTGTAAAGTATAATAAAGAAAATTAATTAGACCTGCATGCAAGTTTTCTTAAAACAAACAAACTTGTTAATGAAAATTTAGCTAAAAGGCTTAAATAAAAATCACGTTTAAAGCCGCATATCTTACTGAAGCCGAACGGCTTCATTTTATTAGCATAGGCGTAGGAAATCTTTTTGGGGGGAACATTGCTCCCCCAAGAACTGCTTTTGTCCCTCTTAGAATTGTTAAAAATTGCCTTTAATTATCTATTTTAATATTACTCATGCAAATCACCAGTCGTTATAGCCCCCTCCCCCTTACCCTTATGAAAATTTTTTTAGCTACGCCAATGATTATTTCCTAAAAAAAATGTAAATCACCATCATTAAGAAAATACTTAGCGAAGCACAAATAATAATGCTAAAAATATTTAAAAACTGTGTCACTACTTTCAAGAAATATCGGTTAATGTTTCCAGGGGTTAAAAAAAGGGCATCGCGAATATAAAATAATAGTGTTCGTAGCGCAGTTAGGCTTACACTGTCCTAACTTATGCTTAGAAATGGTTACATTTTACATTCCTTAAGGAGTACTGAGATAATAACTCCTGAAAACGCAGATCTTTTCCCAACAGCCGATATGAGACCCTTTCCTGAATTATTCCCGAGAAAAGCACATGCTTGGAAGTCTGAGCTGGAGGTCTTTCGAAATCAGGCATTCCCAAAGAAAGTCTTGAAAATATATAATATAAACCTTAATATTGTTATTATATTATTTCCTTTAGCTCATTCTGTTATATAGAAAACCAGCGACACTTAAAGCAGTGAACCGCACGCCATACCATATGGAAAACCACTGATACTTAAATCAGTGAACCCCACGCCATACCACAATTGTGGACACACATGCTTATGCTCTTTCATCTAGTCGTCACTTATTTCCTTTAGCTCGTTCTCTTATATGGAAAACCACTGGTACTTAAATCAGTGAACCGCACGCCATACCACAATTGTGGACACACATGCTTATGCTCTTTCATTTAGTCGTCACTTATTTCCTTTAGCTCGTTCTCTGATATGGAAAACCACCGACACTTAAATCAGTGAACCCCACGCCATACCACAATTGTGGACACACATGCTTATGCTCTTTCATCTAGTCGTCACCGACAAAGCGACTAATGAAGTTATGCATTTACGCATTTTTTCCTAGTTTTTTGCTCAGTTTTTTTTGAGCACACGGAACGAAATTAAAGTTCAAATTTAATAAATTTGTACCGCAAAAAAAATTGTTATGAAAGCTAAGAAATATTTCGTGATCAAAAATGCTTTTGTTAAAATGCAATGCATTTTATGCTATGAAACATTTAATAATAATATCGAAGTTAGTTTAAAAGCCATTTTAATAGATTTCTTAGCGCTGCGAATAAATTTAATTTGGAATTTATGCACTACATTGTTGAATGCAATATTAGATTTTTTTTTTACTTTTTTCTTAAGTTTTAATAAAACTGCTTATTTAGAAAAAATATTGAAACAATGAATAACCTGAGCAGGTATTTTAAATTATAGAACTTTTCTTCAAGTGTTACTTTATTTTACTCCCAATTTTCTCACCAATACAAAAATATTTTGTTTTGCAGATCACTGACTTAAATCCACATAGGTATGAGACCGCTATGGGATTTTTAGTTTTTCTATAAATATGACTTTTTTAATTTATATAATTAAACTAAATTTTGTGCCCAACAATTAACTTCAAAACAGTGATAGGCAATGAATCGTTTTTTCGCTAATCATATTGAATCATGAAATTTTAAATATAAGTGAGTAGACATCATTTCTACTCAACTAATCTGATTTATGCATACTCATAATGACATTGATTTATAAGTATAGGTTGGACATCATAGTCATACCACACTCACACTCATAAATCACCTCAGTTTGATTTCTAACTTCAGGAAAATACTTATACTACTCACATTGATTCAGCTCACTCAACTCATGCATGTAGTAGTATACAATAGTTGTAAATAGAGGGTTTTTTAAATTCCTGCAAAAAAAAACAAAAAAAAAAAAGCCACCGAGAAACACATAACCTCATAATGAGAACTTTAATGTTGGTATGCGAATCATACGTATTTTGCATCGTCCATAGGCATTGAGTTAACCCTCTGCGACTGATGTGGTAGTCTAGCAGACACCAACAAAGGTCTAAGTTTTTTACAGAAAATTCAAGCCATGCCGATAAATAACATAAAACACGAATTTTCGCTTTGAGTTATAAAAATACTATATAAATAATAACTTACACTCATAAACAATAAACAAAAATGGTTTTATTAGTTTTACAAAACGGAACTTTGGAATATATAAGCCATGGAAATGGTGTCTGGTAGTCTACCACGTCATTAGAATTGTGAGAACTATATCACGTCAGTCGCAGAGGGTTAAGTAGAGTCGAAATCAACAACGTCATGAGCTACTGAAGGAGTTCGATAAATGTCTAATAAATGTTGCTAAGTATGAGTTCGATGCGCACTTCAAACTTTCGATTGAAGTGCGTACAAGAAATCATAAGTCATAATTCAACTCTACTCACTTTTGCACTACTCATTGCTGTTCTCTGTTCCAAAATAAAAGCTTTGCATGATAATACTGTTGCCGCTCTTTCCAGTCCCTATCAAGCCTTTGCAAAATTTTTGTTTAAATTAATTCGTTTAAGAATAAAAAATAAAAATTAGTATTTAATAAATATTGGCAATAATTTGTTTATGAATAGAAGAAGGAAAAAAAGAGAGTGAAAGAGCGAGCATCCATCATATAATTAATATGCGTAAAATAGCGGATGCTATTTCCTATTTCCGTCGACTTCCGTTTGTTTACTTAATTGTCGTTTGTTGTTGTTGTTATTTAAAAAAATTTTTTTTTAATGGCAGCAATAAATGGCTTTTGCTTTCATTTCACTGCTCTCGTCTCGCTTTATAATCGTTCTTCGTCATCACTCTATCATATTTAAGAATATGTATATTTTTTCTATAGTTTTTTCTATCTCAACATGCATTATAAAAACTTGAAAAAAAAGAAAAATAAATAGTTTCCCATAAAACAAACAAACATTCAAACAATCTTGAAAATTATACATGGTAGCGTTTTACACAGTTTTAATTTTTTCCCCACTTCTTTTCAACATATTCACTTATAATAAAGCAGCTCACACATTCATTAAAAGTCTTCAAGCAAAACAGTTTTGGTGTAAATATTTTTCCCATGTGTGTCTGTGTTGATTTTTATACAAAAAAAAACTTTCGAAAACTATTGAATAGAAAACTTGCTGGTGTATATGCAGCATGCGGGTTTATACTTACATTTAAGCCCAGTAGTTCTGAGAAAAGTTAGCTTATTCTTAATATATGAGCTTTACGGTAAGCAGACCATCACTTTAAACAGGAGTTGAAGAAGTGTCCTCTGCCAAGCAAAGTATAAGTACGCTTTGGTGTACATATATCTTTATGGAATTTATATTCCTTCATTTCCTATACTAAACAACCTTTTTACTAAGTCGAAAAGAGGTCTAGTTTTGAGTACCAATACTATCCCAAAAAGTGGCAAAAAGAATGCGAGTGAAGCATAAGTGAAGCAAAGAATGTTGTTTCAAGGCGCAGTACATACAGAAAGTGCATTTATTCTTGTTAATTCGGCATTTACGTTGCATAAGCATTAACTTAATTCCTTGTTAGAGACTTAACAAGGCTAAATGAAAATTTACTGCATGGTCCTTCGAACCTAGCAGTAGTGCTAAATTCATAACAAATTGTGTAGCAGCAGGCTATGAAATTTGCACAAGTTACAATAATTTTTCTAACACAATTTAGCACTGTCATTGCAGCTTATACTCGTATTTAATTACACTGAATCGTTTTTGTAACTTAGTCCCTTTAGAGAAAAAACGAGTGCGAACTAACGGGCATGCCGGCCTATAAATAATTTCCTCCACAAGTGTTAATTTCTTCAAATTTTCATTTGTAAATGGAAAGTCTACACACAACACACCATACATACATATTTAGATAACAAATAAACGCATTGACTTTCGACTAGCGACAAACAGCAAGATAAAATATATTTTAATGTGAATGAATGAAACATTTATTTAAAGATTTTGTTAATATGACAATAAAATTCTACATTGGAAGCTTACATGCTAATTGGTGAAATTTTTTTATTATTTGATTTTTACATTTTCGTTAACTTATGAATTAAATATGTATTTTGATATTTTGTGTAAAAAATTAAAAAACAAAAATACTTTGGCTGCTCCCCCCTACAGAGCTATAGGCCGCCCATAATTGATTTCAACAGATTTATATAAACTTTCTTTCCCAGAAATACAAACTTGCAACATTTTTGTGCTCTGCTTGCGCTTGCACGTATTCCCCTATTTTCTTTTCTTTTCTTTTCTTAACATGCAGGCATTTAAAGAAGTAAAATTAAAATTAAATTTAATTTGTTAAAGAATTCTTTATGAAATTTACCATGAGATTTTTACATTCTTTAGAAATTGTTACTTGGCCAGAAAAAAAGTGAAATTTTCAAGGAAAAATAAATAAATAAAAAAGAATTTAAGGAATTTTCTTTTGACATTTCCGAAAGTTAAAGTAATTTTTTTTTTCAAGCAGGAAATACAAGAAAATTTAACTAATTATAATAATTTTATTTTATTAAAGCAAAAAGGAATTTCAAGCAGCAAATAAAACTCTATAGATGCAAGTATGCAATTAAATTTTTATTTTGCAGCATAGCAAAATAATTTTAACAAATTGGAAAGGCTTTGAAATGACCCTATACTGAGCTCGTTGCTCTGCCTCTTTAAACGTTTGGAATTTATTTTACGTTTGCTTTTCTTTCCTTTCTTATAATTAATAAAAATACTAAAACTCTTATATGCTTTTGCATATTTGCACCTTTGTAAGTCTTATAATGACACTTTAGTGGATACGAGTAAACAAAAAGTTATAGGAAATATATGGTCACACCCGGTCACATCAACGCTAAAGTAATATTTTTCAATTTAAAACAGACACAAAGCAAGAAACCTAAAGAAAATAAATACAAATATGAATTGCTTGTAGCTTTAGAGAGAGAAAGGGACAGCAAAAGCAGAAATATTAAGAAAATTATGATGGATAAAAAATTATAGCAGGGAAAAAGAAAAAATATCGCAAAAGAAAACGAAAGAGCAGACAATGGCAAAAGGAATTGTTAATTGTAAGCATTTTGAATGTATTTAAAATTAGTATTCAGTTACAGTGCTCATTAAAAAAAAAGACTGCCACTAACGTTAACCGTAACTATCCCTTTAGTCCATCAAAAATAATTGCTTCTCTTCAAAAAAGTTCGTTCACAATTCCTGGTGACTCCAATAAATACAAGTAAAAAAATTCCTTTATATATTGATTATATATTAAAATCAATAAACAGTTTGATTTTTTCAAACTTCTCGCATTTTCATGCTAGGTCACACCCGTCACATTTCTCTAAAAAGCTTTTAAAAACAATTAGCATTCTCCAGGTGGTAATTGTTGAATACAATAAGAAAGATTTGAACAAGAAACAACATACCTTTGTTTTGATTAAGTTTTATTTCTTAAAACTTGTCACAACCGGAACATTTTTCGAAAAAGTTTTTTTAAATTGGTTTTTTTTCAAAGGCAATAAGTAGTTAGTGCAATCAAGAGGATTTTTAACAATTAACTACGAATATTTGACGAGATATATCGTAAAAGTAATAGTTTCTTATAGACTAAGTTTTGTGAGGTCACACCGGTCACAGTTTTTTAGGGCCATTCTGATCAGAAATCATGTTATTTCAGTGTGTAATTATCTATAATTTGTTTTAGTATGATGTAAATGTTATATTTTTGAATTATAAATAAAATATTTGAATATCATGGTCACACCGGTCACAATGAAGTTACCTAGCTATTTGTCGACGTTAGAGTCTTTATACTGTTTATAGAAATAAGGTAAATAAAAGGTTTTATTTCTTAAAATTTTTCTAATTTTCACGCTAGGTCACACCCGGCACATTTTTCTAAAAAGTTTTTAAAAACTATTAGCATATGCCAGGTGGTAAGTTTTTAATACAATCAACAATTTTTTAACAAGAATTAAAATTCCTTTGTATTGATTAAATCATATTTCCTCAAACTTGTCACAACCCGTTACATTATTCGAAAAAGTTTCAAAAAATAGCTTTTTCTCAAGGTAATAAGGATTTTGAACAATTTACTATGAAGATAATAATTCCGTCACACCCGTCACAACTTTTTGCAGCACATTCCGAGCGGAAATCATGTTCTTTCAGTGTACCTATCAATGATTTGTTTAAGTGTTATACATATTAACTTTATATTTTTGAATTAAAAATAAAATATTTTTGAAAATCATGGTCACACCCGTCGCAATGAAAGAACCTAGCTATTTGTGTACGTCAGGTCCTTTATATTGATTGTAGGAATGAGGTCACTAAAAAGTTAAATTTTTTTAAATTTTTCGCGTTTTCACGAGAGATCACACCCGTCACATTTTTCTAAAACGTTTTTAAAACAATTAGTATTTTCCAGGTGTTAAGTTTTTAATGCAATAAAAATTTTTTGAACAGGAATCAAAACTGCTTTGTATTGATTAAGTTTCATTTCTTCAAACTTGTCACACCAGTCACATTTTTCAAAAATTAAAAGAAAAATTATTTTGCAAGGTAAATAAGTATTTAATATAATCAAAACGATTTTGAACAATTTAGTACGAATATTTTACGAAAAATATCGTAAAAGTAATAATTCCGTCCCTCCGGTCTCAGCTGTTTGAAGGATATTCTGAGCAGCGTATTGTCTCGCTAGGTCACACCCGTCATATTTTTCTAAAAAGTTTTTAAAACATTTAGTTTTTTTTTGCAGGTGATAAGTTTTTAATACAGTCGAAATTTTTTGAACAAGACAGAATTCCTTTGTATTGATTAAGTTTATTTTTTTCAAACTTGTCACACCCGTCACATATTTCGAAAAAGTTAGAAAAAATTGCTTTTTTTAAGGCAATAAGTATTTAGTGCAGTCAAAAAGAGTTAAACAATTTATTACTAAGCTTTTACGTAAAAGTAATAATTCCGTCACACCCGTTACAACTTTTTCAGAGTCATTTTGAGCAAAAATCATGTTATTGTAGTGTTTACATATTAAAAGTTTTGTTTGAATAATGAATTTTATATGTATATTTGAATTATAAGAAAATATGTGAAAATCATGGTCACACCCGTCACAATGCAATTAATCAGCCATTTGTCGACATCACATCAATACAATACACAAAAAAGTTGGCGTTTTGGCTGTCTATACATTGTAGAAAACAACGAACTGCTATGGACAGTCTATTGCTATTTTCTAGACCTTAAAATTGTTCCAGAGAGCGATTGGACAAGCCCCAATTTTTAGGCGCATATTGTATTGACATGACTTCGTCTGATAGTTACAGAATAACGAGAGATATTTGTTTATTAAACTTAAAAGTTTTCTCTAAAATTATGCGTTCGTTTTTACATATTATGTTTTCATATATTTCAACACTGCTGGCTATAACATTTTATAATTCTCAATTAGTTTAAGTATGAAACATTATAAAAACGACTGCTACTGCTACCACCTTCATGCCCTAGAAATTGTGTTTTTTTGTTAATTTTAAATTTTCACAGCAGGTATGTTATCAGCCGAGAATTATGATCAGTCGCAATTTTCCCCCAACTCATCTATTTTTAAGTTGTTTAGCTTTTAAACATGTTGTTGTTGTTGGTCATGTTGTTTTTGTGGTCTGTTTCATTTGCTGCTGTAGTTTATTGAATAAAGATTTGTCTCTGGAAAATTATTCAAATTGAAGGAAGCAAAAAAAAAAAAAAGAAAGATGCCAACAACAATCAACATCAGCTGAAGTTTTATTTAACAAATAAACTTTGTTGGGAACAATTCTGCATTTAAACAAATTAGTGCCGGTCCAGACTTGCAATTTTTGTTGCAGCAACTTTTTTATTTTTTTTAGTGCAAAAGAGCGAGAGAGAGGAATACAAATAGTACATATATATTTCCATTTCAAAACTTTCACACATATTCAGGAATTGCTGCAACAAAAATTTGCAAGTCTGGACCGGGACATACAGAATTTAAATTTTATTTAAACGTTTTTTATACGTTCTCTAGATAAATTTAAATCCATACACACACACACACACACAAACACATGCATATTGAGTTCAAGTGTGTTTGAGATGAAAGTGTGTGTGTGTGCGAGTGTGTGAGTGTTTGTGCAATATTTTTATTATGGCTCATAATTAAAAAATAAACTCATGAGGTTGAAGGCTTTTTAATGAAATATAACTAAAAAAAAAGTATTCGCACTTTTGCTACAAATAAACTTTATACTCATGCCTCTTCTTCTTCTTCTTGTTCTTCTTCACACTTGTGGTAGTTTGTTTGTAGATCGTTTTGTTTTAGTTTTTCAATAAATATAAATAATTATTTTTACCAACTGTTTATATCAAGTAGTCAGGAGCACGTTGTATGAATAATTGAAATGCCAATGTTATTAAATAAGCTTTGTTATTTATTGTTAAAAGACAAGTTGTGAAAGAAAAAAATAATAATACAAAAAACAAAAGTATGAAATCAGAGAACTATAAATAAGCAATTCTGTTTTTTTTTATGATGGAAAAAAATAACAGAAATATCATTTTAATACTTTAAAATATTTACAAATTAACAAGCTTAAATAATTATTATATAGATACAAAGGAATTTGGCTCTAAGAAATACTGAACATTTTTAATCACACTATTGTCAGGCAATAACTTTGTAAATACGGGGTGTTTTTTTAGAGGTATAGAACTTCGAATTGAAATAAAACACAAGAAAATCGTTTTAATGTCCATCAATTTGGCTTTATTGGAAGGATAATTTTATGCCATTAATGTTTAAATATGATTTCGGGCATGTGGCCGCTGCGGCTGGCTCGAATAAAGCCAATTCTACAGGTCCAATTTTCAACAACTTTTTCGAGCATATGGGGCCGTATGTTGGCAATAACGCCACGAATGTTGGCTTCCAAGTCCCCTAACGTTTCTGGTTTGTTGGCGTAGACGAGCGACTTCACATATCCCCAAAGAAAATAATCCAATGGTGTCAAATCACACGATCTTGGTGGCCAATTGACAGGTCCATTCCGCGAAATTATGCGCTCATCGAATATTTCCTTCAATAAATCGATTGGGACGTGCGCTGTGTGGCATGTAGCGCCGTCTTGTTGGAACCACAACTCATCCACATTCAAAATCTTCAAAATCTTCCATAAAGTTGATGGACAAAGCTCCAATTGCTGTGCACGGTGGCGAATCGATTCATTCGGGTCCTCTTCAACACTTTGCTCTACAGCGGCAATTGTTTCTTCGGTGCGCACTGTTCGACGTCTCTGCGGATGCGTATTATCACATGGAGTAAACGTAGTGCGAAAACGATCCATGGTTAACCGAATTAATTGCTCTGATGGACGATTATGTCGACCATAAAATGGACGGAGCTTGCGGTAAACTTCGCGAACTGAACCATTATTTTCGAAATAAATTTGCACGATTTGCAAGCATTGTTTTTTTGTCAACCTATTCATGATGAAATGGCAAACCAAACTAAATATTAATCACTTGACAGCTGACAAAATGGCCGCCAGTTAAAAAAGTGATGCCAACTTAAAGTTCTATACCTCAATAAAAAACACCCATTATTTCACTCCCCCTTAGTCCTAATTTACACTATACAAGTCTTATTGCTAAGCTGGTTAGTTTGTTAGGAGAGAGAGACGAGGGGAAAATAAACGTTTCTATAACCCTCGTCTCTTTCTCCCTCAAACAAATCAGGTTAGCACTAAGACTTACATAGTGTAAACTAGGACTTAGCGCTGCATATACTGGTATTTGGTCTCAGAGATTATGGAGTTTCCATTAACTTTCATATTTTATCATTTATTTTTCTTTTTTTTTTGCATTCAAGGATGAATGATTAGGTTTCCTTTACTTTTCAAAAAAAGTCTTTAAATTAAAAAAAAATTTTTTTTAAATTTATGTTGGCCTTATTTTGTTGTTATCGTTGCTGTATATGTATGTATGTAAGTATGTATATGCGTATGTTCTTATTTTATATATATTTTTTAATGCTCTTATTGTATGACTTGTGATAAGAATTGGTCTTGGTCTTGCTGCTCCAATGTTATCTCTCATTTCTTTAATTTATTATTTTCTTTTTCATTTATTTTTTTTTTTAATAAACAATAAAATGCTTTAATATTTTGCATTTTTAAATATAGAAAAACAAAATAAATAAAATAAATAAAAAGTGATGATAAGACACTTTGCAGTTGCAGGCAGCAAACATTAACTGTCAGCAAAAGCTTTAATATCTAAAAAGAATTATCGAATTTACTTTTAAGTTTTGTTGCTGAAAAAATAAATATTTTTAAATTTCTGCTCTAGAAAATAGAATCACACTTTTTCAAAGAAAAAACTATTTTAATTTCCAATACACTTCTTAAGTAAATACTCTTTTAAAGCCTTTTTACTAAATGAGACTTTACAAAAGTTTTTCAATATCATTATTTTTAAGGTTTTCTTTTTTTAAAGCCGACATCTCCAAAAGTTCTCTCACGCTCTTACTACTATTTCTCAGTTTTACAAACAAGTTATATATAAAATTGAGTGCAATTGAAAAGAGAGCAATTCCTGTGCGCAATGTTTTGGGGATACCTGGTTGAGGGCAGTGCTTGCCAACAAGAGAATAGAATTCATGTATAAGAAGCCGATTGAAGTTCGGGATTCTGGTGCCCCCTTGGCCAACAATGGTTTAGGGATACTACGATATTACTCGTATTATTTAAAAAAAAATTTTCTAGAACATGCTTATAAAAAACGCGTAATCAAAACATGTCTCTAAGAGTACTTTTATCAAATGCAAATTTTTTCCCAAAAAAGTGTACACTTTTAAAAAGTCCTTTTTCAAAAGGTATATTTTTGAAATGATATTTTTTCAAAAGATGCTATTGCTCAGTCTTATCAAGAATGCCTGGTGTAAATCTACTTTTTTTTATGAAATTATTCCAAATTTTAATTCTTTAAAAATCGTTTTTTTAAAAGATATGTGGTCCTTTTTCAAATTAAATTTTTTTCCGAGGCACTTTCTTCAAAAACTACTTTTTCAGGAACTTTCTTCAAAAACTACTTTTTCAGAAATTGTTTATTCGTAAGGCAATTTTCTTTTAATTTATATGTTTAAAAATATACTTTTTCCCGAAGGTATTTTGTTCAAAAAGAAGCTTTTCAAAAAGTACATTTTCAGAAGGTCCTTTTTCAAAATTTATTCGCTTTTTAAAAAATTACTCTTTCAAAAAGTACTTTTTCAGAAAATAATTTTTCAAAAAGTACTTTAAAGTAGTACTTTTTCCAAAAAAATGTCTTTCAAAAAGTACTTTTTTAAAGTATTTTCTTAAAAAGTACTCATTCCAAAGGCAATTAAAAAAAATTTGTTTTCTAAACGTAGTTGTTCAAAAAGTGCTTTTTTTAAGCAAATTTTTTTAAAAAGTATTTTCTTTCAAAAATTAATGATATAAAAATGTATCCTTTCAAAAACATGTTTTTTTAAATCATTACTTTTAAAAAGTCACATTTTAAAAAGTCACATTTTAAAAAGTACTTTTTTTAAAAAGTACTTTTTTGAAAAGCTAATATTTTTTCAAAAACTAGTTTGTTTTAAATGACTATTTCCGAATTGTATTTTTTTAAGATTTTTTTTTGTCAAAAGGTATTTTTTTTTCAATAGGTAATTTTGTCAAAAAGTACTTTTTTAAAAAGGTACTTTTATTAAATGATAACTTTTGGAAAATTTACTTTTATGAAAAGTATGTTTCCAGTTGTTTTCAAATTTTTTTTGTCAAAAGGTACTTTTGTTCAAAAGGTATTTTTTTTAAATGATACCTTTTCAAGATGGTACTTTTATCAAAATATAATTTTTCAGAGAGGTACTTTTGCTAAAGTACCTTTTTTAAGAAGCACTTTGCGAAAAAGTACTTTTTCAAAGAGGTACTAAGTCAAAAAGTACTTTTTTAAAATTACATTTTTATATTGTTACAATTTTTATAAAGTTTTTTTCTTTTTCCAAAGTAATTTTTATAAAAGGTACTTTTTACAAAACATACTTCTTAAAAAAGACAATTTTTAAAAAATTCCTTCTTAAAAGCGGTACTTTTGACAAAAGGCACTTTTTACCAGCGGTACTTTTGATAAAAGGTACTTTTTATATAAGGTACTTTTTACAAAAGGCACCTTTAACAAATGATACTTTTTACAAAAGGCACCTTTAACAAATGATACTTTTTACAAAAATTACTTTTTAAAAATTTTTACCAAAAATACTTTTTAAAAATTTTTACAAAAGGTACTTTTTACATAAGCCGTTTTTTACAAAAGATATTTTTTACAAAAAGTACATTTTACAAGAGGTAATTTTACAAAAGATACTTTTTACAAAAGGTACTTTTTACAAAAGGTATTTTTACAAAAGATACTTTTTACAAAAGGTACTTTTTACAAAAGGTCCTTTTACAAAAGGTATTTTTACAAAAGATACTTTTTATAAAAGATACATTTTACAAAAGGCACCTTTAACAAATGGTACATTTTATAAATGATACTTTTTACAAAAGGTAATTTTCCTAAACGATACTTATTAGAAAAGGAATTTTTTAATAGAGGTACTTTTTACAAAAGTTATTTTTTACAAAAGGTACTTTCTAAAAAAGGTACTCTATATCAAAGGTACTTTTACAAAAGGTACTCTTTATCAAAGGTACTTTTACAAAAGGTATTCTATATCAAAGGTACTTTTACAAAATGTACTCTTTATTAAAGGTACTTTTACAAAGGTACTCTTTATCAAAGGTACTTTTACAAAAGGTACTTTTTACAAAAGGTACTTATTACAAAAGGTACTTTTTACAAAAGGTTTTTTTTGCAAAAGGTACTTTTTACAAAAGGTACTTTTTATTAAAAGGCACTTTTTACAAGAGGTGCTTTTTGCAAAAGGTACTTTTTACAAAAGGTACTTTTTATTAAAAGGTACTTTTTACCAGAGGTACTTTTCACAAAAAAGGTACTTTTTAACAGATTTTTTCAAAATCAGATACATAACTAATTTTCTCAAAAGTTGAATTTATTTGTTTTAAGTGGTACAAAAATGCTCTACCGCCCCTTTAGAAACACTACACTCATTTACAAACATAATTCTTAAGGAATCTTCTGATTGAAAAATAACAAATAATAAACTTTTCCACACCAAATGAACCCTAAAACAAATAAAAGCTGTAACATCGGCTGTTACAAAAGAAAGTTTTTCGAAAGAACATTTTCGTCTGTGCATAGTCAGTAAGCCAAACTTGCTTTCATAATTTGGCAACTGCTGCCAATAAAGAAAGGGTCATTTATAGTTTCCACTTGAAAGGCATTCGAAACGAATTCAAGATGTCTGGCAGTACGATATTTACTTTCTGTCTGTGATAATATATCCTATAAATCACAATAAATTGTTGTAAGAAACTTTAACTACAAATGGCACTAGATATTAAAAATAAATACAATATAATGTATGCAAGGAAAAACGTTTGTTTCTTCTACTGCCCGTGGAGCCGACAAAATCGTTAACTGACTCTTAATGCCGAATATCAACCCTCCACATAAAACACACATAAAATATATATGTAAGTATAAAGAAAAACAAATATATATATACTCGACACAAATGTTCATATAATTTATAAGAATGTGCCACTAATCAGCGTAACAGCATATTAAGTGGCACGTACCAAACAAGAAAATAAACTAAATAAGAAAAATCCCTAAATTCTACAGCGATAAACAGCGTCAAAAGATGTTAATGTCCTTAGCATGAGAAGACCCGACCCCCTTTTAGTTTAGCTTTAATGACTTTAAGACAGTCTTGCCAAAAATGTGAAAAAATAATGTAAATACGTGCACACGGAAAATACGATTTCATCACTTTCTGTTTTTATGTGTTTAGGTACACTTCACAATGATACTTTAGGATTTTTTTTTTTTTGTATTTCACTTGTTCAAACTTAATGTCTAGAAATGAAATTTTTGCTTATTCAAACATGCATTCGCTCATTCTCCTCAACAAGGATAAATTATCCTGGTGTATATTTCTTTAACAGTCACAAAAAAAAAAAAAAAATAACAAAGACGTGATTTTTATTACAACATTTTATTTCACGTTTTGGTTTTGTTCTTCCAATGGACTTATTTTCTTATTTTTGGTAGCAATAAAGTTTGTACGAGTATTTTTGTGAAACGCCACTACTTTTTCATGCATTTGCCAAAACATATGACAGTTATCGTATGTTGTGTTGTATGGTGTTCTATAGCAAAAATTTTCGGTTTGAAGATGTCGACAAATAAAATGAAATAAAAAAAGGCAGCAAACAAGAGACGATGACTGTGGTAACTACCCTCCAATCATTAATCATGTTTCCTGCAATTAATCATCAACGAAAATACGAGTAAGTACGACTACCAGACATGAACAGGAAGAACACAAAAACAAGACTTGCGTACATACGACTATACAATAATATTTCAATATATGTATAAAGTTTTAGTTGCGAGAATCATGTATATAGTTACATACACGAGTATTAAGCTGGCATCCAGGGTATTATTTATTCACTTGTCGCCTGATAGTGATAGTGCCACCATATTATTTTTAGGTTTCGTTAACCTTCCAAATGATGATAAATAAAAATATGCATAAACTTTTTGCAAAATCAGAAAAAAATTGCTTAAAGAAAGAACACAGCAATGCAGCAAGAAAAAAATAACTCCAGGGCTTGCTGATAATCTAAAAATAATGCCGGATACAATGTTTACAAATTGCAATTTAAAATTTACTTCAATTACTTTCATTTATTAAAATAATGTAATAACTTAAAAAAAACTACTTTGCAGAGAACGACTTTTAAAGTTTTCAGTTTATTTATTTTGCTTTTCAAGATATTTGTATGAAATTCGTCCACCAACAACATATGAAATTTTGTTCTGCCTCATTAACCAAAAAAATCCCATATTTTGAGTTATAACGTTGTTTTAGTAAATGAGCGATATGCGTTTTCAAAAAGTACTTTTTTTAAAAGCTACTCTTTTCAAAAGGTAATTTTTTCAAATGGTACTTTTTTAATCAGAAGGTGCTTTTTCAGAAGGTGCTTTTTTCAAAATGTTTTTTTCAAAAGTTCCTAGTTTCAAAAGGTGCTTTTTCAAAAGGTAATTTTGTCAAAAGAAACTTTTTTCAAAAGGTGATTTTTTCAAAAGGTATTATTTCAAAAGGTACTTTCTTCAAAGGAACTTTTTTCAAAAGGTACTTTTTAAAAGGTACTTTTTTCAAAAGGGTTTTTTTCAAAAGTTCCTATTTTCAAAAGGTACTTTTTTCAAAAGGTTCTATTTTCAAAAGGAAATTTTCTCAAAAGGAACTTTTTTCAAAAGGAGCTTTTTCAAAAGGCAATTTTCTCAAAAGGAACTTGTTTCAAAAGGTGCTTTTTCAAAAGTTGATTTTTTTCAAAAGGTGCTTTTTTCAAAAGGTAATTTTTTCAAATGGTACTTTTTTCAAAAGGTACTTTTTTCAGAAGGTGCTTTTTTCAAAAGGTTTTTTTTCAAAAGTTCCTAGTTTCAAAGGGTAATTTTTTCAAAAGGTGCTTTTTCAAAAGGTAATTTTGTCAAAAGGTGCTTTTTTCACAAGCTATTCTTTTCAAAAGTTCCTATTTTCAAAAGGTAATTTTCTCAAAAGAAACTTTTTTCAAAAGGTGCTTTTTAAAAGGTGTTTTTTCAAAAGGTACTTTTTTCAAAAGTTCCTATTTTTAAAAGGCAATTTTCTCAAAAGGAACTTTTTTCAATAGGTGCTTTTTCAAAAGGTGCTTTTTTTGAAAAGGTGTTTTTTTCAATAGGTACTTTTGTCAAAAGATGTTTTTTCAAAAGGTGCTTTTTTCAAAAGGTGCTTTTTTAAAAATGTAATTTTTGCAAAAGAAACTTTTTTCCGAAAGTCCTATTTTCAAAAGGTACTTTTTTTGTAGGTAGTTTTCCCAAAAGTACTTAAAAAAAAAGCTTTTAATAGTTATTTTTTCGAAAGGTACTTTCTTTAAAATGTTTGTTTTTCAAATGGTGCTTTTTTACAAAAGGTGCTTTTATTAAAAGTACTTATTTTATAATATACTTTTTTCTAAAGATATTTTTTGAAATAGTTACTTTTGCAAAAGGTACTCATTTTAAAAGGGTACTTTTTTTAAGACATTTAAAAAATTTTTTTTTTCAAAAGTTGCAAGTTTCACAAGGTGACGATTTTCAAAAGGTAGATTTTCAAAAGGTACATCCGTCAAAATATACTCTTTTTAAAAGACACTCTTTTCAACAAGCAATTTTTTTAAACTCATTTTTTAAAAATATTCTTTTTTATCAAATACTTGTTTAAAAATGTAATTATTCAATAATATTTTCAATATATTTTTCAGATTGACTATTTTCAAAAGTTACTCTTTTCTAGACTTGTGTCCAACAGTTCTTTTTGAACTAGTTCGTTCAGTTGGACACAAGTCCAGTCAAAAACCGCAATGTAAATTAAATGGGTTTGAAACAACTTTTGATTCAAACGCTCTCAAACTAGTTCAAAAAGAACTGTTGGACACAAGTCTACTCTTTTCAAAGCTGACTTTTCTTTTTTACACTTTTCTTATAAGGTTCTTTTTCAAACAGTACTTTTTTGAAGGGAAATTTTTTCCAAGGTATATTTTTTACAATGTCTGTTTTTCAAAATTCGTTTTGTTCAAAGGGAACTTTTTTTTTGAATATGTAGCTTTTTCTAGGGATACTTTTTGATATGATACTTACATTTAAATGTACATTTTTCAGAAGACAGTCTTTCCAAAAGGAATACTTCTTTTAAAAAGGTACTTTTGTGATAATGCACATTTTTCAGAAGCTAGTTTTTGATGATAAATTTTTTTCAAAAGGTTTTTTCTTTAAAATATATTTGTTTTATGATGCTCGTTTTTTAAAAAGGTACTTTTTTAAAAAGGGTAATTATTCAAAAAGGTACTTTAAAAAAGGTAATTATTTAAAAAGGTACTTTTTATAAAAGGTAATTATTCAAAAAGGTATTTTGAACTACTTTTTTAAAAGCTACTTATTTTAAAAGCTACTTTTTTGATAAGGTACCTTTTTTAAAAGGTACTTTTTTGATAAGGTACTTTTTTAAAAGGAACTTTTTTCAAGGCTAATTTTTTAAAAGTACTTTTTTAAAAGTTATGTTCTTGCTTAAAAGGTACTTTTTTTAAAAAGTACTTTTTTTAAAGAACTGTATTTTAAAATGTACTTCTTTTAAAAAGTAATTTTTTAAAAGGTATGTACTTACTTAAAAGTTACTTTTTTAAAAGATACTGTATTATAAAAGGTATTTTTTTAAAAAGTACTTTTTTAAAATGTATGTGCTTCCTTAAAAGGTACTTTTTTTAACAGCTACTCTTTTAAAAAGTACTTTTTGAAAAGGTACTTTTAATAAGGTACTTTTTGTAAGGTACTTCTTTTAAAAGGTACTATATTAAAAGGTATTTTTTTAAAAGGTACTATTTAAAAAGGTATTTTTTTAAGAGCTTATTGGTTTTAAAAGGTTCTTTTTTGACAAGATACCTTTTTAAAAGGTCCTTTTTTAAAAGGTACCTCAAAAGGTACTTTTTATAAGGTACCTCAAAAGGTACTTTTTAAAAGGTACCTCAAAAGGTACTTTTTAAAAGATACCTCAAAAGGTACTTTTTTAAAAGGTACTTTTTAAAAAAGTACTTTTTTAAAAGCTCCTTTTTTTAAAAGGTTCTTTTTATAAGGTACTTTTTTTAAATGTACTTCTTTCAAAAGGTACTATATTAAAAGGTACTTTTTTACATGTACTTCTTTTAAAAGGTACTATATTAAAAGGTACTTTTTTAAAAGGCACTATTTTAAAAGGAATTTTTTTAAGAGCTTATTGTTTTTAAAAGGTCCTTTTTTTAAAGTACTGTATTTTAAAATGTCCTTTTTTAAAAAGTGCTTTTTTAAAAGTAACTTTTTTAAAAAGTACTCTTTTAAAAGGTACTTTATTTTGAAGGTACTTTTTTAGAAGGTATTTACTTCCTTAAATGGTTCTTTTGTAAGAAGTGCTTTTTTAAAAGCTACTTTTCTTAAAAGTAATTTTATTTTAAAAGATACTTTTAAGAGGTACTTTTTTTTAGAAGTTATTTTTAAAGGTACTTTTTTTTAAAGGTACATACTTTTTTGAAATATTAAAAAGTTTTTAAATAAGTTTTTATTAAATTTTTTTTTAAATATTTTTTTTTATTTATATTTTACAAAATTGTTTTTTCAAAATACATATATGTTAGTTTTTAAATAAGTTTTTCCACAAGATGGATAATATCGAAAAAAAAATTCTTTTGTAAATATGCTTAAAAATTGTTTCGCTTATTTTTTAAATGGATAATGTTTGAAAGATGATTTTTGAAAGATCTTGTGTTTAATTTAAATATACATACATATGTATGGCTCTCACTCAGGTCTTTCAAATCCCTGGTCAAATATACGATTTTGAAATTTTGTTGTATTTTAAAGATGCTTTTAAAGAAAAATTTTAACTAAACGAAAGATATGATTAACTGCGAAGTATTACAGTTTGTGTAAAACTTCTTTGAAAGAAGTTGGTCTCCAAATTTTTTCTCAGCGGCAGTACTAACAATATATTGGGAACTTATGCGCCTTTCTATGTAGTTTTATTTATTTATAATCTAATTTTTTTATAATCATTGTGCATTTTTTTCACAAAAAATTTCCCGTTCTCAATTCTTGCGGTCTGCTCATTCTTTCGATTGTGGCAAAATCTTTTTGGTTGCCCTTTGCAGCTTACATGGGCAGCTTTCTTTTTTTTTCATATCATTTATAATAGTGTTGGGCTTAACGAAAATCCTTGAAAGAATAAACCTTACCTTAAGACGTCAGCTTAAAACAATATAAGCCTAGAGTATTCAATAAAAAAATATTAAGGAAAAAGGAAAAAACTAGACAACACCCCGCCGAATGAATATTAAGTTCATGTCTTAAGAATGAATGAACTGAAAGCCAAAGCTGTACATTAAAGAGGTGGCAAGAGAGAGGAGTGCTGGCAGCAGAAACGTGATTAGTTTTCAAAATTATGCGAGTATGTTTCACATACAAAATGATAATTAAAAAAAAAATAAGACTTCATGGTTAATCCTTAAAGCTTTAGCAAAGCGAAGTTTTTGTTTATTGAGAAAAATGCGTATCTCGTATTTTCCTCTTTTATGCTTTGGTATAAAAACTAAATTTATAACAAAAGGATCATGTAGGGGGGCATTTTATTTTTATTGCTCTTGTTTGTTGGTGTTGTTGTTGTTCTTGTTGTTGTAAATGGTTCGGTAACATATTTATGTAATCATTGATGTATATTAATGAATTAGAATGTGTGGGAGTGTGTGAGTGTGTGAATGTGTGTATGTGTGAGTATGCGTTTGTGTTTGAATAGCGGAAGAAATGAGCTTTTGATACTTTAACTTTTAACATTTAGTGCTTTTGATCTGTTAGTATAAGGGGGGTTTATTAAAGGTTACTTAAGTGTGTGTGTGTGTGTGAGTGTATGGGTATTTTTTTTTATCTATGATATACAACCGTTCCTAATTGGTTTTACCAGTGCATATGCATGGCTGGTTCACTGATAAATTTGTATTTATTACAGCAATTCATTAACAATAGTGTATCTATAACACATACTCCATTCCTTATAGTTTTCCTTTTGCACAGTGTGCTTGTGTGCGTTCAATTTGAATACACAAATGTGTATGTGTGTGTGTGTTGAGCAGCAAGTAGGGAAAGTGTGTGAATGCAAAACTTTTTAGTTAAAACCGTGTTGCCGTCTCTTCTTTTATTTTTATTTATTTTTTTCTGTTCTGCACAACTGTCTGTGTTAAAGGAAAGATGTGTTGGTTGGTTTCCACTTCCTTTATCAGCTTTACACTAATACAACTGCGAAATTCTGCAGCAACTAGAAAGCAACAACAACAAAACATTAGCACAACAAATAGACAAACAAGAAAAAAAAACTAAAATAAGGTTTGTCTGCTTGCTGTTAGTTGTTCATAATCATCCTGCGGCATTTTTTTTCTAACTCCCATTGTCTGTTTGTGTGTGTGTGTGTGTTTGGGATATAGTTCAGTTTGTGTGTGTGTTAGTATATTAATGTATTTGAACGGAGTAAATAAATGTTAGTCTTTTAAGCTATAATGAGTTAAAATTGAAACGTATAAATTAAAATAAAATAAAAATCCCATAGACGTGCAAAGCACCAACCCAACTGCAGGCCACACTATACAGTGGGCACAAAAGACAAGAACAATGGAAAACAAATAACTCTACCAAAAAGACAGACATAAATGCAAAAATCTGATAGAACATTTTCGGAAAAATTTATGGGACCAAACTGGAAATAAACTCTTTAAATTTTTTTTTTTAAAATCTGGGGGCAAATCACGACATTCGATATGACTCGTAATTTAAAAATATTTCAATAGAGTTTATATGGAAATATTTTTAAATTACGAGTCGTATCGAATGCCGTGATTTGCCCCCTGTTCATTAAGAAGAAGTACTCGTATTTGAAATATAAAATTAAATTTTAAGGGGCGTGCCTCCGCCCATTTTTTTTAATGCAAGATTGTGTGTTTTCCAGAGCTCAGGGTGTGTGTTAAGTTTTGTAAACAAATATCGGTAAAGTAGAACCACTTAAAATAAAATATTAAATTTTAATGGGCGTGACTGCGCCCATTTTTTGTAAATGGAAGATTGTGTCTATTTTAGAGATCAGGGTAAGTTTCGTAAAAATCGAACCACGTGAAATATGTATAATAATAAATTTTAATGGGTGTAGCCCCGCCCATTTTTTTCAACTTTAAATTGTGTAATTACAAGAAATAAAGAATATCATAAAATCAAATAAACACATTTGTGGGAGTGTCACTGCCCAACGACAATCGGTCTAATATAAACTGAGCTACATATGAAGTAACAATGTAAAATAAATTTCTGTGGCAATAAGCAAAAAGTGCTTAAGTCATATTTTACTGTTTTGCAGGAGAGCACTTTTAAGCGTTCAAGTCGATTTTCAGAAATATATTACGTTTACAGTTAAATTGGAAAATTCTCGGTTAAACTTTATTTTTTTAAGCAAACATTGTTCTACACACTGTAAATAATACATTCAAGTTAAAATATATCAAAGTATAAACTAAATTAAGCTATTATATTCCAAATGAGATTAGAAGTCTAAAAAACATAAGCCGCAAGCCATTTTGCTATAACTTCTTGAAAAATCGTACAAATTAACTGAGATTTTGCTCAGTGATACTTTCAAATACGCAGATTGTGGCGTTACCATTAACTCAAAATTAGCTTATTTCGACTTAAGCACTTTTTCCTTTTTGCCACAGATTTACAACCTCCTCCTTTTTTGAAGTCGGTTAAAAAGTATATGAGTAAGATAAATCATACTGGAGCTTTGCATATCGTTACCTTAATATAAAAAGGCCCTACTCATAATTTTTTTGAAATTGTTATTTGTAAATTTTTGATACATAAGATGTTCTTCTAACGAAGTATACAAAAAAGCTCGAATGCAAAAATTAAAGTAACGATATAAATAATTTATTTTTACCAATTACAAGTTTTTCAATTTCTTATGCCTTTAGCCCCACTGTTTGTTTCTATTTACCATACAATTCATTCATTGAAAAAAAAAAAAAAACTGCATAGAATAGAAAGTCTTTTGAGGTTGTTGGTAACTGCTCATGAAATGAGTTTAGTTATAAATGGCAGCGCAAGAAATACATAGTTGAACAAAAAGTGTTTATATTAAAAATAAAACTTTTTGAAATTAATTTTTTTTGGCCACCGCATTTTTAAAAGCGTTAAGAGTTTAAGAATGCGTTAAAAACAACAGCATTAACGAATGGCATACAACAAAATGGCAGCAACAACAACAACAACAACAAGAACACCAGCAACTCAAAAAAAAAAGTGCCAAATAATTAAATAAATTAAAAGTTGGTAAAATCAGCCAACGTTGTCAAGTGTGGTCAACAAACTCATTTAAAATTTTTTTATATTCCTTTATACTAAAATTTTATAGTCAAGCTCTTTCTTTTATTAAATTAAACAGTATTTTTTAGACAAATTAAAACATCTAAAAACATTAAAAAAACTATCATTATTTTTTGGAATCTGTCTCTCTAATGAACTTCTTCTTCAACTGACATATTTAAGCCAACAACATATTTTTTTTTGCTGCTATTTAAATAATTTAAAATTCTTTTCCATAAAAGCATTTTAATTTAACATTTTTCTATTTACCACAATATTTCTTATAGCAAGCAGAAGTAGAATAAGAAAAAAAATTTTTTCTAATAACATTATGAAACTACAAGAGCCCATAAACGAGTAGAAATGAAAATGTTTGAAATGTTTTTTTTTTTGAACCATAAAAAATTTTAGGAATTTTCTATATAAATTTTTTTGGCACACAATTTTCCCAACCATCTTAACATTAAGCTTGAACTAATGCTTGTACATGTTAAAGTATTTCATCCTTAAACTCCTTGTGCACATACTTTCAACAATGTGCTCTTTACTTAAATCAGAAATAAAAAATTAAACAAAAATATTTTCTTCTTGCCTTAAATTGTTTTCTGTCTTGAGTCTCAAAATACAACATGTTATTACATTATAATAACTTCTATTTTTGTTGGTTTTTATTTTCTATTACAACTTCTTATTGTTCTAAGACATCGATGCAAGGATTGAGGGCCATGATTCGAAAATATTTGTAGAAAAATGTTAAATACTAAAAACCCATGTACAAGTGCATGTCCTTTTCTTTTTTTTTTATTCTTTTGCAAAACATAAATATGTTCTCGTTTAAGAAAATATGTTAACAGATGAAAAAGAAAAATTCTCATTCTTGCAAAAATACTTGTAGGAGTTATAATGAATTTTACATTGCATTTGAAAAACTTTGTACAGTTTAGCCATTTTTTTTTTGCCTTGCGGCAAAGCAACCAATAAAAATCATGTTTATATTAAAATAAAAGATTTGATGTTATTAAGGAAAATTTTTTGGAAAATCTAGACAACATCAAAAGAAAAAAAAACAAGTTTAAATTTCATTTGGTACTCGTAGTGTGGCTGGACATTTGAAGAATGCATTTGAATTATATTGAATCAGAGAGTCCTTGAGTCCTTCACTTCCTAGAAAAAGAATTAATATAACATTTTTTAAAACATGTATACACCTCCAAAATTGTGCCAGGTATGCTCACCTTATCTGGTAATAATCTTCTGATAATTCTTTTCCCACCGTAAAAAATTTATGAGAGTGAGAAAATGGCAGAGAGAAGGAAATGGAGTGAAAACGAAAAAGAATAATAAGCGATAGAAAGAGAAAGGGAGAGCAAAAACAAGAAAGAGTGAAAGAGAGAGCCGGAGTAAGATAGAGAACGAGAGATATAACAATGCACAGAGCCAGAGATATAAGCAGCGTTAACATATATATTTTTTAAAAAACTTCCTAAATCGGAAAAAAAAACTTTTTTTCCAAAACAAAAACTTATTTTCTACAAAAGTACCAAAATTTTAAAAGAAAACAGCTGATCGATATTGTTATGTGAAAAATAATGAAAATGGTTAGGCTAACTGAGCGTTTAGACACTGTTGCAGTAATAAGGGAGTGAGAAAATATAAGATAAGTTCAATTATGGACATATTTATAAAAAAAACTTGAAAAAACTTTATATTTTCAAAAAACTGTTTGGCATCTCAAAAAACTTCCAAAAAAAGGGAAAACTTGACAAATGGTAACGCTGGATATAAGATATAATTAGAGACATATCGAGAGCTATAACGAGAGATGGATTGATGGATTGACATAACGAGAGTTAGATCCAGAGATATAACTAGAGATAGATTGAGATGGAGAGAATGAGAGATGGAGAGAGAGAGAGAGAAAGAAGGATAGAAGGAAGAAAAATTGGTAAAGAGAAAAAATAAATAGCTAGAGAAAGGATGAGACTTACAGCGGAGAGAGATAGAACTAGAATAAAAACTAAAATGTGATCGACAAAGAGAACGAATGTTATCGACAAAGAAACTAGAGAGAAAACGACAACTAGAGAGAAAACATAAGAAATAGGACATGACAGACAGCAAAATAGAGATCAAACTAATAACGAAATAAGGAACGAAATAGAGAACAAAAAAAAAAGAACGTCCCTAAGGGCAGAAGAGAGAAAGTGACATAGACAAAGAGAAAGAGGGACGAAAATAGAATTAGGAAAAGAGAATGAACAAAAGTAAAACTGGGTGAAATAGAAATATTGACAAAATTTTAGCGGTAGGGAAATGGAGAATAAAAAATGAAAAGTCAAATTAAGATAAAAAATAAGGTAGAAGCAAAAAAGAAGAGAGTGACAAACAGTGCAATTGAAAGTAATAGAACAAGAAACAGGAATAGGAATATAAAATTAAAAGAAAGAGAAACTAGAAAAGACTTAGAAAGAGAAGATACAGTGGAGGGGAGGAATAATTGTATAAGAAGAGACAGATAAAAAGGCAAAGGGAAAAAGAGAACTAAAGAGAAAACGAGAAATCTAACTTGAGATAGATAACGAAATTAAGGCCAAAAAAGCAACAGAAATAAAAATAGCAAAAAGATAGAAAAAATATTAAAATTTGGAGAAAAAGAAATGGAGAAAGTGTGAATGAATAAGTGAGAGTGCGTGAGAAGAAAGTGAAAGAGGAAAAAAAATAGAAAGAAACCGAAGGACTGATAAGAGGAGAGAGAGAAGCGGAGTGAAAGAGAGAGAACAGAGAATACGAGGTGGAGAAAGATAGAGAAAAAGAGAGGAAAAGATTTAAGGAAATAAGTGTTGCGAAGAACAGTTGAGGAAATAACTAAGAAAAAAAGGTGGAAAGGGGAAAGCAACTGAAAAAGAGTGGCGGATAAAAAAAGAAGTAGGAAAACAATATGGGAAAAGAGACAGAAATATGGAGTGACGGAAATAAATATATAGATGAGAGCGATAGAAATAAAGAGAAAAAAGAAGAAGACAAATTGATAAAAAATAAAACTAAAAAGGAAACCTTCCTCTCGTTTTTACGAAAACATACTTATGCATTCAAATGTAAATATTATTAACTTTCCTCAAAACCTTTGGTAGATCTGAACCTTCTTTGAGAGCATCTAATGCGAAAAAAAATATTTTTATTGTTATTTGTTCAGCTATTTGGGAAAACAGAACTGTAACAACTTTTTAAATGTTCTCTTTAAATGCTCAATGAAACTTTAACTATTAATTTATATTCGTTCGCAATAATCTTTTGTATAGCAAAAAACAAACAAAATCCCAAAAAATCACCACCCCTAAAATTTACAAAAAAAAAATTACAATACAAAAAAAAAGAACATTCAACTAACTACAACCCTCGACATCAAAAACAAAGACGAAAACGAGGCTTAACATAATTTAATAGACGTAACAACTACTAAAATATAGCAAAGACAAACAAGCAAGAGAAAAAGGACGAATATCCTTCTCCCCTTGCAACACCGAGCACAACACACTCTCACTGCTGCTTGAATTTCGCACAATTCATTCAAAATATGGACGGGTATGTAAAGAACTACTTCAGCCACCACCACTAATGAAATTTATGTATGAACTTTTGTTTGTTGTTAAATGTAGAGTACAAATGATTGTGTATGAATTCATTATGGAATACGGTTGACATCGTTAAATATTATTTAATAAAATAAAATGAAATAAATGTATGTCTATTATATTTATTCGTTTTTTATTCCTTTTCTGTGTAACTGTATATCCGTGCAGTATGTACAACAACATTTTTCTTTGTTTTTTTCATTTTTGTTTTGCTTTTTGCACATTTTCAGCATCAAAGTAATAATATTTTATATGTTTTTGTTTAAGGATACTCGACAATCATTTCGTGACATGTTTTAGTTCTTACAACTTTGCAGGATTTTCAAAATGTGTGAGTTTATTTATGTGTGTGTAAGCGTTAAGTATTTCCAGTTGTAGTTAATCCTATTTAAATAGATTTACAGAGGTCCTTATATTGTCCTGTTAGACTTGTGTAATCTTCTCATGTCTGAGCGCGGCATGTAAGTGATGTTATTATAAAATTTAATGTCCTTACAGATAAAACATCATTAAATAATTTGTTACGAAAGCGGACGCTCCATATTTCAAAATGAATTCTAGTTTTAAAAGGATGAAACGAAATCGTTTGTTAATAATTAAATTTAGACAGAATAATATGTCTGAGGAGAGATAATCTTAAGTCTTAAGAGGAATGATATATTTTTCAATTGTAATTGCCCTAAAAATAACTCAATTTATTTAATAGTAGATTCATTGAAGTTTAAAATAATAATATTTGAAGAAAGAAAGTAGTGGGAGGAAAGGAAGAATTTGTGACTCGTAATTACTTCCTACTGTAAAAATTTAAAAGCGAACAAAGTTTCAAGACTTACGAGTGTTTTATACCACTGTGCTCTGGATCATTGAGTGAACTTAAGGAACGTGTCAGGAGTAAACATTGCTGCTATTTGAAACTGGCACTGCTCGATTTAGCATATGTGACAGCGCATAGAGAAAGGGACCTAAGGGTAAACAAATCAATTTTCACTTTTTTTTCTTGATGTGGACAACATCTGAGGATCGTATGAGACCGATCCCATGCCCCAAAAGTGTTCCCTCCCAGAGATATGCGCGTTTTATGAAATTGATGGTACACCAAAGATACACGTATTTAAATCTTTAAAATGGCTCTCCTGAACAAAACCGGTTTTTACCCTTAGGTCCCTTTCTATTTTGCGCGTCACATATACTTTCGCAAAAAAGCATACAAGTTTCTCAAGAAGCTTTTAAAAGCACCCTAGCATATAAAACCTGAGTGGACTCTCTTACAGCAAATGCTCGATAAGTGATTTAAATAATTAATATTTTTAATTAAACCTTTTTTCTACCTCCATCTTTATTATTTTAACCCTCAGTATTTTAAGCTGTCGTATATTCGTATGTTTAAACTATCGAGAGCCTACTATCCATAATTATTTCAGCTTAAAAAATTTAATTAAACTCCTACTGTGTTCTTTTATCATTGTAATTGGTAATTTTTAATCTCTTTCATTCGCCTAAATGTTATTTTAAACATTCTCTGTTAATCCTCAAAATAAAAGTAATTTATTTTTCCTATTCAATAGAATATATAATAAAAATAGGTTAAGTGTACTATAAGATTTATTCAGTTAATTTCTATGGAATAGCATTTGTGTATGCCAGTAATAATATGTGGGAAAATAAAACATTATGTATTGCCGAAAAAAAAAGTTTTTGCTTGTGCTACTCGCATTTATTTATCCTTTTAAGAAAAGAGCAATTTTCAATTAAGGCAATTTATTTGCCAAGAAATAAATAACTTACCTCTAGTATCCATGGCATTTCCACTTGAGTTCATAAAACATGCAGCCATATAATACGACCTCGACCCTATTAATTTAAATTAAACTGGCAAAAATTGTAAATAATATACCAAAAACAGCAATTTACTTTTCTTTGATTTATTTTTCCTTAATTTACTGGTTACTTTCAGTCATTCATTCATACATATTTCTTGCCTTTTTCTGGTTTGCTTGTCAAGCGACGACATTCACATTTTCCCTTTTTGAAACTCAAAACAAAAAAAAAAAAAAAACACATATGCAGCTAAAGGTACAACATGTTGGATATCACTCGCAGCAGTGCGCTTAAATGGTATGCTGCTGGGTACTGGTATTATTTAATAATTTTGTTACTGTGATTGACTGGGCCATGCAGTCTTGATACAGACACACAGAGAGAGAGAGAGATAGATAGGAAAATAGTTTGGAAAAATTTCGTTGCTAAATCCAACCGGTTTCGGTTATATAGGGTGTTTTTTATTGAGGTATAGAACTTTAAGTTGGCATCACTTTTTTAACTGGCGGCCATTTTGTCAGCTGTCAAGTGATTAATATTTAGTTTGGTTTGCCATTTCATCATGAACAGGTTGACAAAAGAACAACGCTTGCAAATCGTGCAAATTTATTTCGAAAATAATGGTTCAGTTCGCGAAGTTTACCGCAAGCTCCGTCCATTTTATGGTCGACATAATCGTCCATCAGAGCAATTAATTCGGTTAACCATGGATCGTTTTCGCACTACGTTTACTCTATGTGACAATACGCATCCGCAGAGACGTCGAACAGTGCGCACCGAAGAAACAATTGCCGCTGTAGAGCAAAGTGTTGAAGAGGACTCGAATGAATCGATTCGCCACCGTGCACAGCAATTGGAGCTTTGTCCATCAACTTTATGGAAGATTTTGAATGTGGATGAGTTGTGGTTCCAACAAGACGGCGCTACATGCCACACAGCGCACGTCACAATCGATTTATTGAAGGAAACATTCGATGAGCGCATAATTTCGCGGAATGGACCTGTCAATTGGCCACCAAGATCGTGTGATTTGACACCATTGGATTATTTTCTTTGGGGATATGTGAAGTCGCTCGTCTACGCCAACAAACCAGAAACGTTAGGGGACTTGGAAGCCAACATTCGTGGCGTTATTGCCAACATACGGCCCCATATGCTCGAAAAAGTGGTTGAAAATTGGACCTGTAGAATTGGCTTTATTCGAGCCAGCCGCGGCGGCCACATGCCCGAAATCATATTTAAACATTAATGGCATAAAATTATCCTTCCAATAAAGCCAAATTGATGGGCATTAAAACGATTTTCTTGTGTTTTATTTCAATTCGAAGCTCTATACCTCTAAAAAAACACCCGTTATGTCATATTCAGTGTTCTTTTGATAGCCCAAACCAGCACGAATATCACCCAAATTTAAATTGGAATGACGGGAAATTGTTCTGAATTCAAGCAAACCCCGTAGGAAGAAAGATAAAACTCTCGCAGAAATAGAGAAATTAGAAGCGAGAGGGTGATATAGACATAAAAAGAGAGAGATAGTGAGAAAGATGATAATAAAGCGAGATAAAACAAGAGACATAGAAATACAGAGATACACAAATAGACAGCCACAAAAGACGAGAGATAGAAATAGAGAGAGAGGGAGAGAGAGAGAGATATAGAATTAAAGAGAAATATATATATATATATATATATACATATGAAATATTTGATAGAAAATGTAAAGAGCGCTAAGAATAGAGAGATGTAGCTTGAAAAACTTACAAGCAGGGAGATAAAAATAAGCAGAGTGATAGCATAGAGATAGATAAAAGAGAGAGAGAGAGAGAGAGAGAGGGAGAAATAGGAATAGAGAGGTATACCAATAGTTTTGTAATTCTAAAAAAATATTTTTTTTTTGCATTTGAAAGCATAAAAGGAAAGAATTAAATAATAAAAATATAAGAAATTTTCTGAAGACGTCAACGAAATGTGGAAATAAATAAAATAAAAATCCAGAAACTCCTAATGCTTCAAAAAATAATTTAATTTTACAACTAAAATGCGGTCGAAAGATTAGATAAAAACGTTTAGTAGAGAGCTATAAAAAAGAAGAAAGACAGAGAGATAAATACAAAATCTAAAAAGAGAGATGGAAAGAGACACATATAGAAACATAGATATGTTGAAATAGAGCAACATAGAAAGTGAGAGATGAAAATAGAGAGCTATAGAAATAAGTACATATATAAAATAGAAGAAAATGTAAGTAGAAAGCGATAAGAATAGAGATCAAAAGAGAGCGGGAGGGAAAGTTAGAAATAGAAAGGTCAAATTAGAGAGAGATAAAACTAGAGCGAGATAGAAAGAGTTCGATATATATATATAGAGAGAGAGTTAGAAATAGAGATATAGATAGGGGGAGAGAGAGTACCTCGAGAGATACACATACATTAAGAGATAAACATAAATATGAAGATATAAATAGAGGGAGATGTTAAGATATATAGAGAGATAGAGACAGAGGGAGGGACAGATATAAAAAGTAAGAAATAGAAATAGTGAGCGACAGAGATAGAAATAGAGAGAGATAGAAATAGGGGGATCTAGGTAGAGATTGTTAAGACTAAGGAGGTGAAATTGATGAGATCAAAATAAAAGAGAAATGGAGAGAGTTAGAAGTAGAGAGCGATTTCCAAGTAGAGAGAGCGAGGTTTATGAATAAGGAGAGACATACTTCTAAATAGAGAGAGATTTAAAAAAGAAAACAGATTTATAAAAGGAGAGAGATTTAAAAATGAAGAGAGATTTATAAAAAAAGAGAAACTTATAAGTATTTAAAGAGAAAAATAAAAAAACAAAGACTTAAACAGAGAGAGAGAGAGAGAGAGAGACAGAGAGATACAAACAATGAGCGATAGCAGTAGAAATATAAAAACGGAGAGCAATAGAAGCACAGACGGGCTGAAGTTGAGATAAATACAAAAAAAACGAGAGATAAATAGAGAGAAAGAGATATGTGGTGTTAGAAATAGTGCGAGACAGAAACAGATATAACGAAACGATTTAAAAATAGAGGAAGATTGAGAGAAATATAAAAATTGAGCGATAGAAGTGGAGAGATGATAAAGAATACAAATTGAAAGAGGGATAGAAGTACTAATAAGTGTAAAAAGACAAAGAGGGAGGAAGAAATAGAGAGAAAACAAATATGAAGAAGATAGAGGTAGCCAGATAAAATTGTTTATTTTATCTTCTACTTTGCTGTATATGGGGCAAAAATTAAGATTATTGTCCTGCTTCAATAGAGGTCTAAAAGCCGTACGAAAAAAGGACTTCTCAGATTCTTTTTAAAATATATGCATCAAATATATCAGCTTCCAGGCTTAGTAGATGCTGGGTAGGAATGATGCTAGTTTTATGATATAACGCCAGGATAGTTTTTTTAATAAACATTTCAGGTTCGAAGGACCATGAGCATAAACACCATAGTAGTAGTGGTAAAACATATATTAATTCAGTTATTTATCAGTGTTACAATTGAGTTATAAACATGTGGCTTTTTCACACTCGTTTCTCCACACTCTCTCTCTCTCTCTCTCTTGTTGCAGCAGCTAAAAAAAAAACTCAAATCAAGCCCCGCTGCCCTTGAGTGCACAGCATTACTAAGGGCTTTCGCTTCAACGATTTCATGCTAATAAACTGTAAATTGATTTCATACGCTACTTTATATTTTTATTTTTATTTTTGCTGTAAAAATATTAATTTTTGGTTTAGAAACTGCAGGGCTGTCAAAATATATTAAAAGGCATTAAAAGCCTTAAACAAGTTTATGTATTATATAAGTGTATGTATTTATTTTAGAAAGAATATGAAGCAACAATTGTTTAGTGGGAAAATGTAATTTTTTAAAAAGCACAAGTAATATAAATTAACAAACATGTCAAAAACAAAAACTCAAGTAAATCATCATACTTTTTTACTGAAGAAAAACGCCAGGACGACAAGGGCCCGTTTATAAACTTATTAACAAAAAGTAAAAGTAAATTTTATATATTTTTCTTCATACAATAAAGACCACAAATTTCAATTTGCTTGCTAGGCAGCCTTGAAGTGAATTAAAAAAATAAAATAAAATAAAATAGAAGTAAAATGAAAAATTAATTCTAAAGTAGAAAAAAGGGCTTCTTTTTTTAGAGAAATGTATATATTATTAGCAGGGGGAGGTGGTGGTGTTTTAAACATCAAATATTTTTTTTTTGGAAATATTAAAAGTTATTCTAAATATTTGGGTAATATGGGGAAATAAAAATCTTTAAGGGTTTTGTTGAAGAAGTAGAAAAAAAGAAGATTTCTCACACTTTTTTCTTTAGTATGAGAGACCTTAACACATTAAATATTTCAAATATTTATTTATTTTTGTTGCTTTAGATGATTAACACATGTTGTCGATATAAATTTATGAAATTTTCCCATCATACTACATATTGTGTTTAAATATTTGAAGGAGTGTTGTTCAGACTGCTGCGTCACTCCGCAATAAACATTTGCAGTTTATGAATTTAAAAATGTTGAAATTTTACTATGAAAGAGTTTCTTTATTTTTATTTTTTTTTGTTTGAAAGGCTAAATAAAGAACGGCCATTGTTATTCGTGAATATTTCAGAGAACAGCGGGCACTACTTTACAGTAAAAAAAATTAAAATTAAAATTGACCTTGAATTATTGTTATAATCATGGGCTAGACGTTATTGCATTGTGTAATATGATTCTGCTAATGAGAGGGCACATAGCTTAAAAACATTATTATTACCAGCATTTGAATTTTTTTCTACTGTAGAACATTGTATTTAGCAAATACTTTGGATCGCTTTAGCGGTTTAATACTGATGACTACATTATTTTAAAATCAGGTTATTTTAACGTGAAATAACTTTGATTCAACATGTTTCTTCATTTTAATTTAACAGTACTGGAATGTTAAATCAACATGAAATAAAGTTATTTCAAAAGGATTTTTTTTTAATTACTGTAAATCATGTTGAATTAACATGAAACACCTGTAAAGCAAAATTATTGCCAAACAGTTATTAAATTAAACTGGTTTTCGTAAATTTTAAAAAACAATTTTTTTCCAATACGGAATGTAAAATTTTTTTAATCCAAAATGGGGCAAAATTCATCTCAAAATTTTAATACAATTGTTTTTTATAAAAAGTTTATTTTAAAGTGTAAAACTGATGACAGTAATAATAATCATAAATTATAATATTCAGTCATAAAAAAAATGAAAAAATGCCTGATAGTACAAATTATGACATAACTTTAGCACCAGCTTGTATACAATTTGTTGCATGCATGCATACATATGGTCACCTGAAACGCAAAACACCCTAAGTAACATTTTCATAATTTTAGAGAAGAGGGAAAAATATGTAAAAATGGAAAGTATTGAGGTTTTCAACACTAATTTTTCCCATGTAATAAAAAAACTAAAATCGCTATTTTTATTTGCGCAAAAAAGCACGGAACTTATAAAAAGTAGATTTAAATTGTTTTTTGTTAGTTAGGGCGTTTTGCGTTTTAGGTGAGGATATACATGTGTTTTAGGTGTTTTTTTTAAAAGGCCCAATGTGCACAATATTTTGTCCTTTTAATGTGGAATATTTTGTTCATTTTCATTATAAAAAAAAATATCAAATAACCTAAACAAAAATTTAAGGTGTTTCATTCTTCTATTGTATTGTATTTTAAATAAAGGACTTAATCTTTTCACTGCCTTTATTGCTCATGTTTCTTGCCTTTTTATGTGGATTGTACAAATCACATATGTGCTTTTTTTTCTTTCTTTTTAAGTAACACCGTCAGCCTGCTGGCAGCCGGTATAAAATACACTGTATCTCTAATCTTAAAGGCTAGAAATAGTTAAACCTAAAAACAAAATTTAACCTTTTTTATTTGGTGCCTTATCACAAATTGCAGACGTTGGCACAATAATCCTTAGTTATACTTCACTCACTCATTCACTCATTCAAGCGTTCATTGAAAACCAATTTTTTCCTTTAACCTTGGGGCTGTCAAATAAGGACGGACGGACGCACTAACTGCTTTTAACACATTGATAAAAAAAAAGAAAATATTGCATAGAATAATATTTTTCTTTTTGCAACATAAAAAAAAAAATAAATCAATAGAAACTATTCATAATGATTCTATGTACACACTCATATTAAAGGACTTTTTTTTAACAGGAAGCCGAGAAAAAAAAAATAGGCCGAAAATTTTATACATGTTTGTTAATCAAATAAAAAGTATAATAACGAAGCCAGCTAAAGGAAACTTCTTTAGAATTTTTAGCTTCTATTTATAACGAATTGAAAGAGACTTTTCAGTAAATTTGTATGCTTTTGTTCAGGCCTAAAATATATTTTTCTTTATTCTAAGAAATAAAAATTGTTTGCTTAATTTTAAGCAAATTTTTTGGCTAAAAATGTACAAGTAAAAAGTTTTATTTTTCTTAAAGAAAAAGCTTAAAAATGGCAAATGTAGTTTTTTTTTTGTTAGATATCAATTTTTTTAAACAAGAATTAAGGCCTTAAGAATCAAGAAATTATTAAATTTGCAATGCCACTGAGAAAAGACATGGCACGCTTAATGTTGTATAGTTTTATTTAAAGATGTAAGCTTTTTATTTGCTATTGAGGTATGTATATCATTCTTGTTTCTTTAAAAAGCAATAAAGTTCAGTTACCGCTTGTGACTTTACTTATGGTCCTTCGAACTGTATGATAGCTTTTTGCATCACGAAGAAAAACTAGCCAAATCTTAGCAAGTGATATTGTTCGATGAGAACAAATAAAAATTTAAATGCATTGGATTTATTAAAAGAGGTATTGCCCCTCCACCGACTTTTCTACTTTGTTTTGATCAATCGATATAGAAGATAATGAAACCTTAAAATTTATGTTTGTTTTTAGAAAGTTCAGTTAACGGTTATGCCTTTACTTATGGTCCTTCGAACCGTATGATTGCTTAGTACACCATGAACAAATCAGAAAATTTTTGGCAAATGATATTTTTAGATGATAACAAATAGCAGTTAAGGTGCATGGGGGTTATAAAACTTTTATAAAAGAGGGATTGCGGCCTCCTATACAATCACCGTCGTTTGTACTTTGCTTTGATTAATCGAAATGGAATCTCATGAAACCTTGAAAATTATATTTGTATTATTTTATTTGTTGAACCCTCTAACTCTTCCACGAGACTCTTTTTGGTCCCTTTCTTAAAGGGAGGGCGGATCCTGATGCCATCCAGATTCCTGCTCTCCTTTTAAAATACTGTCCTTTTAATCCCTGATTATCCGCTACTGCAAGCAGTTGCCCTTATATCTACAAAACGTTCCGTTCAGTAGCACTTAGCTGTGGCTAGTGAGGCAAGCAATATAAATAAATACGACATACATATATATTATTCAGTTTATTGGCTGCTTCACTATCTGGGCGGCTTCTAATAAAAATATTCGTCCTAAACTTCCATTACAAGCCTTTGCAGAATTTTTATGTAGACCACTTGAAGCCATCTATCCAAATTTGAGGGTACTTACTTGAACTCATTGTACTAAAGGGCCTTAAAAGACCCCTGCGGATCAAAATTATCAGGTTAAAATTATCAACGAAAATATTCCTTGGAAGCATTTTACATAAAACTAGGGAAAACGCATTCTATAACTAAAATTCAGGCATCATCAACTACGAAATTAACCCTTAAACGCATTTTATGTATTAACTGATTTCTGCTATTTATTTATTTATTTGTAGAGCATATTAACCCTTGATATCCACGTTTAGGGATAATTTTATCTTATTATTATCCTTAAACGCTTTTCAAGTATTGACTGATTTCTGCTATTTAAGCTTAATTTTGAGCTTTGACAAGTACAGAGACTTGCTGAGAATTTTGAGTCAAAAATTTTGTAAAACATGTTAACCCTTGATATCCTCGTCTAAGGGTAATTTTTCTGCCCTTTTAAAGAAACAAAAAAGAGCCATGCGCAGAGTAGTTGGAGGGTTAAAGTGTTACACAAAAATATTCCTCGCAATATTTTATATAAAAATGCTTAATATTTTCCTTAATTAAATAAAAAAAAATCATTGTTTCCATATGCCGAATTACCATAATAATATTTATAAGAGGTTTGATGGAGGGGTGGGGGGGGGGACGGGTGACTTCAACTTAACTTTTGTGAAAGGATGAGTAGTAAATTTTCAATACGCTGATTTATTTTTGTTTCTGTTTCGCCTCTTCTGCCAGACTTAGTCCTTAGGAGCTTTTTTGTACATTAACTACAGTGTGCAACAAAAAACGCCCAACAGTCCAATTTTTAAGCTATTTTATTCAAGAATTTTTTATATTAGAAATCTGAGTTAAGAATAATTTGTTTCTAATTTTAATTTTATATTTAAAGTCTTTCTTTTTTTACAAAAATTTCACTTTTCTTTTTTACAGGTAAGCAATGGAAAACAAATTTTGATTATGACAGAACCACAAAGTGTAAGTCTTTTACTAATTTAAATAAAATTTTTTGTTATTTAGTTCCACAATAATTTATAACACTTGTATATACTCTCTAATTTATGGCTTCGTAAATCAATTATTTCCAACAATAAAATACAAATTTGAAAAACTGAGTGTCATAACAGCTCAGCTGTTAGTTTATAAATTTCCTGTTTACAGCTGGTGAACAGCAACTCCATATTCTGGTCTTTAAATATTTAAACATACTTTGTTGTTATTTATTTTTACTGCAGTCTCTTAAGCCATCCATCCATCCATCCATCCCTCCTCTTTTTTTTTAATAACTAAAACATTTCATCTGTTTATCTTGAACCATTTTGTCAGCCTGAGAATGACGAAAAGATACCGGAGAGAGCTGCTTAATTACCGAAAATGTTTTTTCTATATTTACTTGAATTAAAAAAAAAATAAAAATAAAAATTATTTGACATGGCACGAGTATTATTTTTGGGCTACTGATACAACAACAACAACAAACATATGCAGGGATATGGTGCACAAACAGCATGTTGCAGCAGCTATTGTTGATTTAATACATTTTGGGAAGTGATGCTTCAGAAATGTATATATGGGTGCATGTATATCTTCCTTTAATGCAGTAGCAATTAAAACAGGAAAAAACACTTGGAAGACAAATAAATAAAGATAAAGAATTTTTTGAAACCAGTGTTTAAGATGAAAACAGAAAAAAGGGAACTATCGCACACACACACACTCATTTGTTATGTGGGTTTTTGTAATGATGTTTGTGATTTAATGCATTAACCACAAGATGCAAGATGCAAGATGCAAACAAGAAGCTGTTGCAACTTAAGCAAAGAATACTTATTTGCAACACAACAGCAGATACTCGTGCACATGGATGTTGAATAAAAATTTTACAAGACTGTGTGGTAAGCTGGCTGATGGTGCTGCTGCTGCTGCTGATGATGATGATGTTGATGTTGATGTTGTTGGTGACGATGACAACAACAGCTTCGTCATTTTTTTTAATTCTTTTTTATAAGAGCACTTGAAATGTGCCCTGTTTTGAAATTAAGAAAACCACAAAAATAAAATACATAAAAAAAAACAAAATATTGTACAATAAACCAAATAAACCATGTGCAATTGTCTTGTTTGAGGTTTCCATCTTGTGTGATGATGACACTGATTGCTTGCTTGACTGACTGGCTGGCTGACTGACTAACTGACTGATGACAAAGTCAGAAACGACAGTCTGCTGCAGACACTGCTGATGGCGGTTAAGTGTTAAATGAACAGCATTTGCTTTAAAAACAACAACAGCAACAGCAGCAGCAGCAGCAGCAGTTAAATAACATTCAAGTGTCTAAAGTACATATTTTTATTATTTATTTATTATTTATCCAGCTACCTACACACTTTTGCCAAGGCTTTTCAAGAGCCTTACAAGGATCTGAGTGTTTTTTTTTTGAAATTTAAAAATCTAAAAAAATTTGCATAAAGCAACTTGTACATGGCAAAAGTTTCAATTACAAAGGCGTTAAGTTCACAATTTATTTTAGTTTGATGATAAATTAAAATTTGAAACTTTTAACTGACATCCTTAGAAGTTTTTATAACACAAATGTATGCAATTTATTTATATAAATGCATATGCAAATGAAATTAAATGCAACATTTTTGCCATTAAGCGACAATCCCTTCCCATAAACACAACCGGAACGGCCAACGAATTTTTGGCCTCTAATACACGTTGCCAAAAATAAATCCCATATGCTTACATATATGTAAATACCGACAAGTATGGCGTCGGCCGAAATTCGCCATAAGCGGACCGCTCTCGGCGTAGGATGAACAAAACCAAGACTAAATAATTTTTTTATCAATTATAACAGCTGATATTGTTTCGTCATCAGTGTGCTTCATAAGATGAATTTACTCGAACAAAATTAGTTCTGTTAAGCGAAATTTGTTGCTCATCCCTGTGCACTATAGGAAATTTTATATATATTTCGGCCATAATTAATTACAGCCAAGCTGCAGCACCGATTTTAATGATTTTTTGGAATCGAACATGGGGAGCTTTCCTCTTATCATGTCCTTAATTTTACAAAAAAAAAAAAAAAAAATAACACGTTCACGTCATCTCACGCGTGACAACTTTTGACTTATATTAATGGTACACTCACTTTCGATATTATATTAATTTAAATTTTCATTTGCAATAACTAGAAAATTTTATTCAGAAATAATTTCTTAATCAGGCTTGAGTTCAGTAATTTCAATTCTTATTGAATGAAATATTTTTATTAATTAATGTGAGTATCTAAAGAAGAGAAGAAAAATTAAACTAGACTTTATTAGCTGGGGGAAATATTTCATTCAATAAGAATTGAAATTACTGAACTCAAGCCTGATTAAGAAATTATTTCTGATTAAAATTCACTACAGTTCAATTAAATCTAAAAATGTCTCATAGAAAATTTTATTATGAAAAACCTTACGTTATTTTGAATCACACTCAAAAAGTGACAATCACAGACAGTAGTAGTAAATTAAAATTTTTAAAAATTGTTAAAAAAAAGAGCTCTTGTTATATTCTTTTATATTAAACAAAAAAAAATTTCTCACTCACGTTCACTCATACTTACGCGTGACTATTTTTAAACTCGCCTTTTGTAGATCTTCCTTTTAACGATTTTTTTTCACTTAATCTCACCAAGAAAAAAATTGTTATCCCACAGCTCCTGTCCTCTCACGTGTGACAACTTTTGACTAATATTAATAATGTACTCTCCCTCGACATTACGTTAAATTTGTTTAACTTTCAAAAACTATATATTTCTAAAAATAAAAACCTTCATTACATTTAATCGTTACTTGAAATCACTCACAAAACAATTGATAAAGTGATAGTAAATCAAAATTGTCGAAAGTTAAAAAAATTGTTTTATTTTTTTTTCTTTTTGTGTTAAACCAAACAATTTTTTTCACTCACGCTCACGCTCATAATCTCTCACGCGTGACAATTTTATAACACTCTTTTTCAGACTTTCCTTTTATTCAAAGATTTTATCACTTAATGTTACGAAGAAAACAGTTCTTTACTCACCCTCAATACCTCTCACGCGTGTCAACTTTTGACTAATATTAATAATGCACTCACCCTCGACATTGTTAAATTTTTTTAACTTTTAAAAACTAAATTTTTGCTAAGAAAACTTTGCTACACTCAATCGTTATTTGAAATCACACGCGAAACACTCGGCTAAGTGACAGTGACTCAAAATTGTCGAACAATTTTAAAAAGTGTTTATTTCTTTTTATAATAAAGCAAAAAAAAAAAGATTTTTTCAGTCACGCTCACGCGTGATAATTTTTAAACACTTTTTTTAGACCTTCCTTTTAATATTTTTTTCACTTAATATCACTAAGAAAAAAATGTTTATAAATCAGGCTCACGTCCTCTCACGTGCGGCTTGTGAACTTTTGACTAATATGTATTAATAATACAGTCGCTTTGGACATTATATTACATTTTGTTTTTATTTTCAAAAACTATAAATTTTTATTGAGAAAAACGTTGCCACACGCAACCGTTATTTGAAATCACACACAAAACACTTGAAAAAGTGACAGAAAATCAAAAGTGTCGCAAAATTTTAAAAAGAGTTGTTTTCTCTGTTATTCCTTTTATGTTAAAGCAAAACAAAATATTTTTTCACTCACGCTCACGCATGCTCACGCGTGATCATTTTTAAACATTCTTGTTTTAGACCTTCCTTTTAAAGTTTTTATCACTTAATCTCACGAAAATTGTATCACTCAGGTTCACGTCCTTTCACGTGCGTCTTGTGAACTTTTGACTAATATTAATAATACAGTCACTTTTAAAAAGAGATGTTTTCTCTGTTGTTTTTTTTATGTTAAAGCAAAAAAAAATTTTTTTTCACTTACGCCCACGCATGCTCACGCATGATAATATTTAAGCACTCTTTTTTAGACCTTCACTTTAAAGCTTTCTTCATGAAATCTCATGAATACAAAAAAAAATATTTGCTTACACTCACGTCCTTTCACGCGTGACAACTTTTGACTAATATTAAAATACACTTACCCCCGACATCATATTTAATTTTTTTTTATTTTTCAAAAGCTATAAATTTTTATTTTTTTTTATTACACTTAATCGTTATTTAAAATCACACACAAAACAATGACAATCACTCCTTTTTTTGACTATTCCTTTTTTTGAAAGTTTTATCACTTAATCTCACAAAGAGAAAAAAAATTATAACACTCAAGCTCACGTGATCTCACGCATAACAAATTTTATAACTAATATTAATAATACACTCACCGTCGCCATTATTTTCCCTTTTTTCAATTTAAAATTTTTTCAATTTCTTCAAGCCATTTTTTTATTTATTTATAATATAATTAATTAATTCAAACTTGAAATTTAATTGCCACCATTAACTAGCAACTGCAATTAATTTTCTAACTTACATAACAAATTTTTTCTTTGATTTTTGTCACTAATTTCCTTAAAAAAACTCTCCTCAAAGTAACTTAAATTTTTTTATACAAAATTAAGGTCATTGCAACTTCCTTTAAAGAATTTCAATGAATTCATTTCCCCCAGCAATTAAAAAAGAAAGAAGTTATTTTCTTTCACCACAATGTTGCATGCATTGAATCAAAAATCAATTGCTAATGAAGTCACAAAGACAATTTAATTTGAAATATTTCTTTAAGAAAGAAAAAAAAAACGAGAACTTGTTGCCAACAGACAAAATGTGATTTATTTTAGACGCCAAAGGAGTGAGTATAGCAAGCAAGTTGATATAAACTTTATAGCGTTTGTGGTCTTATACAATTTCCTTAGCTCTGCTAAATCTTTGGGTGATGTCTTTGCCGTATCATATGTATGACAGTGATCGGCAATGGATCGTTTTTTTATGAGAAATTATAAGTCATGATTCAACTCTACTCACTTTTTCACTACTCATTGCTGTTCTCTGATATATGAACGTTAGTAATATTATGTTTCTTTTTCTTAGGAATTTTCTAAATTAGTTTTTGTGTTTAAGATTTTTGTCAATATTCCATCTATCTTACCATAAGTTTTTTTATTTTTTATTTTGATTTTTCTGCTTTGGAATAAAAGGCAAACAAAAAATCCTGTCGTAGAGATGCTTTGAATTTTTGATTTTAGCTCCTTGGGGACATGCAGTGACTTTGGCAGTGTTTTTGCTTTGCTGGTCATGTTGACAGTTTTTTAATAAAACTTTTTATTCAATTTTTTTATTTATTTTTATAACTATATTAGAGATTGTTTGGTCTGGTATAAGACAAGTACATGAGATCTTTTTAATACTCACAAAGGTTTGTTTTTTGTTTTTTTTTATATTCATATCTACAAAATCGATTTTTGGTTTAAAAAAAGGGTTCTCTGGCTTTCATGATTTTTCAGTAAAATAATTAGAAATAGAAAATATGTTTGTTATACCCTTTACCACAAAAATGGTAAAAGGGTATATATAGGTTTGTCATTCCGTTTGTAATTTCTATAATATCAATAAGCGATCCATAAAATATATATATTCTGGATCCTTATGCATAGGGAAGACGAATAAGCGATGTCCGTCTGTCCGTCTGTCCGTCTGTCCGTCTGTCCGTCTGTCCGTCTATCCGTCTGTCCGTCTGTCCGTCTGTCCGTCTGTCCGTCTGTCCGTCTGTCTGTACGTGAAATCGGTTTTCCGAAGCTCCCAGAAGAGCTAGAGACTTCGTTCTTGGACTGGTGTGTCAGAAATTTTCCAAAATAGATTGGTATTGAAATTCAGCAAAATCGGGCAGACGATTGCAGAGCTGGAAAACGTAAACTTCATTTTGCCATATAAAGTAACTACCGAAAACAAATTTTTATTTTTTTTTAATAAATGAACATATTTTACACTTCAGTACGAGTAAAATTGGTATTTTAAATTAAAAAAATATAAAAAAATTAAAAAGACGTTTCCAGGGTTGGAAAACTTTAACTTTTTGTGTTATGTAAAATTAACTATGTCTAAAACTATGCAGGGCATTTTCTCGAGAACCGTAAGAGCTAGAGACCTGAAATTTGGTCACAGTGTGTAGACCTTTGACGGGTACAAGAACAAATACATGAAAATTGGAAATTAAAGGGTGTTCCAAAACGAGCAACAAAAATGTTAAAATCCCATGTAATATACATACAATTGTATGTATGTATGTATATACACTTGAAATTTGTAAGGTTAGTGTATTTTTATACAGACTACAAAAATTAACACTAAAATTTAAAAAAATTTAAATTAAAGGGTGTTCCATCAGCTAATGCAATTTTGACTATGCTATTTTGACAACTTGCTGTATCTTGGAAACCGTAAGAGCAAAACTCTTGAAATTTTCAAAAACGTTAAAACTAAAAAATCAAAAAATTATAAAATCGCCAAACCGAAAAAAATCGCCAAAAAACAAAAAAAAAATCGCCAAAACGAAAAAAAGCACCAAATTACAAAAAAATTTCTAAGACTAAAATAAATCGTGAATAACCGGAAAAAATGCTAAAATGAAAAAAAAATCGCCAAAATGAAAGAAAATCGCTAAAATGAAAAAAAACGCCAAAAAGAAAAAAAACCGCCAAAATGAAAATAAACCCCAAAAAACAGAAAAAATCGCCAAAATGAAAATAAACCCCAAAAAACAGAAAAAATCGCCAAAATGAAAAAAAATCGCCAAAATGAAAAAAAATCGCCAAAACGGAAAAAAATCCCAAAAAACAGAAAAAAATCGCCAAAAAGAAAAAAACCCCAAAAAAAACAGAAAAAATCGCCAAAATGAAAAAAAAACCCAAAACAGGAAAAAATCGCCAAAATGAAAAAAAATCGCCAAAATGAAAAAAATCTCCAAAATAAAAAAAAGCCCTAAAAACAGAAAAAAAATCGCCAAGATGAAAAAAAATCGCCAAAATTAAAAAAACGCCAAAATTAAAAAAAAATCGCCAAAATGAAAAAAAAAATCGCTAAAACGAAAAAAACCCCAAAAAACAGAAAAAAATCGCCAAATTGAAAATAAACCCCCAAAAACAGAAAAAACCGACAAAAATCGCCAAAATGAAAAAAACCCCAAAAACAGAAAAAAATCGCCAAAATAAAAAAACCCCAAAATAAGAAAAAATCGCAAAATGTAAAAAGATTCGCCTAAATGAAAAAAATCTTCGAAATCAAAATAAGCCCCCACAAAACAGAAAAAAAATCGCCAAATTGAAAAAAACAGAAAAAAATCGCCAAAATGAGAAAAAAGCGAAAAAACTGAGAAAATCGTTTAAACTGAAAAAAAAACTTCAAAAAGCAACAAACCCACATTAAAAATTGTTCAGAACCGAATGTACGGAACCCTTCGTGCGCGAGTCAAAGTCGCACTTTACTGAATTTTTTAATAATAAAGGAATTAAATGAAACTAGGTTTTTTCTTAATTCGTTTTTGCTTCGTTCACTTAACATATCTTATGTATTTTTAAAAAAACTAGATTGGTATCAATAATCAGAAAAATCCAAAATTATGACTCCAGGGTTGAAAAGCTTACACTTTTTGTGTTATGTAAAATTAAATAGTTCTAAAAATTTTTTTCTTTTCCTTTATAAATTGAATATATTTTATGCTTCTTTAAGAAAAGTTTGGCGTATAAAATTGGAAAAATGAAAATTACAGCTCCAAAGATGGAAACTTTGAATTTTTTTGGATATTAAAGTATAAAATTAATTTTTTTATTTCTTTGTTCACTTAACACACTTTATTAATTTTTGAAATCAGAAAAATCTAAAAGGATGATTCCAGGGTTGGTAAATTTATTGCTTTTTACAAAAGTAACTAGGTCAAGTTAGTTTTTTTCTTTTTGTTTACAAGTTTTATATACTTTATGACTTAGAATGAAATAGTTTGGCATAGAAATTAGAAAAATAAAAGATATGGCTCCAGAGCTGGAAAACTTAAATTTTTTCCGGTATATAAAACTAATTATTTCTTTGGTAATTAAATATATTCTATATTTTATAAAGAAATAAATTAGTATTAAAAAACTCAGAAATATGGTTCCAGGGTTGGAGATTGAAAAAAGTTTCGGTAAAAAAATAATAATATAATAATAATAATAATTTTAGGAAAATCGTTACTCAAGATTGTTTATACATGTTTAATTTTTATGGATATCTAATTGAAGTATAAACGAAGGTTTGTGCTTATTGTGCTCTCAGCACAATAACCATTAATTTTTAGTAAATAGAGATCAAAATAAAATTTGTCGCTAAAGATAAATTAAAGGACATGCTCAGTTTCATTTTCCTGATACCTTTCTGCTGAACAAATTTCAAAAGAATCCTGTAGGAATAAAATGTTTAGATAATACCACCATGTATACCATTTGCAGTGGGAACTTTAAGTTAAGACACTAAACAGTTTTGCAACATCAATGATTATTAAATGCGGGAAAAAAACAAACAACAAACAAGTTAGTTTACTTGGTATAGAGGTGCAATACTAAGAATATTTTAGAGTTATTAAATAGCAGCACCGTTTTTGAACATCTCGAGAGCGAGTAAACAAGCCCCAATATTTTGGTAATGTATTGCCGTGACGTCGATGTTGACTGAAATAAGAGTGAATGTAAAATATATCTTAACCACAGAGCTTAGATTAAAATATTCAACTATTACTAATATCGAAAATAAAATAATTGAATCAAATTCTTTAATCGAAAAATACTGAAAGGTCAGTTGCTATTAATTGCTTTAGAGAAAAAAATTATAAATTTTTTCACTAAATAAATATGTATGTATGTGCTGTATACTATATATATGTACGCACGTTGGTAAAGGGTATATAAGATTGGGCACAGCCGAATATAGCACTCTTACTTGTTTTTAATGCGATTAATAAAAAAAAATTATAAAAAACGATATTTTCCCAATAAATGTAAAAAGAGGTTCCTATTTCTAAAATTCTTTCAGCAAACTATTTCAAATTAATTTAAAATTTAATCGGACATAAAGTATTTATAGTGTCATTAAAGTGTTTGGGATAGGATTTTGGGGCTGAAAGCCCCATAAAATATTTACTATCATTTTAGCAGAGATCCCTTAAAACAAGAGTGTTTAGGGTTTATACAAAAAATAATAAAAGAATCGTATTAACATCGGTATGCTGTTCACTCTCCAGTCCGTCTATCTTATCGTCCTTCGCTTGACCGTAAGCAAAAGTAAGCTTGTTCGTTACGATTTATTGTCTGAACCTATTTTGATGAAACGAAAAACCTATAAATATATCTACGCCCACGGACAGTCTTAGTGCTATTAGGGCTTTAGCTAAGAACCATAATGGAACTTACGACAACATCGTCAGTTTACCGCATGGAAACCGGAATATATTAATTTCATGGATTCCATCACATATTGGTATTGGGGGGAATGAATACGCTGATAAAGCAGCAAAGGATGCACAAAATTTATCTGAGATAACAGACATCCCATGCATTCCGAATGTTATTTCTAACCAATTCCGTAATCTGCAAAAACAACTTTATCCTATACAACAAAAACCCAGATATAATTCTAGCTATACGAGAGGCGACTGTGTGATGATGAGTCGTTTGAGAGTTGGTAAAGCAAAATGCTCCCATTGTAATGTCATCCTATCCGTTTCACACATTTTAACAGAATGCCCAATATCCAAGATTGGTGAAAACTTGGATGAAATAATGGACTGCACAACGGTAGCAAATTTATCATTTATCCGCCAGGGCCTCCTGAGTCATGGTATTCGGGATGTATAGATTAAGTTCGAAATTCTTTTTTACATACATACATATGTATTATTTACTTTAAAATTCGTAAATTCAATATTTTTAACTTTTTTAATATTTTTAATTTAATTTAATTTAATTCTGTCACTCATTTGTAAAATTAATTTTTTTTTTCTATCTGAACAACAATTATTTTTATTTATTGAGCGCACATGGTCTAGTTACCCGGCGCCTTCTGTATATTTTAAAAATAAATTTTTAAGGTATATTGTTATAAATAAATAAATAAATAATATCTACGCCTAGACATATCCTTTACAAACTTACAAACCGATTTATATAAAATTTAAAAATTCTTAAAAGACACATTAGCTTCATATGTTTTTAAAATTAAAACTAGGCCCAAAAGGGCACAGTATCTGCCCTAGCAAAATATCTCAAAAATTTTGTGTGATATTAATAACTTAGTTATGTCTGCATTTAAAAAGACGCATAAGCTTTGTATATATTTTATAAAATGAGGCAAGGACCAAGAGGGGCAGAGGGGCAATTCCTGCCTCTCCGAAACTAGGCACCTAATTTCGGTGAAATTTAAAATATAGATAGAGATGCATCTAGGAGGGAACAATGGCTGTAGGCTTTTTCAAAACATCTATTGAGAGTATTAAAGAGGGCAATTGCTCTCTCCGAAACTGTCCAAACGATTTCGTTAAAATTTAATACTAATAATTCTACATGCGTATACAAATACACACAGGCTTTTTACTTTAATCCACACAGCCCCACAGTCTTTGTAGGTTTCACGACTTTTAGACACATATATTATTGATTTTTTTACTTTCACGGTTTTTGCCATAAATGAGCATTTTTATGTATTTAAAGCTTAGATGAAACGAATGGGAACAATAGAAAATTCGACAGTGACACAAGTCCTTGTTCTACGTTAACGTATTTGTTAAACACATTAAATCGTCTAATGAAAGTTAGTAAAAAATTTATTTTCATAGCTAGTGAAAAATGTTTTTGCAGAAAATTTAAAACCCTTTAATTTATTAAATTTTTCACGAAACGTTGGGAAAATATGTAATAAAAACTATGCGTTTTACTTAAGAATCTAAAACATCTACCCCCATATTCATAAAAAAATAAAATGAATTTGAAATCCATTTTAGGAAAATTTTTTTAAGAAAAATTTGCAATAAAATACATTTCAAATTAATTTAAAATTTTATGAATATGGGGGCTAAAGTTTAGACGCAAGAAGCCTTAATTTTATTACATAAAAGGAAAATGCATACTTTTAGGACTACAAGTTGAAACATATTACTGCATACTTTTAGGGTAGCATATTAAAGAACAAATTTAATTAAAGATAAAAAAATTATTCTCACATTTTAGCACACTTTAAGAAATCATAATTTGCAACAAATAAAAATGGTCTAAGTATATTATTTTGAAATTCAAACTGGGAGTTTCTACAGCACAAGTAAAAAATACATATTTCTCTCCCTTATTACACAAGTATGTATACTTAAACCGATTTCTCTATTATTTGAATCATGCAAGCCAAACTCCAATTAACTGCTTAACACGTAACGCAAGTAAACTTATTTCAGCAAATTTTGCTTAATACTAAAAATCAATATATTTATAATTTGTTACATTATTAAGAAACTTTGTTTAACAAACAACGAGCACAACAGCAGCAGCAAGAAGGTGTACAAAGTTGAGCAACAAGTAATAAGATATATTAAATTTTCGTAAAAGCAAAGAATTATTCTCTAAAAGTCTGATAAAGCCAAATAGGCTAGTTCATCCAAAATTTTAAGGCCAAAGTTTATACAGCATAACTTAATAAGCCAGTAAAGGCAAAACATAATCAACACACAACACGTATTTTGCAAACACACATGTTGGTATAATGTTTTATAAAACATTTGTAATTGTTATGAGTTCTTCAACTAAATTAAAAAGTTTTGTTGCCTTAAAGTATGCTAAATTTATTTAAACTTTAAGTTGAGGGGCATTTAATCTTGTTTATATTACAAAAGATATTTAAAATTTGTTGTATGTATATGAAAACTAGATCTTTGTACATAAGTATTTGACGCCCCTAAAAGCATGCTAAGCTAAACTTTTTAAAGGCCATTTTGTGTGATAAGCAAAAGCTGCTGCTAGTATTATGTTTAATTGTCTAGACTTGCTAAAAGTGATGAGTGTTTAATTTTTATTTTAGTGCTTGGCTTTTGGAATCCTTGAATAAGGCTTTATTTCCCTTCAAACTCACTAAGCAGCACCTGAAATAACATTAATAAATGCTTAGTAAAAACAAAATTAGTAAATGTAAAGGGCTTTAAAAATTAAAGAAAAGGAAAAAAAAAGATTTTACTGCTGAGGCAAATTAAAATATAACAGCTATAAGTGAAGTACTTTTTGCTACAAATAAACAATTTGCAGGGGAAATGTACAACCCTATTCAGTTTACATTTACACAGCCCCAATAGAATAAAGTCGTGCTCTCTGCCACAAGACTTAATTAACAATTCAAAAATTTACACAAATTACACAACGCGCATAATAATTAAATGCTGCCAACTGGAGACAGACGACACTTTTATTAGGAATATTTAAATGTGTATGTAAATACCGCTGGTATTTTCAAAAATAAAATCCTTATGTAATGGAATGGTATGCGCGTGTATACATGCAGGAATTGTAATCTTCCATCCGCACACACACACACACACACAAAATAAAATAAAAAAAAATGGTTTCTGTATTAATATACTCTGCCACTGCCGCCCTGCTGAGGTGTTGAGGAAATGTATTTGGTTGGCTATTTTTCAAGTGTAAGAGGTTGCTGATTTTTGTTTTTCCACTTCATTTAAAAAAAATATATAAATGAATTTCAACAAAGAAAAATATGCCAGGAGAGCATAAAAATAAAATCATGTGGGAGAATTTCCATTCCTAATTTTTTTATTTTTAAGTAAATGTGGAAATAATAATATTGGTGCTTCTGTTGGTTTTGTTTTACCTTTATTTGCATTTTTTAGAGTTCCGTACACCAAAGGTGGAAGGGACCCCTACGAAGTCCGTCCGCCCATCCTAGAACCGAAAGAGCTATGAACCTTAAATTTTGACAAAAGATTATAAAACTTTCGACCCTACAACAACAAATATATGACAGTTAAAAATTAAAGGGTGTTCTAAAGAGAGCAACGAAAGATTTCAAAATCTTAACTTAATATACAGACAATTATTTATAAACACTTGAAATTTTCAAAGTTAGTGTATTTTTAGGCGCAATTAAACAAGGCCCAAGAAAAAATACCCAGTATAAATGAAATAAAGCCCAATGAAACCAAACTCAAAATGAAGCCCAATTGAAAGTTCCTGAATTTTATTGGGACTCATTTCCTTTTCTTATTGGGGCGTTATTTGCTTGGGCCTTATTTCATAGCGCCGTACTTTTATGCAGACTATACAAATTAAAACTGATATTTAAAAAATCAAAATTAAGGGGTACTCTATGAGTTAATGTAATTTTGACAACTTTTGCTGTATTTTGGAAACTATAAGAGGCAAACTCGTGAAATTTTCAAAAACGCTGAAACTAAAAAATTCCAAAACTACAAAAATGCCAAAACGGAAATACGCTAAAATGAAAAGCACTTAAATCGGAAAATATCATCAAAAATAAAATTAATGGCTGAAATGCAAGACAATTAGCAAAAGTAAAGAAGTCGCCAAATATACAAAAAAAAATCGATGAAACGAGACCAGCGCAAAAATAAAAAATCACTTCAACGAAAAATATATATTATCTTAAAATAAAAAATCGCCAAAAACCAAAGAAAAAACCTCATAATTAAAAAAAATCTCTAAATTAAAAAGGTCTCTAAAAACTTAAAAAAATCGCCAAAAGTTTAAAAAATCGCCTCAACGATTTAATTATATTTAACGATAATCGCATCCTTAAAATAATTATAACGAAAATTTATCGAAATTGCTATTCAGTAACATTTTTAACGATATTTGCTGTACGTTTATGTCAGCTGTGTCGTTATTTAAGCAACAATAATTTATGTGCTGCTAATTTTATGGACAAAAATCAACAGAAAATATCAGCTGCGTACTATCGTTAAAAAGAAGTTACAGAATCACACAATCATTATTACAAGCGACAAAATGTATAGACAAAAATTACGATTGTCGGATCGTTAAAAGTTACTGAATCACACCACTGATCGCTAGAGAATTTACAAAACAAAAGTAAAGCATACTTTTAGGAGTGTTTATAATTTTTTCTGAAAAAAGCAATAAAGTTATTTATTATTATAAATATTAGGTATGTTTTATTCGAAACATATACCTACTTAATTTTTAAGCAGCTATAGCTATAGCTACTTAATAAGTTTATACACACTTGAATTTGTTCTGAATATTTATATTAAGTTCAAATAAAACATACCCATTATTGATTGTTTGATATTAAAGCAATACATAAACACTTGATATGGCAACTGACATTAATAATTAAGTTGCTCAAACAATATTTAAAGACTTAATCAAACCTCTGCTGTAAGCATGTAACGAACCCCAAAAAATACAGAATACTCGTAATATATGTTTGTATGTATATGCACGTGTAACCAAGTATTTCCTATTTAATGTCAACTCAAGTAAATAAGGATTCAAGTAAAAATCCTTTTAATTAAACAAATTCTCATCAATGTGTAGCTAATTCCCACATTAGCACACAACGCTAACAAGCATAACGATACATGAAGTATGAAAAATTACATACATAATTTACTGAAGAAAACAAAATAAAAATCCTAGCTAGTTACTAGCCACCTTCATTAGAAAATTTTATATACGAACCGGAAACTTGTAAGAATAGAAGAGCATAGAAACGAAAGCTGACAACCACTCAAGCCAAAAAAAAAAGATAAATCTCTGACATTCAGTTTCACCACATAAAAGATGTATGTCAAATTTGCCAACAAAAAAAAAAAAGAAACAGCAGCAAATTTATTATAAATCATTTGTCATTACAGAAAAATTAGTCGCAGAGCAACGACAACAACTAAGAATATTCAAAACCAAGGTAACATTTATGTTTAAGAAAACATATGCCAGTGAATGCACACATACACAAACACCCAAACAAAGCTTCGAACATATGTATGTAATAAAATATAAGATGCAGTAAATGATTGCTTTAAGCCTGCCACACAATCAGGGATGCTTTTTCTACGCTTTCCCTTACATAAGAAATAAAACAAAATCAATTTCCCCTCCCTTCCAAAATTTGCTCCTTTGATTTTTGTCAGCTTTTATTCACTTTTACCCCAGCTGTATATGGCCTCTTTATTTATATTTTCTATTTTGCCTTCAAAAGTCCCTTGTTAAATTAGTTTGATGGCATAAGAAATCTGAAAACCTCGTGTCTACAAATAAGTTGGTGAATTTTTCATGACTACAAGTAGGCAAGTGTATGTGTTAAATAAATACCGACACATTAGTAAGTTAAAAAAGAAACACACACACACACACACCCATGCACACACCAACAAATTCATAGACAGTTTGACACACTCTTACCTTAATTTGCCTATAAGTATGCTATGCTTTTCATCATGTTTGCTCTTATTATTTGGTCTTTGCTAATTTGACTTTTAGAATTTTCGTTTAGTGTTTTGTGTTCACACACACACACACACACACACACACACACACACACACACACACACACACACACACACACACACATTTCGTCATTGTATTTGTGCAATATTTCAGCGGCGCGGAGAAAAAAGAACACCAGAGCTATTGCAAGACGCAGTGTCACTTAATTATATATTAAGGAATTTTAGTCAAAGGAGATTGTATATTTAAATAAAACAAAGTGCTTTTCCTAATGTGTACTTTAAACTAGAGAAAAAAAAGAAAACTTAAGAGAATTTGCATTTGACAAGATTTGTTGTTTAGAATACCCAAATTTGCATGAGTCAAATATAATTATAATTTGGCCTAATTAAGTCGTTTAAACACAGAGAAAACAGTGCCTACTAAATACCTCATAAAATAGAACAAAATTAATTAAATTAATAAGAAATCTCTATGGTTTTTTTTTCAATAAGGAATTCTTATTAATTTCATAGAGAAAACCTTTTTGAAAAAATCAAGAAGAAATCTTGTAGTTTTTATGAGGTTATCTTATTGATTTTTTCAATAAAAAAATAAAAAACAAATTGCGTCTTTATGCTCTTTACTTATGTATTTTCATTTAAATCCTATACCATATACATATGTATGTATGTATGTAGTATATTGTACATGTTATTTATTTATACATACATACATACACATTATGTTATATTCTTAACTAACTTACTCACCAAGTATTGAACCACCAAACTTCTACCTGATAGACAAATACTCTAACCAATATGCTAACAAGCAGCCTGAACAACCATTGAAATAATTGTACAAACATGCTTATACAAAAATGAAAAAGATAATGAAAAACATTGTCTCTATGTCTATTTATAGAAACGAAATAACAAGACACCACATAAAATCAAGAAGATTTCCTTATTAAAAAAAATCAATAATATGCTTTACACATAATCATATAGGAACCTACTAAGATCAAGAAGAAAACCTTATTGAAAAAATCATTAAGGCAACCTAATAAAATCAAGAAGAAACCCTTTTTAAAAAAATCAAGAAGGCAACCTAATAAAATCAATAAGAAATCCCTATAGTTTACAATTTATAAGAAAACCTAATAGAATCAAGAGGTTCTTCTCTATGGATTGTTTTTTTGGTGAGTAAAAAAAAGTTGTGAATAATAAGATTTCTTCTTGATAAAATTAATAAGATTTACCACATAAAAACAACAAGGAATCCTTATGAAAAAATCTTCGCTTCTTTCTGCTGGGATACCCCTTAGCCTAAAAACGTTTCATATAGAAAATATTCTTGATTCTATGAGACAGTTTTTTCTCTGTGAAGAAAAATCACAAACTTAGTTGCCGTAGAGAAGAGAGCAACGAAGCAAAACATATAACACGAATCCTTAAAGGATGCCTGGCTTTTTTTTCTAAGCTTTTCCTATACGTTTATAGAATTTCATGTTGAAAATTTAGTAATTTTAAAATTTAGAAACTTCATCGTCAACAATTCGTGCCAAAACCGCCAAAAACAGCTTAAGTGACATAATTTTGTAACTTCATTTCATATGTATGACAGTGATCGGCAATGGATCGTTTTTTTGCTATTCATACTGACTCATGAAGTTTTAAATATAAGTAATTAGACGTCATTTAAACCAGCGCTGGCCACCGAGAGAAATGCATTCGCGTATGCGTATTCATTTGTATAAGAAGCCAATTGATGCTCGGCACTCTGGTGCTACTTTGAGCAGCTTTGATTTAAACTCAACTACTCTGATTTGCGCATACTTACGATGACATTGATTCATAAGTCTAGGTTGAAATAAATATGAATGCGACGTCGACGTCATAGTCATACCACACTCACACTCATAAATCAACTCAGTTTGATTTATAATTTCTGGAAAATACTTATACTACTCACATTGATTCAGCTCACTCAACTCATGCATGTATGTTTATTTAAAAGTTTAGCCATTGAACAGTTTGCAAGTAGTATACAATAGTAGTAAATAGGGTTATTTTTAAATTCCTGCAAAAAAAAACAAATAAAAGCCACAGAGAAACACATAACCTCATAATGAGAACTTTAATGTTCGTATGCGAAGTTCACATAGTGAATCATACTTATTTGGCATCGTCCATGGGCATTGAGTTAAGGAGAGTCGAAATCAACAATGTCATAAGTGTTGCTAAGCATAAGTTCGCACTTCAAACTTTCGATAAGTATGAGTGCGCATAAGTATGAGAAATTATAAGTCATGATTCAACTCTACTCACTTTTTCACTACTCATTGCTGTTCTCTGATATATGAACGTTAGTAATGTTATGTTTCTTTTTCTTAGGAATTTTCTAAATTAGTTTTTGTGTTTAAGATTTTTGTCAATATTCCATCTATCTTACCATAAGTTTTTTTATTTTTTATTTTGATTTTTCTGCTTTGGAATAAACGGCAAACAAAAAAATCCTGTCGTAGAGATGCTTTGAATTTTTGATTTCAGCTCCTTGGGGACATGCAGTGACTTTGGCAGTGTTTTTTCTTTGCTGGTCATGTTGACAGTTTTTTAATAAAACTTTTTATTCAATTTTTTTATTTATTTTTATAACTATATTAGAGATTGTTTGGTCTGGTATAAGACAAGTACATGAGATCTTTTTAATACTCACAAATGTTTGTTTTTTGTTTTTTTTTATATTCATATCTACAAAATCGATTTTTGGTTTAAAAAAAGGGTTCTCTGGCTTTCATGAATTTTCAGTAAAATAATTAGAAATAAAAAATATGTTTGTTTTACTTCAAAATAAAATTAGTTTAGAATGTTTTTCTCTTAGTTTTGGTCGGCTCCCTAAGGGAGACTTCTTTAATGTAATAAACCTACAAATGAATGTAGTCCCAGCAAAGAAAGGAACTTCCTAAGGAAACAAACTACAGGGTGTTCCAATAAGACTAAACACTTTCAACTACTTGACTCAAGTACTTAAGAGATGACTTCGCCATGAATAAAAATGCAACAACGCATTGAAGCTATTAAAATTCACTATAAAAATAGTGAAAATTTTTTTTTGCAAAACTAAAGAATTTTTTTGGATTCCCATCCAGCACCTTCTTTGATATAATACAAAAACCTTTCAAAAACTTAGCACTTAGATTTTCTTTTGTTGCCTCCATAATGACATCCCATTTTTAGGCAACCTGGCAATCAAAAGTTAAAATAGCAAAAACTCGTTTCGAAGGACCACCAGCAACCACATTTTCATTTCACAGTCTGTTGTAGATAGAAGTGGTAGGTCGTCTAAATTTTGTGAAGAATTTGTGTATAAACATTTGTTTATAAACAATGTTTATATTGAAATTACCAAACATTCATGTACGACCTACGACTCCTGCAATAGGTTGTAAGTTGGACAACTATTTGTACTCGAAAATCTAAATTTTTAATGCCCTCTTGGCGTTATAAAAACCAAGTCTGCAGACAACTAATAAAAATATATTGAATGCTTTATACCTTGCAGGCCAATCCTGGCCTTATTTTAAGCTCATGTTACGCGTGAGAACGCGTGAGCGTGAGTGAAAAAATATATAATTTTGCTTTGGTATAAAAAGAATAAGAAAGAAAACAACTCTTTTCAATATTTTTTTTTGGCGATTTTGATTTACTGTCTGTCACTTTATCAATTGTTTTGTGTGTGATTCCCAATAACGAGTGAGTGTAGTTAGTAAAGGTTTTCATAATAAAAATTTATAGTTTTTGAAGAATAAAAAAATTTTAAACAATGTCTTGGTTGAGGATATTATTAATATAAGTCAAAAGTTGTCACGCGTGAGAGGAAGTGAGCGTAAGTGATAGAATATTTTTTATTCGTGATATCTAGTTATTTAAAAATTTAAATAAGAAGGACGTCTACGGAAGGAGACTTTCAAACGTGAGCGTGAGTGAAAAAAAAATATTTTTGGTTTTTGCCTTAATATAAAAAATGAGAAAGAAAAAATCTCATTTTAAAATTTTTCGCGTAGTAAAGGTTTTAATAATAAAAATTTATAGTTTTTGAAAAAGAACAAAAAAATTAAAATAATGTCCAGGGTGATGAGGGTATTGTTAATTTTATTCTAAAGTTGTCACGCGTTGGAAGACTTGAGCGCGAGTGATACATTTTTTTTCTTCATGTGATTTAGTGATAACAACTTTAAATAATAAGAAGGTCTAGAAAAGAGGTTTCGCGCGTGAGAATGCTTGAGCGTGAGTGAAAAAAATATATTTTTTTTGCTTTAATATAAAAAGCATAATAAAGAAATAGCTTTGTACTTCTTCCGATAATTTTAAATTACTGTCTGTCACGCGTAAGAGATGGTGAGCGTGAGTGATACATCTTTGTTTCTTCGTGAAACTAAGTGATAAAAACTTTAAAGACGTTAAGAGGGATGCTTCCAAACTTTGACTCCAAAAATTTAAGTAAGAAGAAGGTCTAAGAAAGGAGTTTTTAGGCGTGAGGTTACGTGAGCGTGAATGAAAAAATATATTTTTTTTGCTTTAATATAAAAAGAATAATAAAGAAATAAGTTGTTAAATTTGTTCGACAATTTTAATTTACTGTCTGTCACGCGCAAGAGTTCGTGAGCGTGAGTGATACATTTTTTTTTCATCGCGACAGTTAGAGTTAAAAATCTTAAAGACACTTAGAGGAATGCTTCCAAAGTTTGATTCATTTCAATCGGTCATGCAGTTTTGTTGTAAAATTGCATGAAAATTTCCCACAGTGCGCTGGCGATATTTTTCTTCTAATTTTCTTTTTCATGTCATATTCATGGGCCTTTCAAATTTAAAGACAGAAAGCCCTTAATGCAAAATCCTTTGTTTAGTGTTAACCAAAAACTTTTATTGAATAAACAAATAATCGGCCTTGTTCTGTAAACCGAACGATTTGAAATCGCACGAATACAATAGAAATATTTTTCTATATTTTTTTTATTATTTAAGAAAATTATCGTGTTTGATTTTAAACGCGTCTGCAGGACCATTATTAATTTTTTGAGGATTCGGTTTACAGAACAGGGCCGAATATTTTATGCAGCGCCCTACCGGGCGAACTGCACTGGATGTCTTACAAGACATAAACAAATATGTATGTTGCTAATACTTTGGAAAATATTTATGTTGAGGTCATTAGAGTGTTAATAGAAGTCTTTGAACAACCAAATAATAATAAAAAAATTATATATTCGAGTATGGTTATTTTCAATTTAGTCGTCTTTTAATGTTAAAATTAAAATAAATAAAAAATTGGTTAAACGACTTTTTGTTTCTTTTTCCCCACCAGACGAAGACAAATGATTGGAAACAAATTGCTTGCCATTTCTATTTTGAGTCTTAAAAACCTACAAACTGGCGACACAATAATACAAGACAACAATTTTAATAAAACGACCAACAAAATGATGAATTTCTTTTTAAATTGGAAAGCAAATAAAATGAGAAAGCAAACCAACATTTTTCACACAAATTCATTTTAACACAAGAGCAAGAAATGGATTGAAAGGCTAGAAGACAAATTTTTGGCGCAAAAGGGTTAAGTCAGAGGAAGGAAAATAAGTATAAAGAATTTAAATAATTCAACATCCCATTCCCATGTGTAAAATTAAATGATTTAAAATAAAATTGCTCTATATATTGATGTTGTATAAACAAAGCTGCTGCAACACTTGCCAGAGGCAGGGAGGGAGGGAGGGAATGTTGCTGCTGCTCAAAGACTTTGTAGAAAGACTTCCATAGTTGCTCCTGCAAATTATCAGCCATAATGAAAAGTGATGTAATGCATAAAAAGAATTTTTATTTTATTTTTTTTTTTATTTCTATAGATTTTGTTCCTTTTGACTGACTGACAGTCATTTACATTGACGGTTTTGCAACACGCAAAACGCTTTTCTGTTTGTCTTCTTCTGCTTGAAAACGTACGCAACAAACTCTTTGAAAAGGGGTTGGCTGCTTGGTTGTCTGGTTGGTTGGCAATACATATTGATAAATTGTTCAATATTTAGCAACAGGCTTCAATGTTGCGGAAGTGCTTTTCTTGGGTGTGTAAGGGATGCGAGTGGACAACATTATTCGTTACACTTTATGGTTGTTGTTGTTGGCATTGTGGCTATTGTAAATTTTAATATCTTTGAAAGCAAATTATTTCTGCTTAATGTTGGCAAAGAAAGGAGATGACTTAAGAGGTTTGATTCTTTTTTTATTATTGACAATAAATAATAACACTATACAACACAGAATAAAGTAATAAAGTCAAATTGCTTTGTTATCGAACAAAGTATAGTGTTTCATAACACCGCACCACAAAACCTGGACATCGTACACCCTTTTGACAACCAATCAGCGCATCAGTTTCAAAATTGATACTCATGACTACAATGTTTTGCAACTTTGTAGCTGTACATGATATAACCTACTGCTTACGAAAGGTATACAAACTTTGTATTCATACATTTTGGAAACCAATCATATACTTGTAACCATTTTACAAAATATTATAGTTACTATGAAACCTTTGAATTTTAGCTAAATGATGCTTTAAGCATTTCTATGCAAAATTTTGCCAGACAAGTTTTTGTAGAACACTTTACCCCTCTAAATTTTCTCGGCAGGGGCCTTTTTTGTCCCTTTCGTAAAAAGTCTCAAATAAGTGCTTATCATAAGTTAATCAGGGCAATCATGAATAAAATTTCGCGAGGAATTTCTCCCTTTTCCAATTAGATTTTTTTTCCCTATTACTATTCATGATTGCCTTCAATATGTTCTATTGAAATCTTTGTTAAAAAATTCTACTGTAAGTCCCTCAATACTAGGAACCTTGCAATTTAACTTAAAGTCAAAACTTTAAATGCTCTTAAGGGTTAATTTTGTACTATTTCATGTTAGCATTTTTGGTATTAGTTTCGCGAAGTTTAATGTAAAATCCCACTGGTAACATTTTGTGGAATACGTTAACCCTCTAGCTCCTTTCCGTATGGGTCTTTTTTGACCCTTTAAGAAAAAAAATTTTATATGGGGATATAATAAAGCGTTAAAAATAATCCCCATACAATTCTATGAAGAGTCTCCGAATGATATAAAGCTCAAAATAAAGCTTATATAACAGATATTAATTTAAACTTGAAAAGCCGTAAAGGGTTAATTTCATTTTTATTTTGGCTTGCATTTTTTTTAGTTTTGATTTTGTGCAAAAGTTTTATTTAGAATCCTACGAAGAACATTTTTGTCGACCACTTTAATCTCCTCTAGCCCTGCGTATGAATTTTTCTATCGATTTAAAAGCTTAAAATGACAATTCTGTTCTGTTCTAGGTCTTAAATTCAAGTTAAAAAGCAGCAAGGAGTCAAAACTGGAAACCCGCCTAAGGGTTAATTTCATAATTATTTACAATTGGTGTTTAACACATTCACCGAACCAGATTTTATAGTATTAGTCTTAATTTAAAAAAAATACGCTGAATTTTGCTATTAGCGTATATACATTGTGACGGGTGTGACCCTGAAAAATTTAAAATTTTTCATTAAAATAAAGCGGATGCGGTTTCGAAGGATGTTAATATTAAAAACATTTAGACACGCAGGGAACATGAATTTTACTTAAAATTATCATCAGAAGGCTGTGACGGGTGTGACCATGATACTCAAGGGTTTTCTTTTAATTCAAAAATATAAAATTTTTTATTAATAAAGCGGTGCTCTTTCCAAGGATTGTAATATTAAGGCCATCAGAAGGCTGTGACGGGTGTGACCAAGGTTTTTCTTTTAATAAAAAAATATATAAAATTTTTAATTAAAAAGCGGTACTTTTTCCAAGGATGGTAATATTAACTCCATCAGAAGGCTGTGACGGGTGTGACCATAATACTCAAAGTTTTTCTTTTAATTGAAAAATATAAAATTTTTAATTAAAAAACGGTACGCTTCCCAAAGATGTTAATATTAAAAACATTTAGTAGTCGTTAGACACTCAAAGAAAATAATTTCTGCTAAGAATGGCCAACACATCGCTGTGGCGGGTGTGACCTCTTAAATTTCAGTTTTTACAGAATTATTACCTTAACAATATATTATTTAAAATTTTCCGTAGAACGCGTACAATAATATTGATGTTATAAATTGGTTAAAGTATTGCCTGAAAAGAACTAATATTTATTAAACAAAACTTATTCCGGCATACAACGGACACGTGTGACTTATTATGAAAATTCGACAAATTTTAAGAAATAATACTTTTTATTGCCTTCATTCGTATAATCACTCGTTTTGACTTCTATACTTTTGGCTTTGTCTGCTCTTTCGTTTTATTTCTTGATAAAATTTTCCTATTTTCTTCCAAGGACTCTTTATCCATCATAATTTTCTTAAAATTTCTTGCTTTTGCTGCCCCTTTTTCTATCTCCAAAGCTAAATGCAGTTCATATTTTTCTTTATATTCTTTAAGTTATTTCCTGGTTTTAACCTTTTCTATTTTTGACATTCATTTAAAAAATGGAGTGGTGTGACGGGTGTGACGAGATATTTCTCTTAAATAATTGCTACAAATATGGTGCACAAAATTTCATTATATTGTGGATTACGCTTGCTTTTGCTGAAAAGCATCAACTATTTATTATTCTTAATTTTTTTTCCGAAAATGTGACGATTGTGACTTCTTTATGTGACTTGTGTAACCCAGTGTGTCAACTCGAAGACAACCCAATGCAGCCGGATTTTTGATGGCACCAGGGATTATGAAAGAACCTCTTTAAATACTGAACGGAAGGTTACGTTTAATCTTCTTTGGTTCTTGTATTTGTTTAATGAACGCTGTGAATGAAAACTAGTAAATTTAGAGATATTCAAAACGCTTTCAATTTGATTTTTATCCTTTTTCCCTTGTCTGCTCTTTCGTTTCCGATAATTTTTTCCTTTTTCTTCCAATGATTCTTTATCCTACAGTCATCAGGTTTACTTTAAAGCTAAATGCAGTTCACATTTTTGTTTATATTATTGCTCCCCGTTTTATATTTTTGGCATCCGTTGGAAAAATAGCAGTTTGGCGTTAGCGTGACGGGTGTGACCTAATAATTCCCTTAACTAACATTAAAATATTAAAGTGCAGGTTCAATTAATTTAATTATATTCTGCCTTATCGTGGTTGCCTGCGACTAGGACACTATGGTCCTAGATTAAATAAATACTGCTGAAGTCTTCCTTAAACTATTACAACAAGAACGCAGTCAAAACACGCCAGTCACGTTACTTGCGTTTCCATTTTTTTTGTAGTTGAAAAGTGCAAGGTACTTATTATATGCAGTAAAAAATTGATTAAACTTTTGTAATTTTTACTGTGACGGGTGTGACCCAAAATTATAATATATCAATTAATCCACAATACTCGCATTATAAGACACAGTAGAAACTTTAACCAAAAAATCTATCAATTAATCGACAATACTCGCATTTTAAGATAAATTTGAAACTCCAACCAAAAATTTTTTATGTGACGGGTGTGACCCAACGTTTTAATATATCAATAAATGCACAATAATCGCATTATAAGACAAACAAAGTCTAAACTCCTGTTTTGTGCGTGGCATAGAAGGCAGCTGGGTCTAGTTTTAACTTTTCTTGCTTTTCTCAAAAAAATATCATCATTTCATAAGAATTGAAAAGTACTAAAGAAAAGTGATTAAAAATTATAACACATTTACAGCCTTATTTATACAAATTATTAAGGCTTTATAAAGGCTTAATAAGAAAAATTTTTTTTATGAGAACATGTTTTAAAACCCCTTTATAAAGCCTTAATAATTTTTATAAATAAGGCCGCTATATATTTATTATAATTTAAGAAAGATTTAAAAACTAGAAGGATTGTATATTAATTGCTTAGTTGTTTTTTCTTTGTGCTAAAACTTAATCAAAGACTAATTATTTTAGAATGCAAAATTAAATTAATAAGAAATTATTTCTTACTGAGAACAAAAAAAGTATATTAACTTTTCCATTTGTCCCCTGCCGTGCTTTGTATCCTTTTGTAAAAGTAAATTTTTTACTTAGAAATGCAAAATAGTCTATATACTTAAAAACAAAAAATTCCAAGATTAATTAAGGCAAAATACTCGTTAGAAATTAAAATATCTGCTGACATTATTTCAACAAATTTAGGCAAAAAAAAAAAAGGAAACAAACAAACTCATTCAAACAAATTTGTCTAATGAGATTTAAAACATATCCTTTCTTCTCTCTCCCTCCCCCTTTCCCCTTAAAGCCAACAAATGGAAAAAGTCAAAAAGCCAAAAAGAACCAATAAACGAAAATTAGAAAACTGAAATGACCGCCTTTCAACTCAGCCGATACTCTTGATAAAAAATGGTGATGAAAACATCAATTTTAGCTTTTACTCTTATTGTGAAAAATGGAAAGAAATTTTTTTGTCGGCTACTGGAATTACTAGAAAACGAAATAGAATTAGAAAATAAAGCTTGTAGCAAATCATTAATCATTTTTAATAAAAAAAAGAGGAGGAAGTAATTTCTTTTTTCTTTAACAAAAAAAAAATCAAAATGTCTTTAGTATATTTATTTGTTGAACAACAACATATTGACAGCATTATGTAATAGGCTCTATAGAATTTGTGGAAAATACATGTAAAGAAAATAACAAATTACTTTTTCCAATCACTTTGTTCTTATACTTACACACTTGCAATAAACTTTTTTTTTACTCTACAAAATTTTCCTCACATTACCATATATTTTTCCTGCCAGCAAAAGTTTAAAAGAAAAATCCATTAAATATATTTTAGTCCTGTTTGTTTTTTTCTGTTTTATTTTGTTTGTTCATGTGCTGCCATGTTGGGACTGTGTATTAAAAAGTCATACATTAATTTGTGCCACATTGGTGATTTCTTTTTTTTTTAATTTAAAGTAATAAGAAAACACTTTTTAGGCTTTTGCCGATTTGTGTCTAGACGACGTACAAGTTATTGCAATTAAAATAATTATTGAATGAAGCTTTAGAAAATGCTGAACAAATTATATAGTCTTAAAGAAATTGCCAAATTTCGTTGTAAAGAAAAAATTTTTATTAGCAACATGTTGCTAAGAAAGCCAAAGATTTTGTGCTAATGGCTAAAGTAGGGTTTATATGTAAAATTACCACAAAAAAAAAATTTAGGAAATTGCTACATTTCGCTTCAGAAAAAATTTGTGTATAGCAACATGTTGCTAAGACAGGCAAAGATTTTATGCTGTTGGCTAAAGCAGGTTTAATATGTAAAATTAGCAAAAAATTTTAGGTAGTTGTTAAATTTTGCTAAAGAAAAAAATTTTTTTATAGCAACATGTTGCTAAGCAAGCAAAAAATTTTATAAATTTAACAAACAAAATTCTAAGCAAACACAAAATTTTGTTTGAGAAAAAAATTTGTGTATAGCAACATGTTGCTAAGACAGCAAAAGATTTTATGCTGTTATCCAAAATAGGGTTTATATATAAAATTACCCAAAAATTTTGTAAGAAATAGCTAAATTTCGTTAAAAAATTTGTTTTTTTAGCAACATGTTGCTAAGAAAGCTAAATTTTTTTTATGGGTGTCCAAATGGAGTTTGTTTAGTTTGTACTTATTTTTATTTCACATTTACATAAAAACAAACAAGAAAACCTACTTACTAAAAATTATTTATTGTGTGGCAACATGTTGCAAAAAGTATTAAGCTAGAAAGTCATATGTCTATAATTAAAATATGTATATGTAAAAGAATTCCAACATAGCACAGAAAAGTAGGTTATATATGTATATAAAATTAATTAGAATTAGTTCTTCGCAGCATGTTGATAAAAAAAGGTTAAACTTTTAGCGGGTGACTAAAGTGAGTATGTTGAATTTGTGCTTATATTTATTTTACATTTACATAAAAACAATCTAAGAAAGGGTTTTTTTCTGTGTAGCAACATGATGCGAAAAGGATTATTTTCGAAAGTTACATAACGTGAAAATATTTGCAAAATAACTCCAACATAGTCCAGAAATTAGCTTAACAAATTTTTCGTTTAAGAAAAAAAGTTGCTTTTAGCAACATGTTGCTAAGAAATTTTGTTATTGCAAATGTACTTATTTTTGTTCCATACTTACGCAAAAAAAACATTTTTAATAGAAAATCATATATTGTGTAGCAACATGTTGCAACAAATATTATGTTAGAAAGTCACAAAATTAGAATATTTGCCAACTATTTCCAACATAGAACATAATAGTAGGTTCTGCTTATGTTAAATTATCTAAAGAATTTTAAGAAATTGCTAAGAAAAAAAATTGGTTTTTAGCAACATGTTGCTAAAAAATTAGCACCAGTCTACTCTCTTTCGAGAATATTTTTTTTTGCTTTTTACGCAAATAAATTCACCCTTCTAAACAAACTTTTGCTAGTAAAGCTCCTAGCAACATGTTGCAATACTGAAATATATTCCAAATGATATGTTTTGATAAAATTTCAGTTTTATACTCTAAAGCCTGGTACGCGGTTTAAAATTTCACATAAATAAATGTTGCTGAAGTAGTACTCCCTTCATTTTGGGAAAATCAAATGTATTTTAATGGAATTTGTTTCGACTGGCGTTTACAACAAACACTTGGGGATGTTTCTAGTAGAGATCGACCGAAGGCGTTTTTTTTGGCCGAAGCCGAAGCCGAACTTCGGCTAAAATCCTAAACTTCGGCCAAAACCGAAGCCGAAGCCGAATGTTTTAAATTTTAAAAATGATACTTGTTGTATATGAATTAGAAAAAAGTTTGCTTTCTTGAGATCACTGAAATAGCTGTAATATCTATTGGATACATAACAAGAAAAATAAAACTATTTTGCAATTTCTAGATTGCTTTTTAATATGATCACTCACAAGAACGTCCAAGTAAAAGAAAATAGAAAGCAACAGGGTTGTATTTCAAAGCAACCCTTTCAAAACGTTAAACACAATAGAAACTGTCGGCGAGCAACGACCAAAAATAATGTTATTTTTCAAGCTTGGAATGAAAAATATTCGGCTTCGGCTAATCGGCCGATTTTTGCCATAGGCCGAATGTTGGCCATCACCAATTTTTGGCCGAACGCCGAAGCCGATTAATCGGTCGAACTCTAGTTTCTAGTCATGTAAGGAATTGTAGCATATTTCCAAGGGATAGTTTATAATGCTTACATCTCTAATACTTCGTGTGCAACAAAAAAATGTTGCTCGAAATTTTTCACAAATTTGAACACAATATTTGGTTTTAATTTTGGCAAAATTTTGATTAAAAATAATTTAAGAAGTTAAAAAGTCTTATTTGTTGCTGCAACATGTTGCTATACATTGTTATGGTAAATGACATAATATTTGCAATAGAATTCCCACAAGCTACTCTCATCTTGTAAATTTCTATAAAATAGGAAATATTTTTTTTAATACGTGTTGCTACAACATGTTGCCATACATTGTTGTGCTAATTGACTTAACATTCCCACAAGTTACTCTCATGTTGCAAGTTTTAATAAAATAGAGAAATAATTTTTTTTTTTTTTTTGTAAATTGTTGATGTTATTTATATATTTTCCCAGCAACATGCTGCAAATAATTTGTATACAATTTTTTCTCAGCTATTTTGCAACTGGTTTTGTCTTGTTACATTTTCTAGTTACTGTGCTCTCAATATTATCTTTAAAAATTCTACTTTGCCATAATTTTTTGCTTTATTTGGACTTCACTTTTAGAAGTATTTTTTGTGTCTTTCTCCTGGTCAAGTTTTCTGTTTGTTTTTATAACAGCTTTATAACTATGAGCTCTTCCTCATCTTGGAAACTGCTGTTTTTTTCACAATATGTGTCCATGTGTGAGTGTGTGCAATTCTTGTCTAGGCTGAGATTCCCAGCAAAGGGCATTAGTATGACTGTGGCGCTCATATAACTCGCTTTAAATATTGTTTGCCTTTCTTTTTGCACACGCTTATTGGTTTCGATATGATGATTTTCTATTTATTTTTTCTCTTTTTGCAGCAAAAATCTCTTGACTTCTTTTTTTTATATAATTTTTCCGTCTACAGTCTTTCGAGTAGTTGCTATTTTAGTGGCTGCATATACGAATGGCTGATAAGTGCCAGACAGCGATTATGTAAATGAAAAATTTCCATTAAATTCATTGAATTTGTTTTCACTTGAGAGAAAAAAAGGCAATTTTTTTTCTGTTAGCTTAGTATAGTTTTGTCCGTTAAAGCCTTAGGAGTTGTAAATAAAAGCTTTTTAAGCTGATTTCATAGATTGCATCCCACATATGCCACATCCATTATATGATTATGAAAATAAAATTTGCCATAATTTGTTTGAATGACTGGCAAGATTTATCTCAAATACAAATATTATTTCATTATTAGGCTAAATTTTTGTTTGTAGCCCAAACTAACACAAATATTTAGTTAAAAAGTATTTGCATTTACCTTTTGCTCTAGTTTATGTTCTTGCTATTTTGTGAGTTGATGGAAAATATTTTTCATTTTACAAAGTCATCAAATAAACTTTTCTTGTCTTCATAGAATCAATTGTGTTAGATAAAGACTAATAATCAAAGTATGTTCCCAAGTAAATTTTTTATAAAACTTTTTTTACTGTTTTACTGTAAATGTATTTAACAACAAAGAATCGGTATTTGAAAAGAAAATCAAAGTTCGAACATATTTTTTTTTTCTTATATTGAAGACAAAAAAAGCTGCCGAGATAAAAAAGTACAGTGGCTGAAAAATTAATTGAATTAAAAATTTTTAAGCTGCACCGCAAAGCTTCAAGTTTTCTAGAAAAGCTTGACTTATCCCAAAGCTTCTCAAATTAACTGCTTAAATCTCTCACTTGAAGCTTGAAAGCTGTATATACTTAAATCTGAAAGGCAGTAATTTAGCTTTCAATCTTTAAGCTCTTTCTGCAAAAGAAACCAAACGAGAATTCTATCAAACAATATTATACATTATTATATATAACGGGAATTTTAAAGCTTTACTATACAGTGCAATCATGAATAAAATGAGAGCAATTATGAATAAAACTCAGAGAGCAATTTTTCCGGGGGAACAATTGCAACTAATAGCAAGTAATAGCGAAAACAAATAAATCTTAATTCGAAAAGGGAGAAATTTCTCGCGGAATTTTATTTACAATTGCCCTGAGTAGCGCGAGAAATTTCTCCCAATTCCAATTGTTTTTTTTTATTTTCCCTAGTAATTTGCTTTGGCAGTCATGAAAATTTTATTCCTTAGATAATAGATCAGCAGAAGATGATACGAATTGAATATAAAAAGCTTATTAGTAAGAAATTAGAAAGCTCGAAGCTTTGTCAGTGCTATAACATTATATCATTTGTTTTTAGATTTACAGCTTTGCATAATCTACTGAAAAAGTCGGCATTAAAAATGTTTGAAGTTTATAAATGTGAGCATTTTAATAAGTTGAGCTTTCTCTCTGAAATGGTAACTTTTGTGGAAAAAGAAATAATAAATTCGTTTGATGTGTTGTCTTGAGTGTGAAGTATCCCTTCGTCACTTCGACTTGTTTTAGAACACGGAGCAAGAGATTTGCAAGCTCTTAAAATGAAACTTAAAAATCGTTTGCAACAACATCAACAATCAATATAATATGAAATCATAAAACTTAAAATTAAGCTAAATAAAGTTGTATAGAATATATTTACTGATACACTAAAGCTTTTCCCATAAGCTTGTCTTCCTTAAAAGCTCCCCATATAACGCTTTAATTTTAAAAGCTCCTCAGAAATGTTGCTATTTATACACAAAAGCTTAAAGTTCATAAATTGCAAATAATTAAATGTTTTTTGGTAGCCGTAGCGTGAAAAGGGCCGACGACGAGCAAGGCTAGTTAAGTAGCTGAATTCTAACTTTAAACCTTTACATGAACACGAATGATAACAGTATCACGATGCTGGCATAATTAAAATTCTTCTCAATACCTCTTAGTTGCAAATATTTCCTTTAATGAAAAAATAGCCACGGAGCTGATTTCTAGCTGGTATGGACTGCATCTAGCTTTAAAGCTTTAAATCAGCTATGTCCAAACACACATACACTGATATTTACATTTGAGATAAACAGCTTTGAAAGCTCTCTTAAATTTGTTCTTGTTGCTTCGCAAAGTAAGAGCAAGCATTGTTAGCTGGTGTGTTGTGATTGTGGCTATTGTACTCTCGACGGTGTGAAAGCACAAAAGCAGTTTTGTAAAAGTTGGAACATTGTGCATATGGCTTGGACTTAGCTGCCTTAAAATTTCAAGTTTAAATGAAAGCGAATGAACGCTCACAGTTACAATAATGTTCTCATTGCTAGGCCTAGTGTTTTACTTACTATTTCGTTTCATGAAAAATCTCAATTGCTTCTTAAATTCCTTTTTCACACGTAATTTTTTTTCCACCACTGTACTTGTCTGTTAATATGTTGCACTTAAAACTTAAGTGCTTCTATTGTTATTTGCAATGTATATGAATTATGCTTGTAACGTGCATGTTGCAACACTGATATTATTAAACTTAAACGAAAGAAAGACGATGAGAGAAATATAAAATAAAAAGAAACAAGCAACAAAAAAATCAGACAACAAGACAAAATAATGTTAAGCACATGATGTTGGCCTCAAACGAATAAGTGGATAAATCAGCAACATGCAGCAAGTATGTGTTGTAGTAATTACACACTTAAACGTTTTTTTACCAAGACCGACGACTCGACAACAACAACAACAACATCAACAATATCAACAACATCTTTGGTTAATGGTGTTAATTGAAATTGTCTTTTAGCCATGTTTTTCTTAATATTTTCTGCTCATTTTTTTTCATACATATCTTGAGCACAATTTTATAGATATACTTTTATATGTTCAACAAGCTTTTTTGTTGTTGTCCTTGTTGTTGTTATTAATTTTAGTAACAAGCAAAAAAAAAATTGGTCCTGAATGTTATAAAAACATCTGTTCAATTGCTCATTTACTAACTTGACTTAGATTGTTGGTAACAGGCTGCCTGCCCGACTCCCTCTTTCTCCAACGCTCTCTGTCAGCCAACACTGGCTGTAGTAGTTCATACTGCAACTTCAATAAATTGTGGCCTCAAGGTATTTCTTTCATTCATTCATTCTTGCTGTTGCTGTTGCTGTTGTCGTTGCAGTTGTTTTCTTTTGTGTTTATTTATTTTATAATATTCATCATCAAATTGTATTGAAATTTAACCAAGTGTTATTGTATAGTTCGTTAGTTGCCTTTAAGCGTCAATACAACTAACGACGATACTACCAAGATGTCTCTGGGTAAATATAATTTTTATATGCTTGTCTACATGATTTTATATTTATAAGGCAGAGAAGCGACATCATCAATTGGTTTTTAGCTGCATGCTACACATGCTATCTGAAAATTTGTTTGTATCTATTTTCTAATATTTTAGAGTATAAGATAATATCGAGCAATAACTTCTAAAATAGCTTAAGCGACACATTTTTTGGTCTTCATTTTTTTTTTTTTGACGAAAATCAACTATTTACGATCGCATATAATCGATTTCGGTCAAAAAATTAAGTTTGAAAATTATATCGCTTAAGCTTTTTTGGCGGTTATGGCACGATATAGAAAATAATAGAACTTTTATCAAACCCATTAATTTATGGAATGTGTTTGGTAGACGAAAAAATAAGAAATGTGTTAATAGTACTTTTTTTTCATTTATGTTTATTTTATTAAAATATTTCAAATATTCTTTAAATAACCTAATTCTCTTTTGTTTTTCTTTGCAGGTAATAATTTCCAATTAATTTCCCTAAATTTAATGCTTGTGTCGGGTAAGACTTGTCGAAGAAAAATAACAGATATTATTTTTATAAAGCATTTAGCTTTTAACTTTTTTTATCCAAAATAAAACGAGTGATGCTGGCAGATGGAAGAAATCATGCACGTGTGTCGTTGCTTTTAAGGTTATGGTGAATTAGCATAGGAAACCTTGTAACCCTGCATATGCTCTTTAACCCTTAAATGTATGATATGTTATTTTGAATTGAAAAAGAATTTATGCCATAGAAATTCATGTATATAAAAAAATCTAGGCAATAATTTAAAATTTTTATTTTGATAGCAGTGGTATGTAGAATTTTGGCAACAATATGCATTGATATAGAACGACGAATTAAAAAATTTTCTGCAAAAATATTTTCCATGAATATAGCGAGCATCAAAGTCTATCTACACTAGCAGAAATCAGTTAAAACTAGAAATACGCATAAAAAGGAAGGCAAACAATTGCTTTTAACCATTTAACGTAAAATTTTGTATTTTAGATTGAAATAGAAAAATGTTCCCTTAAAATTAATTTAAACCATCTAGGCAATGATTTTGATCATTTATGTTGATAAAACAGCTTTGTAGAATTTTGGCAACAGTATGCATTAAAGGGTTAACGAGGATACAATGGCTTAAAATCTTTAACAAAAATTTGTCTCAGGTATAGCATCTGCTCAGCAGTTTTGTGCAAAATATTACTGGCAATATTTCTCTTTAGCATTCCAAGCCTCTTACTCTTTTCCGCAAGGGGTATTATTTTGTACTTTTTTAAAAGTGGCAAACATATCCTTTAACCCTCAAGCGTATGATATTTCATTACGAATTTTAAAAGAATTTTGGCAACAGTATGCGTTAAAGACTTAACCGGGATACAACGACTTTAAATATTTTACAAAAATATATCACATGTAGTTCTACGATTATTCCACGAATAAAATAAAGCCAGCAGCAATCAGACAAACCTTGAAATACGTTTAAAGGTTAATTGTGTATCTATTCACATTTGCATTTCAAGTATATCACCTGCTCAGTGGTTTTCTCTCTTTTTTGTAGTTTTAAAAATTGGGTAAAAAATTGCCTTTAACCCTCAAGCGTATGATATTTCATTACGAATTTGAAAAGAATTTTTCCTATAAAACTAATTTTAAAAATCTCGACAACAATTTCGAGATTTTATTAGATAAAAGTGGTATGTAGAGTTTTGGCAACATTATATATTAATTGCGTATCTGTTCACATTTGCATTTAAGGTATATGACCTGCCCAGCAGTTTTGTGTAAAATATTACCGGCAAAATATTTCTCTTTAGCATTCCAAGCCTCTTACTCTGCTCTGTATAGGTCGTTTTTGTATTTTTTAAAAAGTGGGCAATAAATTGCCTTTAACCCTTAGCCGCATGCTATTTCATTACGAGTTTAAAAATAATTTTTTTTATAAAAATAATTTAAAAAATCTCGGCAATAATTTCCAGCATTTATATAATAAAAGTGGTATGTGGAATTTTGGCAACAGTACGCTTTAAAGGCTTAACGGGGATACAACGATTTAAAATCTTTAACAAAAGCTATCCCATTGAATTCTACGATTAGTTTTTGAATAAAACTAACTCAAATTTTTCTTTTCCACCACCAGAAAGCAGTCAAAACTTAAAATACGCTTTAGGGTTAATTGCGCATCTGTTCACATTTGCATTTAAGGTATATGACCTGCCCAGCAGTTTTGTGTAAAATATTACCGGCAATATTTCTCTTTAGCATTCTAAGCCTCTTACTCTGCTCCGTATGGGCCTTTTTGGGTATATTTTATTAAGTGGACAAAAATTGTCTTTAACCCTCAAGCGTATGATATTTCATTACGAATTTCAAAACATTTTTTTCCTATAAAAATTATTTTAAAAATGCCGCCAATAATTTCCAGTATTTAATTAATAAAAATGGTATTTATAATTTTGGCAACAGTATGCGTTAAAAACTTTAGTGGTATACATAGACTTAAAATATTTTACAAAAATATATCCCATGCAATTCTACGATTAGTTCTGAAAATAAAACAAACCGAAAAATTCTTCTCCGCCACCAAAAATCAATCAAAACTTGAAATACGTTTTAGGGTTAATTGCGTGTCTATTCGCATTTGCATTTTAGGTATATGACCTGCTCAGCAGTTTTGTTTAAAATATTACCGGAAATATTTCTGTTTAAAATTCTAACCCTCGATCGTTTTTTCGTTTTAAAAAAGTGACTAAAAGCTTTTAAGCCTTAAATGTATAATTTTTTATTTTGAATTCAAAACAAAATTTTTATTTAGAAGTAACTTAAAAAATCTAAGCCATTATTTTTTAGTATTTGATTCGATAAAAGCGGTATGTAGAATTTTGGAAGCAATATGCATTAAAGGGGATGCTGTGTAAAATTCTAACCCTCCGTATGGGTCTTTGTTGCAACTTTTCGTAAAAGGCATTCAAGAAGTGCAACTAAATGGAGACTAGGCTAGGTTAGCTATTACTCGCTGCCAGTTTCATGGGAAACCGGCTTAGTTGGGTTCTGATTAGTCCCATTGTGCTGCCTGGGAGGCTGGGTTGTACAAATCAAATTTTTCTTCATCATCCCAATTACTCGGTATTAAAGCAAGCTCTTTGGTGTACGAATGCATTTATTCTTTTAATGTCACATGCCGATATCGTGTCTTCACCAACAAAAAAGCTTAAGCGACTTAATTTTCGAACTAAATTTTTTCACCAAAACCGATTATTTTGGATCATTACATTTTCGGCAAAAAAAAAAACGGGGGCCGAAAATGTTTAAATGCCTTAAGTTTTATTTAGCAGTTATAGCTCGATATCCTTGCAAGGTCCTGCGAAAAATGTTAAGCCGACTATAGTCGCTCTTTTATTAGCAAGAGCGGGGCAGTGTTGGAATAGATATTGGCACGAGTTAAAGTAATTTTTTTAGAAATATTTGCTATGAAAATATACTTCAGCTACTGAAATAAGTTTTAACATAAAATGCCTTAAAGGGTTAATTTTGTAGCTATTCAAAACTGTCGCTTGAATACCTTAGGAGTGGGAATTTAACAGGGGTCTAATTGACGCATTCGATCACGCTTTTTGCGCTTGAGACTATGGTATTCGATATCGAATCATATTATAGCGAATGCCATAATCTCAAACTGAAAAATGTGATCGAATCAGCTCGTTATCGAAAGCGACAATTGGACCCCAGGTTGGTTTTAATTTTTGGAAAACTTTGCAAGCCTGCTTTAAAATAATGTTACTGTCGGCCTTGTTCTGTAAGCCGATCGATTTGAAATCGCACGTTTTTAGAAAACTATTTTCGACAATAGCAAAAAAAAATTTTTTTTAAATTTATTATATAGACTCTCAAATATCATATCTGAAAGAAAATTATCAGGTCCGATTTTAAAACTCGGAATCGCTTTAACAGAACAGGGCCGTGAATTTGGAAAATTTTCATAAATTCCACTCTCTAAGGATTACGTTTGCCTTAAAATTCGTACCAGTTTATAGGATTTTGAGTTACAGCGCTGCAAAAAAGAATTTTAAATTAAAAAGAATTCATGTGCTTACTGTCAGTTTTCATTATGTAAGAGAGCTTTTAATTAATGGCTATTATCCAGCTCTGTTATACGAGTATTTTTTTTTAACCGTTTTTTTTTTTTTTGATTTTTGCCTTCTTGTACTCCATTTGTTTTAACTGATCATCGGTCTTATTAAAAGATCACCACCACCAAACACTAGAGTGTACTGGCATGTCAGCCAGTCAGTCAGTCTCTTTTGTTAATCTATAATATAAATCTAGATTAAGTTTTCTGGCTGGTTATAAATAATATTTTGCTGTAAAAATAAGGAGTTACAAGTTTGAAAAAAAAAGAAAAAAAATTACTGCGGTATCTTATAGAAACTCACATCCATAAATTCACACATACACACACACACACAACGACGAAGCAACCTTTATTTAACACACTGGAGTTAGAGCAGAAAAAAGAAGGCTGCTTTAAAATTTATGTAAATGTGCTTGTGTTATTTTAAATATGGCGTACGTAAATAATGTTGTACAGTTGCTGCGTGTGTACATCCGTTTCTTCCTGAACTTGTTTGTTTATGTTTTTTATTTTATTTTTTTTATATATTTTTTTTTAATAAAAAAATATATTGTAATTTTAGCCTACGTTAAAGTTAAATAGTAGTGAGCACTACCCCAAATGATCTGGTTTTGAAGTTAAAGCATAACATTTATTTATTTATTTAGTTGCCTTAACCGACTTAATTTAAAAAAAAAGAGAAAGAAGAAAAAAAAAATATAAATTTGTGTACAATATAATTTGAACCAACAGCAACAGACAAGTAACAACCACTACAACAACGATGTCAGCAAATTATGAAAAGATAAACTTCCATCTTCTGCACTTTGCCAACAACATAATGGTGAAATAATGAGACGTTTTTGCAAAGTTAAAACGAGCGCAAAGTAATGATGAAAGGAGCAAAATGATTAAAAAAAATGTATATACTTCAATTAAAAGCATTCAACACTATGCTTGCAACCAACACTTAAAACCAGGATCAACACATCAACTTATGGTCTTTTATGTTACAAAGGAAAATATAATCTGTGGTTGTTTCCCCGTTTTTTTTTTCAAAAACATCTGGGCTTGAAAGTTTGAATAGAAAATGAATTAAAATATTATGTATTACGTTGGGCATAAAGTTGGAATTCAGAATATTTGCCCATAAAAATGAAAGCAAGCACTCAATATCGAAGGAAATTTAAAAATATTTTAAACTATTTTGGATACCATTGTATGCCGAAATTTCCTACTACCGCGTATAACAATAAAAAATTTAATTATTTCTTTGTATGCAAAAAGCTCATATTTCTCTGAAAAATATTTATACTTCACTTTCTGTAAAAGAGGCTGTGTATGTTCGCAATTTTTTCTTAATAAAAAACGTGGCAAATATAATGGATGTTTTGGGAGTTTTTGAAACACATCTAGGAGCAAAGATAGAAAACTGTTGGAACTGGTTTTAAGCAAATAAAACATTATGAAAAGCTGTTCTGAAAATGTAAAAAATATATTTTGACTGTTAAGAGAATTTTTGCATTTCATTTAATTAATGTATTATTTTTTTGGGAGTTTTTAAACAATTTCTAGGAATGCAAATATAAAACTATTAAACACGTTTTTCAGAAATTAAAATTTTAAAAAGCTATTTTGCAGTCTAAAAAAATACTTTTAAGGTGTTTGGGGATTTTCTCATTTCATTTGGGAATTTATAAATTTAGCTGAGAAAATGTTTACCTGACTTTTAAGTGATAATCATGCCTTTCGAATTGAAAACAAACATCTCCCAGTAATAACATATATAAGTTCGCACATATATACAAAAATATGTTAGCCTCAATGAATTCGTAGGCTGGTAGACTGCTTCAAAAAATGTGGGGTCAGTACAGACATTTTAGGAGTTCTTGAAATATTTACTTTAAAAATGTTTTTGAGAATATTCAGTAATTAAAAGGTGTTCCAAATTCTAATAAATATTTTATTTTAGCTATTTGGGGATTTTGACATCGTTTTTAGGAATACATATATATGCACATGCATACTATGTATGTATGTATGTATTGTGTACATGTACTTATGTAAATGTTTTTACATATTGAAATTATGTAGTTTCGTTTTGGATTGAAAATTCCTTCGCCTTAAGACTTTTTTTAAGTACAGTGAAGTCGCGATAATGTGATAAATTAAAAACCGATGCTGTTTATTCTAACGATTTTGTTCACAATAGCGATTGCAAAAATATTTACCATCTTCGGGATTTCTTTTGTTCTACAAACTTGTTTGTTTTCACTTCCTTTATTTATTTTAAGTTGCTTTTTATAAGTCCATTACAAAGTTTTATTAAAAATTTCAACAGCTTTCTTAAATTTGGCTCTTTGCTATGTTTCTTCAGTTGGGGATTCTAAAAATTGCAATTTAATTTTTTGTGTTGTTCACTATTTAGAGCTTTATTCCCTATTAAGAGAGTTTATATAAAAAAATTCCGTTCACAATACTGAATTGTTCACTATAGAGGAAGTTCATATTACCACGAGTTCACTGTAATGACAGATATCCTGGAAGTTTTTAAAAAAATTTCTGGGAGTGAAGGAAAATTAAGTCTTAGAATTTTTAAAACTGTAGTAACGTTAGTAAATGCGTTTTTAGAGCATTAAAAATTTATTTTAAATTTTTGGGGATTTTGAAGCTATTTTTGGGAATTTTTAAATTTCGGTGGGGAAACATCTTAATATGTTTTATATGTTATTTATACTAATTTAACCTGAATAAGATAATTCTCACTAATAATATATGCTTAAACATGAACGTATCTGCTAATTTGTGTAGTTTGTAATTGCGTTTACAAAAGAAAGCTCGTGTTAGTTGCTTTAATTATGAAATCTTATAGAGGAATTCATTTTAAATAAAATCCACATGAACAGTAAAGAACAAATGTTAGGCTGTTGTTGAGGGCCGTAAAAGCAGCAAGTTACAATTACCAAAACTAAAAAAATACTAATATCTATCATGCTATACAAATTTAGAGCTGTACGATAACCTCAAACTGAACTGAAGGTATTATTACCAGCAATAACGTTACTACGAAAAAAAATTTTCGAATCTTAATTATTCAGAATTACCTTTTTTGCACTTATACCCCATTGCTTTTAAGCCCCACTTTAGGTATTTCCTTAGAAATCTCGCATTTTTTTTAAATCGGAAAATATTTTAGTTATTTTTGAGGACATATACGTATGTAATTGAAAAAGTTGGGAATATGAACAAGTTTTTCAGTTAAAAAAAAAAATAAAAATAAATATGTAATTAGCACTGTTGGTATTTTGGAGATTATAAATTATTATTTGGGAATTTCCTGATTTTGCTTGATGGTGTTAAAATTTTATTTTCAGTTACCTGCGAGCAAATGAAACAAAAATAAAAAAAATTTTAAGTAGTTTTGTTGGTATTTTGGAGATTATAAATTATTATTTGGGAATTTTATAATTTTGTTTGATGGTGTTAAAATTTTTTTTTCAGTTACCTGCGAGCAAATGAAAGAAAAATTAAAAAAATATTCACTTAGTTCTGTTGGTGTCCTGGAGATTATAAATTATTATTTGGGAATTTTATGATTTGGCTTGATGGTGTAAAAAATTTTTAAACTTCTCATTTAGTTTATCTTCCTTTTCTGTTTTTCTTTTAAATACATGTCTTTATTTCTGTATGTATATTATTATTTATTTCTTTTATACCAAAATATCGGCAGCTTCCACATTCCATATAAATAGTTTGCCTTGATTTGTATTTTACAACTCAATACTTTATTTTACTAGTTCATATGAAAAGCATCATGCTAAGGAATTTTGGCTCTAATATTGTAGTCATGATGAGGAGGATGATGATGACGATGAGAAGTATGATAATGAAGTAAAACAACAATTACTAGGCTAGTAAATGTAACTTTGCTTTAATATAGGAAAATAAAACGTTCCTTTTTTTTTTGCTGCTGTCATGCTGACTTTGCCCAGTGTCATGCGCTGATTATGATGAAGCAGCCTGTCATAATTAAACACTCGTTGCCTGTGCTTTTTCTAGTCAATTCCATAACGATGAACATATGTACATACATTTAAGTATTTTGAAATCCTTAGCAAATTCATGATTTTATCTAAAACAAATAAATTAAAGTTTTATGAGCAATTTTTATATTGCCAATAAAAATTATCTTGCACTTTTTATTAACAATGACTCTTGGTGGCAGATAATCGCTGTAAGCAATGGGGAAAGACATACTGAAAAGAAATAAAAAAAAATTGCAGAACCAACATTTGATTAATTTAAAAACTGCCCACCTTGATCCTGGCAACATAAAAATGAAAACCCACTCAATTTAAACATAAAAAATTAAACTACATACTTGTCAATTGTATTTGCTTTTTTTATTCACTGTTGGTTGTATTTTAACTTTATAAAAATCTATCAATATGTTTTATCATCATTTATTTCAAGTGGCATTAAAATATGTGGGGAAAATTTGTACTGGGGCAAAAAAAAAAGCAATTTTCGCCATAAAATGGTGGGTTGCTGGCTGCTAATACCTTTTTTCCGATTTTATTTCTGTCGTTTTTTGATTTATTTACATGACAAGCGGGTTAATTACAACATGTTGTGGTTTATACGGCTTGTTATTTTTATACTACCGCACACAGCAACCCAAAGAACCATATAAAAAAAAATCATCATCGTCATCATCATCAGCAACACATCGCACATCAGGGCAAAATAAATAAATAAAAAGAGTAGAAAAAAAGTAGCAGAAATTGGAAATAAAATATAAAAACCGAAAAACTATCTGCGATGTTTTATGATACCCAATAGCCGAAAAAACCTACGCTCATCGCTGTCGCTGCCAATGTGTGCGCATGGTGGTGCGCGCTAAAGTGATAAGACTTCTTTCTCCTTTACCCTATGTGTTGCTGATGTAAAATAAGTACATAATTCTTTTAGAGCAAACGTTGGTCACCGAACATACATATGTATACAAATCATTAGCCCAAAGAACTAGTTAACTGCAAAATACTTACAGTGTGCATTTTGCAATAATAACAGGGTTGCCATCATAACACGTTCATAGCAAATCGCAGTTTCTGGATTCTGTCATTCATTCTTGGATTGTGTCATTAATTGTTGGCTGCACTGTGCCTTGCTTTGCAGTGCTGCAGTATGGCAAAGCTTCATTTGCTCTAGCATGCACTTGCAGTAGCCCGAGAACCCAGCATCGCAAATGCTATTGGGTTGCTCGGAGCTACAGTGCTGGGGACTACAGTGAATCAAGTGTGCACCACTCGTTCGAACAATCACAGAATTCTACACGACGTTACCTTAAGACTAGTGACTCTGAAATTAAATTAAAAAAAATTTTTTTTTCCTAATAAATTTCTTTATAAGGGTCAACAATGGACCTTATTTTAATATTGCTTCCTGCAGTCCAAAAATTAAAGTAACGCCGAACTCACGAGTTATTGTTGAAAAAATATTTAAATATCAAGAAAATGAATTTCATAGCTATGCTATTTATTGCGCAATACAGGAGCTAGGACGTGATTTTCGTAACAAAAATAATCGGCACTATCACAGTTATAAATTTATTTTTGTTTTGATTTCTTTGTACTTAAAAACAGAGTACGAAAATAAGTGAAAAAATTAGTTTTTCGTTCTTTGAAGCGAGTGAAACAAAAACAATGAGAACGACTGCTCAATTTGTTTTTGTTTTGTTTATGCACATGAGCACAAACCAGAGAACACAACCGATCGGCTGTAAGCCGGCTAACAGCCGCCACCGGCCACAAACAATACATTAATTTAATCGCACGCCGCTAGAATAGAAAATAATGGGAAGTAAATGGAAACGTTTTGAAATATTTGCAGAGAATTTGACATAATTCACACATTTAATTTGTTTTATATAACTAAGCAGCATAGCTATAACTCTTCTTTTTTATAATATTTTGAAATAACTAAAATCTTATCACTTTTATGCGCACCTCTTCCAAAAGGGAAACCAATACAAAAAAATTGCAAACCAAGGCAAAAAAAAACAAAAAACTAACAAATAAACGAAAATTGTGAAATGCCAGCCAGGGCCAAGAAGCAGCCCAGTCATGCAGAGGGCTTTTAATATGTAACAGGGGAAAATAAAAATATTAAATCGAACAGCAAAAAATCATGTTCAAATTATGTTCAATGCTTGCTACACACACAGGAATCGTCAAGCACCGTGTGAGGGGGGAAATTGTTAGACAGGAACAGACAGAGGCAAGGTGTTCTCACATTTCAGAAACAAAAACAAAAGGAAAAGGAAAAGGAAAAAAAAGAGGACAACGCAAACTAATGTTACAAATTGTTGCAAATTAATCACGAGTAAGACAACAAAAATAACAACGTCTGAAGTAGAGGGAAATAAAACAACAACAACAACAACAACAACAACAACATAACAAGAGCGCCATATCAAACTAAATCCAGGCAACAGCACATAAATTTACTATCAGCCATCAGCACGCAATCTATTATTTTTTTTTTTTTGATATGTTGTTGGTGCTGTTGTTGTTGCTGTTGATTTTTATTTAGTTCTTTATGTTATGTTTCTATTTTACCTTGTTTTTTTTGCCAGCGCCAACCATTCTTTCCCCAAATAATTAATTTTTGTGGTTTTAATCAAATCAATACCAATTGGTTTTTCTTTACTATTTTTGGGTTATATTTTTTCTCCCTTTTTTTTTAGAATACACAATACTTTAATTTATTTTGACAGTAGCTGTAATTAGTTTTTGATGAAACACATAAAGGATGTGGGTTACGGAATAATGGAAGTAATGAATATATATTTTTTCTTTTTCTTTTACCTATTTGGGGATTTTTAATGCATGTTTTTGGGTCATAGGGGTCCTTTTTTTTTGGGGGGGGGGGGTTAAAAAAAACAGAATTATGTGATTTATTTATAAATGCAAATAAACTTTTAAAGGTAGATGTGCTTAGACAGCTTAAAGCTTACGAACTGATGCATTTAGGGCTGTTAAAAAAGTTGATTATAATTCTAAAGGACTCTTATTAAAAGTGAAATAATTAAATTTGCTCAGAAACTTAATGAAATAAATGCTGTTATACCTCACCGAAAATAATATAAAAAAATTACCAAACAATTTTGTGCGACCTTAGGCTTCCAAGGAAATCTTGAAGCAACAGAAACTTATATATCAGCACTACATGAGATCATGATATATCACCGAAAACAATATTAATAAAAATAAACACAAAATGTTGCAGCAAGATGTTGCTGAAACCGTAGAAAACTTATTTTTCAGCATTACGTGAGATCATTGCAGAAAAAAATTAAACAAGAAATGTTGTCTGCGAGGTAAATGTTGAAGCAACATGTTGCTGAAGCTTCATTTACTTACATATATATTTGAATATTACAGGAGAAATCTGGAAGAAATCCTGTAATTAAAAGTGAAAAAATAAGATTTGCTTAGAAAAATAAAAAATACTGGGACACATCACTGGAAATAATATTTAAAAAAATACCCTAAAATTTTTCGTAGAACTTTAAGCCTCGAGGTGAATGTTGAGTCAACATGTTGCTAAAATCTCAGTAACTTATATTTCAACATAATACGAGCTCAGGGGAAATATGCTTAAATTAAAAGTGAAATAAATAATAAAATTTGCTCAGAAACTGAATAAAAAATGCTGTGATACGGCACCGAAACAAAAAAATATTAAAGAAATTAAGAAGAAATGTTGCTAGAACCTTAAACCTTAAATTATTGTAGCAACATGCTGCTTATACCTTATTTTTTTTTTATTTATTTCCTCCATATAACAAGAATTAATGGGAAAAATTCTAAGCTTAAAGTGAAATAATTAAATTTAATGTCTTTGAACAAAATATTAAAAAAATTAATTAATAAATGTTGTTAGAACCTTAAGCTAAGACTTAAATGTTGTAGCATTTAATTTTTTGCTGCTACAGCCTCAGTAATTTATATTTCAATATAACAAGAGCTCATGGGAAATATTAATGGGTAAAATTCAATTTTATTAAGAAACTTAATAAAATAAACCTTGTGATACATCAGCGAGAATTATATAAAAAATAACCAGAAATTGTTCGTAGAACTTAAAGCTGCCAGACAAATGTAGAAGCAATATGTTGCTGTAACTTCACCAATTTATATTTCAACATTGCACGAAGTCATGGGAAAAATTATGAAATTAAAAGTGAAATAATAAAATTTTAATCAGAAACTTAATACCTTACCGTGAGTATTAAAGTAAATAACTAAGAAATGTTTGCAGAACCTTAAGCTGCGAGGAAATGGTTTAAGCAACATGCTGCTGAAACTCCATTAGCTTATATTTCAACCTATCAGGGGCTTTTGAAGAAGTTCTGAAATTATTATTTTCAATTAAATAAGTAAGTTTGCTCAAACACGTGCTACAAAAAATGCTGCCTTGCATCATCGAAAACCATATAAAAAATAACCAAGAAATGTTCCTAAGATAACTTTAGTGACGACAAAAATGCTGCAGCAACATGTTGCTAAAACATCAGTAACTGGCATATCAAATATTACACAGGTTCATAACAGAAATCCTGAATTTAAAAAGATTCTGGGCTAATGCAAGCAAAAGTTTTATGGAAGTAATTAAAAATTTAATCAAAATAATTAAACATTTAATTGAAATATTAAAAATGTAATTGATGCAATTGCTGTCTGTGTATTTCTCAAATAATTTTTCCATAAAATTTATTGTGAAATTCCAACAAACATTTGCAATTACAACAAGTATCAAAAAAAAATTTTTTTAACAATTCTTTCATTATTACAACAAAAATTGTTTGTTTTTCTATTTAAAGGAAACACGTCAGAAGCCTTCACTTACACATGCCGCAGCATTTGTGTTATTTGTTTCCATTTTGTTGTTGTTTTATTTTCTTTTCTTTTTTGATTATGGTGTTGGCTGTCAGTTATTGTGGTCGATTTAGAGGTTTTTCTTTTTGTTATTTCGTTTTTTATGTTTTTTTTTTAGTTTCAATATTTTAGACGTCCAAACGTACGTACGTTTGCCGGCTCAATAAAATGTTAAAACAAGGTGAAGGAGGTTGGAAGGCGTTTGAAGTTTTCAATTGTTGCTTCATACTCTTTATGGTGCATATAGTTTTTCATGTTTTCACAACTGGTGGAAAGTATGGGAGGTATTTTTTTTTTTTTTGGAGTATTGATGGCTGTTGATGGAGTAGTTTAGTTGAGGAGTGCATTTTCTATTTAGATCTGAGCCAAAATGCTAAAGGCATTATATATGTAAATAATTATTTTGAGTAAAAGCTCTTATATTGAGCCATAATCGACAAAAAAGCTTAAGAACATATTTTTTGAATTTGATTATTTACGATAGCAATTAGGCGATTTGCGCAAAAAATTAAATATGAAAATTAACTCGCTTAAGCTTTTTTTTTTGTGGTTCTGGCACCATATTATATTATGCGTAAAAGCTTTTGTGTATAGAACCATAACCGCCAAAAAAAAACTTAAGCGACATGTCTAGCCAAAATGCCGGATTTAACATTATATAAATAATTATTTTGACTAAAAGCTCTTATATTGAGCCATAATCGACAAAAAAGCTTAAGCGACATATTTCTTGAATTTGATTTTTTTTGACGCTAATATATTATTTACATTAGGAATTAAGCGATTTTTATAAAAAAAATTAATTTCGAAAATTAACTTGCTTGAGCTTTTTTTTGGCGGTTCTGTTACCATATTATATTATGAGTAAAAGCTTTTGTATATTGAACCACAACCGCCAAAAAAGCTTAAGCGACATGCATTTGTAACTTCCTTTTTTTTAAGAAAATGTGTTATTTACGTTTGTAAAAATTAAGCTCGAAAGCTGTAATGCTTAAGCTTTTTTTGCGGTTATGGCACGATATATCTGTTAATACAGCAAAGTTTGAAATTAAATTTGAACACTAGAAATAAGCCCAAATTTCATTTAATTGTAATACTTATGGGGAACTTCCCACCCCTTTTATCATAAATTCACACTTACCCTCATACCTAAATAAGAGCGGCAAGCGTCGTGTTAGCAGCAGGGTACGTATTTTCAGTACAATAAAAAAATATTTTCACATTTAAATGTACTGAAAATGCGTACCCTGCTGCTAACGCAACGCTTGCCGCTCTTATTTAGGTATGAGAGTTAAGCTTTCAAAGCTCCGGTATAAGTACTCTTGCTCTTGGCTGCTCGCTCTTTCAAACAACTGTTATTACGAAGATCAAACTCCAGAGCATGTGCTGAAGGACTGTGAAGCGTTATGCCACAGAAGATATAGCCAATTGGGCAAGCACCTATTAGAGGATTTGGGAACTGCCAACTCTGGACCCACTGGCAATCCTGAGATTCATCAGAAGAGTAGGTCGAGGATGAGCTGCTCTAGCACCTGGCAGGGGATATTATAGATCTACTTTGGTCGCACTGTACTGTGGCTTAATTCATTCATTCATTCAAATAGCAACAGGAAAGGAAAGAACAAATTTTCCACAATTTAGAAAAAAAAATCGAAATTTAATCGTTGCGCTTAAATTAGTGCGTTGCTAATTTAATTTAAATGCTACAGCTCACGACAACTCATTTTGGCTAGTTTGCTGTTGCTTTTGTCAAAAAATTTAATGACAAACATTTGACGTCAATCTCTATTTGGCGCTACGAATGTCATGAAAGCAATCAACATAATAAGCACTTGTATTGGATAACAATATCTATGCAAACATTCATACAAACATTTAGAATAACACTCGGGTAAATGCAGGCATGTGTAGCATAAAACGGAAGTAATAGAACCAAAAAAAAAGAACAAAAAAATTTAGTTAAAGACCGTTTGAGGAAAATGAACAACAAACAATTCCAATTGGTGTCCAGGTATGGTGTTGGTCTAGACTTACGAGGGAAAAATTTGTTGGAAACGGTGTTATGGTAAAACTCATCAGTGATTCAAGCCAAAACCTTTTGCTACCTTTTTAAAAGAATACAAGGCCATACCGGGCCTGGCCGGGCCAGACCAGGCAATTAATTAACAACACCAATTAACAAAATTAATTAATCACATAAACCTAAATGTTTTTCCCCGGACACTTTCAACAGAGTGCAGACTGCAAACATGTGCAACTAAAGTGTAAGTGTATGTGTGTGTCTCCGTGTGTGCGTAGGGTGTGTGTAGTGATACAAAATTTCTTGGCTATTTATCAAAAAAAAAAAAAAATTTTTTTTAAATCACAAAGCAGCTTATGTCTAGGCGTGTGCTGCTAAACTTTGTGTGATGAACTGCCACTGACCGTGATTTGTTGAGACGCCAGACATTTGCTGCTGCTCCACGTTAAACAGAATTAAGAACGGTGCTTCCGTGTTACTTACTAAATGAAGCTGTCACTTTAAATGTCAATTTGTTGTGCCTCGATTGCCTATATCTTTTTTTATGGTTTGTCTTTGAAATAGAAAAAAAAAATATTTAAGATTTATTTTTAACGCATTTCATGTGTTTCTTTTTTTAACTTTGAATTTAGTGAATAAATGTATTAAAAGCACCAGTACTTTAATAAAATTAGCAATGTAGGAAATTGTTTAAGGCGTTCGAGATAGTATTGAAGTCAATGAAATTTTGCAAATATAGAAAAAAAACTTAAAAATAAATCAGCTGGCTATAATAGTTTGTAATTTTTCGGTCAAAAGCTTTTACTTGATCTTTCATTTTATTTTATAGTGCCGACTTTTATTGAATATTAAGCAAATCCCCTTAAAAGCTCATCTGTTTAAATTAGCTAAAAAAGCTTTTAAAAAGCTTTTCACAAAAATCTATGCAAGGGCTATAAATGAGATATACATACATATGTGTGGACATGTATGTTGGGAAGAAACTTTTTTTGACAGCTTTCACAAAGGCAAGCTTTAAAAAGTTCATAAAAATTATTGTTTATTTTTTTTTGCCAATATGATTACTTTTGAAAGAGATCTTTGCAGTTTCTTGTGTGCTTGTCATAGCTGATTTAAAAAGTAAGAGTAAGCATTATTGTTGACGAGACCTGATTCGCTGTTGTGCTCTCGTCTGTGTGAAAGCACAAAAGCTCTTTTGTAAAAGAGGTTATTTAAAACTTGAAAATCCAGGTTTAAGTTATCAGACAGCTTTATAAAAAGTCAGATGCTAAAATTTCAAAATGGATTAATTTTTAAAAGCCTTAGCAATTTATGTTTAAAAGCTTTAAACCAGCTATGTACATACTCTCACAATTTCATTTGAGGTAAACAGCTTTGAAAGCTCTAAAATTTGTTATTGTTTCTTTGCAAAGAAGAGAACGCATAATTGTCACCGCGATCTGATTGGTTGTTGTGCTCTCTTGAGCTCTCGTCGGTGTAAAATCACAAAAGCTTTTTTGTAAAAGTTTGCACATTGTGCATATGGCTTGGACGTACCTGCTTTAAAAGCCTATTTCAAAAAAGTTCGATCATATTTTGTTTTGAAAGCTTCTAAAAAGTATTTTTAAATAACTTTATTAAAAGCTTTTACAAAACTTGTATTTTAGCCGATGATTTTTTCAAAAGAATGTGTTTCAAACAAAACTTAAAATATGTAAATTTTTTTAATTAAAAAGAGAGTCTGGAACGTTTTTTCCAGTTTCTTGTTTACAATAATTTTTTTTTTGCACTAAAAGCTTTTTGAGAAAACGAAAATTAAATCATATTTCAAATCTTAAAGGACTGATAACTAATAATTAAAAAAAATATTCGCAGAGTGGTGAAAGTACAGTTGAACCTTGATTATCCGTGTCGCACGGAATCGGACCAAGCACAGATAATCCAAAAACACGTTTAATAAAGGTTATATAAAAGCACAAACTATACATATTATTGTAAATAAAACATAAAATTTTAGTTTGTATTCAAACAAATTCTTTTTACACGGATAATAGATGTATAGCACGGTTAACAGAATTATATTAAATGGAAGCACTGATAATATACATAAAAACACGGTTAATGAAGATCAAGGAACAAAGTGACAGCATGCCGAATAATAGATGATAGAGGCTCAGATAATCGAGGTTCAACTGTACTTAAATTTAAAAAGAGAAATCTTGAAACAAGCTTAAATAATAGAGAGAGTTTTGAATATAAAGCCTTGAAGCGATTGTTTTTAACAAAAATAAGAAAGTTTTTTTTGAAAGAAACTTAGAAACTTTTAGCTTAGCCCAAAGAATTAGGGAAACTTGTGAACATAAAGCTTGGGAATTTTATTTTTTGACAAAATTAAAAGCTTTCTTTGAAAGGATCTTAGTAAGTTTCTTTATTTTTTTTTTTTTAATTAAAAGACATTGTTTTAAAGAAAGTAGAATGCGATATTTTTTCATAAAAGATTTTCAAGTGCTTTTAAAGTTTTTCCAAAATTTTCTTAGCAAAATATTTGCACGGTAAAGCTTTTTGATAAAAGGAAAATTTTAAAATTTTTCTGAACCTTAATGTTTGACTAAATTTTCGAAAAAATGTTTTATGATAAAAACTAAAAAAAAATGTTTTTAAATAGAAAAGCTCTAAAACTTTTTACTATGGATTTAGGAAACCTTGTGAACATAAAGCTGCGTATTTGATTAGTGTTTACAAAATTAAAAGCTTTTTTTGAAAGAAGCTTTGAAAGTTAAGGTGTTCCCAAAGAATTAGGGAAACTTGTGCACATAAACCTTTGGAATACTACTTTTTTAACTAAAAGCTTTCTTTGAAAAAACCTTTTCCCAAAAAATTAGGAAAACCTTGAAACATAAAGCTTTGCAATAATTTTTTTTTTAATTAAAAGCTTTCTCTTACTTTTTTATATGTATATTGGGTATTGAGTACTAGAATTTTTCTCCCATGAATTTAATTTTTTATTTATTATATGTTTTGGCTTTAACGGGGTCATACATATACCTATAGTATGTATACTTCAAACTTCACGGTTAAGAATTTGTTTTTAGTTTACAAATGCAAATTACTCAAATAATTTATTAAATTTTGTTTAATGTAAAACAAATTTGTCGCTAGAATTATTTCAAAATTTTATTTAATTTAAGTTGAATATTTGAGGCCCTCTGTTCCTCCTGAGAATCAAAAGAATTAATATATGTAAGTTGAATATGTATAATGCAAGCAAACGCTTAATTTATTTATTTTTTTTATTTGAGTGTTTGTTGTTGTTTACATCAAGATCTCTTCAAACCACTTCCATTTGTCTAAAGATACTTTGTATTATTATTTTTTTTCGTGATGCCAACTTATTTGGTTTCTATTTTAAATTAAATTTAAATCACCTATTTGACTTACATATATATAAAAAGTTTTTATTTTCAACCTCGCAGCATTTAGCAGCTTTATGTTAATTCTGTCACCATGGCGTTCCAGTATTTGTTTCCCTACATTAATATTTATTTTTGTTGCTTTCCCCTAATGGCTGGCTCGTAGTTTTGCTTGAATAAAGTTCTTTCTATGTACATATGTTGTATGTACAATAATTTGTATGTTTTCCAAATTGTTTCTTTACCTTATGTTTTTCCTTGGCTTTGAAGCGAAAATCTGGTACAATCAAATGAAAAGGGAAGAAAACTTAAGGAAATTTTTTTTTGCTAAATGAAAGTCAACAAATAGACATTATGGGATACATGTACGTACATACATATCGTTAACTTAATATAAAAAGGCCCTAACTCATTATTTTTTTGAAAACGAGTTTTTTGTATATTTCAATAGGTGAACATCTAATTTATCGGAAACATTCTAAAATCTCGATTGCAAAATATAATGAGTTAGGGCCTTTCTATAGGTATGTATTTATATATACATGTATATATAAACATATACACATAAATATGTATTAGAAAATCTAAAGATAAATATTCTAGTAGAATTAAATATAATGATACCGATGCCAAGTTCCCTGCTTTGCTAAAGATGCTTTGTATCACTCATTAAGAAATTAAATGACTTTAAATCTTCCGCTGGCAGAGAACTGAATTTCGAAAGACTATATATTTTTACGAAAAGATAATAACTCCGTCAATGCCGAGCTTTTTATCAGAGAACAACATAAAATAAATTCTTTGCTTTTCCTGAAGTTACAAAAATTTATAAAATACTTCAACTCTATGATATGTATATTTGTATTTTTGTTTTTTACTATTTATAAATTTAAAATTGCATCGCTTTAAAGCAGCAACGTCCAAGTCACAATGTGCAAACTTTTTTAAAAGAGCTTTTGTGCTTTCACAGCGACGAGAGCACACATCAGATATGGGCGCATAGTGTAGATATATGGCTTGGACGTACATAGCTGTCCAAAGCAAAGCACACTTTTACTTAAAGTCTTTTACTATATTTTTAATATTGTATACCCTATACAATTATTAATGAGCTTTTAAAGCTCATTTTGTGCTGCAACCATTTATTGCCTTATTATGATGTTTTTTAAATTCTTAAATTAGTGCACATTTTCCTTAAGCAATCCGCCAATAAATACGTTTATTTTCTACAATAAAATAAAATTATTTCACTTGAGGTGCGGCAATTTTGCTTGCAGAAAGTTTTACTTCGTAGGCGAGAGGCGGAAAGAAGAATAGCAAGAAGTACTGTCATAGTAATGTACTTTAAATTTGTTTTGTTCTCTCTTTCGTTACTTCAAACTTGAAGTTGGCTGTAGTTCGACATGCATATGTGTAAAGAAATTCTGTACTTTCGGGCGAACTAAAATGTAAGTTTACATAACAAAAAGGAATGCTTCATGAAAACTTTCAATAACTAATATATATAACATTTATGCACTCCTCTTCCCACCTCATTTTAGTTTGACTTACACCCTGTGTCCACAACACGAACGGTCGATTTGAGTAGATCATTTACATGAAAAGTACCAATTTTTTTTAGTGATTTTCTAGACGAGTCGACAACCCGGACAGTCGACTTTCCAAATTTATATGAAAGACAATCATTTTCTTGACTGATTAATCATTTTCTTGACTGATTTTCTTAAAAATTTTTCAGTCGAGTCTGACTTGTACAAACATTTATACTCTGTTTCCACAATTCAGGCAGTTGACTCGTGTAGAAAACTTTTATGAAAATCGCTCAAAGAAATGAGTGCTTTTCAAACAAATTTTCTACTCAAGTCAACCGTCCGTGTTGTGGAAACAAGGGGTTAGTTTATTATTTTATCCCCTCAGCCAATCGACTTGTCTAGAAAATCACTAAAAAATGTGCCTTTCATGTAAATTTTCTACTGAAGGGGACAGTCTCTGTTTAATGACAAGTTAACCCCTACAAGGCGAACGCTCGGCTTGAGTAGAACATTTATATGTAAAGCACTCATTCGTTTGAGCGAATTTAATACAAAATTTTTAGACAAATGTCGGCTGGCTGAATTATGGATACCGGGTGTAAGTTTATCAATTTCTAACATCAACATTCGGCGCCATGTGGCCTTCGGACGATCTTGTCCTCTACTACCATGCGCGTTCCAATGTGATATTTTTCGGAAGTTTTGCCTAACCATCTCCTTTTCATAATTTGCATTTTAATCGGGGTATCATTAGATCTACTCTATAAATCAGCATTGACGATTTAGTTTGACCAGAATTTATGTTTCTTAAAAAATTTTCATTTGGCGTTGGGAGATTTCCTGTTTTCCAGGTCGATGGTAGGCATGTCTCGCTTCTAAAAAGTAATGCAGATTTTTCGCCTGCATTAAATATCCGAAGTTTTCTGGCACTGAAGCCTGTTATTTATAATAGACGCCATACTTTTGTAAAGTGTTTTGTAGAGCGTTGTGGCCCTTCCATTATTACAGGCCGTCTGATCACCTTTTTTTATTAAGACTTTATTATCTCCCCTCTTCTCTAATCATTTGGTAGCTGCTCCTGGTGCCAGACTTGTGTCATAAAGGGGTATATAATTTCTTTCGTATTTGCAAACATTTGCGTGAATATAAATTTTAAATGAGTCAAAAGCACTTCCCTTAATTTTAGCAAACACTAAAAATTATGCTCTAATAGTAAGTTCTAAGCAGGGATGCTAAGGTGACTACTTTCGCACTCACGTCCATCTTAATTACCAAACAAAAAGTTCACATTATGGCCTTTAAGAGGCAGTTATATTTTACTAATTTTTGTTTATATGCACTCACGTGAGTTTAAGTTAAAACGCTCACGCTTTGACAAATCTTTTAATAAAGCTGAATTATTTATAACACATTTCTTTAACTATTTCACCTTAATAACCGAACATATTTGAAAAAAAATTAAGCACGCTGTCACTCAAAAATTAGGCTTATGGATACATGTAAACTGAATTTGCATAATTGCACGCACGCTCACGTGATTAGAATCTTTTACAACCTTTAATTTATTATGATCACAGGTATGCATGTTTGAATTTTATAAATCACTTGATCAAAGACCATCTCTTTTAAAAAATATTTATATATACATATTTATTGTTTCTTCTTATTGTTGCTGGCTTTAAAATTTGTTGCTGTCTTTTTTTTTTTTTTTTTTGAAGAAGTGATTTTACTGACAGAGATAAATGCCAAGTTTTATGTATATTTGTTGAGCTTGTAATTCATAAAACATGTCGGCAGATGTCAAAGATTTTAGTTCTTTAAATAATTCAACTCCTCTGGTTTGCAGCAATTTTTGAAGCACAAACATTTACAAACCAAAAAAAAAGGGTTTGTCTACAAAGTGCGTTCATTCACATACGAATTAATTTCAGTGTTTCAGTTTTATTTGAAAAAAAAGGGTGACAGAAGTCAAAGATCATTGTGATGCTCAAAATGAAGGAAAAGAGGGGTCATGCTGCTGCTGCTGGCTGGCTGGCACCCACCATAAAAGATAGAAGAAGAGATAGTGATTTTTATGGCACTTGAAATGGTGTGTGTGCGTGTGTGTGTGTGTGTGTTTCATACATTTATTTGAAGGGTGTGAATTTCAACGCATACTTTATATAGTCAGACACATAAATTAATAAAAAGAAAATTTAAATCTTTTTAACTAGAATTAAATTTGTGAAAACAATAACTTGAAATGTGTTTCAATCGCATTTACCCAAGTGCTTCCTTCTCAAGTGGTGAATCTGTTTAAAGTGTCATTTTGCATAAAAATAATCTTAGAAAGAAAAGACAAAAAAGGAAAATATTAACTGAAGAGTCAAGTACAGCTGACAGAGTTTTAGGATCAGCTGTGCAACTAACGGGCTGTCCCACAATGTCACCAGAAATCGCTCGATCGAGAACTTGTATTGCAAACAACAACAAATTTTCTAATGTCATTGTTGTTTGCAGTATAAGTTGTCGATCGAACTATTTCTGGTGGCATCGTAGGACAGGCCGAAAATCTAAACTTTTTGTTCAAAATAACCAAGCCTGTGCCCCTGTGTTTCTGTAACTTTTGAGAACTTCTCGCATCGAAAAAAATTAAATTGGTTGTCCTATTTTGCACAGGGATATTCATATAAAAACTTCAATAAATTTACAAAAATATCAACAAATATAATTTATATCTTACTCAACCTGTGTGTCATAGGATTATAACCATCTTTTCGAAGTGTTCTCACATTCCTTGCAGAAACGATGTACTGTAGTGGGTTGTTCAGGCAGAGTTTTTGAATTTCTCCCCTTTTTTAGGGTTGTAAATAGGACCCTATTGTTTTCCTTAATATTTCTGTTTGCCCGTCCGTCTGTCTGTCTGTGTCCGCATGTCACAGGCTGGATTACAGTAAGAGCTACGGACCTAAAATTTTTGCAGAACATGAAAAACTTTGGCCGTTACATTAGCAAATATATGACAGTTAACACTTACAGCGAGCAACGAAAAATATTGAAATTGTTATGCAGTATACTGACAATTATATCGTCATGTGAAAACTTAACTGTCCAATACGCCATTATAAACTATTGGATATTGGACACTTAAGTTCTCACATGACGATATGTAGACACTTTAAATTTTCAATGTTAGGGTACATATTTTTATGCAGGCCACACCAATTTACACTGAAATTTAAAAAATCAAAATTAAAGGGTATTCCATCAGTTAATGCAAATTTCACTATGTAATTTTAACAACTTGCACTATCTTGGAAATTTTCTAACACGCTAAATCAAAAAAATCCCAAAATTAAAAAAATTGCCAAATGAAAAATCTCCAAAATGAAAAAAGCGCTTAAATCAAAAATATCACCGAAAATAAAAAAAAATTGCTTTTATGCAAAAAGATCACCAAAAGTAAAATGGTTGCCAAAAAACTAAAAAAAAAATCGCCAAAAATTAAAAAAAAAACGTTAAAACTAGAAAAAATCGCTAAAATTAAAAATAGGTAATTGAAAAAACTTGAAAAAAAAATCCCCAAAAAACTTGAAAAAAAATCGCCAAAAACCGAAAAAAATCGTCGAAACCAAAAAAAAAAACCCAAACGAAGAAAAATCCCAAAAAAATCAGCAAAACGAAAAAATTACTGAAAACAAAAAAAAATTTGGCTTAAAAAGCGATACGAACCTTAGACCGTTCAAATTATAAATATACAAAAAAAAAATCGTTGAAACGAAAGAAAAAACGCCGAAACTATATAATGCGTCAATACAAAAAAAATCGCCAAAAACCGAAAAAAAATCGCCAAAACGAAAAAAGCGCTTAAATAAAAATATAACCAAAAATAAAATAAATAGCTACAATGCAAAACGAAAATTATTTTAACCAGCATAAAAATGTAATTTTCGGAACATATCCGTACCAAATATAACAAAACCGTTTCTGAATGGGTTAAAAAATATTCTGTATTTGACGCTGGTAATGTGGCTTTGCATTGGTGAAAGAATTTTCAAAATCGGTTAGCGGTTTAGGCGTGAAAGCGTCACAAACAAACCAACAAACAAATTTCACTTTCATATTTATAATATCGAGCCTTATTTTCGATTTTATCGTAAGCGACAAAAATTAAAATTTTCAGGAGAAGGGTTTCTTTTAAAATATTCAAATATCGTGCATTGTTAATTTTTGTCGCTTACGATAAAATCGAAAATAAGGCTCGATATGTTTTTGTACGTAAATTGTCGCTTACGATAAAATTGAACAGGCCGTATCTTAAAAGTTGTCAACAATTTTGCCATTTTGATAACTCTAAACTATAACTCAATAAAAAGTCTATTTTCGATAACATATCGCTTACGATAAAATATCGAAAATAAGGCTCGATATACATATGTAAGTAAGGTTTATCCTTTAAAAAGAAACGTTTATTTAGACTGTTTTTAGAAAGCCTTTTCTGCACCTGCCCGCACTTCATCAGAGCCGATGTTATTAACATCAACTATTTAACTTAAGTTTTTAATAAAATGGAATACGAGAATTTTTGTATATGTAATTATTCATTTACTCATCTACTATAGTTCATGAGGGCCTGCCAGCAGCTCGCAATATCTGAAACAGATAAACTTTTTTTAATTTTTTTCTAAGCTCTAGCTATTTAAAGCTTTTGAAATTTAATTTCCAAGTTTTATTTAATACTTGTACTTAACGCCCCCAGTAAATGAACTCAAATTGCAATCATTCAGTCAGTCCATGCTGTTTTTTTTTTTTGGTTCTACTGCATAAAAACATTTTGAATTGAGCATAAATCTGTAACCGGAGCTGAAGATGAGTTACAAAATGATGATGGTGATGATGATGGTGATGATGAAAATAATTAAGCCGGTATTTTTTTTTTGTTTGCCTCTTGCATCCTTAACATTTAAGGGATACGCTCGAGAAATAAAAACTGGTCGTACACTAAATCACTTCCCACGCATGTTTTGCTTTGGCAACTTTTGATTGTGACGCTTTAAACAAGTTTAAAACAAACGCCTACGAAAAATGCGAAAATCGAAAATTAAGAAAACTCACAAACAAGAAAATAAAGAAGTAAAGTAAAAACAAGAACTAAACTCTGGTCCTCATGGCAACAGTTCGACGACTGAACACCATCAATTTTATTTTAATGATTTTCTATGGGTTGATGGAAGGGAAGGGAAGGGAAACGTTAAAGATTTACACAAATTAGGGCTTAGTTGAAACTTTATAAAGCTCTTGAATATTTACTGGTTATTTAATCATGACCTGGCCCTACCTTGTTACGGGTATTTAGCTTTACTTTTAAGTAGAAGTTTGTTTATTTTTCTCTCAAGATATTTTATATTTTATTATTTTATTTATTATTTAATAACTGCTGTAGCATACGAGGGAGGTTCAAGAAATGCTAAAGTCTAGGTTTTTTTCTATAAAGAGAAATTTTTACTTTTGGTGTACTTCTCAGACAGCCTGCTGTATGTAAACTAGTAGAACAAGCATATATTTATTTCTGCTTTTATTCAATCAGCATATTTTAAAGCATTTTATTATTATGATTCTTTTTATATTTGTATCATTGAATATGCTGCTGCTGCTGCTGCTGCTAATGGTAAATAACTTGGTCGCTTAATGTTTTCATAAATTATTTAAAAATTTTTAGCTTTAGCTGATGTGTTCAGCAGAAAAACAGCTTGATGCTAAATGTTGATTTTGTTTTTGTTTTTTTTTTTTGTCAGTAAATTCCTTAACAACTTGTCTGCGTTCAAGCATATTTTGTGTTTAATAAAACCTTTGGTTAGAAATCAAATAAAAGGGCCTTTTGTTATTTAAACAAAAAGGACTGATCATTACAATGATCAGCAGCAGTGGCCTCAAGTCTACCAACGTACTTTATTGACTTCTAGCTGCCTCTCCTACTTTTAATAGGTGTTTTCTTTATAATTTTTTATATTTTTTTTGTAAATCTTTTTATTTGTCATTATCATTTGCATACATAAGTTTGTATGTTGGCTGGATTTACACACAAGCCCCAGTGCGTGGCTTTTTCGATTTTAAAATTTAAATTATTTATAACTATAGGTATGCTTAAAACTGGTTTCTGATTCTTTTGTAAATACCAGAGCGAGAGAAAAAAAATATTTCAAACCTTGACGCCTCTGTCTTGAAAGAAAATTAAAACTATTTCCTTGCATGTCTAAAGACATAAACTTGATTAAATTCCTGAGAGACTTTGTATGGAAAATTTAAATTTCAATTTTAATTTCATTTGCAAAGCCACAATTTTTATTTTAATTACAGTGGGCTAAAAACAGAAAGTGTACCAAGCATACCCACATTATTTATTTTTATAGTTAAGTATTAAAGAAAATGAGAGTTTCGGTATCCTATTGAATTAAGCGTTATAGATCTTAAAGCCCACAGAAAAATTAGTAGTGTTTTTTTTTTGTTACATAAAATTGCACTTGATTTATTATTTTTGGTGTGGCACGGTGTAAAGTTTTAGTATATCTAGCTAAAAATATCATGGTGACATTTAAACAACACGTTAACAGCAATTAGAATGAATCATAATGATCACAAATAACTTAAAGTGGAGTGAAAACTACAGCAACCACATCAGCTTGAGATCTGTAAGAACCCCAGCAGCACTTTATTTTTGAGAACTGCTTTACATGTAGTCCTTCGAACCGTATAGTGCTGCCAAATGCCAAAAACTGTGGCATAAATGTTAAAGCTTACTTGACTGTAAATTCAGTCTCAGCCTGCTAAAACACAGGAAGACATACAGCATATCAGGGTGGTGCCAAACCTTTTTTCCTACTTTTCCTTTTGTATTGAAAATAAACGTCAAATAATTTGTTTTAAAATATAAACAGTAGACTCCCGATAATTTGAAATTCTTGCAACCAACAAGACTTCAAATTACATATTAAAATTTTGAATGCTGATTTAGATGATAAAAAATTATCACTTGTGTCCGTTTTGAGGGCTTAAGGCATATTGCATATTTTTCTTTTGTATTAAAAAAAGAATGCCAAAAATTTGTTTTAAAATATAAACAGTAGATTCTGGTTAATTTGAAAATCAGGACAGGAAAAAATCGATTATTTTAGTTCCCAAAATTATTTGAGAAACGTGAGCAATTGGGTCACATTTAGGACCCTTCAGACTACCACACTAGTACGTGTGCTCTTCCATATTTTACCAAAATGACCACTAATCCTCCCAAGAAAATAGTGTTTTTTTAATCTATTTTATTGGCTCTACCAGACATATTTTTACCATCCTACTTTTATAATTTCATAAACTACATTTAAGGGCAATTTTTCCAAAAAAAAATATCTATTTCGATCCAATTCCAAGGATTTGGAATCCTAATCCATTTAGCGACTACTGTTAAATAGCTAACAGTGCTCTGTTATGTGCTTAACATGCTATGTTAGAAATTTGGGTGCCTGTCTCTGCTAGTTAAATTCGAATTACGGCCTGTCCCACGGTGTCACCAGAAATCGTTCGATCGAATGCTTACATTCAAAACAACAACAAATTTTATAATGTTATTGTTGTTTGCAATACAAGTTGCCGATCGAATGATTTCTGGTGACATCGTGGGACAGGCCGTTAATTTTCGCACACATTAAAAAAATTAGAATTTTTTTTAGTGATTAACTTGACTGTGCTTTTAACCAATGAACCTATAATTCTGATGCAAACTGAAAAAAAATCATCATATCAAAAAATTTTTCAAAAAAATTTGTCTTAAAATACAAACAGTAGACTCTCGATACTTTAAAATTTATACAACCAGGAAAAAATTTGATTAAAATTTTTAATGTTTATATCCTAGACTTAAATAATTATTTGAGTGACCAACTTGAATACAATTTGGATGAAAAGTGAGAAAAAATCCCCACCTGTGTCCGTCTTGAAGGCTAGAGGAGAACGATTTAGTATTTTTATTGTTTAAAAAAGGCGAACACAATCGCATTTTCAGGTCAAATTTTGGAGGATAGAAAAGCCAAACTTCAAATTATATGAGTAGAACTTCGCCGAGTAAACTGATTATTTTGCTTTTATTTTATTAATCACCCTTATTCCAGTTGTCGACATCGACGTCACTTTAACACAATACCAAAAAATTGGGGCGTGCTTACTAGCTCTCGAGAACAATTTTGTGCTACTAACAATATATTTCCGTGCCCTAATGTCTAGAAAATAGCATAAACCTGCCAACAGGATTCAGTTGTTTTTGAAAACAGGTGCACAAGCCCCAATTTTTTGGTATTGTGTTAAAGTGACGTCTATATCGACAACTGGAACAAGGGTGAATCTTTTACCTTATAGATCACACTACCTTAAAATAACGCAAATTACAGAGCGTAGAGGTGAAACAATTTAAAGTTATATCGTCTCGGCGATCTTGTTCCCATTCAAATAACTTGAAGTTGATACGGGGACCCAATTACTTGGTTTTGTTTCAATTTATTGAATATTCTTCCAGAGACGTCCTAGGCAACAGTTCAATTTATCGAAATATTAAAATCTATGAGTTTCATATTATCAAGAGCCCACTGTAATTAGTTCAATTATACACACATATTTCTACGAAATTTTTTTGGTGGTTTCCTTTTAGAAATAAATTAGAACAAGAATAAATTGAATTTAACCTGAACTGCTTAAACTACTTTCTCTCTATATTTCGCTCTCTCTCTCTCTCTCTCTCTGTCTACCTGTGTCTCTCTTACTGTCTCTCTCTCTCTCTCTCTCTGTCTGTTTCTATCTATCTGTCTCTCTGTAACTGGTTTAAAAAAAGTTCTGTACTGAAGTGCTAGAGAAGGCCAACTTCTTTGTTAACATATTTTTTTTATATTAATTTGAAATGACTAAATTACAAGAAGTTATCGAGAAATATTTGTTAAACACTTTTTATTATAAATTATTAAAAAAAATATATATAATAAAAATAAAAGCCATAAGACAAAGCTTCAAATTATGTAATTTTCCACTTCATTTTATTGGGTAATTTTCCAATATTAGTTTTTTCCATAACCCAACATTAACAATTTTATATAAATTTTTCGTACAGTTCATTATATGTAATGGCTCGATTTTTTTTTCTCTCCTCACATTATTTATTTATATTTATACGTGTTTATGAATATAAGATGTAGATATATTGACATTATAACGATTTGTCCAAGTTATTTCGCATCAAGTTGTTTGGTTGGTCGCCATCCGTTACGAGTGACACCAACAGTTGAATTATACGCCAAATTTTTAAATTCTCATTCCGTTTTGGTAAAAAAAAAATTAAAAAAAAAAACTACAAACAACACAGACTTTTGTCATGGCTAAAAAGTAACAGTAAGCCAACAATAAAAAGGCAACAAATGACCGAAAATATTATTTTTTTAAGCAAACAATACATACAAACGTACATCAGTGATTGACAATGAATCATGTTTTCGCTACTCATACTGACTCATAAAGTTTTAAATATAAGTGAGTAGACATCATTTAAAATCAACTACTCTGAGTTACTCATACTCACGATTGATTTATAAGTATAGGTTGAAATAAATATGAATGCGACATCAATATCATAGTAGATTCATAGATTCATAATTTCAGGAAAATACTTATACTATTCACATTGATTCACTTTATTTAACTCATGCCTGTGTCTTTATTTAAAAGTTTACTCTTAAAATAGTTTGCAAGTGGTATATGTAAATAGGGTTGTTTTTCAATTCCTGCAAGCAAAAAAAAAAACAAAAAAAGCAATAGAGAAACACATAACCTCATAATGAGAACTTTAATGTTGGTATGCGAAGTTCGCATTGTGAATCATACTTATTTTGCATCGTCCATAGACATTGAGTTAAGGAGAGTCGAAATTAACAACGTCATAAATGTTGCTAAGTATGAGTTCGATGCTCACTTCAAACTTTCGAGTGAATATGATTCATAGACAACAATGTAATAAGTATGAGTGCGCATAAGTACAAGAACGAATTCAACTCTACGCACTTTTCCACTACTCATTGCGGTTCTCTGATGTACATATGTACTTAAATATGTAAAAAATAAAAAATCTTAAGCAATCGCTAACAGCATCACTGGCATTTTGTCTGGTTAAGTTCCATATTGGGTATTGGCGGCAGGCATTTTGTTGTTAAACTCCACAATGCTCTTTAACAACAATAACTTGCCACCAGCAAAATATCTCCTAAAATTCCAATTGACATGATGCACTTTGTGTGACATGTTGCCTGATGAGGTGGACATTTTTAATAAAAAAAACAAATTCAAGTTGCAATTCAAATATTTTTTATTTCAATATCAGATTTAATCTTTTTTAACAGTAAACTGCTCGTTAGCCACCAAAAGCAATTAAATTGAGAAATCTCGTTTTTTTTTCAAAATGTTTAAATTTTTAACAATATATTTCAAGTTATTTTTAGCAAAAGAATAAAAAAAAATTTTCATTAAAGTTTTTATATAAAAAGTACTTTTGAATAAGAAGATTACAGGGCTGGCATTAACTTATCTCGACTTAGCTACAAAAATATAAAAAATACATCTTTATATATCTTTTCTACTGTACAAGGGTATATCACTGAACTCCTCCTAAACAGCTGGACCGATTTGAATGAATTTTTTCCATGCGCTTGGGTGGCGCCCATGGATGGTTTAGAATCTAAATCCGGGGACAGCCTGGATCTAAAACTTAAATGCAGGCTGTCCCCCGAGAGAACACCAAGAGTAATATATTCGCGTATGTGTATTAATTTGTATAAGAAGACGATTGATGTTTTGCACTCTAGTGGCAGTTTGGACAGGCTGGGTTTCGATTCACAAATCAGTCCGGCAGATGGCGCTACAAAGAATATCTAGGTTATTTATCTATACTGCAACTAAACGGCTGGATGGACTTGAAAACATTTTTGTGTATGCTAGTAAAATATATAACAAATACACCACATAATTTTCTTTTAAAATTTATTTTTATTAAAAATAATTTTAAAAAATTAGTTATTCTGAAAAGCATTTTTAAAATTTTTTTTTGCAATCAAATTTTAGAGGACCTAAAAATTCTTAAAAGTGTTTTAAAAAAAATTATTTAGCTTAACAAGAATTTGAAAAAAAATAAAATTTCTTTTGCAAAAAAAATTCATAGACTTTTTCTAAAAAAAAAAAAATTTAGCCAAAAATTAAGAAAAAAATATATCTAAAATAATAATTTTTCTTAAAGAAAAAAAAATAAAATTTAATAAAAAATAAACAATTAATATTACTATTACATACATAAAAAAAATTTATTAAAATTTTTCATCAAAAATATTTTTCATAAAAATTTAAAAAACCCTCTCTTTTGCAAAAAAAAAATTGCTTAATAATTAAAATTAAAAAAAAAATATTAACTTGTTTTAATCAAAAATATTTTTCATAAATATTAAAAAAATAGCTCTCATTTTCAAAAAAAAAAAATTAAATTAAAAAAAATTTTTTTTGGTAAAAATTTTTCAATATCATGTTGTTTCTCTTTTAAAAAAATATTTTAACCCAAAATTGGAAAAATATATTAGCAATATATTGTTTAACAAAAATAAAATGTCTTAAAAAATTAACCAACAAATCGAGCCATAACCGCTAAAATAGCTTAAGCCACACATTTTTTGGACTTCTTTTTTTTTTTGGCAAAAATCGACTATTTACGATCGCAAATAATCGATTTTGGTCAAAAACTTAAGTTTGAAAATTATGTCGCTTAAGCTATTTTGGCGGTAATGGCACGAAATGTTGCCATTATTTAAAAAAAAAAATTTTTAAACTTATTTTCATCAAAAATATTTTCCATAAAAATTAAAAAATTTCTCTTTTGCAAAAAAGTGTTAAGTACTCGTAATAAAAAAACACTTTTACAAAAAAAAAATGTTTGGTAATAAAAAAAATATTTTCCAATTTAATTTATTCTTTAAACAAAAATTGTTTTTAACCAAAAATTTAAAAAAAGATTTTTTTAATATTTTTTTTTTAAACAAAAATAGAATTTATAAAAAAAATAAAACAACAAATATTGCCATTATTTGGAAAAAAAATTTTACTTTTTTAAAATGGAATTTATTTAATTTTGCAAAAAAGTGTTAAGTAATTAAAAAAAATTTGCGAAAAAGTGTTTGGTAATTGAAAATATTTTTCAATTTAATTTAAGTTTTAAGAAACTGCCACAAAATATGATTTTAATAAATAATTTTTAGGTTAAAATAATAAAAATATTTTTTAAAAATTGCATGCAGAATTGTTGACCAATATTGATTTTGAGGAAAAATTTACATTCACCAGAGAATTGTCATACAAATTTTAATCGACATCTTTTGCCTGCCAACAGCACAAAATTCAATAGCCCAATTCACAATCTTGTGGAAATGGTCTTGCATCGTAGCATGTGCAAAATGTTGTAGTATATTGATACTAATAATATAATATATATCTTGAGTATAATATAATATATATCTTGAGTATTGGAAAGTAATTTTTTAATTTTTTTGGAGATTTTAAACGACAACTACATTCTAATATGTACTTCCAAATTTGGTATTATGACATTAAGTCATTTTTGCCAAGCCATAGCAATGATTTTGGTATTTTTTTGCTTTCAAGTTTATTTAACTGTCATTTTTAGTTTTTGCTGGTATGAGTTACACAAGCGACTGTTGGTTGGCTGCTGCTGCCATTCTTTGGTTAACAAATAAAACGCTGTCAAATATGTTGCAAATACGCACAGAATGACAAAAAAAGAAAAAGATTGAAATAATTGTTTAATGGTGATTGTCAACAAGTAAATCAATTTTATTTTGTATTTACTTTGAGTTAGTTCTCTCTCTTTAATTCTTATTTTTCGCAAAAAAAAAAAGAATTGTTAAAATTTTATAATTTGAAAAGTTGTGGTGTATTTATTTGAAAAACTTTATAAAACTAATTGGTTATACAAGTGAGTCAGTGAGTTCTGTAAAAGGCAACATTTTTTTTTTAAATTCAATTAATTTTAACTTTCAATTAGGAAATATATATGGGAATGGGTTGAAGTATTTTGTTGTTATAAAACAGTGTGACAGAAGGAAACTTTAAAAATATATATAAAGCTTAAATTAGACGTGACATAGCCATAATGCCATAGCCATAACCAAACCAAAATTCAATTGGTTTCTATGGTGAGAGTTATGGCGTCATGGCGAGTCACGTATAATCAAATACAGTGTTGCCCATACGTTTGGTTCGAACAGCTGTTTTCTATGGTTATTGTTATGACACGTCTGATTGAACATAAAGAATTTAACGACTGATTTGGGCAGAGGAGACCAAAAAAAAAAATACACCTTAGTCTAAGGGCATTATTTTATAAGCTCTGATAACTTTTTTATATATTTTGTTTTTGTAATTTAAAATTATTTCATATAAAATTCTTAAACGCTTAGGGTTGCGTTTTTTAAATAAGGCCCTAAATGACTATTTTACCAATTCCATTTAAATTCAATTCATTTTTAAAAGTTGCGTCTTTCATTTTTATCAACACCTAGTCATTAAATATTTAAATGCTGTTTAAACTTTTGTTTGTTATATTTTTTTTACATAAACAGCTGAAAGTTGCCGCTGTCATTTTAAGTGGGAGAGCGTTGCCATACTTCTGTTTTCATGATTTAAAATGGTGGAAATAACAGCTTTTTAATACACTTGAAATAATGATCTTTAATTAAATTAAAATTTGTTTAAATATGTTTGGCGAAAGATACTCTAAGTCTCCTCATTTTTGGAGAATGGGGTTGAAGTTCCCCTCTTTTCGAATTTTGGGTATATTTGTTAGAAATATTATTATGGAACAATTTAACCCTCTACGGACATATCTGGTCACTTTTGAAAAATGGGAGAAAAAGCTTAAAATGGGAGAAAAAGCTCCCTTAAAAGGGATTTTTCTTTTTTTTATAAAGGGAAGTACCACTCAGGCAATGAATGCCTGTGAATGCCTGCAACTATTACTAGGTGTTACCTTCTTTAGGAAAGGGATAGTGAAAGAGAAGACAGGTGATGAAAGAAGAGACAGAGAAAAGCTTCATTCTATTACAACTCTGCTTTTTGCACGTTTTTAATAATGCAGTGTTGCAGCGCCTCTGGTGTTAAATAGGGCGTATTAATTTTCTTAAATGCTCTTAAAATGTTCTGCAAAATTAATCGCCTTAGAAGAATTCTTCTATAATTTTGTATGTAAAAAGCTACTAGGAAAATTTTTACAGACAATCTTAACCCTCTAACTGTTCTCCATAGCGGTCATAAATGACATATTATGGGCGTAAATGTTCCCCAAAAATACTCGCCACACAACTCTGCTTCAATTCTCAAAGTACAAAAAAGCTGGAAATTAAGCTTAAAGAACAAAAATCATTTGGGGTCAGAGAAACAGTTGAGGGTTAACGTCTTACTTCTCCATGCTAGCATTTAAGGTGTAAATTATTTTCTTTGAATGTATGCAAAATCCTAAAGAGAAAATTTTTGTAGAACTTTATAACCCTCTAAATGTTCTTCTTATAAGCTTTTTTGGTCTTTTTTTTTAAGGGCCAAAAAGCACCTTTAAAAGATGATATCACGGGTCACAATTATATACACAAATATTGCCATGAAATTGGACTGTGATTTCTGGAATATGCAAAAGCTCTAAATTGAATTTAAACTCCAAAAATTAGTCTCAAGTTCAAATATGCACGTTTAAGGGTTAATTTTCTGACTCATGTGTTGTGCTTGTATTTTAAGCACAGAATTTGTTCGCCAGTTTTATGGAAAATCCTGCGAGGAAGATTTTGGTGGAACATCTCAGCACTCTGATTCCTTTTCCCATGGTTCCTTCTAGTTAGTTTCGTTAAAAAAGAGATACTAATATGGTACAGGCCCTATGCTCCTTATAAGGACCCAAAGTAACCAATACATAATATATGTAATAGGGGTTATAATGGGTTAAAATGTACTATAAGAATATAACTATATAAATATAAAGCTTTTGTTCAGCTTAAACGCCGCTGCCTTTAAATTGATACCTTGTTGCCCCTCAAATCCATATAACTTCCAGGCTTACACAATCCTTGTATGAGTTTAACACATTCTTGCAGTGCTAGGACGTTGCCAGATCGATTGATTAACACTTCAGTTTAGGGACACAATTTAAAGCTTTTAAGCTTAAAAATCTTAAAACTTGACTATAACCTATTTAAAGTTCAACAACACTATCATAATTTTTTTTAATTTCTCTAAATACTTTTGAATTTCATTTAAAGCCAAATTTTTGTGTTGCTGTTGTTGTTGTTGTAATTTTTCACATTTTCATTATAATTTTCATTTGAATTTTTTTGTGTCTTTGTCTTTATTTTATATATATATTTTTTTTCTATATTTTCCTGCTATCTGAGGGTGGCAGTCTTTGTAGGGTGTTTGATTGCAAAGAAACAAAAAAACAGTAACAACAATAATGCATTTCTTAATGTCTGTCTGTCCGTCTGTCCGTCTATGCATTGTTGAAATGACAATACGATGATATATATTCTTTTGATATTCTTTTTGTCTTATTTGTGTGTTTTTTTTTCAAAGATTCTTTTTTTTTGTAACAAACATGTTGCTAAAAGATATAAAAGTATCTTTTTGTTTTTGTTTCATACAGTTGGCGTCGGTCGCTGTTGTTGCTATTGCTATTGCTGTTGCTGGTGGGGGAGCAGAAAAGGTCTTTGGCCTTAAAGAATTACAAATAAGAAACACTTAAAAATAAAATAAAATTACGTCTAGTAATATAGAAAGGGAAATGACATAATTTCTTACGTGTTTGCACAGCAAAGAATATGTTGTTCAGAGATAAAAGTCAAAAGAATTGTAGAAAGAAAAAGCATGTGATTATTTTTTTTTTTTAATTTTAATTTAATTTTTTTTTGGTTGGTATTTATATTTTACCTCAAAGAAACCTTTGCTTATCTCATTTTGTTTGTTAACAAAAATAGCAAAAATAACAAAAAATGCTTTATCGGAAGTGTGCTTGTTTCGCGAAGTGCAGTTTTCTTTTGATTTTAATAAAAAAAAATTTGTTTAACGCAAATGTTATCTATGTTATACAAGTTATTGAAGTGCAACTGAATATTCGAAATTCTTTTAATTTATATACATATATATATTTTTAATCAATCAATATATTAACAGGGAGCAGCAGGTTTACTTCCATCACTTGATTGGTTTAAGTGCCAGCTTGCTATTTGCCAGCAAACAATTATTATCATGAGATTCCTTTTTAATTCCCATCCTGTTTCCTTTACATAAAGCAAAAGAAACAATAATCGACCTAAGATCGAATATTTTATTTAATTTTGAAAAATTCTTGCCCCAATATTTTCCTAATGATATTGTTTATTTACTATTTTTATATAAGTACAGTAGTTTCCTCTTAATTAAACTCCAGGGAATTAATTCATACAAAAATCCCTCGATTTATTTCGTTAAGCATATAACAGAGTACCGCATAAATTATTTCAATGGCTTCAAAAACCACACATTAAAAAAAAACAATTAAGTGGAAATTACTGTAATTATATCAGGAGTTCGTAATAATCTTAAGAACAAGAGTTGTATTATTTTTTCAATAAGTACCTCTGCTTTTCCCCATAATATTAATGGTTTACATAATTTGTATATGTACAGTAGTCTCCCCTTAATTGATGCTAATTGGTTGATTTACCCGCTCAATTGATACAAAAATCTTGTCATTCCATTGTGGAAACAATTATTAGAGAATATTAAAGATTTACCAGGTTGCAAAAATCATACATACCGAAAAATAAATTTAGGGGATATTACTGTACATATTTGTATTAATAGTTTGCAATTATGTTATGATTATTGGTTATAATTTGTTTATGACTGAGCTCTTATTTTCCCCATGATATTAATTGTTTATAAAACTAGTATATGTCTACAGTAGTTTCCCCTTAATTGCTGCCCGGTTAAATAATTTACCCGCTTAATTATTACAAAATTCTTGTTATTTCGTTGTTGACTAAATCATTAGAGAATATTAAAGATTTACCAGGTTCCAAAAATCTTACATTCAAGAATATCCATTTAGCGGATATTACTGTATTTATATTTAGTATTCTTTGTGATCTAATAATTATGGGCTACCGTTTTCTTATAAATACTTATCTCGTATTTACCCAATGATATTAATTGTTTATAAAATTTGTATATGTCTACAGTAGTCTACCCTTAACTGATGCCGTTAATTGATTTACCCGCTTAATTAAATGGTGATGAATCAATTACACAGTGCAACAAGAAAACTCAGCCTCAACATATTCAATGGAAAATGAAAGTATACCATTAAGTAAACAGAATTGCAAAAGGGTTTCAATATTGATAATTTCTTTATATTTGATAAAGCCTATACAGCCCACCATACTCGTATGTTGAAATAAAGGAAAAAATATATTTTTCCACGTTGGATTCTATGCAACAATAAGTACGGACAATTATATTCCATTAAATATTTTTATATGTTTATAGGTTTTTTTTATCAATTTTCACTCCTAGGGCAAAAAATGGCCCAACTTCAAGAGGCCACAAAAATTTAATTCGAGCTAACTTTTCAAAACTCTGTGGTAGTTCTGTTTACTTAATGCCCTCATTTCCCATTACAATTACTGAGGCTGGTGGCGATGACCCGAAATTTGTTGAACAGTGTTATTACAGAAAGTGACAGATTTACCAGGTTTCAAAAATCATACATTTAAAAAATCAACTAGGCGGAAATTACTGTATTTATATTTGGAGTTCGTAATTGTGTTATTAATATAGGTTATCACTTTTGATTCTTATTTTTGCAATAATATTAATTGTTTATTAAATTTGTATATACAGTACAGTAGTCTCCCCTTATTTGATGCCCGTTTAATTCAATAATTGATAAATAAAAAAGTTTGTTAATTGTGTTGGTGGATTATTAATATGGAAACGAATAAATGATTTACCCTTTTGATGACATCAAAAATGATACAGTTTTAAAAAATTCAATTAAGTGGAAACTACTGTATGTATATTTAAGGTTTTTAGTTAATGTGTGAGTGTTGGAGAATGCCATTCGCCCTTTTACGCTATTTTTAAACTTTATATAAAAAATACAGAGTGTTATATAAGGCAAATATAATTAAATAAAATTTATAACAAATTAATCATAGCAATTGATACGAGTAGAACGAACGTACACCTACTATATATATACTATGTATATTTACGATCGCAGGTTATCGTAGGTCATAAAATAAATAACAACCAAAAAAAATTTGCTTTCTTATAAAGCTTTAATGAAAATATTCACAAATATCGTACCCAATCTATATATAGACTAGATTATAATAATATAATTTCAAACAGAAGATGTTTCATATTCTTCTCCTAAAATATATTATTATGAGCAATAGTTTAAAAGTTTATTAGGAATCGCTCTTGCTTTATATAAACTATATTTCTCTGAGTCATAGCATATACATACACTAACAATAATTTTGTGGCAAAAAGCAAAAAGCGCTTAAGTCGAGATAAGCTATTTTTGAGTTTATGATACCAATGTAATCTTAATACTAAATAGTATCCCTTGAGAAAATTTCAAATGTTTCGTAGGTTTCTTTTAGGAACTTATAGCGCAATAACTTGATGCTTGGCTTATTTCGACTGGCAATCTTATTTGGAATAATATATCTGTGGCAATAAGGAAAAAGTGCTTAAGTCGAGATAAGTTGATTTTGATTTAATGGTAGCTCTGTAATCTGCATATTCGAAAGTACACCTATGCAAAATCTGAATTAATTTGTGTGATTTTTAAGGAAGTTATAGAGCTATGACTTGCAAATTATTTTTTTAGACTTCTAATCTCATTTGGAATAATAGCTTAACTGAGGTTATACTTTGATATATTTCAACTTAATGTATTGGTTATAATGTGTAGAATGATGTTTGCTTAAAAAAAATTAAGGTTAACAGAGAACTTTCCAATTTAACAGTTAAAGAAATAAATTAAAAAAAAGAAGAGAGGTGTCTTAGGACACGCGGTTATAGCTATGCTGCTTAGCTATGTGAAACAAACTTAATGCGTTAAATAACAATGCAATAAAATTGTGTTATATGATGGAGTCAAATTCGCCGCAAATATTTCAAAACGTTTCTATTATTTTCTTCTCTAACGGCGTACAATTAAAGGCTCAATCAGACGTGCCATAAACATAAGCATAGAAAACAGCCATTCGAATCAAACTACTGATTATAGTGGACTCGCCATAACGCCATAACTCTCACCGTAGAAACCAATTGAATTTTGGTTTGGTTATGGCTATGGCATTATGGCTATGTCACGTATAATTTAAGCTTAAATAAGTGTAATGTTTGTGGCTGGTGACGGGTGTTAGTTTGCTTACAACTGATCGGCTCATTTGTTTGGTTTGTGATCATGTGGAAAAACAAAGAAAAAACAAATTGAAGAATCGTTCTCATTGTTTTTGTTTCACTCACCTCAAAGCATGAAACAAAACAAAATCAAACAATTTGTTTCATTAATTTTCGTATTCTGGTTGTAAGTACAAAGAAATCAAAACAAAAATAAATTTATAGCTGTAATAGTGTCGATTATTTTTGTAACGAAAATCACGTCCTAACTCCTGTATCGCCCAATAAATAGCAAAGCTATAAAAAGTGCTCTCCTGCAAAACAGGAAAATATGACTTAAGCACTTTTTCGAAAGTAACGAAAGTAAACATCAATTAAACTGTATAATAAATATATTTCTGGACTTCAAAATTTAAAAGTCATCTCCTACAAAATAAAATAAAAATATGACTTAAGCTCTTTTATTTCCTGGGAAATATTTGTTTAAGCAGCTCTGCAGCGTCTTGAGTAAATTTGTGCATCTAATAGTTGTGTTTGCTCCAATTAAATTGTTTGTTTTTTTTGCTGTTGACTTTTAACAGCTTATCAGTATGAAAAAAAAACGTTAATTGAAAACAAAAGCAAAAAGCAATAATGTTTTTTAAATTATGTATTTAACTAAAATGCTTTACAATACGTTTTAATGAATTTGTTAACGCTTACGCAATTAATTCGGTGAAATTATTTTCGTTTCTAGATAACTTTCAATTTTTATATATATTGTACTTTTATCTTATCTCTTAATTTATTTTCTGGTGCAAGAGAATGAAAAGAAATATACTCGTAGTAATCGTAAAAGAAAAACAACTAGTAAGTCCTAGTTTACACTATGCAAGCCATATTGTTAAGCGGATTAGTTTGTTAGGACAGTGAGACGAGGGGAAATGAAAATTATCTGTTACCCTCGTCTCTCTCCCACAAACTAATCAGCTTAGCAATAAGACTTGCATAGTGTAAAGGACTAACAAAGGTTGCACTACACTCTTCCTCAGAAAAGAAAAATTAAGTCACGATGTAGAAGATAAAAATTATCTTTCTACAATTTAAATAGAAATAAAAATTTAAAAGTTTGTGTACTTTTGTCACACGAATAACGCTTTCTTTCGCCATCTAAAGACAGGCACTTAAATTGGCGAACAAACGCTTTCTTTTTCGACATCCTAAGACAGGAAGTTGCATTTTGATTTGAGAGAAATATGAAAATTTTTCAAACCATTTTCGTTGATAAAACTGTACAACCAAATCAAGCTTCAGCTAAAATACTAAAGTTCTGGCATCCGTTTCTTGCAGGAAAAAAATACATGCGGAACATTTTTATGCCCGATATTGAACTTCTAACTCTTTTCTGTGTGGGTCGTTTTTATCACATTCGAAAAAGTTTGGTAAAACGGGTTAAAATATTTTACACAATTGTTCGCCACAAAACTCTATTCAATTCTACTTATCGCTCGTTTATGGATGGCAACTAGACTTTAATTGCGTTGCCACTTGCCAACTGACAACTAACAGCTGTTGACTTAACTGCCAAATATGGCGTTTAGTTAGTTGCTGCATTGTTTTTTATTTAAAAATGTGCTAAAAATTAAATATAAGTAACATTTTCAATTCACATACAACTCAATGAAGTTTTGTAACCATAGTCTTCTCTCAGTATAGAAATTTTTAATTATTTTAAAAACATGTCTTCTGAGATATTACTTTGTGACTATAAAGCAGCGATATGTGTGTATGTATGTTTAGGAATTTTAAATTTAGCTGGAATGTTATCGCTGTTGTTTTTTTAATATTTATGTAACTATCAGAAACATTAGATATCTTCCTAATCATTAAATGATTTCTCGTAAAAATTTGTAGGTAAGTTATTTTAGTTGTAGATAAACATAATGACATAATAATTTACAAATAAAATATTGTTGGGATGTTTGGTTTTAATTTAATCTCAAGTCATGATATCTGAAACCTACTTCCTGATAAGCACTCATCTTTCCAAAAACAAATGCCTATTCAATTCACTAAATATTCTTAAATCCAATAAGAAATGTCACAACACTAACAACAAGACCTACAGTTTCTTCTTTTTTTTTGTGTGAAAACAAACAATCAAAATATCAAACGCCAACTATATAACAAAACAAAAACCCAAAATTTACAATTTAAATGATACAAAAAAAAATATATTAAATTGTTCCATACACAAAAACATTTCAAGTTCATTGCCATCTTTTGGCTGGATACATGAGCAGACCCAGACCCCTGCTAGTTGGTATTGAAATCAAAGCAAGACTGAAGAAAATTGACTTTATGCTGTCAATGTCAATTTTTTATTTCATGCCTACATGCTTATATGGGCATTTCCATGATGTCGAACGTGACTTTAGTACAATTTTGAAGCGAGAAGAAAATTAATTTTTATTTTTACAATTAGCCTATAGCTCTTAATTAAACCTTTTATTGGCTTTCAGTTCAAGTTTAAGTTAAGTTATTCGCTTGTGACAAAAAAAAAATATTTTTGCAGCCCACGACTAAAACGCTGATTTTAGCAAAACTTTAAGCAATATTTTAATGTGACTAATTCAGGAATGTCGTGCACTTATAAAAAAAATATTATATATTATACATATGGGCATTTCCACGGGAATGTCAACTTTTTGTAGCGTGCGACACCAAACAAATATGCTGGTTTTTTTTCAAAGAAAACGAAACTTTTCTTTTAATTCTTTATATATTTGTGTAGGCCGTCAGCAGCTTTACGTTAAAGTAGATTGTTCAGAAATACAAGGCTAGGTGCTTGCTGTCGCACGCGACAAAAAGTGGAATTTCTCGTAGAAATGCTCATATGCATAAATTTTATTAAAAAAAGACCTAAAGCTCAAATAAAAACTTATATACGTCCCTGTTATGTAAACCGATCGACTTGAAATCGCTCGATTTTAGAAAATAGGCAATATAAATATTTGTTTAAGATTCTCAAATGTCATATCTGAAAAAAATTATCGTATATGATTTTAAAGACGTCTGCAGGACCATTATTCATTTTTTTAAAAGGAAAAATTTACTCGGATTCGGTTTACAGAACAGGGCCGATAATAAATAATATAAATCTAATAAATTATTATAATATCAAAAATATGTAGGGAGCCTTAACTCGCCTAAAAAAAGTTTAAACGGCATATTTTTGGAACTTCGTTTTTTGATGAAAATCGCCTTTCTACGATCGTAAATAATGGGTTTTCGTCAAAAAAATTAAGCTGTAAAATTATGTTGCTTAAGCTCTTTTGGCGGTCATGGCACTATAGTTATGTTATATTATATTTAAAAAAAATGTATCACAGTCGCACGTGACTACTTGATGCATATATTGCTTATGTTGTTTTTTTTTTACATAAATAACCAATAAAATAAAATAGCTGCTAAACACAACTTTCAAAAATTTAATACGCCTCATTGACACCAGAGGCGCTGCAACAGTGCGTTATTAAAAAAAACCGTGCCAAAAAAAGCGGAGTTGTAAAAGATTTAAGGTTTCCTCTACCACCTGAGTGATACTGCTCTATAAACAAAAATAATAATTATAAATATGAAATAATAAATTCAGAGCCACTGCCGAAGTTATCTATACCTTTTCCCTTCAATAACTTAAAGGTTTTGCAATAATATTTCATATTATTGCTTTAAGTTGTGTCACCGCCTTTTATAACTCTCTTTATTTTTTTTGCCTTTGTTCATTTAAATTTAAATGATTTAAAAGTATGCAAAATTATTTTCAAATAGAATTCGTTTATTTTTTCAATTTTACACCTGCGATCCTTATAAATCCTTATATTTTTCAGCCAGGTTTTTTTACTTTTATTTTAAGGGCGTAATTTTGTAAAACAATAACTGTTAAGCAAACAGACAAATTTCGTATGTACAGTACGAACTCGATTTGCGCAACCGAAAGGAAATCGAAAAAGTTGCTATAATCAAGCACAAAAAATTTTTTATAAACCAAACTACAATTAAACATAAAATTCTTAAATTTTAATAGTTAAATATAAAAAAATTCATGCATGTGTTTAAATAAGTTTTAAAATACTATTTTATACATGAATTGAAACTTCAAACCAGTCTTCATATTTTGTACTCGTATTTGCATATATTTGAGTTCTACTCATGTGAAATTTTTTTATAAGCATAATTTAGTTTAAGGAAAATAATGTTCAAATTTTGGTATGAATTTTTAGATTCCCAATTTTTTGTGATATTGCCGTCTCTGAATGGCAACTATTTTTTTAATAAGAAATATAATTTTCTGTTGCCTGCTCCATACAAGTGTTAAGTGCATTAATGATATCATTTAATTTTGTGTGTTTTTAATTTGTATAAAATCTGTGAAGTTTCTTCGTCTAAAAAAACCTATAGCTTCGCTTTTATCTGAATAGTCTTTCCTGATCCATTCATTGTAAGTTCAAAGTAAGTAAACAAATTTTTTTCTATTCATATACATTTTTATATTCATGCACCAAATGTAAAGAGAAAAAAATAAATAAAACGTGTTTGTACTGGCGTGCAAAAAACTTTTTGGGAAGAGTTCTTTTGGGAAACTGAAAGTACTTACTTGTTAAAACTTTTACTTTTAAATTCAGTAAATTCAGAGGGAAAAGCGTTTCTAAAATACTAAAAAAGAAAAAGTTGCGCTTATCGAGACTGTGTTTTGAAAATAATTGCACTTATAAAGACTGTAATGTAAAAAAATTACCTGTTGCGCTAATGGGGGTGTTGCAATAATCAGTGGTTGCGCACATCGAGCTCGTACTGTATATTGTTTTTATAATTTTTACTTTTCTTAAAAAAATTTGTCAGCGCTTAACGTTTTTGTTTTATAAAATTTGGCCCTTATTGTATTAAAAATATCTGTGTCCATGTCGATGTCGCACGTGACAGGTGTAAATAAGTGATTTTGCAAAGCAAAAATTTGCAGTGTAAAATTTGGAATTGCATCTTTTTTGACTCTTTGTGACTCCACTAAAACCTTAGAAAGCAACAGTCAAGGACTAAGGCCTCTTTTTAAGAACTTTCATCACAACAAGATGAACACAAAAATATCGAAGTGAAAAAATTTCACTTTTACTACTTTTTTTTTGCCTTGGAATATCTCCTGTTAAAATGTCATTTTTCTTTACATTAGTTAAATTTGATTGTGCCTTTATGAAAATACAATAAAACAAATTGTTTTAAAAAAAATTTATTTTTCTTTTGATGTCAATGGAAATACCCATATTGATTTTTGAAAGCAAGTAAATACATATAAAAATTAGCCATGTTGCAAACTTTTAAATTGCCAAAAAAAAAGAATATTATTTATTTAAGGGAAATGCATGATGCAGTATCTGCTCTTGTTATATAAAGTTGTCGGTTCCCAAAAAAGAAATAAATTAAGTAGCCATCATTTGGTAAAAGTCTCATCCATATCGATTTGAAAGTGTGTTGTGTGCAGCCATTCATGTATAAATTAAAATGGCAACAGAATGAGAGATACAACATAAAGAATATAAACAAAGGGGCAAAAAAAAAAAAAAAAGAAGAAGAAAAGAAAACAACATGATCATGAACGTGATCGGCGCGTGTGGTGTAAAGTGGTTTTTCTGTTGCACAAAGTACACACGGAAAAGTCGTTGCACGTTCTTGCCTAAAAAAAATAAAACTTGGCATTTTTACAAAATATTTTTTTTTCAGTTCTTTCTTATTTTGGCAAAAAATTTCTCTCTTTGTGTATTCGCTCGAAAGAATGAAATTTATTAAACTGCCGGCAGTTGGCATGAGGTAAACATTGGAAAATAAGCAAAAAAAAAAAATAGATGAAATTGACATTTTAGGCATAACAAGTTTTATTTCAGCAATATATTTTTTTTTATAAAAAAAATACATTAATTTTTCTTTGTTTAAAATTTCTTTTGAGATTAAAAAACTGTAGCGTTTGAGTTATAAAATTATTCTCATATAAAAAAAATTTAATACCTGACAATATCAATTGCACTACAAGCCTGCATAATTGAAATGATGAATTGCTTTAAATTAATATTTCCTTTACGTTGCTTGCAACAATTCAACCAAACAATTATTTCTTCTACTTGGGTGGCCACTGAAGATCAACTTCCGTTATCTTAAACTGTGGGATACAGCTGCAACTTGACAAGACCGGCCTGTTGAGACGGTAATTTTAATGTTAATAAAATTAAATAACAATAAAAAAAATAATACAATAAAAATATACAAAATGAAATTTAAATACATCCCACTAGCCAGTGTTCATCAAACCAGCAAAACAAAAAAAAAACACACAAGAAAAAGATCCAACAATATCAAATTATTCATCATGAGAAAAAAAAAACAGCTACACTAGCTTGCACATCATGCCACCCACAATATCCTCTTGCTGTGCAAGTACAGAAAGAAGCTTTATTTAAAACACAAGAAATTCCTTAGCAGATTTTAAACTGCTCAGTGCAGCTAAGAAGTGAATTCTTCGAAAGTTATACATTCGATCATAAAAAGGCCTAAAATGTTTAAAATGCTTTTTAAACATCTTATAACGTTAAAGAGAAGTTGAAAAGCGTCGTTATAAAGCTATAAAAAGCTTTGAGCATTTTTAAAAAATCTGACTATAGTTTTTATTACAGGAGTGCGCAAGCGTGCATCATAGTCTTTTTCCATTTTTATCGATGCCAAATTAAAATCAAAAGCTTTTTTAGCTTACTTAAAATCTTTCTTGTTTTAGCTTAAGCTTTGAAATTTTTCTTTTGAAATGTTTAAGGCTTGATTTGAAAATCAAACTCAGCGTTTGGCTGAAATTTGTCAAAGCTTACAACTTTCATAACCAATCAGTCAATGACAGACAGCTTTTTAAAATATCATTAATATTACATAAAAAATCAAAAGCTTTTTTAGCTTACTTAAAAGCTTTCTTTTTTTTAGCTTAAGCTTTCATGCTTCTACTAAAAAATTCATCCTTTGAAGCTTTTTTTTTAATTTTTAAGGCTTGATTTGAAAATCCAACTCAGCGTTTGGCTGAAATTTGTAAAAGCTTAAAACTTTCCTAAGCAATTAGTCAGTGACAGCTTGTTAAAACATCATTAATATGTGTTATATTAATATTATATAACATATTAATCAGTATTTTTGTATCATTGTTAAACAACTTTACATGGAAATTGTAAAAGCTTTAAAGCTTTGTTGTTGTTTGTTTTAAAAATCACTACACAGTTTTAATGTTGATTTTATTTAATTACAAGGCCTTGGGGAAAATAACTTAACTTAAAAAATTTTCACAATCAAAAATATAGTAACAGTCATAAAAGCTTTTAATGTGCGTTTAAGCTGGTTGAATTTTCTTGGAAACATATATAAAAGATAAACTTTATAAATAAAATGGCAATGATTTTCTTAAAGACAAAAATAGCACACAATCAAAAATCTAGTTCCAACCATAGAAGCTTTTAACGCCCGTTTTAGCTTTTTGAAAGATAAATTTTATAAAATAAGTTTTTTTTGTTAAAAATTAATACTTCAAAGTATAATTTTATAAATTTCCAATTTCAAAACATTTTTGTTCCTAAAACTTATAATAAAGTTTATGGCTATTTAGTATGAGGAATTTTCAAACTATAAAAGCTTTCACCAGCAAGTTTCAGGGCATAATGGCTGCATTTGGCTTATATTTTGTTTAACATCAATTTTACTAAATTGTCGCACTCAGTAAAGTATTGAATTTGAAAGTTCGTCAAGCTTATTGCTATTATTAAAATATATTTTTAGTTTGACTATAAAGTAAGGTTTCTTGTTATAAATGAATACCTCAAATCTTAACTTTATAGCTTTCAAGTTTCAAAACATATTTGTTCCTATAATCTATAAGAAAGTTTATGATTCTTTAGCATGAAGAATTGTCAAACTATAAAAGCTTTCACAAGGAAGTATTCGATTTGAGAGTTTGTGAAGTTTATTACTACAGAGCTTTTAAGCTATTTATATAAAAATATTATAAAATTTTTGATAGTTAAAGTCTTAACTATAAAACTATTAAAATCCAAAATGTATTAAAGATCACAAAAGGTTTTGCCTCCACTTTTAGCTCTTGGTTTTTCTTTGAAAAAGATTTGAAAGATAAACTAAAAAATTAATGAATATGTAAACCACAATCTTGTTTAAAAAAAATTAACCTTCTAGTATAAAGCTTCTAAGCTTCGTAAAAAAAAGTAAAGCTTTAAAGTATAAAAACATTTTTTTTCCAAAATATATCACAAAGCTTATATGATACAACTTTGGCATGATAAATTTACAAAATTTAAAAGCTTTCTACAGCAAGCTTACATAAGCAAGCAGCTAATGACGGTTTGCTGCAATTTCTGGTTTATTATACATATATTTCACTTAATACTCTTAAGTATAAGTTATTCAACAATGTTATGTGAAAGTTGATTAAACAAATCGTTGAGCTGTAAAGCGATTTAAAAGCTTATAAAAGCTAATCCTCATACAAAATTTTATTTTGTATCGCTTTTTCTTCAATTAAAGCTCTATATTTCTAAAGGAAGAAATATTTTAAGCTTGCAAGCTTTTCGGGTGTTTAAAGATTATTTGAAAAGCTTTAAAATTTATTTTTAATTTTAGGCAAGCTTTTAATTGATGAAAAACATTTTATGCAAAACTTCTTCTTATTAAAGTTTCTATATTGAAGCATTTTGTTACCGGAAAGTTTTCTCGAACAGTTTTTTGTTAAGGGCCCTTAACGGTAATAGAAAGTCAACAGTTTGTTCACGTGAAACTTTTGTATTTTGTATGGGAAAAAAGCAAACTTTCACTTGAACAAGCTGTTTGCTTATCTTTTACCCGATAAGGCGTAATGTATTGTTCATCTAAGAGGGATTATAAAATAAAATTTATTTGTAAATTTTAGGCACGCTGTGAATTAATGAAAAACATTTTGTGTAAGTTGTGTATAAAGCTTTTCATATGATTAAACTTATTTATTAGAAAATGACTTCAAAAAGCTTTAAAGCTTAATTATTTTACCAGCTTCTAATAAAGAAATATGTGCGAGTAGAAATCGTCTTTTATTTTAAAGCTTTGAGCAACTTAAGCTACGGTCACACTTGACAAACATTTGCCCAAAAAAGCGTAAGCAGTAAATACTAATGCAAAATTTGTTGCTTCAGACACCTGTTTATTAAGTTAATCAGTTTCGTATTTCATAAATAGGCAAAGTAATAGAATACAATATTATTGGAAACTATTGAGCTTAACAAACATGGGTCTGAATCAAAAGATTTCTCATTAGTACATACTGGTTACGCTTTTTTGGGCAAATGTTTGTCAAGTGTGACCGTACCTTTAGATTTCCTTTTGGGTGTTATATATATCTGTGTGTGGCTGTGTATGTGTGTGTGTGTTATTGTTGCCCTTTTCTGTTCGTTTTGCTCAATAAACTCTCACACATGAAACCATTATTTTAATTTCCGCTTGAATAGGCAAATACATATTTGGAGTGTGTATGTGTGAGTGTGTGTGTGTGTGATTGTGTGTGTGTGTGTGACAACGTTACACCGTCTGCAGCCTTATAGGTGTACGTTGTATGTGTATTATTTTTTAACTACTTTAAGTTTTGTGCCTACGGCTACATGTGTAGTAACAACATTATTTATTGTATATTTTCCATATTGTTCTCGATTGCAAAAAAAAAAAAAATTCAAAATAAAACCAGAAAGGAATGTGCAAAGAGCAACATTGACGACGACTGGCAGAGATGTCACACATTTCTTAATATTTTTTTTGTCTTCGCCTCTCACTTTTACATATTGTGCAACTTCGGAGCTTTTGTTGTATGTTTGGTTGTTTGTTGTTTGGTGTTCTACGCTTGTAGTGCTTTTTATTGTCACAAATGTGTATTGTATTGGATTAAAATCATACATTGTATGTTGTATATTACGTAGTGGATGTTGTGCTGATGATGATGATTATGATGATATTGAAAAGAATTTTAATAATAATCATTATAATTGAGCGCGACAGTGAAAAATTCAATTAGTGGCGGTATGTGTTTAAATTCAATTTGTGTGTGAATGATTTCATTGATTGTTGTTATAGAAACGACATCAGCAGCTACGGCAACAGCAACAGCAACAATAGGACCAGTAGTATGATATGTACAACAAGCAGCAGTGGCAAAAACAACAAGGATAAAATCAGCTTTTCATGATGTGAATTTTTGATATTGTTCTTGTTGTTATTGCTGCAAACGCTGTTGATGTAGTGATGATGGTGCCGGCACTGGTTTGTTGCTGTTGCTGTTGCAGCCGGTGACAATGTCTAAAAAAAAACGTTTATTGTCTAGTCAAGTATTGACATATGTAATATAAAAAAAAATATTTTGTACGCTTGTTAGAATATTAATTATATTATTGTTGCTTTCAGTTTGATCCAGAGTTAAATATGTTTTGCCACTTCCATAATAGATTTTCATTTCAATAAATTTCTACTAAAATTTACTCATTAAATTAAAAACTAAAAGAAAAACAAAATACAGCCAATAAATGTTCCTCGTAGAAATTTGCATGAAGCGGCATGACATATGACATATCTTAAATGAAAGTGTAAACAGGACTGAATTATATTAAATGAGAAATAAAAGAATTTACACAGACAAAACAGTGCCTACTAAATACATACCTCATAAAATAGAACAAAATTAATAAGAAATCTCTATGGTTTTTTTTTTCAATAAGGAATTCTTATTAATTTCATAGAGAAAACCTTTTTGAAAAAATCAAGAAGAAATCTTGTAGTTTTTATGAGGTTATCTTATTGATTTTTTCAATAAAAAAATAAAAAACAAATTGCGTCTTTATGCTCTTTACTTATGTATTTTCATTTAAATCCTATACCATATACATATGTACGTATGTATGTAGTATATTGTACATGTTATTTATTTATACATACATACATACATACGTACATATTATGTTATTTTCTTAACTAACTTACTCACCAAGTATTGAACCAGCAAACTTCTATCTGATAGACAAGCACTCTAACCAATATGCTAACAAGCAGTCTGAATAACCATTGAAATTATTGTGCAAACATTCTTATACAAAAATGAAAAAGATCATAAAAAAATTTTCTGTATGTCTATTTATTGAAACGAAATAACAAGACACCTCATAAAATCAAGAAGATTTCCTTATTAAAAACATCAATAAGAAGCCTTACACATAATCATATAGGAACCTACTAAAATCAAGAAGAAACCCTTATTGAAAAAATCAATAAGATAGCCTAATAAAATCAAGAAGAAAACCTTATTAAAAAAAATTAATAAGGCAACCTAATAAAATCAATAAGAAATCCATATAGTTTAAAATTTATAAGAAAACCTAATATAATCAAAAAGTTTTTCTCTATGGATTGTTTTTTTGGTGCCAAAAATAATGGAAATTGAGTAAAAAAAGTTGTGAATAATAAGATTTCTCTGTGATTTTATGTGGTTTTCTTCTTCATAAAATTAATAAGATTTACCACATAAAAACAATAAGGAATCTCTATGAAAAAATCTTCGCTTCTTTCTGCTGGGATACCCCTTAACCTAAAAACGGTTCATAGAGAAAATCTTATTGATTCTATGAGGCAGTTTTTTTCTCTGTGTATAAAATTAATCCTTAAACGAATGCATTTAAAAGTTTATACTATTCCTGCTGCTCCAGTTGTATTTAAAACTTTGCTGTATTCAGAAACTTATAGTAAGATTTAATAATGGGCCTTATTACGGTTCTCGAATTTTTAGATTCGACTTCAAAAAAAAAGTTCATACTGAAAAGACTCATCCAGTTTTCTTTTCTAGAAAGAGTGCAACATTTTTTTTAACATCCTATTGAGAAAAAATAAATTTAGCTTTCGTTTAAAGCAAAAATATGCTCTTGTAAAGGATGATGCAATTATTTATAGTAAGCTCTCTATTTCAGAAATTAGTTTTATCTTGCGAATTTTCATCGAAAAGTGCAATAAATGCAAAATTTCATATCTGTTGGGTAGCATAAAAATGTGCAGCCGGGCGCGAACTTTTATTCTTCTTTCAGATGTGAACTTTCAAATCGTCTGAGGCCTGTACTATCAAAATCTGTTAGCGAAGTCTTTCTATGCAGTGCGAAATTGTGCCACTTAAGTCAGTACAAGCTGCACCCGGAAGGAGCAAACTTCCGCGGTTATGGCGGTTGCGTTTGCATATCAGAGTATTTGAGAGTTGTCTCTCTTGAGATATAAATTCCAGTGTTATCATGCAAAAGCATGACTTTGCATGCGCCTTGTGTATATTTACTTCAATAGTTCCATGGATTGAAGTTTTATTTTTTTTAGCGGAAATCTATATAATCTTGAAGATACATGCTTTAACTTTAACAATCGTTTTTACATAAGGGCATATGTACATATATATATCGAACCATAACTGCCAAAAAAGCTTAAGTGACATAATATTCTAATTGAATTTTTTGACAAACATCAATTGTTTGCGATCGTAAATAGTCGATTTTCGTTTAAAAAACCAAGTCCAAAAAATGTCGCTTAAGCTATTTGTTATGGCTCGATATATGTGCATTAGGGCGGGTCGATTTGTATGGAAGCAAAAAAATCGCTCAAATTACAAGGAAAATCGTATTCTAGGGATCAAAGTAAGAAACTTTGCCGAAGGAACCATAAAAGGAACCTCTAAAATGTATTTTGATGTCCCGTCTTTTGATTTGTAATTTTTTTATATATTTGTATGGTGAACCCCCCAGGGGTGGTTCCAGGGGGTGTGCCACTGGCATAGGTGGGTCGGCCCTCCAAAACTATTGGGGGTCGGTCATACATTTTGACTCGATTGAGGAACTCTAAATGGGCCAAAGTGAGACTTTTCAAAGTTTGACCCTTCAAGAAAATTTGACCCTTCATATCAAAAGTCGGGACATCAAAATACATTTTAGAGGTATGGTTCCTTCGGCAAAGTTTCTTATTTTGATGCCTTAAATACGATTTTCCTTGTAATTTGTGCGATTTTTAAATCGACCCGCCCTAATATACATACATATATACATATGCCCTTATGCAAAAATGATTGTTAAAGTTAAAGAATGCTTTAAAACCGGTTTTGCCATACAAAGCTCGTTTGCTAAACCAACTTTAAGCTTAACGATCGTTTTTGCTTAAGGGGGATAGCTTTTACTCTTCGATCTTATTAATTTTATTCGACGATTTTAAATAGGTAGTTGAAATGGGAACAAAAGTGTGGCTTCTGCAATGAAGTTCATATTTGAGCTGGTGAAGGTAGGGACTTAAGAAAATATTAAGCAACATTTAGGGCCTAGTGATTTTTCTTTTAAAAACTAATCTTAAAACATACGAGTTTGAAATAAATCAAGAAAAGTTAAGTTTTTTTCTTAGAAAAATTTTGTCACTCCCCTTTTATAACAAATTGCAATTTTTATAAAGCAATTTTTTTAAGAACTTTATAAATTGAGACCATTTATATGGCACACATTTGCATAAGCATGCACGCCAACATAATAGTTAATCATATTTAAACAAATGTGTGCCTATGATTACCCCCACTACCATCATCATTATCATCATCATCATTGTCATGATAATTCAAATGGCTCTTCCATCACCCACCAGCAGTTCTTAAAAGTAAAAATTTTCCCCATCAGCATCATTTTGCTGTTTGCTTTTAAAGGATATAATGTATGTATGTTACGAAATGTAAAAGATTTTTGCAATCAGCAACAAAATTTTAAGCTCCCAACTTTTCAGTTTGAAAAGTATAAGGAAAAAAAAGAAGTTAATGCGATTTGTTATACCAAAAAGTAAAAAAAAATTATACATACATACTTGTATTCTTTATAATAAATTTTATTTTTACTACAACATGTGTGTTCTCCTTATACAAGCGAGCCTGGCAAGACGGAGGGGGCAGGCAGGCAAACACAAGTTCCTTGTCCAAAACTACATTAACAAAAAAAAAAAAACAATGCAACTAAATTTGCTTTTATTCCTTATAAAATCTTGCACACTCACTTTTAACATTCACTTAAACAATTGTACAAGTACAAAATGTTGGCAGCATAAAATGCGATTTAAATTAAGCTGTATTTTCAACACAAAACTTCATGTATCAAACAAAACATTAGAGAAGTTATTAAAAAAAAAAAAAAAAAAAAAGTAAAATAATGAGCACAATGGCAACAAGAAGGGCAGGGAGGGAAGGCATCTTGTTTTCAAATGTTTTTGTTTTCTACTTTTTTTTTGGCATAAAAAAGTTTGTTTCATTTTAAGCGAAGGAAGAAATTCAGCAAAAGTTAAAAGCAGTTTTTAAGTAAATAGCTCAGGGGAATGAATGTAAAGTTTAAATGAGGGCTATTAAAGTCTAAGATTTATTATAAGTGTGTATGTATGAAGATAAATTTGAATTTAATTAGCCCAGACAAAAACCAAAATTGTTAGCAGAGCCAATTTTGTAGTTAACAGCTAAGCACTTAACTAACAGTCTTAGGCTCAATAATTGACCTCCCAATTATATGTCATTTAGCTAATTACCACTTAAATTTAGGTGGCACTTAAATGTAGCTTCATTTTTTCAGTGGTTACTTAAAAGTTCTTATTAAATAACGTTGAAAGTACGGCAGCACTATCAAATTTCATAGTATTATGGAAGGCTTTTTTAACAACAGCTGTTTATTATAAATAAAAAAGTTATGTTATCAAAATGAAGAAAACTAAAATTGCATAAAAACACATTTTATGAAACAAAAAGAGCATCAGAATGCATTTTTCTATTTATTTTTCAATGATATGAAAGTATATATTGTATATGTTTTATATTTATGAAAATTAAAAGAAATTTGTTTTAATACGACCACATGATGTTCATGTATATGTTTTCAATAAACACACACAAGCACAATAACATATGGTTTGCTCGTAAAACTTAAGTGTGATTTAAGTCCACAAGCTTGGGCATTTAAATGTATCTCAAATTTGTACTGAAAAAATGAATTCGGTACTTAAGTGGATTTTAAAGATAAATGACATATAATTGAGAGGTCAATTATTGGGCCTTAGTAAAATTGATGAGGCGAATAGAGAATAGAACCATACTCACCACGATCTACGAAAATATACAACCCTGATCTGGTGAATTGTTATTGTCTTTTGAAATTTTCCATAAGCTCCATTATACCAGGGTTGGATTTTCTCAAAAATCGGACGACTATATACGATGTGTATTACGGTCTTTACTGGAAAATGCCAAAAAATATTATCAATGAATTGGGATAAACGAAAAATATAAAAATAATACAGAAACTTAGGAATTTGTTTTGTAAAAGACAACGGCAAGCTTTGACAAATTTTATGTAATTTCAATTACAAAATTTAAAAAAAAAATTCTCTTGGAAAATTCTAAACATATTCCACTTTCTAGAAATCGTGCTACTGATGGCTCTTTAAAGAGTAGATTTAATAGCCATAGCTGTTAAGTAATGATTAGTAATCGTAATGATTACTAATTTGATTACTTTTTTTAAAGGTGAAGTAATGATTAATTTACGATTATATTCAGTTTCGCACGATTACTAATAATGGAAAAGTAATCTGAATTACTTAAAATTACTAAAAATAATCAAAGAGAATCCAAAGTAATCAAAAAGTAATCCGATTACTTCTAAGGACTACTTTTGATTCTTTTTGATTATTTATTAAAATCAAAAGTTATTTCAAAATAGTCGGATTACCTTTTGATTACTTTTGATTCTTTATGATTATTTTTAGTAATTTTAAGTAATTCAGATTACTTTGCAATTATTAGTAATCGTAATCAATTATTTATCAGTAAATCTTTTGAAGGCAATTGTATAATCATTATAATTCTTTTTAAAATATAATTTTGTTGAGAAGATTTGAGGTCATTGTGAAAAATGATGTCATACCTTATTTATGTCATGACATATTTTAAGGTTCTTCCATCTTGTGTACAAACTAAAATAGATGACAGAATGGTATATTTTTAATTTTGAAGAAATTTATTTAATCATATTTTGGTAATTATTCGTCTATAGAAAAATGGCATACCAACTAAGATAGATGAAGCCATAAATATTTGCTAAAATAAACAAACCATGACGTTAATATGTCAAGACATAATCCTATAGCAAAACCTCGATTATCCGGGCCACAGTTTTTACTAGGCATACTGTTACTTTGTTGCTTGACCTCCATTATTCGCGTGCTTTTAACTCTATGATCCGTGCTTCCATCTTTTATAATTTCCATTATCTGCCAAAAAAAATTAAATTAAATTTCCTGTGTTTATTATAATCACTGTAAAACTTTTATTTGACCTTTTATTATTATTTAATATCTATTTAATTAATCTTAAGGTCTTTTTTTTAAATAAAATCAACAACATTTCTATCCGCCTTTGTTTGTCTTGTTCAGATGAAAAAAACTTAAAAATTTCCTCAAGCTTAATAATATAGTTGTTATATATAATATTTACTCTGTTTTGATTTTATATAACCTCTCGTAACCGTGTTTTTCGATTATAAGTGCTGAGCTTAGAACTGTGCGGCCCCTCTAATCCAGGTGTTGCTGTACCATGAGATAATTATGGCTTAAAAACACGATTATATAACATTGTTATATCAATGCTATGTCATGAAATTAATATATCATGGCATTAGTATGTCGTGACACAAACGTCTAGTTATTCGTGAAATTAATATATCAAGGCATTAATTTGACATGAAAAAAACTATGTGACATAATAATCTCATGACATACATATCATGAAAATACATCTTAATATAATTTTTCTTATGAAATTATTATGTAATGACATAAATCAATCGTAACGTTTACCACGTTGCATAGTCGTGCCGTAACATAAAAATGCTATGACAGAATTATCTCATGCCTTAATGATCTTATAACATAAAAATTTTATGGCATAAAATTTGTATGAAATACTTATGGCTTTAGTGTGTCATGAAATAAATATTTTGACATAATTGTGTCATATATCAGCGTCAGCTTTTATAGTATGAACGCCCACATATGTATATCTAAAAGCTTATGTATTGCGACTCATTTGGTAGAATTCGTTCGGATATTAACAGACTCTATGATAACAGTGATTTATCGCATAACATTAAGATTTCTGAAACAAGACTTTTTATGTATAAAATTACTTATAACACTAGTCATTTATGAATTATTATTGTAATGCTGTAATTATAATAAATTAATAAAAAATTACCTAAATAGTTCGTTACATAAATATGTTATAACATAATCATGTTGAGTTATTTTGTCTTGACATAATTATTAAATTATTACAGCTTTATGCCAATTGTACATGCAAACATCTTTGATAACACTTGCGCAAGAGTGAAGATTCCACAGTATAAGGTTCGAGTTTCTGAGGTGACCAGCGGACTCTATGAGCTATGAGGGTGCCCAGACACGTTTAAGTTGTTCAGCTTTACCGCAGCTAAATAAAAAATGTTTTTTCCCCTAACTTTTGCAAAAAAAAAAAAAGAAATGCAACTGCCGTTTCGGCAACTTTTGAGTACAATTTTATGCATTTTATTTAAAGTTTTCTCTATTTTTTAATAATTTTTTCTCTTTTGCCTTTATGACAAACTGTTTTTCTTGCAAATGTTAATCTTTGCTTTATTTCTTATCGCCAACATTCTTTTTTGCAAATTTTGCAATTAGTTGCTTTGCAACAATTAAGTTTTCCCTTAACGTCATGTATGTATGTATGTAAAAAAAAATAATTTCCTGTCATTTCAAGTCTTCTTTGTAATGAAATTCATATTTGATGAAGCTCAGAAGAAAAAAATAATAAATAAATAAATTGCATAAAAAGTTTTAAGGTGCGTTTTATGGTGGTTTATGTTGCCATAAGTATAAAATATAATTTATTTATTTCTTTTAAAAGAAACTTTCTTTATAAATCAAAAACATTGATTGTCATGACAAGTAAGTTAATTTCCGTTTAATGCACAAACTCTGCACACTTAAGCATTGTTGCTTCTTTATTATTATTATTTTTGCGTTATTTTTTATTGTAAATATATCTTTAGCAGTCATTTTCAACAAAATGCAATCAATTCTTATGAATCACACACAAGCCAACTTAAATGCGAGTGTATAATATTTAAACTTATAGGAGTATAAAATACAGACAGTCATGCCCATATTAACTGCAATTATAAAACATACTCGTATCACTTAATTTCATGTACATATGTGTCAGAGAACAGCAATGAGTAGTGAAGAAGTGAGTAGAGTTGAATCATGATTTACAATTTCTTGTACTTATGCGCACTCATACTTATTGCAATGTTGTCTATGAATCATATTCACTCGAAGGTTTGAAGTGCTAATCGAACTCATACTTAGCAACATTTATGATGTTGTTGATTTCGACTCTACTTAATTCAATGCCTATGGACGATGCAAACTAAGTATGATTCACAATGTGAACTTCGTATTTTCCTGAAATTAGAAATCAAAATGAGGTTATTTATGAGCGTGTGTGTGTGGTATGACTATGATGTCGACGTCGCATTCATATTTATTTACGCATATTGAGTATGCGTAAATCAAAGTAGTTGAGTTTAAGTGATGACTACTCACTAATATTTAAAGAGAGTCAGTATGAATAGCGAACTCATGATTCATTGCCGATCACTGATACGTATGATATATTTTTTGCTGTTGCTGTGGCTGTTCTGTATCCATATAAAAACCCAATTATATATAGATTTATATTTATAAAACACACAACAATTACAGTTCGTAAGTAAAGCTGTTTGTAAGTACAAGAAGAAAAGTATTCCCGTATGTATACATTTCTTACTCATATTTGTAATTATAGATAAACAATATAATTATTGTTATTATTGTACTTGATCCCTTCAGTTATGCCGAATGAAAAATAACCCAACTAATTGCAGATAATGAACAAATTGGCAGGGTAAAGACGAATTGTATGTAAGTAAGTTCCGGTATAAAAGGAATTGAAAATTTCAGATAAATGTTAAAATTTAAGGGCCATACCCACCATGTGGACAACGTTCGACACCATGTCGCACACTTACATTCAAAACAAAAACAAACTTTAATATTTTGTTGTTGTTGCGACAAGTCGATCGTTGTCGATATCGTGGGTCAGGCCGTAAAAATAGGTACTCGTACAAGGTGCCCATGGTCTTCAAGAGTTCCGAGTTCAATCATGGTTTAGATTCTGTCACATCAACATTTTAGAGATTTTTCTGAAAATTCCGTTTGCTATATTTGTTGCAACTGCCCCATTGTGCGTTGCAGGGCCCACACTAAATATGAAAAATTGCTGGCAATTATAGTTGTCATTAAAGGAGACTAAAAAGCATGAGCAAATAATAAAAACTTCATCATCATCATCATTTATGGTCATGCAATTGTTGAGTTGCCTTCGCCAAACTTATAGTTTGATATTTTTTAATTTTTTGTCGTTGTTATTGTATTGGCACCCAATAATAAAGATACAAATAATATTGAAAAATTGTCCAATGCAAGTTATAAGAAAACCCTCTAGTTTAATGAAAAATTATTAAAATTGTAATATAATGATCAAGAGACGAAGAAAAATATCTTGAAAAAAAGCAATTAATAATTATGAATAAAAACTATTGAAGATTGTAAAAGCAAGAAAACTACAAAATAAAAACATAAAATATAAATTGCAGTTAATTATAAATGGACCAAAAAATATCGTACATTTGAATTAACTATCCAACAAGAGTTGAATCGGAGTTTGTATTTCATTCAAACCTCATTGTAATGTTTAGCTCAGTGTCATATTGTGTTGGTGTCAATTGAATTTTTTTTTTTGGATCCTTTTTCGCTCTTAGCAGTTGCCTTTCTCAATGTAAAATTTTCCTAAGCAGAGAATGCTATACAGTGCGGTCATTATGTATTCCACTAGCTAACTAAGTAAACGCTTGTTTTCCAACAGCGAAGCCTTTTTTATTTGGGTCAAAACTTACTAATATTACTAAAATAAAAGTTACAAAAAAAAAAAAAAATTTTATTTCACAATTGTGTAATTTTAAGCAAAAAATTTGTTTATATCAATTAAAAATTCAATTGAATACTACCAAATACTACCTCCACTCGGAGACCCAATTGGGTCTATTGTGATTCCCTTCTATTGCCCATTAATAGTAATATTTACCTCTCCCATTTATAGCCAGAAGTGACCCTATTATCCATCATTAAGCCCCCGAATTCCCATGATGAAACCCCTGATGTCCTCTAGTTTACACTTCCCAATACCAGTAATGTTTTCATGGAAACGTCTGCTCAGCCGTGTAAGCCGTTGCAGCTTCGGGCAGTGACAGTTAATCACCCTTATTCCAGTTGTCAACATCGACGTCACGTCAATACAATACATAAAAATTGGGGCTTGTCTACTCGTTGTCGAAAACATCTGACTGCTTTAGACAGTAGCATGCTCTTTTCTAGACCTTAGGGTACAGAAGTAGGCTGCCCATAGCACAAAATTATTTTCGAGAGCGGGTAGACAAGCCCCAATTTTTTATATTGTATTGATGTGACGTCGATGTTGACAAATGGAATAAGGGTGAATATGTTCAATGGTTTCTGGTTCCTCTTCATCCCCGCACATCCTACAAAAATCTGGAGTGCCAGTTTCCCAAATGCTGGTTCTTGCTCTGACCGAGCAGTAACCTGTCAACGCGCCTATCATAATTCGCATCGCCTTCCTATTCATATCCAGTAGCAGTCTGGATTTTCCGAAGCCAAGTTTTGGCCAAAAACTTCTCGAGCTTCTACAATCCTCCCTACTCCGCCATGAACTGTTTTTCCTGCTTTTTACCCAATTACTGAGTTCCCTGTAGTAATGACCTATCGGTAATTTTACAGATCTGTGCGTAATTCCCTCATCTAATGCCGACCCTACTTTTGCCAGCTTATCGGCAGTTTCATTTCCCTCAACACTGACTGTTGTGGCCAGGAACCCAACATAATCTGACACTATATTTATCCATAAGCAAGTTGAGGGCTTTCCTACAGTCACTAACAAGCTTCAATTTGACATTGTGTCCCTTCAAAGCTTTTAGCGCTGCCTGGCTGTCGACATAGAAGGTTGCCTTCTCACCTTCAGTTACATTCCCGACCACCAGCTCCGTGGCCCAAGATATCAGCCTGGAAAACACTGTATGCAGTCTGAAAGAACTACGATTGTTCGTTCCCAAGATATAGACACCAGCCCCTGTGCCTTCCCCCATTTTTTAACCGTCTGTAAAGCCTACACTACCCTCATATAGCCTATCGGATTTGACCCAATAGTCCCTATCCGGAATTACCATTAAGGGTGTTCTACTAAAATCGATTTCAGTGACCTTATAGTTCGTGAACCCAGGTGTTACGGATTCCTGATCACCAAAACCGATCTCGTTTAAGGTTGATGTGTGACCTGTTGTTCCTGCCCTCACCAAAGCTGTTTCTACGAGTCTAAGGAGACTTCTGGTCGCCGTGCCCACCACAAAGTCCTCTATAGGAAGTAGATGAAGAATGACGTCGAAGGCAGCCTGACGTGTGCTCCTCTGAGCACCTGTGTTCCCCATCGAGGCACATCTCTGAACCTTAGCTAGTAGTCTCCTGTGACTTTCCTTCCTCAATGCCTCCCACCATACCAAATAAGTTTTTGCAAAAATAATTTTTTTTAAGAGAAGTAACACTTACTAGCTGTTACTTTCTTTAGAAAAGTTATAGTTATAGAGAAGACAAGAAATAGAGGAAAGCTTTATTGTTTTAAAACTCTGATATATTGAAGGTTTCTAATAATGCGGTGTTGCATGCAGCGCCTCTGGTGTCAATTAAGCGTATTAAATTTTAAAAGTCATGTTTAGCAGCCATTTTATTGGTTATTTTACTTCGCCGATGATTTATGTTCCCTGCTTCTAATTTTAACATTTCTATAAAATATAAATATTTTCTCAAAACTTCTTCGAAACACAAAAACAAACACAAAAAAATCCAACAATTCACTATCTATATTTTTACTATTAAAACCCACTGTATCCTCAGCAACATCACATTCAAATTGTAGTGGAAGATTTCAATGAAATGAAATGAAAAAAAAATAAGAATGAACGAATGAAAAAATAAAAAATAAAACGTCTTACTTAATAATTTGAACTGAAGATGTCTTGCTTGCTATTGAACTTTTTATAGTTTATAATGACACTACAAATATAGAATGAGGAAAAAAAAGCATTTTTATAAAAATAGAGTTAGAGACACATGCAACAACAAAAACCTAATAAAATAGAAAGAAAACTTTATCAAACCATTCCATTTAACAATTGCAATACAATTGTTTGTGGTGGCTGTCAACAACAAATGTACACTGGCAAATCGATTTTGAACTTCTGGTTATATAAAAAAAAAAGCAGCAAAGAAACAACTTAGGAAGAACTAAGAAGAATAAGACGAAAAATAGAAAGCAATTTCGGTGGCTGCCCTGACATTAGCGACAATGTAGCAGCCGCATGAACTTAAAGTTAAATAAAAATAAAAGCGAGAAAAAAAATATATATACAAACATAAGTATCGGTATATATATACACATACATATATAAATTTTATCATTGCAAAACGATTTGTCGCTATTTTTCATAATGTTTTAGTAGTTGATGGCAAATGTTGTCTTGTGGCAAATGATGCCAAAATAGTCATGTTGTTTGTTAATGCTGATTGTAAAAATTGTAAAAATGAAACTAATGACAATTTTCTACTAAAAGAGGCTCATTTTTTATCATAATAGTTTACAACTAAAATTTAAGTACTGTACCCTTAAAAATATGATACTGATGGATGACACTCTTAACAGGCTGAGCAAAAAAAAAAAAATGATTCAAAAACATTTGCAAAAAAAAAAGAAAAATATTAGACTAATATACATCTTATTAAACGAGTTTCTTTTAGTATATCTTCCCCTTTTAATAATAATATCTCTTAGCAACTGCTTCTGCAACATGTATCTACTTGAGAAATGTTGCAGCTACAAGCTTATAGCGAAATATTAAGTTCTTTTACACAGTTGTCTTATTTGAAAGTAATTGTATTTATAGGAACTCCTAAAGCAACATATGTGTATACGATAAATGTTGCAGCAACAAGCTGCTAACAAAATGTTGCTCTAAAGAGCTCTGAAGCAAGGAAGCATAATTAAAACCAGCATTTTGCATTTTTGTTTTAAAGATGCAGCATTTTTAAGCAAAAATGTTTCTCCGCGTGTTAAAAAATTTGCCAACAACAAAAAAAAAAGGGAAAGAACCCTGCAGAAAATTTGGTGACAATTGATCCAAAACTACTCGTCCTATAACTGGAGAAAATGTGGGTGTTATCAAAAGTCCGGAGTAGTGTATGGTGAAAAAATACATATCGTTTAAATGATGACATATTGACCATTTTCGTGATGTATCGTCTTGATCTTGAGCCAATTTAATTTGGACTCGGTCTAATATTATAGTAAACTGCACTGAACATGTTCGATATGGTCGAATACAGGACCTATCAAATAGTGTAAATATAATGTTAATTGCTCCCTTCAATGTGACTCTGGAACCAGTCCCGTAACTATACTTAAATATTAACCTAAGATTAACTGGTATTTATAGTTTTGAAATATGAGTGGCCCTGTGGTCGAGTGGGTAGTGTGCCAGCCTCTCATGCACGAGGTTGTCGGTTCGAATCTCAAAAAATTTTGAGATTAAAAATAAAATCTCATTGCATTTGTAACAATAAAAAAATGTATAAGCATTAATTGTTACAGTTAAATGTCGAAATTACATTTATAAATAATTTATATTTATATTATTATACATCGAATAGGTCTCTATGGGATAGTTCAGTGACAAGTCACAAGGTGCATACAAAGTATCAATTAACACCATCCTGGGCAATCCCCATGTAAAAGTGACTGGTCCACTTCATAGGAAGTGTTAGAACTCTATCTGGTTCGTATCACTTGGGGACAGGTCACGTCACTAGTCTTGTGTCAGTTCCATTTCCTGCAGGGAAAATTCAAAAATTTACAAACTCTGTTATATTTCATATTTCCAAACTCTGTTCAATATATCACGTAAAATGCTGACAAAATATACATAAAATAAATTCAGCAAAGTGCGACTTTGACTCGCACACGTAGGGTTACGTACGCACACTACATATCGTTAGCTAAAATGCAAAAAGGTGTAACTAATAAAAAACTCAAAAACGAGTTTTTGATTGATTATTATGAATGCCATTAAACTATATGTCGTGACAAAATTTTAGACTTCTGCAATCAAAAATTACGGTTTTATTAAAAAAAACAAGGGGACATAAATAACTGCAAGTTTGTTAAGTTTTTTTTAAGTTTTTTGACTCTGCTGTAAAACTTTATTTTTGTTAGGTACGTCTTTTTGCATTTTAGCTAACGATATGTAATACTATACGAACTTTAGTCTAAGTATGTAATCGAATATCTTATCTGATGTAGAAATTTTTAAAAATGCTTTTCTTTTGGCTTTTTTTTTTGTTTTAACGTTTTTCGTTTTTCCGATTTTTTTTTTCGGTTTCTGGCGATTTTTTTAGTGTAAGCGATTTATTGGTTTTGGCGCTTTTTTGATTTTGGTGATTTTATCAGTTTTTGGCGAATTTTTTCGGTTGTGCAGTTTTAGCGTTTTTTTAGTTTTGGTGCCTTTTTTTCGTTTTAGCGATTTATTCTAATTTTGGCGATTAGGTTTTTGGGTGGTTATCTAGTTTAAGCGATATTTTAGTTTTGGTGCTTTTTTCGTTTAGACACTTTTTTTTTTGTGTTGGCGATTTTTGCTTTGTTTTTAGCGATTTTTCAGCTTTGAATATTTATTTTCTTGTTTTGGCGATTTTTCGCTTTTTGACGGCTTTTTGGTTGTTTTTTAGTCTAAGCGATTTTGTTAGTTTGTCATTATGGCGATTAGGTTTTTGAGTTGTTATCTAGTTTAAGCGATTTTTTTTAATTTTGGTGCTTTTTTCGTTTAGACACTTATTTTGGTTTTGCCGATTTTTGGCTATTTTTTAGCTTTAAATTTTTCGTTTTTTATCGGCTTTTTGGTTGTTTTTTAGTTTAAGCGATTTTGTTAGTTTTGGGGCTTTTTTTCGTTTTGGCGATTTATTTTCATTTTGGCGATTAGGTTTTTGAGTTGTTATCTAGTTTAAGCGATTTTTTAGTTTTGATGCTTTTTTCGTTTAGACACTTTTTTTTGGTTTTGTCGGTTTTGTTCGCTTTTAGTGATTTTGTTGTTTTATGCGTTTTTTAATGAATTTTAGCGATTTATTTATTTTTTGTTTAAATTTTTCATTTACGTGCTTTTTTATTTCGGCGATTTTTTCCTTTCAGTTTTTTTTAATTTTGTAGTTTTGTAATTTAAGCATTTTTGAGAATTTCAAGAGTCTGCCTCTTACGGGTTGCAAGATGCTTTTTTTCGTTCCGACGATATTTTCCGGTTTTTGGTAATTTTTTGTTGTTTTAGCAATTTTCAGTTTTGAAATTTTCTTTCTTTTTGGAGATTTTTTTCAGTTTTTGGCGCTTTTTTCGGTAGTTTTTAAGTTGTAGCGATACTTTTAGTTTTGGTGCTTTTTCCGTTTTTTTTTTTTTATTTTGCGATTTCTCTTCAGTTTTTGGGTTGTTATTTAGTTATAGCGATTTTTTTTAGCGTTGGTGCTTTTTTTCGTTCCGACGCTTTTTTCGGTTTTAGCGGTTTTTGTTGTTTTTAGCGAGTTTTCAGTTTTAACATTTTTTTCGGTTGTTTTTTAGTTGTACCGATATTTTTTAGCTATATCGTTTTTTTTCGTTTTGGTCCTTTTTTTCGTTTTGACGTTTTTTTTCGGTTTTTGGGTTGTTATTTAATTGGAGCGATTTTTTTTCGCTTATATGTTTTTTTTTTGTTTTTGGCGATTTTGTTTTTAGCGATTACTTTTAGTTTTTTGGTTTTTTTTTTTGGATTTTAGCGAGTTATTTAATTTTTTGATGATATTTTTCATTTAAGTCTTTTTTTATTTTGGCGATTTTTTCCTTTCAGCAATTGTTTTTTAATTTTCGTTTTTTTTTGTTTAAGCATTTTTTGAGAATTTCAAGAGTTTACCTCTTAAGCCTGGTAGTCTGTTCGAAGTTGTGAAAAATTTTCAGCAACATTATTATTATTTCGCGTGAAAAATTTGACACGTAACAAGTGATGCCCATTTTACTTTTTAGGAAAAAATTTTCGTATTTATCTGTCAATATTTCGCACGAAATAAATGCCGGTCTCATTATTTCACAAATAGCAAGAAAATGTTGCCAGATACATTTCATACATTTTTCACGAGTTGAACAGAGTAGAACTTTCGCAACATTATTTCATGAAAATTTCACGTAAACTTTTTTTGTATGGATTATGTCAACATTTCGCGTGAAATTTTGAACAGAGTACCAGGCTTTACGGGTTGCAAGACACAGCAAATTGTCAAAATAAAATCTTCGGCAACATGTTGCTTTGTTGGTTAATAGTTTTCAATCGGCCATGTCACAGAGTTCAATTCCTGCTCCAGCTGGAGCATACCCCAGCATACCAGTGTCCTCAACAGTCTGGACACACCTGACAAATTTCCGTATTTTAGTTTTCTTTTTTAGACACCATCTCCTATAAAAATGGGGTGGATTGAATTTCGTTTCCGAACGGAATTGAACTCTGTGGCGTGGCCGAATATGTCGTTGTGAGTGATCGGAACTCTTTGGGGGAAACCGAAATAGGAAGAAAACTAAATAGTAAAAAATTTTGGATATTGTTAATTATGAGAGTTAAAAATTCACCTGGTTGCTTTGTTGCTAACAAATTCATTGTGCAAATTGTTACATACTTGTTTGGTTTCACATTAAGTTGTCAAAATTAAAAGTTCTGCAACATGTTGCTACGTTGGTTATAAGTTTTCAATACGTCGTTATGAGTGCTCGGAGTTCTCTGAGGAAATCCAAATAGAAAGAAAACTAAAAGGTAAAAAATTTAGCAGATTATTAATTATGAGAGTTAAAAGTACACCTGGTTCCATTGTTGCTACCAAAATTCATTGTGCAAATTGTTACATTGTGCTTTTTAAACTGATGTTATTTGAGAGCAGCAAGTAGCTAAATTTTTTTTAATGGTTATATAAAATACACCAACTGTTAAATACAGATGATATCAAATGAAATCTAAATTTCTTTTATTTCTATTTTGCTGCAGTTAATACTTTAGAATAGAGTAATGGAAGAAGAAAGGATACAAGTAGAAGTATTAACAATGACAACAGCAGCAGCAGCAGCAGAATTAATGACTATAGAACTGAATTTAAGGCTGTTGTAAATGTTTAATGCAGTTAAACATGGAGTTGGGTTCTTGTTGTTGTTGTTGTTGCTGCTAATGCAACTTCAATGCATTCATTGCTTTATCACTATTGTCGTTGTCGTCGTTATCGTTGCAATTCCTGCCATTTCCATCTCCGCACTAGTCGAGATTGTAGTTGCTGTTGTTTATGTTGTTGATGTTGTTGCTGTTGTTGTTGATGATGCAATGATGCTAGAGCCGGCATTAGGCATTCTGGATTCTATTGCTTTTCACACAGTTGCTACGACTAAGTATTTAAAACAAAACAACTAAAAATATCTTTAAAATACCAACGTCATCTTCAATGTTAGTTACCACATGCTTGCAGCTTCTGTTGCTAGACAACTGTTTTAACTGCTGCTGTTCGGTGTTGTTGTCCATACTTACATACACATACACAGACATGCAGACATAAACATACGATTAAAAATACTCTTTTACTGAACTAGCAAGTCTATTGCAGTTAGTTTTTTTTTCGAAATTGCAAAATTTCATATCTGCATCTGTGCTTATGAAGGCGATGATGATGCTGATGATGATGCATTTGTTAGTAAACGTATGTTTGAATAAAGTTTAAAAGAACACTCTGCAGAGATGGGGTGCAGGGGCAAAAAATAAAACTAGAAAGAAAATCAACTAAAATTGTTATGCTTCGTTTGCCTCATCTCCGCTTGTTAATTTCTTTCCTTGTTTTTTTTTTTCTTTTTTTTTTTTTTTTGTTGTCTGCTTCTTTGTATTTAATGCTGTGTTGTGGTAGATTTGTTTGGTTTGACTTGATTCTGCCCCATAATGTTGATTATGATCTGGCTAAGCCTGGTTGCGTTCTGCTGGTGACATGTTAAAGTTTGGTTTCAGTTATTTAAGATTTTCTTTTATTTATTTGTAATTTTTCAATTTATCTTGTAAATACTCGTATTTTAGATTAGTCAAGCTTTTTCCTTTGGAGATTATAAACTTGAGGCTCTGGAATTAAGCATGGCTAGAGAAGTAGACAAGAAGCAAAAAAAAAAGCGTACAGTCAATAGCTGATATTTAAGCACTATCTGCCGGCAACTATTATTAGTTTTATGGAAAACAAAAAATAAACTAAAAAAAATAAAATAAAAAAATATGTATACAATTTGTGGTATTCAGGTTCAGTGGTTAGTGTTTTTGTGTCTGTGAGTAGAAGTTTTTTTTTTATAAAAAATTCGTAATTATATTGATTATAACTAAGCTTTCTAAAACTACAAAAAAAAAAAAATAATAATAATAATTGGTTTATTAATCATCTTCTGTTTTATAATAAAACAACAAATTTTTTCACTAAAGAAGCTGTCAGGTTTTGTAAAAAAACCTGACTCTGTAAATGAAACATTTGCCCTTTGCATAGAGATCTTTGTTGTATTAAGAATGTTATAAATTAAATATTATGGCGTATACTATTTTGCTCTCTTGTGAGTCCGATCACAGGGTAGATGTGTAAACATCTAGTAATGATTTTTTTTTTTTAATATTGGCTTATGGTAACTAAAATAAGTTTCATACATTTTTTAATCTACTGATATTCAAAACTTTATGCAAAACTGCATCTATAGTAGCGGGTGTTTGTAATAATATTAATTCGCATGAGATGGAGATTGTTACCCAATTGTCGTGCACCAGCTTCAGTACGTAATGAAGATATGTATGTTATAATATAATATTATAAATTCTTTATAAAGACTGCTATATATTTTTTAAACAAATATTTGACATTTAGAACGCTCTTTTATTTAAAAGTTTATATTGATTTTATATTTTTCAACTTTTTAACAAAATTATCCCCACTGGCAACACTATTACACTTCACAAGCAATTTCTATTAAAATTAACATTGCTCCTGAAGGTATGCTTTAAAATTCGGTTGAGTGTATTTTTATGCAGCTGTTAAGTTTCTCTGTACTTTTTGTTGTCCGTATGATTACACTAATACACTCATACATAGCTCACACCGATTTGATAACGCATCGCACATCTTACTCAAAATTTGTGATTGTATTGTGAAAAAGATTTTTACCCCCTAGCGTATAGATGTTTACACATAAAAAAGTACAGAAAACACCCATACGGAGTTTAAAATGTTCCACAATAATATTTTCCTAGAATTTTATAGAAAACTACTGAACACATGTCATACCTTAAAGGTACGGTTTCTTTACTTTCCTCTGCCTTAAGGCTCAGTTACCCGACTGTGATGTAAAGTAACAGCAACAGTAGGAAACAGCTGATGGATATTGTTATGTGAAAAGTAATGAATATGGTTATATAGATGTAATGTAACGTAAACTACTTTTCATATAAAAATATCGACCAGCTGTTTCCTACGTTGCAGTTACTTTACATTACAGTCGGGTAACTGAGCCTTCAATGCTGTAACAATGTGCAAAGATTTAAAAACTTTCTTAAAACTAAGAATCATTCGTAAACTTTTAAAATGTTAGAACATTTTTTTATCTCTTCTACCAGAATAAGTCTACAAAATCCTGTTGTATTAGGAAAAGTTTGGTTATGTTGCTGTTTATGCTTAGAAACATGTTGCTGTAAATTGTGGCAACAAAAGGCTTGATGTTGCATTTACGTGAGCTGTATTGGCATTTTGTTTTTCTTTTGATATGTATTTATGTATCTAAAAGAACTAAAATTCAAATAATCAGGCATGTTCTGAACATCACATTCAAGCTTATATACATTTGTTATGCTCTATTGTTATCGTGTACAAATACAAAGTTGCAACAACTTTGAAACCTTTGCGAGGATTGTTTGTTGGCACTGTAAACTTGAGCAACAACCTTGCAAGCTTTGCCCGGATTGTTTGTTGGCGGCTTTCTTAAATATTTGACGGCTTTTTGAAAAGGTGTGCAGTGTCAGCGTGTTGTGTTGTGGCGTTTGAAACACTATACTGTGTTCAATAATAAAGCAATTGATGTTTTAGAAATCAGTCCTGATCTTTGCAATTGCTATACATATTCGAATTGTTGTACTTGTAAAGAAATCATTAGCAACATGTTGCAGCAATATATTTATAGTTAAACTGACACAAGTTTTTGGTTATAATTTTATTTTTGTGGCTAAATAGCAATCGTAAGATGTTGCTTATATATATCCCGTGTTGCTAAACATTTTGTCAACATTGTTAGGATAATTCTTTATAATAGCCCAGTATATTTGTAATCAGTTTGAGTGCATAATTTATTTAAAATATTTGTTTGTCAAATGTTGCAAGTAAAAGAGTTCGCAGCATGTTGCTAAGAGTTGTTGCTGCTTTATATTAACATCTCAATGCGTGGTAGTTTATTCAACTTTATATAAAAAAAATGTTGAGCAACATTGTTAATTTCGTACGAAAAATTGGACATGTAAGCCATATTAACTAAACCTCGAATTTATGCAAAAATTTTCAGCATTGTTAACTCCCTGCTAAACAAGTGCCTCTCACATTATTGCGCATGAAAACTTAAAATGTTGCAGGTACATTTCATATGTTTTTTTTCAAGATGAACAGACTACAACTACTGCAACATTTTTGCATAAACAATTCATTACAATTTTTTGTATAATTATTTTGACAGCCAGGCTAAATTAAAAAAAAAATAATTGCTGGAAATTCCTAAACTAATGGTGATAAAGGCTATCATCACTCACTATCCTGCACAATGGCTCAATTGTTATTGTATTTTGAAAATTTTTATAGACTCCATTATACCTGGGCTGCATTTTCTCAAAAACCGCATGCTTGTGTAGGATAGTGTGTGTACCACGGCCTCAAAAAAGAATTATGTAATTGCAATATGTTGAATTATTATATTTTAATTGTTGAATTTTTAAATAAATCATTAGCAACATGTTGCTGCAATATCTTAACAGCTAACTAAAGCAACGTTTTCGCTCCTACCCTAGTTTATTTTGATTAATGGCAATTGCGCGTTATTGCTCTTATATTTCTCATATTTTGAAACATAATTTAAACATTTTTTTCGGAGAATTTTGTCAACTTCTCCAGACTGTTTGTGAAAAGTTTTGAAGTGTATTTAATACTTTTTCGTCAAATTTGAAAGTGAATGAATTTCGAAAAATTGTTTCCAGCAATTTCTTATTATTTGAACAGCATAAATGCATTTGCTGCTTGTTATACTGTTTTTTTTTTTATTAAAATTGTGAATGCACAAAAGCTGTTAATTTCTTTGCAAAGTAAAGTATTCGCAACATGTTGATGAGAAATTGCTGCAATTATTTTTTAACATTTTGACAAACAGGCTAAAAAAGTGTTTTTTTTAGTTTAAAAAAGTAAAAGCAATGCAAGGCTTAAAATTTATTTTTATTAAATTACAAAATATATATATTTTTAATTTTATTTTAAAAAAATCATAACTTAAATATAGTCGAAATAGCTGACCAAATGTGCTAATTTTTTCAACTTCTCTGTTGATTTTTTTTTCAAGAAGTACATTTGAAAACATTTATAATCTGATGTCTTCATGTCGCTTTTTATACAGTTTTTGTTAAATATTGGGAAAGTATTAAGCTTTCAAAGCTTCGCAACATGTTGATAACAAATTGTTGCAAGCATTCTTTAACATTCTGATAAAGAAGTTAGATAAGTTGTTTTGCTATTTTGAAAAATTAAAATGCAAGACTTATAATTTCTTTTTATTAAAATATAAAATAAATAATTTTTTTTATTAATTTTATATAAAGAAATATAGAATAAATATCTGATAAAATGTGCCAATTTTATTTTCAATAAGTGGATTTGAAAACAACATTTATTTTTGTTACAAATAAATTTCTTGTAATTTTTTTTCGTGTGCAAAATTTACCTTAATTAAACTAAAGCTATAGGCCAGGCCACTGCTTGGTTACTGACTGCTGCAGTCATCGACATATTTATGCTTTTTCGTTGTAGTTGTTGTATTTATTTAAATGGCTTTATTTTTATTATTATTGTTGCCGATGCTCGTATATGCAATTGCCATTGTTGTAGTTGTTTTATGTCTTAAAGTTGGCAGCCATAGATGCAAATAGAAAGTACTGCTGCTGCAACTATTGGAATAGACGACGACTTTTTTTGTATCCCTTCTCGCTTTCTTGCCATTTAAGACTTTTAACAAAAAAAGCTCATTAGCTTTACTTTATGCTGCTTTTATTTTTATTATTGTTGTTGCTGGCTGATTGCAGTCACAGTCACAGTCATCAATATATGTATGTATATAAATTGTTTGCTCGTTTCGAATGCAGACAAGTAAATTATATGCTGCCGGTGTTGCAAAGTCTTGGACTTGCTGCTTCCATTCCGACAACACAATACCTTTTTCGATGTCAATGGCATAGATACTCGCTCGTACTATAAAATATTTATTTGCAAAATACAACAAACAAAAAGTAAAAATAAACTACTCACATTATTTACGAGCTAAAGAAAAAAATACTCAAATACATTTCTAGCGCTGTTTTGTTTAGCAAATATTTGTCTGCTGCTGCTGCTTCTGCTGCTGCTGCTATTAGACAATGCACTTGGCACAATACTGAGCAGAAAAAAAGCTCCTGCTGTAATCGACAGTCTACTACTTTATTGTTTAATGATTGATATAAGAAAATGTTGAAAAGAGCGACAAGAAAAATATTTGCTAAACTAGAGACTCTTTTGTCAGAAATTATAAGGGCCAAGTTTGAGTAGGGAATTTCAAGGAGGTGAATTGCGAAATTGCTAGACATATTTATGCACAAATATTCAAGGTCACTTAACTCAACTATTAGATTTTATTATATAAAATTATTTAAATAGTTTTGGTAATTAATTTACAAAAAAAAATGAACCCGCATAAAATTGCATGACTAAAACTTTAGGATGCATCGCGATGTACGCAATAACTTTCTGCTAGAACAAACTTAGACTGACTTTCCAAAACGTATACAAAAAAACAAAAATTGTATGCTTTTCGGTGGCAATATGGAATAGTAGCTTAAATAGACTTAAGAAAATTTAGCTTTATTATTTTGTATTATTTTTCAGTTGAAATTTGTATTGAATCATGCGTTAGAGCTTTTTAATCTCTTAACAGAAACGTCAAATCTTCCAAAAAAAAAACACTGATTTGCTTAAGTCGACTTAATTTATTATACAATATTGCTATATTTTTGCGAGGCTGTGTATATATCGTTTAAAGCTACAAAGTAGTGAAACATTGTTACCATGAGCATCAAATTTGAAAAACTATGCACTGATTTCTTGATTGGGACGTTCCTAATACTTGTTGGCGAAGTTTTGAAAGGGTGTGTGTGCCATGTCAATGTTTTGTATAGCGGCGTTATGAAACACTCGACTTTGTTCAGATGCAAACCAACTGACGGTTTGGAAGTCAGTCTTACAGTTGACTTTTTGAAGTATTAAATCATACGATAAATAAATTAGGCCGACATAAACTAACACGCAGCAAATATTTGAACATCAATGGCGCCGCTAAAATAGCTGCATGATATTAGTCAGTAATATGGATAAATTAATACAGTTGCAATTTAGATTTCAAAAAGCTTATAAATATTTATCAGACGCAATTTATTTAAAAGTACGGCAGAGGTTTTCGTGGCGGCGCTTTAGCCATGAAACTATGACCGCTTTGTTTTTTAATTGTTTTGATTTTGTAAACAAAACAAAAACAGCTGTTTCAGCGTTGCAAATATTTATACTTGGCAGTCTGTCCTGGTTATTTGTACTGCATATCGCTACCTAAAACGCAAAACGTCCTATTTAAAAAAAAGTTTAAATCGACTTTGCTATTTTTTTATTTATCTATATTCTATATCTATATTTAATATATAAAATCGTAGGGTGTGTTTGTTCGTAACGCATAACATCAGAGCTGTGGAGCTGAAATTTTTAACATAAGTCCGGGTGAACAACCGGTAGGTTTTCGGTTTGTTTTTTAACCAAACAAGTAGACACTGTGTGGAGTAATTTGTAGGTAAGACAACGTTTGCCGGGCTCAGCTAGTTTTTCTAAATTCCGTAGCATTTCATCAATATAATCTCAACAAAAAAAGCGGATTTATTTATTTTACAACGTTGCAAATATCCGCATTAAACAATTCAATAATTTCAATTTTAACATGTTTTTTTTCAACTTTTCTAAAAAATTATGAAAATGTTAGTAAAGACGTTTTGCATTGCAGCTAAAAATATATGAATTACTGGCAGAGCACGAAGCTGTTCGGCGCATAGCCGACTTAACAGCCGCCGCCGAATTTTGTCTCGAAATTGCGCCGCATGCCGACGAATGCGACTCGTGATCGGCGCATGGCTGAGCCGACCACTCGTGTATGAAACGCATCTGGCAACATTTTCTTGCCATCTGTGAAACGTTTGGCATAATTTTTCAACCCGCATTAAATTTTTTTTTCAAATAATGCCGAAAAAATTAGTTCTGAATCCAGTTCAGATTCAGACTTTTGTATTAATAAAGTGCGTTATCCATAATCCTTACATGTTAGCAACAAAACAATATTATTGTGTTAGCCGCCGGTGGCGAAAATTTTTCGGCTCACAGCCGGCTATTAGCCGCCGCCGACGATATTTGTTCTTAGCCGCCGCCGATCACCATTCTACATCGGCTTCGTGCTCTGAGTACTGGGGACTATTTAAATCTCATATGATTCATTGTTGTGGTTTCAACGAATATAGCATATTTCCCCGACTTGCTACAGTTGCAATGTTTGCGCCAGAGAATGACACACGTATCCCTTTAAGTACTCCTTGAGTATAGAACGTCAAACAACTATGAATGCGTGCAGCTAAAAATTAAATACACGCGCGTATGCAAGCACAAGCATTAATGTTAAAGCGCATACGTGTAACCATAAACATAAATAACAATTATACAAATAATTATTCGACTTTTTTATTTTTATAGAATTACTCTATTCAGGTTTCTGAAGGTCATTCAAATTGATTTAAATGCAAATAAAATACAATCTTATTCCAACTATGTTTATAAAAAATTTTTTAAATTACGCAGAACAAACAACCATGGCTGAAACTTATAGACTCTGTGAGCTACAATCATATGCATGGGTATAAAAATACTCTGCGTATTAATCGGCTGCACATGCGAATATACAGGGCTGTTTTATTTACACACACATTTAGCATGTTTTCCAACAGCCACACACACACACACACACACGCACACTCACACGCACACACACACGCACACATTTTCGATTCCATTTTATATAAGCAAATGTATGTATACGGTGGCGAGTGATGAATAAATATCCCGAGTACAATGCGTATATGTTTTTTGTTGGATTAAATATCCATAGCCTGAGTATAAAAATATTCAGTATGCGATAGAGAGCCAATTAGTTTGATGAGTATATTTTTAATTGTTGCGCATTTTAGTTTTTCGCATAAACGAAGTAAGATGCTCTTGTATGTTGCAATCGGCTATAGTCATAATTGCTTGAGAGCAAATGTGGGAGCGTACGAATTGTTTGCTGTACATTTATAAATATACTAAAATTGGGACTATTTACTTATATATATATTTTTTTTTAATACTCATTGTCATTCTCTGATTTGCACCATTTTCTTATTAATAGTGTTTAATATCTAACTAATATATGTTTTCTTCTTTCTTTTCCAGGTAATTGTTTTATTTTTTAAAACTCGGAAATTAATTTATAAACATCAAGTAAGTTTTTATTTATTATTATTTTAAAGTTTTAATACTCTTAGCGCACTTCTTTTCCCCCAATAAAAGATAAATTTTTTCCTAAGGCCATGACTCATTATCCTACACAATTGCACGACTTACGTAAAAATACAACCCTGATCTGTCCTTGCAAAATGTTCATAAACTCCAGCATACCAGGGTTGAATTTTGTCAAAAGTCTCACGATTGTGTAGGATAGTGAATCACGGCATTTACCCAAAAATGTCTTAAAGCAACTAAAGATATTCCACCTTATTGCGAATGGCGTCAGACAACAGTAAAAATTGTCAATTGTCTACTCTTTGTTGACAACAATTGACTACCATTAACAGGCTCCATTAATTTACAAGGCCTTAGAGATTAGTAAGAGATTGTCCATTGTTGCCGATAAAAAATAGCAGACAAGTGATAATATTCACACCATTCACAATAAGGGGTATTAGGTTAAACTTTTATTTAAACAAATGAGAAGTGCAACTTATATAGTTAAAAGAAGAAATATTTTACTGAACAAGCTATATATGTATTAATTTTGTGGATAAAGTGCGATACAAATATTAAAACAATAAAGGAAATTCCCTATAAAGTTCATAGATATTATTATTATTTTTAAATTTAATTATCTCATGTTTGCTGGCGAACATTGTCCATTCCCATTCTTCTTTTAATGTTTATTATTTCTTTTCTAAAATACATTTCAATGAAAACTGTGTGTGTGTGAGTGTGAACACTAAAACCACAATTCTTTCGGTTGTTCAATGACCAGTGACATTTTGATTAATCCCACACTATCAATTTTGTCAGCTTTAATGACTTTGTCTACACTATTTGGTCAGTTGGTGTGAGAGAGCCTGCAAATGAAAAGCATCACCATCACCATCACCAACAACAACATTGTCATCATTATTATCATCGACATCGTAAAGATTTTTTGTACATTTTGCACTCAAACCACAATTTCGCAGCAAAGGCATCACTTCATACTCGTACACTAAAAAAAAAAATAGAAATGTTTCCGCAAATTCCATATAGCGGAGAGTGACAAATCAAAAGCAAGCCCGGCCACAAATAAATCATATTTATTTGCAACAAAACTTTGTTATAATGATCATTAGAGAGATTAAAAGCAACACAAAACAAATTAAATTTTAGTTTAATTTCAAACATTTCTAATCATAATCATTGAAGCCTACAATTGTTTTCACTCCATTCCATGAGTTTTATGGCTTTAATTGGAATTTTTTGCGTTCAAACAAAAAAAACTTTTTTTTGCTGTTATTGTCTAAATATTAAAAGAAAAAAAGTTAAATATTCGCCGGTGAGAGTAGAGCGTTTGCTATTTTTTCATTGAAAGTAAATATAAAATATTTTTATCTGTATAATGACGCTGTGGCAAATGAGAACAATAATTGTAGGATGAGGCAAAATATTTATGCAATGTATATATCTATTTGCTCAAACCTCAATAGTAGTTATAAAAATAAATATCTAGTGGCTTTAATTAAGCGAAAGGCATAATATGAACTCGTAAAAGCGAAAACCTACAGTATGTATTTGAAATAGTTTCATAGTGAATCACTTCCTCATTTGCTGTAAAGTTGATCACATACCAGGCAAATGTCTCGAAGCAGCATTAAATATCAGCTTTCAATTCCATGACCATTTTGGTGGTTTAGACAGTGAATTGCACTAGGCAATAAAAGGTATGTATATTCGCTCTTCAGCCGTATCGTAAGCTTGGGACCGTCACAAATCGAATATCATGCCTCGAACAGAGAACGCTTGGAGTTTCATTTGCCGCTCCAACAGAGAACACTTGGAGTTTCATTTTGTCGTTATATATTTACATGCAAAAAAGCTTCGGCAGCAAGTATGTATTGAACTTCGTTTTTCCATACGCTCTTGTTATATTGATCCAACTAAAAAGTCTCTATAACTAATTGCATACAAACATATTATTTAATTTATTTAAATTTGTTCGGCAATGATTTTGCTTAATAGTTATGTGTTTCATGTTAATATAACATGATTTATATATTAATCTTCAAAGACACTCTTTCGTTTTGAAATTAACTTTATTTCATGTTGATTTAACATTCCACTACTGTTAAAATTAAAATGAAGTATCATGTTGTAGCAAAGTTATTTCAAGTTGAAATAACATGAATTTGATGCTGAAATAGTACTATGAACCATATTGAATCAAAGTTGTTTATACGTTAAAACAACATGAATTTTATTTAATGCAGTCAAAGTATTTTAATTACACTGTCTAACACACAAAAAATAACACCATGTTCTGCGTGTAGCAGAATTTTAAAAGTTTACATTTGAAACTAATTGTACGGCCTATTTAAAGTTGCAGTACGGATGCACTGCACAAGAAGATGCGGGTCATGGAGTCCTTTCAGGGGCTTTAGCTCTTCGTATTGCAAAGCGACTTCCGGATCACTGCAGTGTCTTTCAGGCAGAGATCCTTGCTATAAAATAAGTTGTGGGTTGGTGGAAAGTGAATGTCACTTCAACGACTTTGATTGAAACTGATATTATGGCCTTGAATCCCCGCTTCTAAGAACAACAACAGTCCTCGACTACCGATCATCTCTATATGAGATAGCAGAACGGTATGATATTAGAATCATCTGGATTCCGGGGCATAGAGGCTTTCAGGGAATCTCTAGGGCTGATGAGCTTGCTAGAACTGGGACAATCTTAGAAGTTCCACCGGATTTGGAATGTGTGGGTTTGCCCAAACTCAGACTTAGGTGCTAGACGGAAGATGGAACAAATAGAAAGTGGATCACAAGAAATGATTGCGTGATCACAAGGCAGTTAGGGAGACTCATCTAAATAGGAAAAATACTCGTACAGCTGCTTTAATTCTAAAAAATAGGAAACAAATCTCGATGCTAGTGTCCGTACTAATCAGAAGACACTGTCTCATAGGTAGGCATGCACAAAGGTTAAAGGTTGAATACAATGATTTTTGCCGCAGCTGCCAAGATATCGATGAAGAGGAAAGTGTAGGGCATCTTCTATGTCACTGTCTTGGAGTTGTCAGAAAGAAAATGGCCACAATGGGCGCCTTGGAGTTCAGGGAACTTTATGGCGTTGCTAGTAGAAAGTATAGCTAGCTTTATATTCAGCTCTGATTAGTTCGACGGTGGAGACTTCGCATAAGCAGAGTCTCCGTGGTATCACAAGGGAACGAAACGGTTTAAGTGAGTCCGGCATTCTGACTGCCACCTTTACCTAACCTAACCTAGGTTTTTAGTATATAGTATCTTCAGAACATTTTTTGTTCATAATATTACAAGCAACATTTTGTACTAACTCTTCTGGAAATGGCATTTTCTTTTTGCAATTTTTTGAAAAACAAAATTCGCCTTCAAAACAGGTATTTATGCAGTTGAAATCTTCTAAGGAAATATTTGTCATGAAATTCTATTATAGGTCTAGAGTTCGACCGATTAATCGGCTTCGGCCTTCGGCCAAAAATTGTTAATCGGCCAACATTCGGCCTATGGGAAAAATCGGCCGATTAGCCGAAGCCGAATATTTTTCATTCGATGCTTGAAAAATAAAATTATGTTTGGTCGTTGCTCGCCGACAGTTTCTATTGTGTTTAACGATTTGAAAGGGTTGCTTTGAAATACAACCCTGTTGTTTTCTATTTTCTTTTACTTGGACGTTCTTGTGAGTGATCATATCAAAAAGCAATCTAGAAATTGCAAAATAGTCAAAATAGTTTTATTTTTCTTGTTATGTATTCAATAGATACGAGGGCGGTTCGGAAACTTCTTAGCCTATCAATGAAAGAGAATAGTTATGCCCTAATTCTGTTCGACGAATGTATCGTCTTGTCTATGGACGAAAAAAAAGAAGCAGTTTTGATTCTTTAAAACGATTATTATTTATTGTCTATGCTAGAAGGTTCGTGTATTCGCTGGTGCGTTGTCTTGATGAAAATTTATTTTTTTGTGTTGTAAGCCAGGACGTTTTTCTCGAATTTGTACATTTAATTGATCCAAAAGGTTGCAATAGTACTCTGAATTTATTGTTTTACCCTTAAGCAGATAGTCAATCAATAAAATACCTTTGAAGTCCCAAAAAACCGTTGCCATAACCTTATCAGCCGATTGAATTGTTTTTGCCTTCTTTGGGGCACTTCCTCCATCTTCAGTCCATTGTTTGGATTTTTCTTTTGTCTCTGGAGTATAGTGGTGGATCCATGTCTCATCAACAGTTATGAAACGACGCTTAAAATCCATTTTATTTCGCTTAAAACGATCCAAACAAGCTTGAGAAATGTTCATTCTTATGCGTTTTTGGTCGACTGTTAACAAATGCGGCACCCATTTTGCAGAAAGCTTTTTCATCTGTAGTTCTTCATGCAAAATTAAATGGACTCCATCATTTGAGATGCCCATGATATTAGCTATTTCACGCACTTTTATTCGTCGATCATTTAATACCATATCATGCACTTTGGCTACAATTTCTGTTGTTGTTGCTGTTTTTGGACGTCCACTATGTGTTTCATCTTCAATGCTTGTACGACCACGTTTAAATTCAGCAACCCAATTTTTTACTGTTGCATATGAAGGAGCACTTTCACCTAACACATTCACCATATCATTATGAATTTCTTGTCCCGATAAACCTTTTTTATGTAAATATTTAATGACACCACGCATTTCTAATTTTTCCATTGTTAAAAAATCGCGGATGCGTCTTTTGTGAACACCTGTTTCTATATGAAGGAGTTGCCAGATCGAAACAAAATTTAACATGTGTTCATAGCAGAGATGGAAGTTTCCAAAACACTTAACTTTTTTCTGTTTATACCGCGCTTTTTGTGCTAGGCTAAGAAGTTTCCGAACCGCCCCCGTATTACAGCTATTTCAGCGATCTCAAAAAAGCAAACCTTTTTCTTAATTCATATAAAAAGTAAGTATCATTTTTAAAATTTAAAACATTCGGCTTCGGCTTCGGTTTTGGCCGAAGTTTAGGATTTTAGCCGAAGTTCGGCTTCGGCCAAAAAAAAACGCCTTCGGTCGATCTCTATATAGGTCCCATAACATATTTAAGTCGAAAATTAAACTTTAATATTAGAAATAACCAAACCCCGAAAAGGTAGTTTAAGGGTTAATATAGTTAAACAATTCATACAATTATACAATAATTTTTTTATTTTTTATAATTTCTGGTAGTAAACTTGAATTTTCGACTTAAATATGTTGTGGAATTACATGACAACGATAAGTATCGCATAATTGCTTTAAAAACATTAAGCAGTTTTAAAAGATCAGTTAAGCGGAAACTACTGTACTAGATATTAAGGCAACTAAAAAATACGATCTTATTCAACATAATTTATATTCTAAAGCTTTCATTATAATAATTATCATTTATTAAATTTATATTAACCGCTTGCCATAATTTTCTAAAAAAAATTTCTTTACTTTCCTTTAATGCCTGAACTCAAGTGAACTCGCAAGAATATTTATTAAAAATTACATCACTTACCGGACTACGTTATTACGAGTATGCTGCAAGAATTTCATGCGCAATAAAGTTTGCTTAAACTTTCAGGAAATGCCTAATAATTTTTCTTATGCTCTCATAGTCCAGTTTTCTAAGCACACATTCATTTCCAGCCATAGAATTCGTTTTGCTTCATTAAAATATTTCATCCTTGAAATCTTTATTTTTTTTTTTTGTATATAACAAACTTGTAAATGTTTAATGTTCTCGTGCATATCGAAGGCTGAAAAGAGAAAGAGAGAGAGAGAGAGATAGAAAGACGGCACGTTGTTATACATAAATAACATAATTATAATTAACTTTTCACAGAACTACATAAAAAGATGAATTATCTATTAAATTTTTCATGTATTTGCAACAAAAAAAAAAAAAAAAGTATAATACAATAAAGAAAAATTCATAAAGCTGTCGTTAAAATATTTTCTTCGAGCCAGTTATAGTTTTGCCAAGTCATAAACTACAATGAAGATAAAATGTACATAGATACGTACATACATACATACATAAATACGTACGAGTATGTATGTACATAGTCCGCATTTCATAGCTGTTGGCCGTTTCTTTCTGCATATTTTTTTTTTAGCAATTTGCTTATTTTTATGGGGAAAAGAATTAAAGAAAAAAGAAATTATGAGAAGTTTATTATATTTTTAATATATGTATATGTGTATATATTTTTTTAGCAATTAAGCTTTATAAAAATTAAGAAATATTGCAAAAAATTGCAAAAAAAAAATAGAAATTCTAAATTCAGTACGATGAGAATGTATAGATACATATTTAGCGCAAGAGAAGAATCTAAAATCAGCTACACACATGCAAACATAAAATAGTTTGCTTTAAATTCTTAACATGATAAAACCAATTGATTATTATAAATAAACCGGATCAATTAAATTTCCACAAAATGAAAGCGAGCGTTTGTCTAGCGTCCTCCTTCGTTGTGTAGCAGAATCATCGGCTAAGTAAAATATTTAATGAAATGGCACTAAACACAGCTAACAAAATAATACGCCTCATTGGCACCAGAGGCGCTGCAGCACTACATGAGTAGAATCATGCGAAAAGCAGAGTTGTAAAAAGAATGAAGCGTTTCTATATCTCCTCCTTCACCACATGTCGTCTCTATCACTATCCCCTTACCTAAAGAAGATAGGTAACACCTACATATTAGTTGTTCTCATATACAACATATCTACATATAGCCAGCTTTAAAAGTCCGCTCAAATTTCCAACTTCGAAAGGAATTTCGAAAATTCCAAATATAATATGCCGATTTTAATATTTACGGTTTTAGTAATAACTAGCTTAACCCGGTGTGATTCGCTACCCCTCCCCTCCCCGCAAAAAAAATATATATATATATGTTTATGGCCCCTCCGCCCGCAGACTTCACAGTGTCACCCGCCTGAATATTCTGAAGATTCCCTGAAAATTTCATCAAAATCGGCCCAGCCGTTTTGGAGTCCATAAATTTCCGAACTTAATTTTTTGAACAAAATCGATCATTTGCGATCGTAAATAATCGATTTTCGTCATAAAAACGAGGTAAAAAAATGTGGCGGTTAAGCTTTTTTGGGAGCTATGGCTCGATATATTAATCTTGAAACTCAAAATTAATTTAATAAACTCAAAACCAAGTTTAAAATTTAATTTATTTATATCTCACTATAAATTTTGAAGTTCGAGATGAATTTCGAAAATTCGAAATTAAGTTCGAAATTTCGAACATGCTCCAATTTTTCATATAAGCGATATTTAGCATAAACATACACATTTTTTAAGATATTTTAAATTTTGGTGTATTTTACAATAAAAAAATCAAAACAATTTCGAACTTACTAAGGTCAAACTTATTAAAATTGAGTTGAACATTTTTTTTTTATATGGATAACAAAAAAATATCTTTTTGTTTTCCGATAGATATTGAGATATATTTTATTTTTAAAGTTAAACAAAATGAAATCGAGAATTCGTAAAAAGCAAATATTTATTTTTATGTGAAATTTTAGGAAGAATGTTTAAGCATACTGCACTGCATGTATGTATGTTCTAAATTGAATTTATTTATATTCCATTATAAAATTTAAAATTAGAAATGAATTTCGAAAATTCGAAATTAAGTTCGAAATTTCGAAGATGCTCCAATTTTTCATATAAAAGATATTTAGCGTGAAAACACAAGTTTGTTTAATGATCTTTTATATTATATAAAAAATTTAAAACAATTTCTTACTCTCTGAGTTCGAATGCACTCGTATTAAAAGAAAGTTGAACATTTTGTTTTATATGCATGCCCAAAGTATATCTTTTCGTTTTCCGATATATGTGACCCGGTCTATGAAAAGGTGGCTTATGACTTAGACCGGGTCACTTATATTGAAATATATTTATTTTTGAATCTATGCTAGTAACTGATATATTAGGCAAAATGTTTAAGCATACTGTACACTGTAGAGTATAATTTACGTGGCGAAATTTAGGCGAGGATCAATCAGAATGTCATGTTGTTGGTTATAGTTCTCAATTTTTTTTCCATATAATGCAGCAAACAATTTCTTAAATATTTATTTCTAATCCTGGGTATATTTAAAATGCAGGGTACATTTATACTTTTATACACTTCCATATTTTTCTAGACAATACAACATGCACAAATAAAGTTTCCTGCAGCCATGCATTATAATGTTTAACTATTATCTGGGAGAAATTTAAACTTTTGCTGCATGGACAGTCGGTGGCATTTCTCAAAGGCATATGTATGTATCTGTGTTGGTTGTTGGTTGTTGCTCCACTGGTCGTTATAATTGTTGGCAAAGTTTAAAATTTTTACAAAGAATTTCTCCTTTTACTCTTGCGCTCATATTACATACTTCGTTTAAAGTTTTTTACTTTAGATTGTTCTATTTTGTTCCTGATATTTTTTTTTTGGTATGACTATATCTTCATCTGACATCTGTTGAACTAAAGCTGCTGGTATTTGGTATAATTTTTCTCTTCCATGTTGCTTTGTGTGCCGTGTCTCTTCGGTTGTACGAGTAGTTTCAAGTTACATGATTTGCTCTTTCTTATTTTGTGCGAAATGATGATTTAGTTGTGGCAAGTAATTCGCAATAGAAAAAGTTCATTAAACAGTGGTCATGTCATGTTTTCAACTTGCAGCAGCAGTTTGTAGCATTTTAAAAACAAACTGCTGGAGGAAGTGTTTAGATCAATGAGTTTTATTTGACAGCAACATGGATGTGGCCTGCTTGATTTGGAACTTGACTTGGAAATGCGATAGGAATGAGCAAACTTTTTTTCTTTTTATTGTAGCACAAACCTTTCACTGCCTGGGGGTCGTATGTTTCATAAAATTCTATAACAATTGCTGAACTGCTGCACTATTTGACAAACAAAATATCAAGATAATTTTGCTCTCAGGTTTTTGTTGTTGTTCTTGTGCTTAATTAGAAAATTGTCAATTAAGTCAAAGTCCGAAAGTAAATGAACAATTCAAAATGATAATAGCAACTGTAGTCATGGCAGAACTAGAACTTGTCTAGAGCATCATAATGACCATAAATGAAATTGAGCAAAAAGTAAAAAAAAAAAAAAAATTAAAACCCTTTTTTTTTCTTGTAGCAAGTCAAGCCCTCTCAATAACAATATTGATGAAGTCTTTTTTTTATATGAAAAGACTTCAAAGACTATCTGTGATGAAATTTTAAAAGCAATTCAAACATTATATGGTACTTTGTATTACAAACAAACATATATAGCGTTACTTTAAAATAGAAAGGTCGTAAATCATAATTTTTTTCGAAATGGAGATTTTAAAACTTTTCGATATATTAGATGTTCTGCTAACGAAGTATAGCAAAAACTCGATTTAAAAAAAATAATGAATTAGGGCATTTCTATATTAAGGTAACGATAAGTACGTAAATTCTCTTATTTCAAAAATATTTATCAAAACTGCACATTCCGACAATTGTTGCGATGTGGCAAAGGAAATGTTGTTTATAGATATTTTCTATTTAGCATTTTTCGTAAAATATTTATGCAACTCGTCGGCTGATATCCGTAGTGTCTTTCATATTCGAAACAAACAAACAATTCATTCATAAAATAACCACATGCTGCTGCTTGCTGGCTGCTGCTGCCTTGTGCAATATAAGAATCAAATTCAACGAGTCTAGTAGTTTGATGTTGCCATCACACATCACCATCGCCTCATTTTGTGGAAACTGCTTTTCTATCGGGCGGACGGGCGGGCGCTGCAGTGCGGTTGGTCTTACTTATACTTTTTATGACGTTGATGATGATGATACTTGTTCCCATAATTTTGTTTTCGAACAAAAAAAACAGCAGAAAAAAGTGAAACAAGACATCATATTTAAAATGGAAAAGCACATAATAATGTTGAGTTGTGAGAACTATTGCATTTAACGGAAGCATACGCCTACTTTTAGCCAAAAGCATTCAAATTACAATCATAAATTTGTTTCCATATTATCTGTGCATTTGTGTTATAAAATAAATTTTGTGCATGTGATGTTAAAATACGAGTAAGACCAAAAACATGCAATATAATATTTCATATTGAGTTCTAGTTAAAATCTATGGCTGGAGGATGCACCAGAAGAAATGTCATTTAGAAATCAAATGTTTCAAAATATTCCTAAGACTCTGTGCAATTGAATTAAATATTAACCCCCACATTCATAACATTTTATATCATAAAAAATTTTCCTAGAATGGATTTCAAATTATGTAATTATATTTTTTTATGAATACAGGGGTAAGTGATTTTTGATTTAGATTTTAGTATAGAGTAATTAGTAGGAACACTCGACAAAATAAAATCCACCTATTCTAAACAGATCAATTTTAAGGAGAACCTCGAATTTTCGAAAACAGCCATTTTGTTATTTAATACACTTAAAACCAAGTTGAAAATTTAATTTATTTTTATCCCATTATAAATTTATAATTCGAAATGAATTTCGAAAATGCGAAATGAATTCCGAAAATTCGAAATTTCGAACATGCTCCAATTTTTCATATGATCGATATTTAGCATGAAAACAAAAATTTTTTAATGACCTGTTACATTTTAGTGTATTTCATATGTATGTATATCAGAAATTTAAAACAATTCCGTACTTTCTTATGTCGAGCGTATTAAAACAAAGTTGACAATATCAGGGCATCATAAAATTCCGCGAGAAATTTCTAACTCTTCCAATTAGGATTTTCTGTTTGTTTTCCCTTTTACTTGCTATTGTTGGAATTTGTTCCCTGATTAAAAATTTTAGCGAAATTTGATTACTTATTTATTACTTATCGTTACTTTAAGAAAGGCCCTAACTCCTTATTTTTTTGAAATCGAGATTTTTAAAATTTTCGATACATTAGATGTCCTTCTAACGAAATTAAAAAAAATCAGATTAAAAAAATAAGGAGTTGGGCCTTTTTATATTAAGGTAACGTTAAGCAATGTCTTGTTTCCTTACGTTACGGGATAGAAGTATAGAGGAATTAGTGAGAACTTTCGACTTGAATCTTTTTATATTGAAAGTGAGAGTAAAAGCTCTGCATTTAGCTTATTTCATATACCAGCAGCACAGCTAATAAAGCTGTAAGTTTAAATTAGACGTGCCGTAGCCATAACCAAACCAAAATTGATTTGGTTTCTATGGTAATGGCTATGGCGCTATGGTGAGTCACCTATAATCATATACAGTGTTGCCCATAAGTTTGGTTCGAACAGCTGTTTTGTATCGTTGTGGTCATGTTACGTCTAATTTAAGCTTAATGCGTAAAGGCTCAGTTACCCGACTGTAATGTAATATAGCTGCAACGTAGGAAATAGCTGATCGATATTTTTATATGAAACGTAGGTTACGTTAAGCCGTGTGTCCACTACCAAGTTTTCTTGTGGAAGTTGCATCCAGAAGTTACTTCCAGAAGTTTTTGTCGTGTAAACTCGTATTAGGAGTCGACTTCCAGAAGTCACGGCTTGCAGAAGTTACTTGCAGTAATTATGTGGAAACATGTGTTTGTTGCTTGCTGGAAGTAACTTGAACGACTTGCTGTGAACTACAAGTGTTTTGAAGACTTGCAGAAGACTTCTGGAAGCAGACTTCCGCAAGTTTTGGTTTGAGTGGAAATACTTCAGCAAATACTTGCAGAAGTTCTTCCGCAAGTGACTTGCTAGTGGACAGACAGACGGCTTTACATTACATTTCTATAACCATTTTCATTACTTTTCAAATAACAATATCGATCAGCTGCTTTCTTCCGTTACAGTTACATTCCATTACAGTCGGCTACAAATGTGGATGTGCTCTGAATGCAGAATGTTTTGTGTGTAAAAATATGAAGGTTTCTGGATCAATTTCCCTTATTTAATTCGAACACATGCATGCCATTGTAAGGGAATCTCGAAAATATTTGTACATTGTGCCGATGCTCAAATGAAGAGATAATGGCTGTTTATCTTCCTCGGTAGTCGCTGTGCATTTGAATAGCTGAGGGAAGATTTATTGGTAAAAAATGCCATACTTTGACTTCAACTATAGGATACTACATTTTGGTCCTAGATTGCACAGCAAATGTTGCGTTGTTCTTTAATCTGTTACAAAATATGCTTACCACGCTGAAGGGGATTTCATTTAATTCTCCTGGCTTGCACATGTTAGTTTAATTATTTTGCAGCGAAAGAAATCTGCAACTTACAAGACATTCATCTTTTAGAATTGTACTCTGTCAATTAGCAATTTCTGCACACCCTGACTAACCCTCGTATTGAGATTTTTTTTTTTTTTTTTGGAAAATTAATCATAGTCTTGAAATACGTTTTTATAGTTCTTTCTTTGTTGCTAAAAAAAAATTCGTTAAATTTCTTCTCCCCATTGCAATACGCCTAAAATACATTTTTAATAAAACGAAAACTTTTTTTAACTTCAAAAACAAAAAAAAAATAATACAAAAACTTTCCCCTCATATTTTCTTTTAAATGCATGTCAAATCAGAGTTGTTGCAAATTTTCACTTTGTTTTTTATTCATTTTGTTGTTATTGTTGTTGTTAAAGTAAAAAAAGCAAATAAAAAAATCCAGCAACATTTTCCCTAAGTGTATTTTTATTTTAACATGATGATGCATCATCAGCTGTGCATGTTCGAATAACTTGGGTATGTGTCTGCATTTGTAATGCAGGCAGGCTTTTAGCACAAAATATCCATGAGCATTTTTTACCACGTCTATCACACGGGACAGACGGACAGCTAGAAAAATAGAAAGAAAAAAAAAAACAAAAAACACGCGGGAGTTGCACTGTGCGAGCAGAGCAAAATAAGTGTTGTTGTTGTTGTTATTGCTGTTGTTGCTGTTGTTTGCATTAAGTTATTGCTTTTTTGTGTTCCCTGCCTCTGCGTGAGTTTAGTGCTCTAGTTACCAATAACACCGTTGCATTGTAGTGGTAATAGTAGTCGTAGTAGTTGTTGTATTTTGTTGTTATTATTGTAGTTGTTATTGTTGTTTTACTAAATGGAGTGCATACCCAATAAACACATTCCAACTTACACACGTACATATGTATGTATGTATTCATATACCAGCATGCTTATTTTCACGTGCTCCACTATTTACAGTAAAGTGCTGAGAGAAACAAAAAAAAAACAAAACAAAATAGCAGTGATAGAGAAAAAGAGATAGAGAGAGAGTGAGTGCAATTCCTGTGTGATGATTATGACGATTGTGAATTGTAGTTGGCGTGTTGGGAACTTTTTTTCTATCTATGTATATTTATATTTTATTTATTTTTTTGTTGCTGTTGTCTGTCGTTTGTTGGCAACAACTTTTCATCCGTTATGATGATGGGTTGTATATTTTTGTTAATATAAATATTTTTTGGTATGTCTGTGCAGCATTTGCATTTCTTTTGGTATGCATTCAGCAAAAAGGCTTAAAGCCGGAACTCCCATATGTGCCGTATATTCATTTTTTATTATTTATTTACTGGATGTATGTATGTTTTTACTCACTTTGATGTGTGTGTGTGTTGCGTTTTATTCCTAAAGCAATTGCTGTTGATGGTAATTGTGTTGTTGCTGCTGCTTGTTTGTGATGTTGCCAGTTTTGATAAATGAGACATACTGACATGTTCTTGTAGAACTCTCCTCATGATACCATTTAAAATGTATTGCATATAATGTTATATTATTTACATGTACATATGTATGTATATGCATGCAGCATTTTGTTGCAATATGCATAATGTTTTGTACTCGTATGTGTATAAACTGAAAAGTAATAACACTGTGCAATACATATCTAAAACATAAGAGGACTTTATTTCCTTTCATTTATGCCAGAGTGGGTATTTTCATCTTGTTTTTATTCATTCATACATATTTTCCTATTTTAATTTTCTACACATATGCCAACTTTATTATGCCACAGCAATACGAGTAGCAGTAGCATCAACAACAATATGTAAAAAAATAAAAGAATCAAAAAAATACTATTACACAACTATTGTCGTCATTAATAACGCTGCTGTTATTTTTCATTTATTACTTTTTTTTCTCTAGTTATTATTGTGTTTGAAGGCTAGAAATATTTACTATTAAATTTATGTAGAAATGTGCGAATGTTTGTATTTAAATTTGTTGTGCTAAAAATTTCATGATTTAAATTTTCTTTGTGTGCCCGTTTTATTTAGTTTTTATTATTTCAATTTCCCCTTTAATGTTGCCTCATTCCAGCTCTTGCAGCATCTGACTATTTTAATTGGAAGTTTGTTACTAAACAAGAAGTTTTTTGAAGCCTGAATTTTACAGTATTTCTCTCTAATTGTTTTTTATAGAAACAGCTTTGAAGTTGTAATGAAAAACTGATTATTTCCGTATAAATAAATATATAAGTTTAAAATGCATAGTTCCTTGTATTGTCTAAACCCTTTACTCTGTTTAACATTTCACCTGGAATGTTATCAAAATAGATATAAAAAAATTTCATAAATTGTTCAAGCAGTTCTCTTCGTCATCTTGGGGAAGCATATGAAATGTATCTTTAACATGTTATTAAGCTCTTGTAGTGGCACAATTTTGAGTTTTAAAAAATGGGCTGTGCCACTCCCATACAAAAATCAACATATAATTTTCGCGTTTCTGCTTAAACGATTTCTAAAAAATTATGCACAAATATTAAACTCTTGCTATGAGAAAAATTTTTGGTATGTAGGCCGTATTTTTGTATTGTAAAAATCATCAGTGTTGCCAGATTTTCTTTTCATTCATTTGAATAAATTTATAAAAAATTATTATACATTAAATTAGCTGACTTCAAAAAAATGATGTTTGAAATAGTGGGTGTTGCCACGCCCATCTAAACTTAATTTTGTATTTTATAAACTTTTATTCAACCGATTTCTAAGAAGCTTTAAATGTATTTTGGGCTCTTACGATGATAAGATTTTGCTTTAAGAAAAGTGGGCGGAGCCATGCCCACAACAATTTAATTTCATATATCGTCTACTTTTATACAAAAGCTTGTAACGGAACTTTTCATAAAATTTTAACTCCTGTAATGGCACGACTTGGACTTAAGAAAAGTGGGCGGTGCCACGCCCCTAATAAATTCTATCCAAATGATGCATGCGAATCTTTGCATTCCTGCAGTGATACAAATTTTTATTATTAGCCGGACGTATTTGGTCTTGGAAATATTATCAGTGTTGCCAGTTTTTTTTTCATTAATTTGAGTAAATTTATTAAAAAATTATTATTCTTTAAATTATTATTCTTTAATTAAAAAAATAATGTTTGAAACAGTGCCGGTACTATGCCCATTTAAACTCAATTTTATATATCATTTGCTTCTTTTGAATCAATTTGTAATAAGCTTTCAATGCATCCTAGGCTCTGATAAAAGGGGGCGGAGCCATGTCTGCCAAAATATAATTTAATAGTTCATCTACTTTTACACAAACACTTGCAACGACACTTTCCATAAAGTTTGAAATTTTTTTATAACGCTATCTCGAGTTTATAAAAGTGGGCGGAGCCACGCCCCTCAAAAATCATCAAAATATTATGGTTTCTTCTACCCTAAGGATTGCTAAGAAAACATTGAATTCTTATTACCATAGGACTTTGTAAGACTGGGCTGTATATGGTCTTGTAAATGTCATCAGTGTTGCCAGGTTTTCTTTTCATATAATTTAATTGGTTCATTATTACACATAAAAATACAATAAAATCTTGCTTTTTTTGAAATGTTTTCTAAATTTTTAAAGCATGAATTCCAGTCAAACGAAAGTACCTGGACTGCTAAGGAGATAACAAAAATCTCTCTTACATGCTCTGTGTCAGCATCAGTCTAGCAATAAATTTCAGTGACTTATTTTAGTGTATAGTGATACATAATTTAAACTTGAACTACAAAGCTATAGTTTTGTATATCGTGCCATAAGTGCCAAAATAGCTTAAGCGACCTAATTTTCCAGCTTAATTTTTTTTTTTAGGGAAATCAATTATTTACGATCAAAGATAATCGATATTCGTTAAAAAACGAAGTTCTCAAAATGTGTAGCTTAAGCTTTTTTGGCATTTATGGTTCGATATGTTGAATACTTTGTATATGTGTTGCTAGAACTAGAATTAAGTAAACTCCTATTGCAGTTGCTTTTCAACTATGTTAACAAATAGTAAGAGAAGCTACAAATGATTATTTTTAACGATAAAGACACAATTGTTACTTAATTTCAAGACAAATAACTTTTAATCAATCACATAAGTAGAGAAAAAAATTAATATAAAGAACGATCATATAACAAACATTCAAGCAAGTTAAACAATTTAAAGCCACAAAGCAACCATTTTGATATTTTTTTTTTGTGTAAAAGATTTTGATCTCTAAATGAATTGTTTTTTAAAAGAATTCTTATTTTTTCATTCATTTCATTTTCTGTAGAAAGTTATTTAAACTTGTAGTGAACGGCTGCATAGGCATACAAACTGATATCTTAAGCAAACTAGAATTAGAAAATTAAAAAAATTTTTAAGAGTTCATTCACCCTAAATTTAAAATCTTTAGAAATTGTTATATTTTTTTTTATCAAACGTATACAAATAACTTGCAGACAATAGATTAAATTAGACATCAATGGAGAATAAAATTCTTTAAATAATCACAACTAATTTATTACAATTCTATGAAATTTAATTAAATGAAATAATTTCTCTTACATTTTATTCAACAAAACTTCTTATTAAACTTTCATAAGTTTTATTAAATGAAAAATTAAAAAATTTCTTTATTAGACAATTGACATGAAAGATACAAAGATACAAAGAAAAAAGTATATATGTATATACTAGAAAACGACTAAAAGTCTACAAAGCACATTTTAGAGCACATCATTAAATTTAAACGTTTTAATTTAAAGAAAAAAAAAAAAGAATTCCTCATAACGAAATTAAAAGATCGTGCAAAAAATGCCAACAAACCAAAATTAAGAGAAAAAAAAATTCATCTAAAATTATAACTTCCGTTTGTGTGAAAATAAACCAAACCAGAGAGCATGAAGTAGGAAAAAAAATATACAAAATTAAATGAAATTATGTAAATTTAGTGTGTACGTAGTAGATACATTTGCATGTACGGGTATCCGTGCAATTCGTTAAATTATGTTGTACAAAAGTAGTAAAATAATTTTAATATTTGTTGTTATTTAGAACGTGTGTGCTGTGCTGTGCTAAACAGAACTTAACTCGCAAATGAAAAATTATGCACAATTCAAAATTAGATATTTTTCTCTTTTTTTTGTTTGTTTTGTTTTTAAAATCTGGGCCGGAAAAACGTGTTTGTATGCTTGTGAATATGAATTGGAATTGAGTGAATTAATTTAAAACAAAATGAACAAGCAACAAAAAATTAAAGCAAAACAAGTTGCTACTCTAGTTTGTGGGTATTGACGAACCATCATGCACAGCAGTTGATTTTGGCATCATGTTATTCCACATTCATCAACATCAACATCAACAACAACAACAACATAATGATAATGACAATAATAGTATAAAGTTGTTTGTTTCATACGCTTTTTGTTGTTGCATAATGTTTAGTCATACAAGAAAAAAATTCCATAATAATACGACTAGTTGCAATAATAACAAAAAAAAAAAAACAACAAAACTTATCTGCAACAATGTATGCAGTACTTTCCTTACGCATATCGATGTAGAGATATAAATAAATAAACAACAAACAACATCAGCAAGAGCAACGAGTCGTAAGTCACACTATAAACCTAAATACCAAACATTCATGAATTGATTTTAAGAATATTGTAAATGGTAAAAAAATAATAATAATATAAACAAAGAAGAATGCAGTAGCAGTTTGTAAAATAATTAAATCATTCATGCCTACAAATCGACTATTATGCGACTATGTGATACAGCAACAGTTAAAGCGAAACATAAAGAAACATGTTGATACAAATGTTTAAATACTTTGTTGCTACTTACCACTACCATTATTTGAAGCTTAAATTCTTAAAAGTTATATATTTTATGCAAAACTAGCTTCGAATTTATATTTACTCAATTCAAAACCTATTTGCGGAATCCCAGGTAACACAAACCTTGATGCTAGTTTCTATATCAACATTTGTTTATAAACAATGTTGTCATTGAAACTGTCAAAAACTCATGTACGATCTACGACTCCTACAATTGAGCAAATTCTATTTGAATTAAATGCTTAAAAAAATTTCTCAGCAACATTTTATTAAACAAATTTAAACTCTTAGATCCTTGCAATATTTTAATATGGGATACATACACAGAAATATGTTGTTGTCTATCTTAAAATATTTCCCGCAAATATAAGAATTTAATTTGAAATTTTTGCTGGTTTTTTTTTGCTTAAGCAACATGTATATGCATTTCGTTGCCGCTTATAGAACTCATCAGAAGACTTCAACCCAAAACATTTTTGAAATAAGCTAAAAACGTCAAATGCTTATACTAAGGGCCATTTTCACAACTTGCCCTTAGTTAAAGGTAAGATTTTGTCTGCTCGATAAATATCTTGACATCATTACAACCTCAAGTTTTTATTCTTATTATTCTAAATAATAATAATAATAATATTTAATGGATAAAAAAATAACAAATGAAGGTTTTATAAAGCAAAATCATTTATCGTGCAGACAAAATCCTTCCCTTAGCTAACGTAAAGTTGTAAAAATGGCCCCAAGACTCTTAATACGTTATTGAGAATCACAATATACACAAAAAGTTTACAAGCCTCAAACAAAAATCTTTACAAAGCAACATTTTCATAATATTTTGTATTTTTTTTATTTTCTAGCAACTTTGTACAATTGCCTGTCGCATTGGGCAACAATAAAAGTATGAAAAGCACAAAGAAAAATTTATTCATCAGGCATTTTGCTACGGAAAAGATTTGAGCAACATGCTGCTAATAGCTTTTAAGAAATGCCTAGAAACATATTTTTGAAACATTTAAAAAAAAATGGTTTAACATTTTTAGGTTTGTGCAATGTATGTATATTTTAAAATATGTTGTCAGCAACATTTTAATATAAAAGATAATATCAGCAACATTTTGCTTTAAATTATACCATCTGCAACATGTTTTTGCCTACATTCACACATATTTTGTAGATTTCAGTTGTACTCTTTAATAACATGAGAGCGTGCAGTGTACAAAAGAAAACCCGAGCAACATGTTGCTGACAAAGCAAAGTATATTTTTAAAAAGTTCTAAAACAAGTTAAAATATTAACTTACTTAAAAATATTTTATCTGCAACATTTTAGTGCATTTCACTTTAAAGTATGTTTTAAGCAACATGTTGCCAGTTACAGCTATGCATTTTCTATGTGCCAAAATTTTGCTCCTTCGCCACATGAGATTATTCGCTTTGCAAAAAACTTAAGCAACATGTTGCAAACTGCTTTTTACTGCGCTACAAAATATTATTTTAAAAATGTTGCTTAAATAAGTTTGAAATTTTAGGGTTTTTGCAATATATATTTTAAAATATGTTGTCAGCAACATTTTAATATAAAAGATAATATCAGCAGCATATTGTTTTAAATTATACCACCTGCAACATGTTTTTGCCTACAATCATACATATTTTGTAGATAATAATTTTACTCTTTAATCACATGAGAGCGTGCAATGTGCAAAATAAAAACACTTGAGCAACATGTTGCTGACAGCTCTGTTTGTTTCTACAAAGCAAAGCACATTTTTAAAAAGTTCCAAAACAAGTTGAAATATTAACTTACTTAAAAATTTTTAATCTGCAACATTTTAGTATAAAATTTAATATCAAAAACATATTACTTGAAAATATATTTTAAGCAACATGTTGCCAGTTACAACTGTGTGCCAAAGTTTTGCTCCTTCACCACATGAGTTTATTCGCTGTGCACACAGCTTGAGCAACATGTTGCAAACTGCTTTTTACTGCGCCTCAAAATATTATTTTAAAAATGTTGCTTTAATAAGTTTGAAATTTTGGAGATATTGCATTATATAATCTAAAATGTTGCTAAGAATTTGATATTTTTGTCTGACAGCAGAATTATCATTATCTAAATTAATGAAATGTTGCTAAGAATATGTTATTATGTTTCTTTTTATATGCAGCTCTTGTCAACTAATCAATTATTGTTTTTGCATTTAAACTTTATTGCCAGCAACATGCTGCCAGTAACCTTAACACATTAAACCAATGATTGTGTGTTATTTTTTGATGTAAAATATTTTAATAGGTCTTAAAGTCAAGTTGAGAAATTTTTTTTATTCAGTATATAACTTAAAATAATGAAATAACTCTCTTAATATTTATTATTGCTAAAATTTGCCTATACATGCATATGTATATTGTATGTCTTGCAGCTCTACTTTGAAAGATAAGTAAACAAATCAACTATTCATGCCTAGATACATATAAAGTACAAATATATGGTATGTATATGGTATGATTTTCATTTATACAGACATTTAATTGATATTTAAAAACACCACTGCTCTAGTCTGTCTCAAATGTACCAACGGGTACAAGACCACCAAACTGATGACAGATCGACCGACCATTTTACTGACGATAATGCCATAGATGCTGATAATGATGATGATGAGCTGAACGTAGATGGAAAAAAATTAAATAAAAACAAAATAAATATATATCACTGAGTCAATATGTGTTAATAGAAAATGTATGGAAATTTTGTAGTAGTTGAAAACGAGGAGATAAACAATATTATTTTGCAGTTTATATTCGCGTTTATTTTACCAAAACAAACAACAACATTTCAACTCAACAACATTGGCAGTTTTTTTTTTTTTTTTTTTTTTTGCTCAATTGATGGAATGCAGTTTTTATAATTGCATCACACCAACACTGTGGCAAGCGTTAATGGATTTGTATCTATGTATGTGTATATGTATCTGTTTGCTTGTTGTATTTTTTTTTGTATGCGTATTAATTGCATTTAAATAAACATCATGTTTAGATACAAAAATAAGTTTCGCCAGCTGCCACAAGTTAAAAGTAGTTGTAGTGTAAATTTTTATGAATGAATTTTCTCCGTAAGTATTTTATCAAATGAAATGCTGTAAGTAATTTAAAATTATATATACCACGTTACTAAAGTTTGTCGTTGCAATTGTGCTTTCCGGCCATATCGCTCACTCTTAATTTTTTACAAGAAATCAATCACAATAGACAACATTAAAGCAGAAAATTTAAATTAAAAAAGTTGTGAACTAGAACTAGAAAAATGCGCATTTTTTAGCTCAAAAAAAATTCGTTTTTTGCAGTTTTGCTTTTGCTTTTCGGTTTAGGATTTTCTTAACCCCATTTTGCTGTTAGCACTGAATACCTTTAATGTTAGTTATTGTAATTTGAATGTAGTTGTTCATATTTTTTTTCACTGTGGTTGTTGTTGATACGAGTGTAATTCTAGCCTTCTACTGTAGTTTTTTTTATTTTATTTTTTTTTTCATTACATATTATAAAATCAAGTAACTAAAAACATTTTTTTTGCTACTGTTTCTTGCTCTAAAGTTCATTGATCGCTGGTTGACTGGCTGGCTTGGCATGTTTTTTTTTTTTTTTTTTTTTTGAAATTCATATGAATGTCTATTGCTGGTGAATTTTGTGTTGTTGTTTTTGTAAACGGTTGCTGCTTGCTGGTTGCTTTTTTGCAATGGTCAAGCGATGGCGACAAAGTTTTTTTTCCCCCTTCATGAGTAGTGGTGTATGTAATCTGAATTTATTTTTTGCTTAATAGTCTATATTTTATGTATAAATTATATGATACATATCAATGTAACTACCATACGTATATTTATTAGCATTTTTTTGAAATTTATTATGTCCCAAGTTTCAACTAACGGCTTAAAATATGCGCAACAAAAATGCTATGAATTGTCATTATCGAGATTTTATTATAGGAATGAATTTATGAATGTTGTAAAAATATAAAGATCCCCTACCTCTCCCCTAAAAAAATATATATATTAGAAACTTCGCAGACAAAATGAAAAAAGTTTTAAACATTCAAGTAGTTCTCATCGTTGTTATTTAAAAGTTCGCAAACTTCTGCAACATGTTGCTAATATGAAACGTTTTCTTTTTTTAGTTAATTATTATTTTTCTAACTGTATTTGTTTCTTAAATTCTTATGAATTGAATTAGGCTACTGTTCGTAACGCTTTTTAAGCCAAATTACATGTGATAATTATTAATGAACAAATAACATCAAAGTTAGTTGTAAATATTCTGACAACAACACATAGTTGAACGGAACAGCCAGCCGTTTTCTTTTTTTGCTATATGCATGAGAATAAAATACGTCTATATTATTTCAAGACTATGCTTGAACATCGCTAGCTGAAATACAAAATCACGTAACTACACTTTTTTAAATTTTATTAAAATGAGAAAAAAATACTAAAAAAAAAAATAATTAAGTGCCTTAAGTAATTTTTTTATTTTAATTTTTACTACGGCTGCTTAACTATGGCTTTGAAAATTCTAAGACACATGTGTTTCGATGTAATACCCAATAAATTAGTTTAAAAATTTATTTGAAATTTTTTATTACGTGTTTTTGCATTTCAGCCGACGCTATAAAATTGGAAGTTTTTGTTACAAACTATTATGTTAACAAAAATAATAGTTTTTGTTCAAAACTACTATTTTAACAAAAAAAATATTTTTGATAGATTTCGTTCCTAAATGGCAATTTTAGTTGAGCAACATTTTACTTCATGGGCGAGAGAGGAAAGTATGTTGGCTCTCCTCTGCAATATCTTCTCCTCTTCGTCTTTTTAAAGCCTAGTCTCTGCTCAAACTTGTGAAAAATTTTGAGCAACATTCATTATTTTGTTGCTCAACTATAATTGCCGTTAGTGAACATAATCACATCACAGTTCCTATACGAAAACACAATTTTTTTTTTAACACTTAACACAACCCGCGAAGCGATTACCTTGTCTGCGGAAAACAGCCAGGGTCTATGGCGGGAATCTCTGGACGAGAAGCTAGCATCGCTACCACTCAGCCACAGGAGCACATCTAGCTTTCAAAAGTCTATTACTCTGTTTAAATTTGTAAAAAATTTTGAGCAACATTGTTTATATTCTGTTCAAAATTTCACGCGAAATGTTGACATAATCCATATCAAAAAGTTTACATGAAATAATGTTGCAAAAGTTGTACTCTGTTCACTTTGTGAAAAACTTATGAAATGGTATCTTGCAACATTTTCCTGGCATCTGTGAAATAATGTGGCTGGCGTTTATTTCGTGCAAAATATTGACAGCTTATGTTTTTGTTTACAAAAGACGATAAATTTTGAATAATTCTAGTTCATAAAAACTAAAATTTTTTGTTTCTGAAAAAGTAATAAGGGCATCACTTGTTACGTGTCAAATTATTCACGCAAAATAATCAATGTTGCTGAAAAATCTTCACATAATAATATAATTAATTTTTCTTTTGCAAAAATAACCCAAGTGTTTGTTGTAAATTCAGGCGAGACAAATGCCATTCGTTCACATTATTTCAATGAAAACTTAAAATGTTGCAGATACATTTCATATGGTTTCCCCCAAAATAAACTGGGAAATACTTTTGCAACATTATTTGCAAGACATTTCACTTATAAAATTTTGCACAGATTAGAAACTGTACTTAAGAAGTATTTTATTTATTTTAGAAAACTTACAACTGAAATATTTTTAAAATCTATGTTTGTTTTAAAGAGTTGTTTAATGTTCAAAATCTATTATTCTTTATTTGAATAGAGTATTTAAATATATATTTTTAAATGGTGTTCTTTGCAACTAATCAGATATGTTTTTGAAACTTCAACTTGGTTGTTAGCAACATGCTGCCTGCAACATTAACGAATTAATTCAATGAACATGTTTCACTCAAGTTTTAACATTTGCTTACTCACTAATAATCCCAATTTATTATTTTATTTATTTAATAAAATATTTTTTATTAAAAATACATATGTGACCTGCTCCACGAAAAGGGACCAAAATGATCAAAACCAGGTTTTTAACTGTTATAAATAAATTTCATAGAGGCAACACTGCATAGTGAACATCGTACAAAGTACCAGAGAGTCGAAATACATCGCCAGATGATCAGGTTGAAGGAAGAGTTGCATAACCATGCGTAAAACACGGAAAAACGAAGCGCTTTTTTTAAACGCGTTTTTCTCAATAACTTCTTTTCGGCGCAGAGGTCCATTTTCGTGGAGCAGGTCATATATATATATATATATATATATATATATATATATATATATATATATATATATATATATATAAATTGATTATTATGTTGTGCAAATTTATCAGCAAGTGGCGGTATTCGATATCTAACAAACTTTTCAAATATTTCACTAGAGCAACAATTGCAATTAAGATTTGTGTGCAATGTTGTAATTTTTTCTTTGTATCTGTTTTTGCAGTTAAGAATTTAAAATTCAATAGATTTGTGCTAATAATCAATGTTCTTGGACTTAAACTTCATTGTTAGCAACATGTTGCAGCAATATTAACAATTTATAAAACTAATAGCTCAATTCACAACCTATTGTGGGAGCCGTAGTTTGTACATGAGTTGTAGGTAATTTCAATAAAAACATTGTTTATAAACAAATGTTTACATAGAAATTACCAACAACATTGGAACGAACTATGACTCCTACAATAGGTTGTGAATTGAGCAAGTATGTTTAATTTAAATGGAAAAAAAATTATGTTATGTACATATGTAATGTTGTGTTGCTTTTGTTTAAATTTTCTAAACATTCTTTTCAGCATTTATCGAAAAGCTGCAAAAAATTGCTTGGCAACATGTAGCTGGCAACATGCTTAAATAACGTATTAGTTATTAGATATTAAAGCTCTTTAAAGTAAAGTTATTTTTCTGTCATGTTGGACTATAACAATTTCCGATTAACATTAATGTTGTTTGAAAAACATTCTTTTTTTTCTGCCGTTTTACTTTCAAATAAGAAAAGCCAGCGTCTAATATTAACTAGACTATTTAATAGATACTAATAAATTAAGTAATTTAATTTAATAAAATGCTTTGTATAAACTAAAAGGCAAATTAAAAATTAAAGAAGAGAAAGAGAAAATAAAAAGCACCAGCAAATTCCGCAAAATTACTGCAAGAGCAGCCAGCCAGCAACATCCCTGGCCATAAAGTTTCTATACGAGAATTCTAAAGAAACCAACTGTTTTTTTGTGAAGCAAACATACACATCTACATGCAGATATAAACTAACTTGCAAAAAATGCTTAAATGAGTGAACACGCCGTAATTCTTTAGAGCTTTTTCTGGCGCGATTTTTGATTTTTTTCCAAAATAAAACAAAAAAGTCTGAAGCCATGAACGTAAAATAAAAAAGCAACAACTATTGCTGCGCAGTAGCTGCAGACTAGTTGCCAACAAAACAGCCAAACAAACACACATACACAAAAAGCCAGCCAGCCGGCTTTACTAATGCGAGTCCATACAACCAAGCCATAGTAGTAAAAATAAGGTAAAGTTGCCCGTTTTCTGTTGTTGCTATTCGTTGGACCCTGTTTTTTTTTTTTGTTTAAACTCATGCGAGTGCCCAGTGCACACAACAGACAACGTGATGGCTAACATAGTGTTTACCAAAGTGTATGAGGAATACTTGCACTACTGCAACATAAAGATATAAGAGTTGGTTTGTTGGTTACTTGGCTGTTTGGCTGGCAGGCAGTTTGGTTAGACGTTTGGCGAAATGAAAATACAAAGACAAAAATAACAACAGCAACGAAACGCATCAAGCTCTGATCATCAAGGTTTGATGCATAAATAATTTATAAGCTTATGTAAGCAACTCATGCAAATGCACAAGTATTTGCACAAACTCATACTAACAGAGATGCAAAGATATGTTGGGGTCTACACTTTGCATAGACGTGTATGTATGTACGTCTCTCTGTGTGTGTGTTTGTGTGTGCAAAGTCAGTTGGTTAAAGAGTTTTTTTTTTGCAATTTTTCTAAATGTTTATATACATATTTCTATTTTAGAACGTATTCATTTAGAACGTGCAAATTGTCTAGCCACACTGCTACTTTATGTTTTTTTTAATAAAAAAATTAAATAAAAAGAGGAAACAAAAATATAATAAAAAAGCAGTGAAATAAAACAAATTTATGTTTAAGCTAAGCCGGCAAAGATATTATAGTTTGGTACAGTTGTGCAAAAAATTTAAGAAACAGATTTTTCCAAAAAATTTTTATTATTTTTTTTGTTAAGATAACTTATAAAAAAAATTAAATGAATTTAAATATAACATCGACTCTGCTCGCGTCGACTAAAAAAAATATTGGAACTATTTTTTAAATTTATTAATGTTTTGTTACTTGTTACTCAATGATAATGTTAGAAAAATTATAAAAATCGACCAAAAACCGGCAAAAAATTAAAAAACATTATAAAAACCGGTTTTCAAACTGTACAAATAATTAAACCCAAAACGAAAATTGCCTTAACCACCCCAAAAATGTGATTTTCGGAAAAAACCGAACTAAATATAAAAAACCGGTTCCGAACCGGAAAAAAAATAAACGTTGTTTGCCGCTGGTAATTTTCAGAATTGGTTTAGCGGCTTAAAAATCCGTCCAAATATCAAAAAACTGGTTCTGAACCGGATCAAAAATAATAGCCTATGTTTGATGCTGCCTACTGTAGCTTTCAATTGTTGAAAGAACTTTCAAAATCGGTTATGTGGTTTGGCTGTGAAAGCTAGCAAACAAACTCACTTTCACATTTATAATCTTACTAAGGATTATTTCAATATTATTCATTTTTATTTAATTATTATTAAAACTGAAATATTTGCTCTATTCGCAACCTATTGTAGGAGTCGTAGTTCGTACAAACGTTGTTGGTAATCTCTGTGTAAACATTTGTTTATAAACAATGTTTTTAATGAAATTAGCAAAAAACTCATGTAGGAACCACGAATCTCACAATAGGTTGTGAAATGAGCAATTATTTAAATAAATATTTGCTCAATTCACAACTTATTGTAGCAGTTGTAGTTCGTACAAACCCTGTTGGCAATCTCTATGTAAACATTTGTTTATAAACAATGTTTTTATTGAAATTAGCAACAACTCATGTACGAACTACGACTCCCACAATAGATTGTGAATTGAGCAATTATATAAAATTCATAAATCGTAGATCGTTTGCCGATAATTTCTATATAAACATTTGCTTATAAACATTGTTCTTATTGAAATTGTTACTGGAGACATTTTTATCTTCTAGTGCCTCCAGCAACATGTTGCATTAAAACCTAAAAATCTACACTGAACCGAAAAAGGCATCTGGCTTTAAAAAAAATATAATTTTTTTTAAAGATTATTTAAAAAAAATTTTTTTTATAAAATTTTTTAAATAAAAAAAATTTTTTTTTATAAAAATTTTTAAATTAAATTTTTTTTTTTTGCAAAAAAAAACCGTTCTTTTTCTTTTGCAAAATAAGCTATTTCCCTTGTGATATTGTAACTTTTTTATAAAGTACATAAAAAGTATCTTGATTTAACGAATAAAATTAAAAAAAATTTTTTTGAATTATCTTCCAAAATTTTATGCTGGATGTGTGTCAAATATCGCAATTTTTGTTACTTACTGTACACTGTTTGTTGGACGTGTGTGTTTTCTCTTTATTTTTTTTTTATAAAAGTTTTTATTTATATACTTTTGCTTGGTGCAATATTTTTTATTTTCCGATTTATTATTTTGTTTTTTAATTTAGGCCAACAAAGAGAATGTCCGGACCGATGGGCAAATTTTACGCTTAGTTGCAGTGAGGGGAGGGGGAGGGGTATGCTGGCGGCGTCAGCAACAATGAAATCTATGACGACCACGTTGTTGCACAATATTAAATGCGCCATACACAAAAACTTCTTCTATCTCTCGAAATAAAACATGTAGAATAATATTTTTTTCTATACATTTCCAGTTGCTGTATGCAAGCAAGAGTCGTGCTTCGAATTTACAGTTCTGTTCTGTTCTGTTCTTTTTTTTATATTTGTTTTTTATACTTTTAAACGTGCAGGCTATAAACTTTCAAAAATAAAAATAAAAATAAAAATCTAATACTTACTGCCATTCTTGGCCATTTAATGAATTGTGAATGAAACTAAATTGTAATAAATAATTTCTTTGGCTTGAAAAGTTATGAAGAAGTAATTGATTGCTGTTGCTGGAGAAAATAAAAAGGTGAATTTTTGTGTGTGTTTAAATAGTATGGTGAATGGTTTTTAATAAAAAATTTTATTCAGAAAGTTAGTTAGAAAAATTGCTTTATTGCAGCGCAAATAAAATAAGGCTTTGAGCTTAATTAATTTCACATATACACATATTATTTTTTTGTTTGTGAGGAAAAACGATTTCACAGACTAAAAAAATTAGACTGCAATTGCAGGATGTTCTCTAGGCAATCACTAGTTTGAAGCTTTTCTTTATTTGTCACTAAGAGTCAAGGAGAATCGAATCAGACCAAAAAGGTTAGTAAAAAATCTTAAAAATTGCATGCAGTCCAATTGTTGTATATCGTTATCTTCTCTAGCACTACCATTAGCAACTAATAAAAATTTCGTGCAACAAATTTCAAGTAATTTCTTGTAATGCAAAATGAATTGAATGAAATCAGCTGCATCAATAATAAGCTACTGAAAGGGTTCGATACAAGTCTAAAGAATTTAACTAGCAGAGACATAAACCAAAATTTGTAATACTTGAAAGAAGTTTTTATGCAATTAAGTTGAAAGTGAATAAGAAAAAAAATTTCTATGAAGTTTTAAAAATACAATTGTTGGACTGCAACGATTACGTGTAAAGAGGTCACACTTAGGACCCTTAAGACTAGCCCACTTACATAAGTATACATATAGTGTAGCAAGTATGTAATTCCTTATTTGATCCAAATTCATAAAAAGTTTTTTTTTTGTTCAAAAAGCCTGTCTACATGTCCATTTATCATTCGTGACTTTTTTTAATATTGAATATTATTTTCAAATGAATCAATAAAATGTTGAGTTGTTGTTGAATAATAATGATTGCCATTATTAGAAACAATTTTTTTTAATATGTGTAATGAAACTGTTTCTTTATATAAGAATTCGTCATTCGTTACTTGTATATTTATTCCAAATATTCAGGCCAGTAATGAATAAAAGAAAACATTTTTCTAAAAGCACAAACTATGGGTCTTATTTTATAAAACGCAACAATAAGCGTTGACAAATTTTGTTTTTGTCGTGCTTTTGCAGTAAAATATAAAATTTTTCGCCGCTTAGCGTTGCGTTTTACAAGATAAGGCCCTATGCTTCAATTGTAATAGTTTGAGTCGTCAAAAATTCAATTATATTAGATCATTTACCTAAGATTTGATTGTGAAGTGAAATAAATTAAAAAAGTTTGTAATTCGTGACTTCTCTATATGAATGAATTTTATTGTACTTGTGGTAGAGCATGTATAAGCTCTGCAAACTAAATTAAGAGAGCAGCGTTATTTTCACAGAACAAGGGCTTAAAGTGAAAAGTAACGAATAACAAAAACATTAGGCGATGAGATGGCAAGACAAAAAAAATATATATATATAAATACATACATGTGTTTTAAGACACTGTTTTGGAATTTTTTGGCTTTGCTTTAAATGAGAGGAAGTCATAGCGTTATAGAGGGAGGTAACGAATCACAAAAAATATTAAAAGATAGTATGGTAAAACAAAAAGAAACAAAAAAAAATATGTTTTTGTAAGAGGCTGTAATTTTTCCACAAAATGATGTGAAATCGCAGCGTTTTAAAGCGAGGTAACGAATGGCAAGATTATTTGGCGATTATACGGAATAGTAAAAAAAAATACATAACTTAGTTTTAAGAGACTCTGGTTTTTTTTGGCTTTAACTTAAATGAAGGGAAATCATGGCGTTATAAATGGAGGTAACGAATGACAGAAATATTAGGAGGTGATATGGTAATACAAAAAAATGATAAATACATACCTGTGGTGTAAGAGACTGTTTGGTTATTTTTTGGCTTTAACTTAAATGAAGGGAAATCATGGCGTTAGAAATGAAGGTAACGAATGACAGAAAGATTTAGGCGATGATAAAACAAACAAAAAAACCAAATAAATAAATTTTTAATAGACTATCCAAATGAGGTGAAATCATACCGTTTTAAAGTGATGTAACGAATGACAAAAATAATAGGCGATGATATAAAAGAAACAATAAAATACATGTTTTTTTTAAACATGTAAACATGACATTACATCATGAAATCATGGCGTTAAAATCGTTTAAGTAACGATTGTCATAATTCGGCGATGATATGAACAAAAAATTATAAAAACATACATGTGTTTTAAGAGACTGTTACATTACTTTTGGCTTTGACTTAGAGGAGGGGAAGTCATAGCAATATAAAGTGAGGTAACGAATGACAAAAATATGTAGCAACGATAAGGCAAAAAAAACAAAATTCATGGTTTTTTAGAAGACTGTCATGTTTTCACAAGACGATATGCAGTGCCAGTGTTGTGAAGTGAGGTAACGAATGACAAAAATATTACTCGATGTTAAAACAGCAAATCCATAAAATACATAAAATACATTTTTTTTGTGGATACGGTCATGTTTCCACATAGCAAGGTGAAATTGTAGCGCTATAAGGTAAGGTAACGAATGATAAAAATACTAGGCGATGATATAGTAAAACGAAATGAACATAAAATACATGTTTTTTAGGAGACTATCCACAATCTGCACACAATTTACTCATTTGTTACATATCGTCCCTGCCACGTCAAACTATCCAATATGCAAATTTGTACGCTTTCGAAGAGCTTTACAAGTTGTCCTTTTTCTACGATTTTAAAATAAATTTACCCATATCCCAGCAGCCAATAACAATACTTTGTAATCCAGCAATCTTTTAATTGCAGCAAAGAAAAATTAATAAAATTGCAATAATGCTTAATATGCTATATAAATAGATGTTCCTTAAACTCATTTTACTTTCTCATAACTGTCCGTTATGCCTCCAGACTTGAGTATTTTACCACTTCTTTGGACAATATTAAATTATGTGGCGGTTTTGGAATAATTTCTCATTCATGTGAAATGAGTATTTTCCCTCTTAAATTAAAATGATTTTCTGCCAGCGATTAAAACGGAAATTCTGAAATTAAAATGACAGCAGTGTTGTGGTTCCCATACAGTCAGCCAAGCATTGCAATAATACAACCACACCACACCATTCTACTGGCAACTGACTGACCATCACATAACAACGATGGCAAAATCGCAGCAACAGCAACAGCAACACAAACAGTTTTAGGGCAAACGTCTGAACTGGGTGCAGAGACCATACAATTTTTAACTGCACATACGAGTGCAAATATACATATGTATGGATGTATGTATGTATGTATGTGTGTATATAGCTTTCCATTTTTGTAACAGTCATTGGAAATATGAAACATTTTTTCCATTGTTGCTGTTACTGCTGTTGTTGCTGTTGTGTGTCTATGTGTGTGTTTTGTTGTGTTCTTGTTATGTATTTCGTTTGTTATATGTATGTATGTATTTTTTTTGAGCGCAAAGTCACTTGATGTTTTACATGGGGTACATATACTTGTCCGAGCACTTAAATCAACATATGTACGATGTTGCACACTTAAACAACAATGTAAACATGCACACACGAATACGTGTGCCTGCAAACAATTTTACATGCGTTTCAATTGTGTGCAAGGGATTTTTTTTCTTTTTTTTTGCTTACACGCAAATACTCTTTGATAGACATTCATCATACATACTCGTACATATGTATGGATGTGTGCAATTGTATGTATGTAAATTTGTATGTATGTATGTTTGTATGTGAGTATAATGGTCTGTTTCTTTTTTATTTGTTGTTGTTGTTGTTGTTGCTGCTGTTATTGGAATTTTTACAAATGTTTTGGTTGTTGCCGTTTCTTCCTCTCTATTTTTTTTTTTTTGTTTGTTGGCAATAACATCCAGCACAATTGTAATTCTTTGTTGATGCGCCTACAAATGTTGCATGTGTAAATATATTGTTTCAGTCCGTCTTTCCGTTGGCCTGTCAGTTTTTTCGGTACATTTTTTTTCTTCTCTGTACCCTGTAAAATGATGAAATTTGATTTTTTTCTTTTAATTTACATACATACATTGTTGTAGTTTTATGTAAGAGTTTTTTTTTTGCGAATTTTTGTATATATTTTGTTATTGGAATTGTAATGCTTTTGTTTTAAATAACTCACATGCCAACAGATTTATGTGTGTCTGTCTGCTGTTTTCTGTACAAAAAAAAATATTTAATTCACCGAAAAAATACCAGTTTTAAATAAATATTAGGGATGTAACGAATGTTCGCATTCGCTTTCGCATTCGCAAATAATTCGCTTACTTTTGGTATTTGCATTCGCTTTTGCCTTCGCTAAAATGTATGCGAATATTTCAAGCAAAAAAAAATTTTGTATTTCTTTTACGAAAATAGTTTACGATTTTAAATTTAAAGACGAAAATTATTTTAAGCCAGCATGAAAAAGATACATGTAAAGCATTAATATTTTAGCGGAAAACTTTTCTATCAATAAGTTCTCATAAGTAACAAAATGAAACCCAAATCCAGCGGTGTTTGGAAATATTTTTCAGTTTTGAAAAAGAAAAGACAGTGTTTGATTTGCGCCAAAATATTTTCTGCTTAAGACTAGTCTGTTCAAACTTTTGAACGCCATTCATTACTTCGGACAACAAATTTCAAATCCAAAACATATTAACTAGTCCTTGTTTGTTGTAAATTCCACGCGAAACAAGTGCCACTCATATTATTTCTCATGAAAACTTAAAATGTTGAAGATATATTTCATATGTTTTTCCCAAGATAAACAGAGTACTACTTCTGCAAGATTTTTTCAGGAAAAATTCATTCCAAGTTTTCTTCATATGTATTTGACAGCATTTCACATGAAATGTTGAACAGAGTACCAGGATTTAGGGCTAAAGTAAAGTAAACTTATTTTTAATTATTATATATATTTACTCTTACATAAATTTATTTGCATGTGATATTTTAACGAATTGTAATATTTGCATTCGCATTCGCTTTCGCATAAATTAAAATGTATTATTCGCTTTCGCATTCGCTAAACTGGTATTCGTTACATCCCAAATAAATATTCAACTTTTATTAAACATAATTTGGTTGAACGATTTATTTATGTATATTCTTATTAAAATAAAGTTGATACATATTTTTAAACAATAATTTGTTTTGCTGATATGCATTATATTTTTGCTGCGCTAAATCGCATTATACTGTTTTCCATATAATTACTTTTGTGCCAATTAATGTTATCAACAACAAAAACAAAAAAAAAAAACAATTGAATGCTCTTTTAATTATTAAAAAAAATTAAAATTTGTATTCATGAAAAAGGGTGTTTTTAAAGAGTGACAAAAGTTCGACGAATGTATCGTCTTGTCTATGGACAAAAAAAAAAACAGCAGTTTTGATTCTTTAAAACGATTATTATTTATTGTCTATGCTAGAAGGTTCGAGTATTTGCTTTATGATGATTTTGTTCCCAACAATGAAGCAATGCTCAACTGAAGAGTCCAATCATAATGAGGCACCTGAGCAGGATGCATCGATTCTCGCGAGTGCCCCAAGTAAACTAACCAGCACGAGTAACATACATATTTTTTCATATATTTTTCAAACTATTGTATAATATTTTAATTTAATTTTTATGTTTTAAAAACATGGCAATAGTATATTTATATTTTTCATTATCAAAGACAACAACCATTTTTGTAGAAAATAATTTAGAGACTTCAAAGACAAGAACTCAGAAGCATTTTCAAACAAATACATACGTCCTAAATCTTCTTACTGAATTAGGGCATAAATCATAATAAAATAAGGAAATACATTTTTAATGTCAATGAAACGAGTTTTATTGGAAAGGCAATTTTATGAAATTAATGGCTGGCGCATAGAACGCGCAATCTGGAACACCAATTTTCAACCACTTTTCGCAGCATCTCATGCCGTATTTCGCCGATAACTCTTCGAATGTTGATTTGCAGGTGATCAATTGTTTGTGGTCTGTCGAAGTAGGCAAGTGACTTAAATTTGAGCCCAAAGAAAATAATCCAATGGGGTTAAATCACACGATCTTAAGCCATTATGTGAAATTATTTTTTCACCAAAAGTTTCTTTGAGTAAATCAATTGTAGCGCTCGCTCTGTGCGAGGTGGCTCCTTCCTGTTGGAACCACATATCAGCGAGATTAATGCCACGTAATTGAGGTACGAAAAAATTTCAAATCATGTTCCTCTACCGCTCACCATTGACAGTAACATTCTGACCATCATCGTGTTTGAACACATATAGGCCAATGACTACGCCAGCCCATAAAGCGCACCAAACAGTAATTTTCTGCTGGTTGTAGTGGTGTTTCGACAATAGCTTGTGGATTTTCCTCTCCCCAAATGCGACAATTCTGCTTATTTATGTACCCATTCAACCATAAGTGGGCTTCAGCGGAAAATGGAAGAAGTGTACGATGAGTTTGACGAATAGAACAATTATTTTTATTAAAAATTTCAACAATTTGCACTCGTTGCTCTGGTGTAAGTCGATTCATAATGAAATTTCAAAGCAAACTAAACAAAAAGCAACTACATATCAGCTTTTAAGTGGATGAAGCAGTGATGTCAACTCAAAGTTGTGACACTCTAAAAAACACCCTTTATATGTATTATATGTTATAAGTATTATATCACCCATTCATTGTGAAAATGAAGCAAGTATGTTTTTTCAAAAAAAAAAAAAAGTGAATTTTCTTTTAATTAATTGAAAAAATACATACATATGTGACCTTCTCCGAGAAAAGGCACCTAGTGTATCAAAAAACGGGTTTGGACTTAAGAGTGGATTTTGGTATCTAAAAGGGTGTAGAATAAGATAAACTTAAACTTCATTTTCACACACTACGTCCCTTTTCTCGGAGAAGGTCACATATAAATACATATGTATGTATAATAAACATGTGAAATAAAAGAAAAATTATAAAATATATATTGAAATTTTTTATTTATTTGTATTATAGTATGTTTGAAGTGTTATATCACCCGTTCACTGTAAAAATGAAGCAAATCAATTTTTCAAAGAATAAACAAATAAAATTAAATAATAATCATGACTTTCTGTATAAAAATTTTTTCCCCCCAAAAAAAAAATATTTTTTATTTCCGAATACAATCTCTCCATCGTCTTTCTAGTGTTTTATGCGATGATATGCCAAAAGAAAAAAAAAACATGAAGCACATGTTTCTTTTAGAAGGGTATCACGTTTCCACAAAACTAGGTGAAATCATAGCGTTAGAAAGTGAGGTAACGAATGACAAAAATATTCAGTGGTTATATAGTAAAGCAAAAAAATAAATAAAAGCAATCATATGTTATTTTTCTTTGGCTTTGTCCTAAAGGAGGGGTAATCATAGCGTTATAAAGTGTGGTAACTAATGACAAAAATATTTGGCTATGATAAAAAAAATATAAAATACATGTTTCTTTTAGGAGACTGTCATGTTTCCACAAACCAGGTGAAAGCAAAGCTTTATAAAGTGAGGTAACGAATGACAAAAATATTCGGCGGTGATAGGGTAAAGCAAGAAAAAATATAAATGCAAACATTTGTTTTTAAGATACTGTTATGCTTTATTTTTGGGGAAATCATAGCGTTATAAAGTGTGGTAACGAATGACAAAAATATTTGGTAAACAAACAAAAAGAATAAAATAAATTTTTTTTCAGCAGACTGCTATGTTTACACAAAGGAAGTGAAATCATAGCGCTATAAAGTGATGTAACGAATCGCCCCCAATAAGAGCCTTCACCCCTTCGTTTCATCAAAATTTCTTTGCTCTCAGCAACCTTTTACAATCGTAAAAGGGATAAGTCAGGGAGTATGCTGGATTTTGTCATTGTGTGTAGACTTGTATTGTACCAATATATTACTTAAACATATCTTTCCCAATATCTATTTATTAAATATATTAAACTCTTCAAAACTCTCGCAAATCCCAGCTTTATATGTCCATGTGTGATCTAAATATTTAAATAAATTTTTTTCAATGAAGCATTAAAAAATAATGAAAATATTTAGATGTTACCAAACATGAGTCATTGCCATAATAAAAATATGTATTGCTAAACTTAATATGTTATATTAGCTATACTCGTATCAAATAATAAATTCCTCTAATTTATTTAACAGCAAAATGTTGCTTCAACAAAATTGAATTCGATGTTGCTGAATTCATTGAAAACTTTAAATGCTTGAATTCCATCGTTATTTACGCCATTATTGAGTTTTTTTACAGCTCAATAGCTTATTTGCATAAAAAACATCAAAATAATACGTGATATTTAATTTGAAAAAATTTATTTTCGATGACTCATACGTGTGTGTTTGTGTGTGTATGTGTGTGTGTGTGTGATATTATTATTTTTTAAACAATAACTATGTGTAGTAATTTAATTTATTGGCTAAATTTGCATTAGAGATGACTTCATTAGAGTGTTTTTTTTCTCTCAATATAAAGCATAAACGTACATTTATTGCAATAATATCATAAGTCCAAAAATTTAATTTTTGTGTTAATAATAGAAAATTATTAATTGTTATTGCTCATATCATTTTCATACATATTGTGTAATAATTTCATAACACGATAGATAAATATCTTAATCGAACTCGAACTTTTAAAAATTCTCAGTATGCACGTTCCTTAATTAGTGGCCACCATTGTGACCACTTCAACTCCTTCCCAAAATATTGGGCCCTACCTTGGAATAATGCAAATTGAAAGTTTTTCGAAAATAGTTCAAAATTTTAGAAATTCTGTGTAGAGGACTACCTGAGCATTAGTTCATGACCCGTCTTGTCCGTCCGCATTGACTCTTTCCCAAAAAGGGCAATGTTCTTATCTCTCAGAAAATCCCAAGTTTAAAATCAAGCAAAATTTGGTTGATATTAAAACTTTTGAGAAATAAATTTATGGGGAATGATGAGGGAATACTTAGTCCATAAATCGCATCACTTTGTTCCTCCTAGATAGACTTCTCTTAACTATTAAAAGACTAGTCGAAATGCATTGATAGAATTTTGATACCTTAACAGAGCCCTGTTAACGATCTAACCGAAATCTGGCAAAGCACACGGCTTGTGTCACGGGTTATATATTTTAAAATATAACTTCTAGTATCTCATAAACTCAAGACTTGACAGAGAAAATCTGGAGGCAAGTTAAAGCATAGAAATTTTAAAATAATTCAATAGAGTTTAAATGAATATATCTTTTAATTTTGTCTAATATAGAAGCCCTTAATTTTTCCCCTTTCTTTAAAAAAGTCGAGTGTAAAGTGAACAGTTTAAATATTTTTTTTTTTGACTTATGCCATTGTTCAAGTACATGCAGCAAATGCAAATACACTATAAGAAATAAGATAATATACAGTAACAATGTAAACAAAATAGAAAACTTAACTCAAAACATTTGCTCAATTCACAACCTATTGTAGGAGTCGTAGTTCGTACATGTGTTGTTGGTAATTTCAGTAAAAACTTTGTTTATAAACAAATGTTTACCTAGAAATTACCAACAACGTTTGTACGAAATACGACTCCTACAATGCGTTGTGAATTGAGCTATTGTGTTACACAAAAGTTAATCACTATAATATGATTCCATATATTTACTTCCACACACACACACACATTTTAACATTTAAACACATTTTACGCTACAGGTGTACGTGTCAAATCAGCAAAATTTTAAGACGATAAAATTGTTTTAGAACAAAAAAGTTATTTTGAAATGCTCATATTGATGAAATATTTGCTAAATTAACATATTTTACGTATACATTTTTTTTTTAACAAACCTAAACAAAAAGAGGCCCATTGTAGGCTGTAGCGAATCTTTTATACCTTAACGCTTCGTAAATATAAAATAAAAAAATTTGCATTAAATAATGAGCGTGTAAAAAGGGTTGTTTTAAAGAAACGTGTTTTCAAAATGTTGTTTGTTTTTTGTAAGTTTTAAAGCAGTCATTTTCAAAACACTGCACACTGGGACTAAGCTTAATAATAATTCTCAGTTTTACCCACAAATTATATGTAAAATTTTGATATAACAGGAGGGCCATTTGGAATGTTTTAATGTCTGTCCGCATTGGTTTTACATTAAGACGATCAAATAAAACCGTCAATCAGTGCAAATGTGTAGGTGTTTTATGCTTATCGCTTAAAAGGAATCACTATTTGTATTTTGACTTCGTAGCGTAACTATGGTTTCGATAATCAATATTTTCAAATGAGTTTCACTCTTTTAAAGAGTAAACGTTTTTATAGATTTTGCTTTTTACAACAAATCATGTAGTTAATTAATAATTGGGCATGCCCACCTCTGCATAAATTGTAAAAACGCAAATTTGAGCTCTTGAATTCTCCGGGGTTTTCCGCTTTATATTTTCTTTGAGGTTAGTCATTCTTACCAAATACTACCACGAGAAAGGGAAGACGTTTTGCTGCTACTCCATTCCCTTTTCATATAAGCATACATACATAATTTTTACAAAAATTGAATTTAAAAAGAAAAAAACTAAACTATGTAAATACTGAATAAAAAGAAAAGAAGTCTTGTTCTGTTTTATAAAAACCAATTATTCAGGTATACCATCCTGCCCTAAATTCAAGTGTGCCTGTTTCTAAGAGCAAAAACTTAAACCATTTATCTCCGCAGGAATCCCAAACTGTCCTTTACCTTTCTGAAGCATACATTTCCGTGTGTTTTTCCACTTTATCTAACGACTACATTGTTTAACTGTCAATCTGTAACTTACAACACGTTCGTCATATACTCGCTAATGGCATTATTTATTATTAATACGAGCAAGTGTAATTGCTTCAAGTATAAACATGGTCCTTCGAGCCGGATGTATAAAGTGGCAAACGACTAAAGGTAAAGGCTTGAAATTTTGCATATGAGCACAGCTCCTGCTGTTTAGATTCACTAAGAAGACATTTTTTAAATTCAAATGCGGAGGCGCCATATCTCCGAAACTAAAGCGCTATATCTCCGAAACTAAAAACATATCGAGCTATAACCGCCAAAACGACATATTTTTCAAATTTAATTTTTTTACGAAACTTGAGTATTTACGATTGCAGATAAACGATTGTCATCAAAAGATCAGGTTTGAAAATTATGCAGCTTAAGCTTTTTTTTTTGTTGCAGTTATAGCACGGTATAAATGCTGCTGACAAATAAGAGAACAATGTGTCAAGCACTTTTTAGATATTTGAACTTTTTAGAGGTAAAACGGGAAAAAATTAACCTTGGTACCTTTTCTACAGATCACACATCTCGTAAAGTATTATACATAAAAGCAAAATTTCTCCCGACTTATATTCTCTTGGAAAATTTCTCGAATGCGTTTTGGCACTTTTTCGATACTAGAAAATTAAAAAAGGGGTAAAATTGTGCCCACGTTTGGTACTTTTAAGGAAGTGCTTACCTACATATCTAAATTTGTTTACTATTTTTATCCATCCCAATGATATGGGTGTCAAATCAAAGAGAATATGAAGAAGAAGCAAAAAAAAAATAATGAAATCTCTCCCACTTCAATATGGCGAAATCCCCAAAATGGCGTACAAATGCTTTTTATCTAATCCCATGATATGGGCATCAAATAAAAGAGATTTTTTAGAAGGAAACATCAAACGTTTAAAAATAGAATTCAATGTCGTTATATGGCTTCCTCTTCAGATTTATAAAAAATTCTGATATGATCAGAACAAAGTGGCGGATGAGAATATACATTTGCACTATTGGCTTTAAATGAAAGGTATGTACCAGTACATTTAAGGAATTAATATTAAGTGTGTGCATCTAAGATTTGATTTATGATTTATATGGATCTCTAACAGCTTGGTTTGTCAAAATAAACTCTAGCAAAGTAGCGGCCTAGTGTTCAATACAACGACGCAATATAATATTTTGCTCGTCAGCTCAGTTCTCCATCATTAACAATAATCAAATAATCAGCTGTCAAAGAAAAAATTATAAACTTTTTAATTTTCCTCAATCATTGAAGACAACACATACCTGTAGCCGTAAAAAACAACTGCACTCACACAACTATGCATGTGATTGATGTAATTATTTGATGGGCTTCAGGACTTTTATCTAATGATTTTTCTCTTTTATATTATGCTGCAAAAGTATGTTTCTCTCCCATTGTATGTTCTCAACTTTACGTAGAAATTATACGTTAAATTGAAAATTTAAAATTGAGTTCTATCAGGACAGCATGAGATGTCTTGAATATACATTTGCACTTGTTCGCAAATTAAAAATGTAAAATTTGAAAGAGATAGAAGAAAGTTGGATTATTTTACAACTCTGCTTTTTGCACGTTTTTAATAATGCTGCATTGCAGCGCCTCTAGTGTCAATGGGGTATATTAAATTTCGATGCTGTGCCTAGTAGCCACTTTATTTTATATTTTCTCAATTCACAATATATTGCCGCAGTCGTAAGTTTTACAAATGTTGTTATGCAATTACCAACAATCCATGTACAACCTACAACTCCAAAAATAGGTGGTGAATGGAGCAATTATGTTGCAAGTTTGTTGCTCAACATATAATACTCTAAATTGCCATAAAGTTGTTGCAAATTGAAGATATTTTAAGTTAAATTATTCATGCCATTATTTTACAAACATAAGCAGAAACTTAATTTCACAAACACTTTCTATTTACAGTGTAGGGTATGAAAACATAAAAAAAAAATAATTAACAACTTGTAACTGGGTTGTAGTTAATTAATGCAAATTAAGACCGACGTACATGAAATGCTCTAATTTTATTTTTCTTGACTAAAATGCATGACGATTTAAATTATTGCACCCACAATTGCCAGTTATTGCGTCCATAATTGAGGTTAAATACTCGTGGAATGTGCGAGTATTAGTGGAGTTCTGGGAGAAAGTGTTGTTGAAGTAACTTCAAACAACATTAAACAAAAGTTGTGTTAAACATATACGAATTACTGTCAACTTAATTGTCTCCTCAAGCAGTTAAAAAAGAGTTTCAAGCATTAAATTGAACTTAATTTTTGTTAAAAGAAAAATATACTCTTAAACAATTTCATTAAAAAAAGAAAACTTAATAATGAGCTTAAACATATTGTTTTATGTTTAATTTTTATAGCTGCATTTTTATTTTATTTTTAATATTTAAATATTAAGCGTGGAGTCAATGTTCGTGGTGTGTTGTTTGATGATTCGTAATTCGTTTGGTATGAGTTCAGGTATTTTTTTTCCTTTGTAATTATTGTTTAGTTTTACGTTTTGGGCCTTTGTGGCATTTGTTTTTAAGGCACGTTGTTCGTTGTTGTATTTACATATGTTTATGTTTTTATTGGCAAGAGTGGCACAGTTTATGGCATTTGATTTGTGTTGTTGTTGCAAATTTGATTTTTATTTATAAATGAAACCCATTGAAAATTTAAACAATAAATAAAAAATTTTTAAATTTATGTGGGTGTATCACGATTTTATATTGAAGTACAATAATGTGTGGTAATTTTTATGGCAAAATATTAAGCATTTGACAGTTGAAGAGAGCAATAAAAAGCATGTGTGAATCAATTGAAAAGCGAGTAAAATGTCTATATATTTATTTAAATATATTGGAAGATTTAAGATTTGCTTTACAGTGCTTTCCGCTTAAGTGATCTCCGCGTCAATTGATTTACTTAGTTAATTTATTAAAAAAAAATGGCCTGCAATTGCGTTAATGTACACAGAGAAAAAACTGCCTTATAGAATCAAGAAGATTTTCTCTATGAACCGATTTTAGGCTAAGGGGTATCCCAGCAGAAAGAAGCGAATTTTTTTCATAGAGATTCCTTATTGTTTTTATGTGGTAAATCTTTTTAATTTTATCTGGAAGAAAACCACATAAAATCAAGAAGAAATCTTATTATTCACAACTTTTTTTTACTCAATTTCCGTTATTTTTGGCACCAAAAAAACAATCCATAGAGAAACACTTCTTGATTCTATTAGGTTTTCTTATAAATTGTAAACTATAGGGATTTATTATTGATTTTATTAGGTTGCCTTCTTGATTTCTTTTAAAAAGGTTTTTTTCTTGATTTTATTAGGTTGCCTTCTTGATTTTTTTAAAAAGGGTTTCTTGATTTTATTAGGTTGCCTTATTGATTTTTTCAATAAGGTTTTCTTCTTGATTTTAGTAGGTTCCTATATGATTATGTGTAAAGCATCTTATTGATTTTTTTTAATAAGGAAATCTTCTTGATTTTATGTGGTGTCTTGTTATTTTGTTTCTATAAAAAATCATAGAGACAATGTTTTTCATGATCTTTTTCATTTTCGTATAAGCATGTTTGCACAATAATTTCAATGGCTATTCAGGCTGCTTGTTAGCATATTGGTTAGAGTGCTTATCTATCAGGTAGAAGTTTGCTGGTTTAATACTTGGTGAGTAAGTTAGTTAAGAAAATAACATAAGGTGTATGCATGTATGTATAAATAAATAACATCTACAACATACTACATACATACATACATATGTATATGGTATAGAATTTAAATGAAAATACATAAGTACAGAGAATAAAGACGCAATTTTTTTTTTATTTTTTTATTGAAAAAATTAAAAAAGATAACCCCATAAAAACTACAAGATTTCTTCTTGATTTTTTCAAAAAGGTTTTCTCTATGAAATTAATAAGATTTCCTTATTGAAAAAAAAACCATAGAGATTTCTTATTAATTTTGTTCTATTTTATGTGGTATTTAGTAGGCACTGTTTTCTCTGTGTAGCCAGCAATGATCACATAAATAATTTAATCCAAAAATTGCATCAAAATCCAAGCATCGGTTAAGCGAAAATAGCTGCAATTTAAGATGTAGGAAAATGATCAAAAAATCGTTTTATAATTTAAAGGTATTTTTATAAACTGAAGTATTTCATGCAATTAATTTTACTAACTACTTATTATCATAATTTTAGCGCAGACAATTCATGTTCTCAAACATTTTCTCTCCACCAGCTATAAATTATCATAGCCAATATAAAAATACAAGAGCATCTCTACTTCGTTTATGTGAAAACTTAAAATACTCTACAACTATAAATAAAAAGTTACATCCTTATCAAGCGCATTAACTATCTGCCATACTAAGGTGGGAGTATGCTTGTACTCAGAGTATATATATTTAGTCGGAGAAACAAAATATACGCATGATACTCGGGATATTTAGTCTTCATCATTCGCCGCCGTATGTATGCATACATTTGTACATAAAAAATGGAATGGTAAATGTGTTTTTTTTATGTGTGTGTGTGTGTAAATAAAATAGCCCTGTATATACACATTTGTAGCCGACTAATACTCATAGTATTTTTATACTCATTGGTATGATTGCAGCTCATACAGTCTATAAATATTCGTTTAAGTCATTTGTGCAGCATAATTTAAAAACAAGTGCATGAACATAGTTATTTATTTGTTTATACTTACACGTATTTAGTTTAAAATAAATGGGTGTGTTTAAGTGTGGGCAAATATGTATGTGTAAATAAAATAGCCCTGTATATATGCATGTAGCTGATTAATACTCTGAGTATTTTTATACTCATAGGTATGATTGCAGCTCATACAGTCTATAGAAACCTTTGGATGAACATATTTATTTGTTGTTTATACTTATACGTATTCAGTTTAAAATAAATGGGCATGGTTTTTATTTTTAGTTGTGGGCATTAATAGTTGTTTGACTGCTGGTACTCAAAGAGTACTTAAAGCGATACGTTTGTCATATTCTGATTAATACATAAAAATCTATGTTACAAATGCACATATTCACTGACAAACACACACATGTATAATCTGTTCTATGTATTTAAAAAAATTCTCTTCGCTAAGTGTGTGTACTAGGACTCAGCTTAGCCTCGCCTGCAGGATCGCGCAAAATTGTGATCGTCGTGCGTTACGGTATGTTATTCGATGACTACAGTCTTAAATTTTGCTGTACTTGAGTGTGTGTGAAATAATTAAAGTTCCGTGATCGTTAGCTTAATTGTACTCATGCGCACATCTCTAATAATAAGTTTCGTTTACCTGGAATTTCAAATCCTTTAATCTTTTAGAATTCAATACAAACGCTTTTATCTATTAAGCATTTTTTTTAAATGTATATTTTTAAACCTTAAGTGCAATAGTTATTGTGTATATACATGCATGTATATTTGCATAATTCAGACAATGTTGCTGGATACATTTCGTATGACAAACAGAAACTGTTACTTAAAAGGATATTTTATTAACATTTTACAACGAATTTAGCAACATTTTCGCCTTAACTTTAAAGTTAATTAGTTATATATTTATGGCCTTATTAAGAAAAAAATAATTTAAGTTAACAAAACATTCAACAAACAAATTTCCATACCAAATTTGTTTTGTAAACCTTTTGGAAACCAACATAATTTTTTCTGAATACGGGAGTTAAACCTTTAAGTGCAATAGCTAGTGTTTATGCATGTATACATATTTTCATAATTCGGCAACAATGTTGCTGGATACATATCATATGATAAACAGTTTCTGTTTACAACAATATTTTATTAACATTTCATGAGGAATTTAACAGCATTTTCGCCTGAACTTTAAATTGATAAAAATTTAAATATTTTTTAATTTCGATCGATATCGCATGTTCACTGCTTTTAACACACAGCTTGAATTCTAATGAATTTATTCCAAATAAAATACATCTGCTGTAGCAATAAGTGTATTTGTGGCTGTAATTTTGTCTACTTTTTATAACACTTATTTGACAAACTGTACAACAGCTGTTTTTGTTTGCATGAAAAACTAAGACTAAAACGTGCTATAAAACGAAAATTATAATATATATTTTGTAAATGAATATTTTAAGATTATGGAACTGCGCATACTAAAGTGAAGGGTGCCCCTATGGATGAGTGCTAGCAATGCCAGCCTCTCAGTCTAGAGATCGTGAGTTCGATTCCCGCCATATAACTTGGGTGTTTTCTGCAGACAAGCTAATCGCTTCGAGGGTTGTGTTTGTTAAAAGAAAAGAAGTGATTGGAAATCAAGATGGTATATGAAAAAAAAACGTTAGCGAATTTTGAAAGAAAATGCTTCAATCGGTAGTTATTCTTATTAGTTGTTAGCATTATCTATCAGCTGCTTCCGGTCATTTTAACTTGGCAGCACTAAATTTAGTACAGCGCAAGCAAGGTTGCATTTCATAAACCTCTGTACTTAAAACTAGTTCAAAAAAGGTTTTAAATTGGTTTTTTAACAACCAACATTATTTGAAACCATTTCAGTGTGAAAACACTATTAAATAAAATATTTATGTCATTGAAAATATAAGTTTCAGCCAAATTTAAAGTTATTATATTCTCTTTATGCTTGCACTTTACTCTATTGGCTTTCATTAAAGGTGTTTTCTTAATTACACAAAAAAAGAAAATCTGGCTTCATTTCACTTAAATTTGCTTTAAATTAACTTTACTTTATTCGCACACTCTCTATACTTCACATTTCCATATACATAGTATATACATACATACATATTTATATTTGTGTTAATAAGATTTTATTTTCTTTGTAATAAAGAGAATTTTTTTTGCTACAACTTTTTTTATATTATTTTTTTTTGTTAAATAATAATAATAGTTAATATTTATTTGTATATACAATTCCTTTGTTATTCTTATTCCTGCACAGTTATGGCAACAATGCCCGTTATAAATTCGTTTTCTCATAAGCAAGTGTGTAGTGTGTGTGTGTGTGTGTGTGTGTGAGAGAGTTGTTTTTTGTACTGTTACTCACTGCATAGCGCAACAACAACAAACAAAAATGTAGCGTTATATCCTTGTTCTTTTGTTGTTTGTTTTTATTATTTATATGGGCTGTAATATCTTATTTTTGTCGTTGTTGCTGTTGCTGTTGCTGCTTTTGCCAGGATATGTGCTGGCATTAACTGTAAATGTAACTGTAACTGTTGTATGTATGGACTGGTTTTAAGCCACAACTATTATTATGCAACCACTTTCATTTCCTTCTGGTAACTCGTTGAAAATCCATATAAACTGGATAATGTGTTTCTTACTTGCCTGGTTAAAATTTATAGACAGACGACGCGGCATACATTTACTTGCAAACTCGCAAACACATACACACACACACACACAAACACATACACAAACATATACACTCATAGTCTTGTTTATTTATGAATGTTGCTTATTTAATGTCGCTACTGTTTTGCTGTTGTTTGTGTTGCAAATCCGTTTGCTACGAGTATAACGGATATGCGAAGGAATGAATAACGTTCACAAGAGTTACACATACCAACCCAACAACTTGTGCAATAACATCTCATACGTTGTAATTCTTATATGTTTGCTTGCTAAAACGTTGCTGGTGTTTGTGATGATGAAGTTGACTTCAATGCTGATAATGATAATGATAATTATGTGTATGAGTATGTATTTGTAGTGACATTGGGGTTTGTGTGTGTGTGTGTGTGTGTTCGTGAATCTTTATGCTGTTTGTTATTATTTACTTCTTCCTTTATTTTGTATGATGTTTTCTTTTTAATACTTACTAATTTATTAAATACATCTTGTTGAGCGCTTTTTTTGCGTTCTACTTTGCTTGCTTTTCATGCTGCCGGTTTTGCATAATGATCTTTGCTTTTTGTTGCACATCTTAATGATCCAATTTATGTATCCTTAAGCTTTGCTCTAGTGTCTTCTTTTGTTGAACTTTTATGGCCATAAAGTTGTCATTTTCCGCCGGGCTTTACGAGTAGTTATATGTACATGCATATGGGCATTTCCACGAGAAAGTTCACTTTTTTGTCGCGTGCGACAGCAAGCATTTAAGCTTGTATTTCAGAGCAATGTGAATAGATTTTTCTTAAAATTTTATCCAATGTAGAGCTGCTGAAGTAAAAACATATTTCGTTTTCTTTGAATAAAAAAAAAACAAATATATTTGTTTGGTGTCGCATGCTACAAAAAAGTTGACATTATTGTGGAAACGCCAATATGTACTTATTCATGTGTGTATGTAATGCCACCAAGAATTGCATGATGAAGAAATTTTAACAATTGTACATGTTTTTACTTTTCCGTGGCATTAATGTCAAATTTGTTTTCAGCTTTCATATTTAAATATTGAAATGTATATGTACATTTATTTATTTATTTATTTATCTTGTTCTGCGCCAGTTTTGCCGGCTCGTGCTAAAATTGTTTTTCGCGTGATTGCCAGCCACGCGCCCATTTACAGCAAAAAAAAAAAGAAAGAAACACATTTATGTCTGTACCAACATACCAACAGAATTCCAAGCCCGTTAAATACCTTCGTATTGCTGAAATTCCTCCACTCTTTTTTACCTTTATTATTACAAAGAAACCCCCACAACACACACTCATTTAAAGAGACTTCTGCTTTTGGCTTTAACTTTCTGTCATGCAACTCCTAACGACCACAACAACACAATTGTGGATCTTTGTTTTGCAGTTGGCGGCGTATTGTTTTTTTTTTTTTTTTTGGTTTGTTTCAAGAAATTGTGGCATGCATGCCTGACATAGTTCGCATACACATCAGTATTTCTGTGCTTATTTCGTTGTTTTAAGAACAACTTACATACATTCATACATAAATACAATTGTGTGAATATGTTACTAAGGTATCGTATGTTTGGTATGGAGTATTTTATAAAAGTTTTACAACTTTTGCAACAGCAATCGCACCAAAAGCAGCGTCAGCAGCAGCACCCTCACGTGACCATTGTGGCTTACAAACCGTGTGCGTGTTTTCAGTGACATGAATTTTTGGCATTTCAATTGCCCATACAGGGTGTTTATTTTGTGGAAGTATGTATATAAATTTTGAAATGCAATTAAACTCAAAAGAAATATTTTTTTATACAAGAGAAAGCTTCTTCTCTTGCCAGTTATAAAGTTATACGCAAAATTGAGAACTATTATTTAAAGCTAAGTTCGAGGCGAATTGATATCAGGTGGTCTAGTTAGCCCAGCTGACTATTTTCGCCGCCTTAAATTTGAATATTCCCCACAAGGCAAATTAATATCAAATGATCTCGATTCAGCAGCTGATGGTCAGCTGTTGATTTCTCTGCAAAGCAAAACGTTCGGAGATTTTCTTACGGCAGGAAATTTTAAACTAACAAAACGAGGCGAATATGCAAACTTGCATATTCGAGATCGACTGGTGTTAATTCGCCTTGATCCCCCAAATTTCAACACATTTTTCAGTAAATTTTTTTTTCACATCTCAAGTAAACATTTTTCAAAACGAATTTAGACGTGAATAACTTATCTAAAAATACCTTGGATGTTTTAAAAAAGCTTTTTTATCTATTAAGAGCTCTTTATATAAATAAATATTTATTGACTTTTTTAAATCACGTAATTTTGTTTACTTAAAAAAAAAATAATCAAAATTAACAATTAGTTAAATATTATCAAACATTCAATACATACATACACACTTAACCTTAACCAACAACCAAATACACTGAATTTTAAGAATCTACTTCATAAATCCTTCCTATTAACATTTTACTCCTGCAATTTTCTCCATTAACAAAATAATATCAAGCGTAAATAATTCTATACTTGAACTTTTTAAATGCTGCAAAATTTAACCGCCGTAAACCTTCCAAGTATTTTGCTATTTAATACCACGAATTATTCCGCTTAAATATTTTCAGACGAAATGTTTCAACTGTATATTTCGCATTAAATATTTTAGAAATTGAAGTGTACAAATGAGCTTAAACACAAATTTCATTCATTGCAAATAAAGCATTTATTTATTCAATCTTTTTTAATATAGAATAAAATAGGGCAAGTAAGAAATATGGATTGCAAATTCTTAAACGTAATAAATTGAAGGAATACAATATAAAGACAAAACAGAGACAGGACATAGACCCGAAATGGATAATACTTAACAAGACATGGACATGCTCTATATAAGACATAGACAGTACATCGACTAGACTTAGGAAATACAACGGCAAATTATAGGCAAAACTGACAAAACGTGCACCACGCAAAAGCAGAACAGAAAAAACATAGATAAGATATATATAAGACCAAGACAAGACATGGACAAGACATAGACGTAGACATAGACATTAATGTCCTGCACAAGACCATTTACACGACCTTTCAGGACAGATTTTTCAAATGCTTTACTACAGCGAAATATTCTAAAACAAACGCTAAACAACACTGTTGGCAAGACATTTGTTTCAGTTTTTTGTCTTGCCAACAGTATTGTTTAGCGTTTGTTTTAGAATAATTCGCTGTAGTAAAGCATTTGAAAAATCTCTCATGTCTTGAAAGGTCTTACAAATGGTCTTATGCAGGACTTTAATGGACATAGACATTAACATACACATAGACATAGACATAGATAAGACATGGGCAAGACATATACATAGACATAGACATAGATATAAACATAGACATAGACATAGACATAGACATAGACATTTACATAGACATAGACAAGACATACATAAGATATACGAGTAGACAAGACATAGACCAGACATAGATAAGACATATACAAAACATAGACAAGACATAGGCAAGAAATAGACAAGATATAGAAAGACATAGACAGGGACATAGACATATATATATAAAAAGATAGACATAGACATAGCCAAGGTATAGACAGGATATAGACGAGACAAAGCCCAGATAAAAAACAGGCAAGATATATATAAGACCTAGACAAGATATAGATAAGATATAGACAATATATAAACAAGACATGGACAAGACATAGACAAGACATAGACAATATATAAGAAAGATAGACATAGACATAGACATATATATAGACACAGACATAGACATAGACATAGAGAAGGTATAGACAGGATATAGACAAGATATAGACAAGACGTAAACAAGACATAGTAATCAAATAGGCAAGACATAACCAGACCACGCATAGACTAGATATAGATACGACATAGACATGACATTGACCTAACACAGACTTCGCATAGACAAGGCAAAGATACAACATAGACACGATATATGTAGACAATACTAAAAACTTTTATTATAAACTGCATAAGAAGGGGTTGACCACAGTGACAGCCTAACATTCCGTTTGGAAATTTTTACAATATTTATTGGGAAACAATATTATCACATGCAAAATTTTTTAATTTGTAAAATGTGTAAATATTGTAATTACTTTATTAATAGAAATGCAAAACTTTTAATAAACGCATTTATTTAATTTTTTTTTTTGTTTTCTAAATGGCAAATTGCAATACTTTTGCATAATTTATGTTTAAATTTTCCTTTTGTCGTTTGTTACTAAATTTATTTATTCATTTACTTATAACAATTTGCATACGATATTTCTTTATCAAGCCAATTACTTAAATACCTATAAATTTGCAAATAAAAGCAATAAAAATTTATATGCTGCAATAGCAGCAACAACAACAACAAGAACAACAAATATAACACCACTAATGCCGCAAACAATTTGTGTACAAATAAATATTCTGCCGTATTGCATTTTATAAAATTTTGTTGCCAATTTACAATGGAATTTACAAAAACCAAAAAACACAGAAGCTCTGTAGAGTGAGTGTGTGTGTGTGAGTGTGTGAATAAAACAATCAGCCATTATTAAAATTGTGTGTGTAAATATTAGTTGTATGTATGTATGTGCTTAAGCCATTTTGTATGCAATTGTACTTCGAATTTGTTAAATTATATATCACTAAACGTAAAATTTTTTAAAATAATTTAATGCAAGTGAATGTCTGTGTCTGGCCTCAGTATAACACATACTCTACAAATTATGTATGTATGTTGTTGTTGTTGCCATAATTTCTTTTATTATTGCTGTTGCAAAGCAAGCACTCTCCGTTTTTATGACAGTCATTCACAATTTAAATGTGCGCTGCATAAATACTGGAGTTTTTGCTTTTATAGCTTTCGAAAAGCTCATCAATCAAAGTTTATGGTGTTTGTCAATTTCTGCTGTTGTTGTTGTTGCTTGTTGCTTGTAACCTAAAAGTTTTTCTATAATTTTTGGTATATGTAAATTGCGGTTGATGTTTATGTGTGCATGTGTAGTGTGTTGGTCTGGTCTTTTTGTTGGTTTGCAAAGAAAACACAATCAGTCAAAACAAAAATGTTGTTGTTGTTGCTGTTGCTGTTGCTGTGTTATTATTGTTGACATTGGTAAAAACAAGAGAAAATAGTGCTGTTTTTTATGCAACGTTTTGCAACGTTTGAGTGTGTGTGTGTGTGTGTGTGTGCATTTAAAAATGTAACGGTATACAAATACCGTAAAAATAATTTAACGGCCTGTCAACACTTTTAGTGTTTTTTTGACATTGTTGTTTTTTATACCAAAATATTGTGAAAGAAGAAAAGCTCTGTATGTATGTGTGTGTGTTTGTGCTGCCCTCTACGGGTTTGCATACATTCCGGTACTCTGTCCGTTTTGTAAATACAGTGGAATCTCTCTTGAGCGGACACTGAAGGGACCATTGAAATGTGTCCGTACAAGGGGATTATCCGGTCAAGAGGAAACTAAACATTTAACTGGAGCGCTGCCGGGACCTGTCAAAAGTGTCCGTCCAAAGGGGGTGTCTGCCTATAGGAAGTGTCCGTTAATGGAGATTGCACTGTACATATTAATGCAAATGATCACTTAAATTAACGGATATTATTGTTGTATAAAAGGTCCGGCAACTAAAATATAAATCAAGTAGAAAGAAAAGAGGAACATGTGTACGTTTGTGTATGTACAATACATATTTTATTAAATTTTATGCATTTTTTGGTTGAAAAGCAATAAGGAAAAAAGCATTCAACAATAGTATGCATATTTATTTATAAAATGTTTATGTTATTTTAAGCTGTCATTTATGTTTGTATATTATTATTATGTCAATAATTTGGAGTGAGTATGTTGTGTTAGATGGAAAGGAAGTGACATGCATAAATATAATGTAAGAAGCATTTCCGTAATATGTGGGTTATTTTTATTTGCATTTAACAAAATTCATCACTGTGTTAAATATTGACTTTGGGAAACTAAAACAGTGGCAACACTGTAACCTTAAGCTGGCTGTAAATGCAACTCTGTAGTATATTTAGCCCCATAGCACATTAAATTGTAAAAAATAACACTAACACACAAAATTCAATTTTAATGGGAACCATTTTTTATTCGAAATATCTTAAACGGATGCTATGCTGTAGGCTAAATCTTAGGCCACTTTTGCGCGCATTGCTACTCGAAAGGATAATTACTATAACAATAATAATAAAATAAAATAATAATAACAATCTTGGCCTGCAAGGCGTAAATTGTGGCTGGTTTATTAGTCTAAACCAGTGACTTCACGTAGAACCACCAAGAAATAAGCGAAAGGTGACAAATCGCACAGTGTTGAGGGCCAAATGACAGCTCCATTTCTCTAAATCAACTTATGGCCAATTATAAATAAGTTGAAACCACATCTCGCCGGTATCAATGTCATTCGTATTTTCAAACAAAAAATCATTAAACATGTTAACAATCTTCATCGAGTTTAACGCGAGCTCCGGCCTAATTTTTGAACAAATAAAAGCCAATAGAGCCACCTGCGTGTGAACCACACGCAACCGTGCATTTTGCTGAATTTAATGGAGTGTGTGTAGGGACTATTGTGGATTGGTTTTACGCCAAACGCGGCAATTTGGTTTATTAACAGGTTCGTTAAATCAAAAACGTGCCTCATTACTGCACATAATTTTGCATTAAAACATCGGATCTCTTTCTAAGTGATATAGAGACCAATTCGCGAAAGAACGACGTATATGGGGATGTTCTCGTGGTCATCATTTCTGCAGCAGCGGGATCTTAAACGTTAATGACTGATTTTCAAAGTAAAATTATCAAACTCTTTGATAACAGACATAAGTAAATTTTTTATTTGCCAGACCTGGGGGCAAATTACGGCACACTTTATCGACCGAAATTACGAAATATTTGAATAGAGTTTATATGGAAATATTTTTGAATTTCGAAACGTATCGAATGCCGTAATTTGCCCCCGGTTGTTTGTAAGTTTGACAGAAATTTATTTTTGCTTTTAACTACATGCAATGACAGCCAAAGTTTTCTTTAATGGGAAGTTAAGCCACAAATGCTGAAGAAAATATTATTAATATCAGTTAATTTAATTATTTTTCGAACTGTATTTGTTTCTATATTCTTATGAATAGAACAGGCTAATGTTCGTAACGCTTTTTAAGCCAAATTACACGTGATAATTATTAATGAACAAATAACATCAAAGTTAGTTGTAAATATTCTGACAACAATACATAGTTGAACGGAACAGCCAGCCGTTTTCGAAGGCCACTAAACCTTCCTCATCAGCGTTCTTCTGTGTTTTGGTCCACTGTGTGTGGTGTCAGTTGATGTAGATGTGTGCCTTATATACGAAACTTTATTGCAAATGGAATATGTGAATTGGTTTGATTCATTGCATTCCAATTTGCTCGTATATAAGGCAGACATCTACATCTTTTTTATGTGAATAGCTTATATCAATATTCATAAAAACATAAATTTTTATGGCCTTTTAATTATTAAGATGTTAATTCCAATATCTTCCACATTAATGTATTTTTTATTCTTTTATTTTCAGGTAAGGCTTGAATCAAAAAAAAAGAAGTTTATTCATGTAAGTAAGAATTTTCCGCTTTAGTAAAAAAAATTAAAAAAAAAACAGGAGTCCTGTAAATAGGAATATAAATAAAGTCCTTATATATTTTTAGTCCTCTTAAAACAAAAATTCTTCAAACGTTAGAAAAATGTGAACAACGTTTAAAAACATAATGTAGGATGCCCAAAGATAGCAGGTGCAAAATCATATTTTTTTTCAATATTGAAATAAAAATTAATTATTACCAGGGAAACCATAAATATGCAATTGCATGTTGTTTCTTTTGCCACATATTAATTCGAGAATAAGATATTTATCCGTTTCAGAACTTTTTATGAATTTTGGCATTGATTTGTTACTGCATATTTTTGCATATATTTACCTTTAAAGCATATTTTTGCATATTTCAGTCTCACGTGCATATTTTTTTAGCATATTTAACGCTTTTAAGGCATATTTTAATACAAACAAATAGCCAGTGAAAAGTTTTTAATAAGTACAGTTGATTTGAATACTTTTTTTGCGATTTAATTAAAATATTGGACGTTTATTTTAATATAAAAATTTGTTTTGCTTTATGTGATGGCCCTTGACGATAGGTAACAATTTTGATTTGAGATACATTATTTTTCTTTTGTAATTTTTTAATGGGTTTATTTATTATTTTTAACCCCCGACTAAGAAAAGGGGTGTTATAAGTTTGTAGTGTGTGTCTGTGTGTATGTCCTTGTCCACGTACAGACCAAACGGTTGGACGGATTTCGATTCAGTTTTTTCTGTTAGTAAGGGGACTTGGTGTAGATGTTTCAGGAAAATCCGTCCAGCCGTTCAGAAGATTTCATATCTTCTCTAGATATATTCGGGGGGTTTTAAAATTTTTAATTTTTGTTATTGTTTTATTTTATATGCAACTGTAATTGAAATATTATGTTAGAAATATATTTTTATATCCAAGTAAACCAATTTATTTTATTTTTAAGAGCATATTTTTGGGTTCTTAGTGCATATTTCAAGGTTTTTAGTGCATATTGAATGCTTATGCTCACATTTTTAAGAGCATATTTTTGGTTTGCCTGATTATTTACATTGAGGACTATCTACAAATTTCACTGTGTAATACCATAGAAAAAAATGTACACCTTCTTTTTTAATTAACTTACTTATTATGTTTTCTTTTCCACAAACTAAAAAAAAAAAAAACATTACTCTCGTTAAATAGCTTTTTTTGAATCTTAAATATTTAAAATGTTTACCATCACTTGTGGAAAATTCAGTGAAATTATTTCTAATTCCCATCAATCATTATATGAAAGCAACCAAATTCCCTTGCCTGTACTAAATTTTCATATTGTTTTTTTTTTGTTCTCTCGCTATCGAGAATACTCTAAATACAAAAATTATAGTTTGTGGTTGTTGCTTAACGAAACCAAAAAGCAATATAGGAAAAAAATAATTATAAAATTTCTGCTCTAGTTAACACGTCGCCATCAAAGGTGACTTATTGTTTTTTTTTTTTGTTACTTGCATGTAGTGGCAAGTGTAAAATGCGTATTACTGCGGCTAGTGTTTTCTGTAGTAAAGCCGAAATGCAGTGGTTTGTAATTTAAGACACCGGCTCTGTACAAAAAAAAAATTAACTACAAAGCCTTTGGAGAGAAAAAACTCTAATATATTTTATATGGGTTTTGCAATAAAAAAAAAACGAATGAGAAAAAAGAAAACATAGAAAAGTGGAACAGAGAGTTGAAAGACCTGTTCGTTGTACATAAACCAAAAATCGAATATTTGCATGATGACATACAAGTATTTCAAATCAAATATATATCCTGCTTACAAAACGTTATAACAGTTGCTCAATGTAGCAACTAATTGTAAAAAGGTTGTGAAAATTGGTAAACGGTTTCAGAGTCGGCTAAAGATGTTTGGTTGTGAACATTGTTTTTGTTAGAGGCTTTTTATTTTTATTGTGTTTGTTAACGTAATTCTCAATAATATTTTGAGAGTCTTTCTCTAAAAATACGAAGTTTTTTTTTAGCTTTTCTCAAGAATCTTGTAGACTTCATCGAGTAACGAGTTTCTCAAAAAGCAAGCAAATGCTTACAAACGTTGCTTAGACAACAACAAACTAAAATTCTTCTTAGAAACACAGTATTCATACTTCAGTATTTGTGTAAAATTTTTTTACAAAAAAACCCAAGTAAAGGTATCCAAATAAAATATGATTTTATCTTAAAAAAAAGACAATTGTTATATTTAAATATTTTTACTCATGAAATTTTTCTGGCCCATCTGGTTGATTAAGTTTTATTATACACATGTATTTGCCGTATAATAGGCCCTTTAGAAATTCTTACAGATTAGTTTTTTTTTGTACAAAAACCCATGATCAATTTCAAAATGAAAAGAAAAATATATTAATAGGCATTATCCGTAAATTTATGATTGATTGACGGTTTGAAGTGAAAATAAAATACAGACACTTTCTTTTTTTTTACTTAACAAAAAAAAAAAAAACACCAACACACAGTTGCGCTTATAAAAATGTTAGATACATTGCATGTACTTAAAAAATGTATATGTATGTATATTTGATTTTCGATTTAAATAGACATCTGACAAGACAAGATAACAAATACAACAGAATCACATCCACATCTTTTGTTTTCCTTCCCATCAATTTTGAAATTAACTTTATTAAATCTACAAGTGTTTTCTTTACAAAAGGAAACATGTTTAAAAAAAAGGAAAACTGTTTGCTAAGAAAATAAAACATAAAGCAAACATTGAAATGTCATAATCGACAGCAAGATGTAGTACCAAGCCCATCAAAAAGGATTATCGGAAAATATGATGATCTAATATGTATGTCGGAAAACTGAATAAACAAACGGAAAACATTGTGTCAATTGTTACCATATTTCTTTAAATGGGAAGTGTGTTCTAAAGGATAAATTTAAAGATAATCTGCTCCCGCATTAATGTGAACAAAGCCCACAATAAAATGGAACAAGAATATTTGTAATAAATAATAAATCAATAATGTTGTCTAAAAGTCATTAATTAATTTAAAAAAAAAATTATATATTTGAAATGAAAAACACTTTCGTTGCAAGTATTAAAGAACGGTAATTTGCTCAACAAAATCCCACAATTCCCAAAATAATGTTTAAAATCCCAAAAATTGCAATTTTTCTTAGTTCTTAATTTTTTCATAGACTTCTGCTAAAGAAACCAATCATCAAACCTAGACTTGTATCCAACAGTTCTTTTTGAACTAGTTTATTGGACACAAGTCCGGTCCAAAATATCAATGTAAGTTAAATGGGTTTGAAAGAACTTTTGATTCAAACGCTTCCAAACTAGTTAAAAAAAATTGTTGGACACAAGTCTAATCAAACCCATTTCAATTACATGAGTTTGATCACAAGTTTGTATTAGACTTGGGTCGAACTCGTTCACTAGTTCATTTTTGCCACAAACCAATGATCAAACCCATTTAAATTACATGGGTTTGATCATTGGTTTGTGGCAAAAATGAACTAGTGAACGAGTTCGACCCAAGTCTAGTTTGTATCAAAAACGACCGGCAGTATGAGTTCGACTCAAGTCTAGACTTGTGTCCAACAGTTCTTTTTGAACTAGTTTGAGAGCGTTCATTTTTGCCACAAACCAATGATCAAACCCATGTAATTTAAATGGGTTTGATCATTGGTTTGTGGCAAAAATTAACTAACGAACTGAACGAGTTCGACCCAAGTTTACATACGTGTAATCACCGGTTTGTGTCAAACACTAACTAGTGTATGGGTTCGATCCAACTTATCTTAGACAACCCTTACGCTAGGGTCGAACTCATACAGTCGGTGATTTTGGACACAAACCTATAATTGAACCCATGCAATTGTAGTTGAACTTGTATCGAAGTCTTTATTACAGTATAAACCGATAATCAAACTCTTGCTATATAAATGGGCTTGATCATAGATTTTTGTCTGAAATAGACTTGGGCTTAGATTTGGTTCTCACGGGTTCACTGGTTAATTTTTGAAAAGAATTAATGTTCAAACTGATGTTACTTAAATATATTTTAACATCGGTTTGTGTCAAAATTGAACTAGTGGACGAGTTCGAGTTCTAGTCTAGTGTAGATCTGGGTCCAATTCGTTCATTCGTTCATCTTTGCCACAAACCTATGATCGAAGCCGTTTAAATTACATGGGTTTGATCACAGTTTTGTATCAAAAACGACCGGCTAGTGTATGAGTTCGATCCAACTTAGCTTAGACAACCCTTACGCTAGGGGCGAACTCATTCAGACGGCGATTTTGGACACAAACCTATGATTGTAGTTAAACTTGTATCGACACAGCTCCACAATTTAGAGTTGTGTCTAGACTTGTGTCGAACTAGTTCACTAGTTAATTTTTGCCACAAACCAATGATCAAACACATTTAAATTACATGGGTTTGATCATTGGTTTGTGGCAAAAATTAACTAGTTAACGATTTCGACCAAAGTCTAGTTGTGTCCAACAGCTTTTTTTTTCGAACTAGTTTGGGAACGTTCGAATCGAAAGTTGCTTCAAACTTACTTAATTTACAGTGATGTTTTTGACTGGACTTGTGTCCAACAGAACGAACCAGTTCAAAAAAGAGGTGTTGGACACAACTAGTTCAGTAGTTCATCTTTGACACAAACCAATGATCAAACCCACACAATTTAAATAGGTTTGATCATTGGTTTATGGCAAAAATGAACTAGTGAACTAGACTTGGGTCGAACTCGTTCACTAGTTCATTTTTGCCACAAACCAATGATCAAACCCATGTAATTTAAATGGGTTTGATCATTGGTTTGTGGCAAAAATGAACTAGTGAACGAGTTCGACCCAAGTCTATAGTGAACGAGTTCGACACCAGTCTAGACACAACTCTAAATTGTATAGCTGTGTCCAACTCGTTCAATAGTTTGGTCATCGGTTTCTTTCAATAATGAACTAGTGAACGAGTTTGATCCAAGTCTTACCAGAAAACTTCTAATAGTTAAGACGTGAGTGCTTTATAAATCACTTTCAGTAAGAACACCTTTACCTTCAGCCAAGTAACCTAAGCCCAATTGGAATTAAATTGGTTCAACACAGGAAAAAAAACGTAATTCTATAAAAAAAAATACGTGTTTATAAACTCTGGCTTTAAGATACAAGCAACATTACCGCCAAAAACCAATTACTTGGTTTGCTGATGTATGTATTGTTCTTTTCCTACCAGACACTAATTAAGTAAATTGAATTAAATAATATAAACACACTCAAATGAGTTTTATTGGTTAAAAATTAAATGAACATGAATGACGACTAACTATTAAAAGGAAATTTCATATAATTTTCAATTCATTTTGCTTTCGTCAATACAATTATTTTTTGCCTTTCAGTTTTTCCCCACTGTTTGCTTTATTGTACATCAATTTAATGCTGATGATGAAAAAAATTTTCGTTTTACGACAATTTCGAGCATCATTGCCTGAAAAGCATTAAACATTTTTTTCTTGGTTTGTTGCTGCCATACATACGTACGCACTTACGCCTTAATTCTGAACATACTTTAATATTTTTTAAACACAACTCCTTCATCACACTGTTTATGCCATACACCTCGCACTCTTCGCAAATGTACTTCCTGTTTTCCACAAAATAAAAAGGAAAAAGCATTTATGATACTTGTAGCTGTAGCGCAAGGAGAAACTGAAAAAAAAATTAAATAAATTTTTGTACTCAGACATTAATACATGATAAGTTAACTGCTGCGCTACATGCTAACTGGGCTCAGTGAATGAACGAGAATGTTCTTCTTCGCTTGGTCCCTTTACGTTCCCATCTAACAGAGATACACACTTACACACTTTAGAGAAATGCAAAAATGTGTCATTACCAGCAGCAGCGGTAGCAGCAAGCATCAAAACATCTTCAAATGCTTTTTGTAAAATTCTAATAGCTTGAGATAACAAACACAGAAAAGGGAAATCAGCATACTAAGAAGGCCAGCTTGAAAGGATCTTTAAAACGTTTATATGAATGCTAAGAAAAAAAACTTGGGAAGTCTTGCAAATGTTTTCTGATTGATTTGCTAATTTTTGATAACAGTTTAATACTCATGTCAGTTCAGTTATGAACTAAATGAGAATTCTTGCATACCACAACTACAAACAAAATGAGCGAAAATCCATTATTATTCGTTTTCACAAAAATAAGAATGTTATCATTCAATTCGTTTGTACATTTTTTTGCATGCTTGTTATCTTTTAGACCTCTTAGATTTAATTCTTTTCTGTCGTGAGAGGTTAAAGCTAACATTTGGTCTCATTGTAAAAAATTGGATGGGCAAACGCACACTAATTTGTTTCTTTGATTTTATGATATTTTAGTTATCCCATTTCCACAAAACGTGCTCAACACATTTGGCTCTTGTAAGGACATAATCTCGAAGTTTAAAAAATGGGCGAAGCCACGCCCACTAAAACTTAAGTTATAATTAACATGTTTCTATTTAAGCGATTTTTACAAAACTTGGCACACATCTTGAGCTCTTACAAAGACACAGTCTTGCATTAAAAAAGTGGGCGGGGTCACGCTCAATACATTTTAATATTATATTTCACGTGCTTGTACTTAAACGATTTTTGCGAAACTTGGCACACCTTGAGCTCTTTCAAAGACACAATCTTGCATTTAAAAAAGTATGCTAGGCCACACCCACTAAATGTTAATATTATATTTTACGTGCTTGCGCTCCACCGATTTTTACGATACTCGGCACACATCTTGAGCTCTTACAAAGACAAACTTGCATTAAAAAAGTGGGCGGGGTCATGCCCACTATATTTTAATATTATATATTACGTGCTTGTGCTTCACCGATTTTTACGATACTCGGCACACATCTTGAGCTCTTACAAAGACACAATCTTGCATTAAAAAAAGTGGGCGATTAGGGGCGGGTACTTATTTTAACAAAAAATAGAAGGTATGCTTTTAATATTGGAAATCAATGACAGCAACAACTAGACTTGCAGCACTATATTCTCTTCATGAAATGTTCCGTCAACAATTCGCTCATTTGCGACAGTAGGGCCTTGACAATTTTACAAATTCCATTTTTATAGTCAAGAATCGATTTTGGGCGATTCGCGTTGTAGTTTGTCTTGTTCGTAGCCTTAAGAAATTTTGTAAAGATTATAGATCACAAGATCTCGGTGGTTAATTGTGATCAACTATTCACGAAATTACCTAAAAATTTTCACCCATATGGTTTTGTTACTTGTGTGGCACGTAACGCCGTTTTGTAGAAAATAAACTTCGTACATATCAATATCTTTAAATTTTGTTTTTATAAAATCGTTTGTAGAAAGAAAGATTGACGAACAATGTGTCAACCTGGATTTATCTCCATCACAGTGGCGGGCTAGTTAAAATAAAAAGTATAAATGGAGCTCCCTGAAGTTTACGGACTAACACTATGCTTGGTCTTTTTTCTGAGAAGAGCATTTGAAGGACATCATAATTATTTATAGGAAATTAATGCAATAAATATAAAAAAATATTTGTTTAAATTTATATTTGATGCAAACGGGAATTATGTTATATATTACGATACACAGCGAGTGCAGTTAACAAACACAAAATATGCCTTCATTTTGGCCTTTTAGAAAGTAGCTAAAATATTATTTAGTTATTAACATTGCTGAACTAATTCATTTCACCCATTTTTTTTTTAACTGAAAATAAAATGTCTTAAAAATTAAGAGAAATTTTTAAACCATCCTCGTATACAAGGCCCAGCGTCGAACAAGTGTATGCGGTGGCATAAAAATGTATGACTGTTCCCGTTAAAATTTTAAGGGGGGAGTGTGAGTATTTTAAAGGAGCTACCTCATAAATGTGGCAGAAGTGTCAGTGTTGTGGTTGCAGAAAATTGACATGATTCATGCCCGTCCCCTCCCAACATGTACAAACAGCTTGACATACTTAGAAAGGGAATTTGCAAAGTTTTCTCTCCCCTCCCTCCATGCTTCTTTATTTTCTAAGTTCACTCACTCTTTTGGGTAAGTTCTTTAAAATTTTTTTTAGAAAATTGAAATCGTTACTTGATTACACATGACTGTAAGTGTTTTTGCTATTGATGAGAAGACATTTACCCTGGGGTGGGGTAGATAGAGTAAGGAATTTATAAGCAAGTATGTATGTACATGTGTAGTTTCGTTGTTTGTGGTGTTTTTATATGCTTGCATATGTGGAAGATAGTTAGACAGAGATGGCCATAGGAGGCAGGTATTTTTATTTTTAAAGTAATTTCACTTAAAGTGATTTGGCACGTTTTATGAGGCATGGCGAATTTCTTCAGGCTCGCAGAGTTTATAAAATCAATTGCAATTTTTTTTGCAGAAAACTATAAAATACGAGAGAGTTACAAAACATAAAAACCAGCACAACAGGAAATCCCTGCTAAGCCGAGTCATTAAGACTTGATTTGCCTTCTTCGTTATAAGAGTACATATTTTGTTGCCACATAAAATGTCACCTTTTTAGACAGCAATAATGTTGCAATATATACTTGGTAGACAAAAGTAACATTCAATTACAATTTCAGTTTTAAAATTTATGCATAAACAGCGCAGCGCAGCGCAACTGTCTTTAACGTCATTTGGTTAAGGTAACTTAGAGAGAGAGAGGTGAGTGGGAGTCGCTTTTTGTGTGTGGCAAAAGCAACAAAAACCGAGAAAAAAAAAGATCGTAATACATTACAACTGGAAAAACGTGCTTACGCATAAAATTTCTAAAATGGTCGTAAAAATTTGTTATTATTTGAATTCTTTCTTTTTTTTTTTTTGGTCTCTTCCCTTTCAACTTGACACACAGTGAAAATGTACAATGCTTGTTGCAGTTTGGGGAGTCGTAAAATACCACATGAATTTTAAACAAATATATCGTAAAAATTCTCATATCTTATATCTTTTGAAGTTAATTGAATGGAATTGAATGCTATTTCCCCTTATCGAGATCTTCATACTCGTACACACGATTGTGGCACAGCTGTAAGAAAATCAATTTATTTTGATTAAATTTTTTTTTTTTTGGATATGGAGGACAGACACTCCTTCATCTGTACCTCCTCTGTTTAGCATATGGCCAAATTTATATGACCACTTATAAATTTATGAATATGATGTATGAAATCCTTGGAGAATTAACTGGACGTGAAATGTAAAATCTTCAAAAAAAAATACGGTTATTAGCAAAAATTGGTGAATATTTATTGGAGAAAATAAGTGTTTTGTTTATGGCATTGAAGAATTGCAAATATAAGAAATTGTAATGCAAGGCTGAAGAAACTGTGCAAATTTTTAAAGGCTTTAGAAGAAACTTGAACGTAAAAAATATGTGGAAATTAAGGGCTTAAGCAATAATTACAATCAGCTTAGTTTCACTGGCTTAAGTTTACTTGGCCCATTTTTGGACTTGCATTCAATGTTTAATCTTTGTAGGCCATCGAATATGATTTTCCGAATAACCAATATCGCATTATTTAATAGTAACTTCTTTGAAATTACTACCACCATCTGCTAATTTTTTTTATTCAAAGTATGTTATTTTTCATCAAATGATGATTTTATTTCCAAAGTTTCTGGCAACGCTGGCCAAAGACGCCATTTTGCATATGACTGGTGCGATTAAATTAACTTTATATACAAATATTTAATGCATACTTTTAGGAGACTTCTTAAGGTTCCCTAAACAAAAGGTGAAAAGCAACTACAATGTCCGTCGTTCGTCTGTCTGTCACAGACTATTTTATCGAGAACCGTAAACGCTACGGACCTGAAATTTTCACAGAATATTGAGTACTTTGGCCGCTTCAATGACTTATATATGACAGTTAAAAGTTAAAGGGTGTTCTAAAACGAGCAACGAAACATATTATAATGCTATAGTAATATACAGACAATTACTCGTAACATAGACACTAAAATTTTCAACAATTTAAAAAAAATTCACTAATTTTTATGCACACTGCACCAACTAATTTAAATTGAAATTGAAAACAATTAAAATTAAACTGCATTTTGGGCAATTTTGTTACAAAAAAAATCGCCAAAAAGAAAAAAATCACCAAAATTAAAAAGCTTATAAAAAAAAATATCTTAAAATATAAAATAAATCGTTAAAATTCCAAACAATCATCAAAAGTAAACATGTTTGGTAAAGACTGAAAAACTGCCCAAAACCGAAAAAAATCTCCAAAAAGAAAAAATCGGCATAAACTAAAAAAAAATCGCTTAAACCAAAAAACCACTGAAAATAATGTACAAAACATAAATAACTCACTAAATCTAAATAAATATCGCCAAACACCGAAAAAATCGCCAATACGAAAAGAGCGCCAAAAACAAAGAAACAGCGCCAAACTAAAAATATCGCTAAAACCAAAAACCAACCGAAAAAAGTTTCCAAAACAAAATAAATCGCCTTAACTCGAATCCGCTTGAGCGCAACACGCTTTAGTGAAAAAAATGGGATTAATGAAAGCGATACAAATTCCGCACTGATTTTAAACGCAGCTAGTCTTATTCACATCGCCTTACAGAAAATATCGTATTACTGAAAACCAAAAGCAAGCCCACAACTGCCTTTTGTATGAAACTTACTTCGCTTTAGTGAAAAAATAAACAATGACAAATTTATTTATTAGAAATGGATTGCATGACTTAAGGCTGAAGAATTTTTGCATATTTTGCCCGTTAAAAAATGAAACGGTAAATTGTAGTTGTCCTTTTCGCTCTTACGTACTTTATTGTATTTTTCTATTATATTGTCAATGCAAGTGGCTGGACATTTTCGAGGAATTCGTGAAAAATGTCAACAAGAAATTGTGCACATATGTATGTGTATGGTGTGTATTGTTTTACTGATTTTAAGCAATACGCTTAACTGTAACAAATTTCAGTAATCCGAACTACATTTTAGAGAAAAAATCGGATAACTGAAAAACTGGGGTTTGTTTATTTCCAATAAAGCGGAGTCGACTAAATAAAAATCTCCAAACACCGCAAAAATAGCCAATACGAAAAAAGCGCCAAAAACGGAATAAACGCTAAGACTAATAAAATCGCTAAAACCAAAAAAACAAACGAAAAAATTTCCAAAACTAAACATAAAATCGCTTTAACAAAAATTCGCAAAAACTGCAATAAATCGCCAAAAACTGAAAAAAATCATTAAAAACTAAAAAAAACGTTAAAACCAAAAAACGCCTAAAACCCAAAAAAATCTTAAAAAACCAAAATTTTGCCAAAATAAGAAAAATCGCCAAAATTATAAAATCGCCAGAAACCAAAAAAAAAAGTTTATCGTGTTCTTAAGAAATGTCTACATCAGATACAATTTTCGTTAATATAGGCTAAAGTTCGTATAGTATTACATACGAAATCCTTTATGTGCGAGCCAAAGTTGCACTTTACTTAATTTTTATTTATTGGCCGAACCTCAAATCGTGGAAAAAGTTGAAAATTTTTGTGCATGCACAAAATTAAAGTTTTGTGCTTTTATTCATAAAATTTCAAATAAGTTTGTTTGATAAGTATTTTATTAAAAAAATTTCATAAAAATTTTCCTTAAAAAATATACTTCAAATACATTTAATTTCTCATAATTAAACAAACTTTGCTAAATTTTTTGTGCAAAGTATTAAATTTGTGTGTTTCGTGAAATGATGATCTTATTATCAAAGTTTCTGGTAACGCTGGCCAAGGGCGCCATTTTGTATATGATTGGTATGATTGAAGAAACAGCATATCAAAAGATTTAATGCATACTTTTGGGAGACTTTCAAGTTCAAGTTCAAGTAAGACTTTAGAGTATATGAATGTGATAATGGAAGGAGTCAACATCTGACCAAGCACATCAAAATCCTCCTCTCAAACATAAACTTTTCGCTTTGCGTGCAAATTCTAAGCATTAAATTATTATTCATAAATTTTTATATATATTTTGTTTTTCGTTGTTAAGTCTGATTCATTGCAGTTGGTTTTTGAAACAGCACTCCTTAAATAAATAATTTTTTTTAAGAACTGTAATTACTCGTATTTATTTCAGCATTTCTTTAGTTGCTCTTTTCCAATACAATAATTAATTAATTTTGCCCCTATGAGTAAAAATACAAATATTGAGTCACAACTCGTATGTGCACTTAAGCAAATAAAGTTGCTGGCAAAGTTGTGCCATTCAAAATACCAGACAAATAACTAGAGTCATAAACCGAAGACTTGCGGTAAATAAAGTCTGGACATTTGCCACTCTCAAGTACAGTGACACACGAATTTATTTATTTTTCTTTAAATAAGAAAAACAGAACAACAAATGGTAAATAATAATTTCTGTTATTTCTATTTATTTTAATATGAACTCGGGCGGCCTCTGCTGCAAGTCTTTTACCAAATGACTCGTGCTGCTGCAAGTCCCCAAGGACTCATACATTAGCAACAGGAACTTTTAAAGTAACAATATTAAAAATGTAAAAGGAAAACAAAAAGAAGTTCTTGCAGTATTTAGCAAAACAAAAAAAGTCATAAACATACAAAACTACGACTTCAGGATTGCACGTATGGGGAAGTATAAAAGCATCATGAAGCGTACATATGTGTGAGCGTGGTGGGCTAGCTTAACAAGCATACGCACTGCTGTGCAACATGTACATACTCGTATAACAAAGTTAATCATCATTTATGTAGCAAGAGTGAGTGAGTGAGTGAGTCTTGAAAACAAAAAGAAATTTAAAAAGGAGTGCTAAGAGGAAGTATAAATGTATGTTGTGTCTATGTTGCTTGGCTTTTATTTCTGTTTAGTAATTTTGAGACAAAACCTTTGTTTTCCTCTGTACTCGTACGTGCAACAGTGTTCCAGTATCTCTGCATAACGCAGTAGTTTAGTGACCCTTTTAACCTTTTTGTAGCAAATGTGAACACTTAGGCTGTTTTCTGCTTTTATAAGCAACGCAAAATTCTATTACAGCTTTTTTTTGCTTCTAATACATTCAACATTTAGAGCAACTCTTTGAAAAAGGAAGAGGAAAACGAAAAAAAGAAACCATATTAAAAAACATAAAAACTAACAATATTTATTTGTACGCACAAAGGCCGTCAGTGTTTTATTTTATTTTTCTTCTTTTTAGTTTTTGTTAACTTAAAAGCAAATAAAAATAAACAAAAAGTTATTTTAAGTAAATTTTTAAAGGCCACTGCAGGGGAAAGCATGTAGCATGTAGCAAGTGGCAAGTGGCAAGTGCTAGAGTTGCTGGGGGTTGGCTCGAAAAAGTCAAAGTTTGAAGTTAGTCAATAAAATTCTATGAGAGGATGTGAAGTAATGTTGCAGTATAAAATAATGTTATATTTTATTTCACTTAAACATACATACATGGCCTTAGATGAAAATGGCCTTAAAAGTGACGGTAGAGGGTAGGCGGATGGATGCTGTTTGGGGAAGGCAGTCGTCTATTGCATAAAATTTTATGTGAATGTTAAAGTTTGATGTTGCTAAAAAAATAACATAAAATTGAACAGCCGTTTTTTCATATATTATGTAATGCAAACTATTACCACTTAGAGCAACAAATATATTTGATTAAGGTTTTTTTTTGTTAATGTTAAAAAGCACTTGGAGAAATTACTAAACGTTAATAGTATGGGTTGAACTTAACATTAAGAAAAAATAAAAGAAGTAGTGAAATTTGCAAAACTGTTTACATCACTAAGATTAAAATTGTAATTGAAGCTGCCATAACATTTACGGCCTGTCCCACGAATTCACCAGAAATCGTTCGATCGACAACTTGTATTGCAAACAACAATAATATTAGAAATTTTGTTGTTGTTTGCAATACAAGTTGTCGATCGCACGATTTCTGGTGACATCGTTGGGCACGCCGTTAAACTTTCACGTAAGTCTTATGTCTTTTTTTTTTGAAGCAGTTTCAATATTTTTTATATTAATTACTTCAAGATCGTCCTAAGTCTAAGAAACCTAGTTTCGACGGAAAAAAGTCCCTACAGACGATCAAATAAACCATCAAACATGGATATTCATATGTGTTAGTATCCTTTAATTGACTTTTTTTTAGAAGACGTACAAGTAAAATTGTCAATCAGCATTTTAATTTAGTATTTCGTTGTTTACAGTTGCTAGTATATATCGTTCCCTGACTGCCCAAAAAGCTTAAGCTTAAGCAGGCGAGAACTTTCAATATTGTCTTCCATAAACTGGCAGTCACTTTAGTGCTTCTTCACTTCCACTTCATTAAATAAATTCAATAAAGTGCGACTTTGTCTCGGCGGCTTGTTTTTCCGACGAAAATAAAAAAGAACAAACATATTTTAGCTAAAGTTATCGTCGATTAAACATTGCAAGATTTATAAGAGAGAGAGAAAGAGAGATAGAGTTAAACATAAAGTGTATTGTACACTCTTCAAATAATCATCAGGAGATTCTTTTAGGAGTTGTATATTAAACACCAAAGCCTTTGTAACACCTCTTAGTTAGCTGGGGATATTTCTATGAACTTTTTCACAATACGTATAAGAATATAAGCATTTTTTCTGCTTAATTAATCCAAAATACGCATTTTGTGGTTATATCATATTTTACCAAACATTTTGTTATCACACACTTCTTATGCCAAGTAAATTTGCTTTGAAGTTCAAATAAAATAAACTTAATAACATGTAGTAACAACTCCATTTCTTCCTGCCTGTTTTCCCAATTAAAAAATCCTCCTCTCTTTGACTATATGCTCATTTGTTTATTTTCATATGGCAGCTAGAAAAATTAAAAAAAATCCTTTAGATACATTTTGCCTTCCAAAAAACTTTTCAAGGAATAGGCCGACAAAAAACTTGCACAGAAACACACACTTTTAATCAAAAGCGTTAAGCACACAAAAAGCTGCTGCTAAATACCAACACTAACAACCGCCGACACCAATACCACCACCAACACCAGTATCAGTGCCACCACTACCACTTCAGCTTTTATCAACTGCTGTGAGTGCATGCCACAAAACACGCATATTTCGTTCGTATACCTTTGGAAAGGCTAAACCACTGTGTGATGTGCCTGTATTTATTATGATAACAACAACAACAACATGGCAGTAAAGTGATTTAGTTTTAAGCTAAAACTTACTGGCACTGCGCCTGGCTTTATGCTACTGCTTCTTTTATATCTTTTTAACATTTTCTTTTCGTAATTGTTGCCGCCGTTTTCTGTGTTTTTTTTTTGTTTGCTTATTGTTGTTGCTGTCTTTTTTCAGTTGCTTGTATAAATTACGAAAACATGTATTTTGCATGAAATGTTTAGCGTACTCGTATATATAAAACAGCAACAACAACAGGCAAACATCATACTATTAACCTCACATTTTGTATTAGAAAGGCCCCAAAAATTGTAGTTCTAAATTTATATGGCGGTAAATATGTTTAAGAAAGGTTAAGGGATAAACAAGAAGATTCGATAAACCTTTAAGCTACAAAGATGAATTTAAGAAAAATTTGCTGCTTTTGATGAAAGGTGTGTTTGCTCTTCAATATGTCAACACTGTGTAATTCACTGACAACTGAAAACTTAAAAAGCGGATACAAATTGCTGTTCTAAAAAGTCAACTCCAGTAATATAATGGCAAATGTCAGCAATTAGACAATCGTTATTATACAATTTTGTCATTATTTGAGTGGGGATGACTTATTTTGTATATTAAACTAGTTTTGACGCAGTTGCGTCTTAGCTTTGAATAAAAAAATTAATTGGATAGTTACGAATAGGCGGAAATCACCCCCTTTAGCACAGAACGAATCCAAGCGGTTGTGAGCCGGGTAACAACCGCCGCCGGCTATTTTTGACGAGTCACACCCGAGGCCTACCTACGCGGCTAATTTCGCTTAGCCGCTTTTTTTAAATCCTCTTTTCTCAAATCAACGGAAAATTATGTGACCGCCTCTCTCGTTAATAGTAGGCGAAAAATTTTGTTGACATTAGCTGAATTTCACCCTATATATACCAGCCGCCGACGTCCTTTTCGATGCATATGTGACCTTGTCCGAGACCGAGTTTGTGAAAATTGAAGTTTTGAGAAAAACGCATTTAAAAAATAAAATTTTAATGTTTTTCACATTTCTATCGATTTTGACACACACCCGTTTTTTGACACACTAGGTCCCTTTTCTCGGAAAAGGTCACATATGTTTTGAATACAATAAAAATACTTTGGATGGGAGCAGTTGCCCCTTGTCCCTAGTTCCTATTAAAAAAAATAGCAGAACAACATAAACTCCCAGCTCCGTCTTAATATTCGTTCTCTATCCAATGCACAGTGGGGCCAAAGTCCCTTTTATCGCGAATCAATTTTTATCTCCACAACTTCACTAAAAAAACTAATTTTTCAATTTAAGCATAAAATCAAAGAAATTTGAAAATTAGAATGCAAAAACTTGTAATAATTTGCTTGGAAATAAATATGTTAGTTTTTGTCTTGTTTGTTGACAGGTACAATGTACTGTTGTGCTCTTGTTGTTGTGTATATGAATTGGTCATGTTGTAGACATGTAAATGCTGACAAGTAGCCGACAATCGTCTTGAACCATGAACAAAAATTGCTCTTAATTTTTTTCATAAAGTTTAATAATCCAATATACTGGAACATTAATAAATATTTGCTGAAACATAATTTTATTTCATACGTTTGTTTGAAAATTTTTTTGGAATACATTTTTGCGTGTACAAGGGCGAGGGTCACTAGATTTTATATGGGTAGCAGCATGTTTCTAAAAAATCACAGTAGTTTCGGAATGGGGATACGGCACCCTCCGATACAAAGTAATTATTATTTTTCCCATATCTTCAGAAGTACAATAGTGAGACGCACTAAATTTGATGTGGATAACTCTTCTAATAACAAAATCTTGGTGGTGGATGCGGGGAGGGGGGGTACCGGTTACCCTTCATACAAAGTAATTGTTAATTAATTAATAAACGTGACAGTTTCTAAAATATTTTTGTAGAGGTAGCGGTCCATGGTTTCACAAATTTCATGCAGAGACCCGATTCCATTGAGTAAAAAACACCCCCACACCGTAAACGTCATTACAAAAGTAACCTTAACTATTTGACATTTATTTTGTGCCTGGTGATATAGAATTTTATGAACTTTAAGCGAGCGTTTTTAGTAGAAAAATTTTTAGCACTAGGGGAATTTAGAATATACCTAATCCCAACATTTTCCCTGAAAGTGTGTGTGTTAAAATTTTTATTTAGCTTTTAAAACCAGGATATCCTAATGTCTGAAACTACAAAGCGTATATGGGGAACACTAGAATATATTTACAAGTTAGCACAAATGAGTGTGTGTGTGAGTGAGTGTGCTTGTGTTTGGGTGAATGTGTGTCAGTGTATGTGGATGTATGTATGTGTGTGTGTAAAGCTTTTGTTATTTTCTAATATATGGCTACGCGGTATTTTATACGTGTTTGTTGTTTTTTCTTCTTGCTGCTCATAAAAACAACCACAATAAATTTTCATTTTGTTGTGTGATGTTTGTCTAGTTTGTGCGCTAGTGTGTGTGTGTGTGTGTGTTATTTTTTTTTGCTCTTGCTGTACTTCCTGTATATCCTTTGTTATGTCTATTTGACTGTCTAATAGAGATACGTACATACACACATACTTATACACATACTACATGCATGTTTGTAGGAATTCATGGCAAAAGCTTTAATAAATTTACTCACTGGCACATACATCAGTGTAATGTTATTAATGTCTGCTTGTATATATGGATGTGTATGTGTTTGTGTGCATTTATTAGTTAAATTGCTTGTACGGGTGTATGTGCGCGTGTAATTAGAAAATTAAAATCCATTTTATATCCTTTTTATTTTTTCTTTAATACTTGCTCTGTGTTGTGTTTTTCTTAGCAGTTTTGCTTTTTTTATATTTTTATAACACAACTGCAACATTTGTATCTGATATACTATACAACTTGCTTGTGTTGCTTATTAAAACATGTTTAAATTTTGTAATATAAGATATATTTGCTTCTTTTTTTTTGTACGAGTATTATTATTATTTTATAAATGTTGTGGCATGTTTTTTGTCCGTCCATGTTTTAAACATTAGGGATGTTTTATGAAATGCCATTTATTTTATTATATTTTCATATATTCAATTTTATTTTTAATACTTCTTGTGTTTATGTGTTTCTTTATTTTATTTTATTTTTGTAAAGCTTATGTGGTTGACTAATGCCAAGCATTTGGCCAAGTTTATGGCCATTTAATTTTTTTAGACTTTCTTTAACCAAATAATATTAAACTTCATGATGATTCACAATTTCTTTTTGAAAGGCTTTTTTTATAGCAAAACAATTTTTTTTATATAGAACAGCCGGTGTAGAACATTAATGTGGCGTGGAGTAATATAAAATTATATATTTATGATAAATTAAAGGCATATAAACATAAACTTTTCTACATAAACACTTTAGAAATACGATTTGAAGACTTCTGCTGTTTCTTGTTTTTGTTTTCTTTCTCTTTTCTTTTTGTTAAGTGAAATGTTTTCTAATTAAATTTTGCTGGTCTTGACATGTTGGCAACATTCTTGTGAAATTTTAAAACTAAACAGGTTTTGAAATAATTAGCTAGTAGGGATTATAAAGTAAAATAAGTTAAACATATAATGAGAAGTAGCAGTTTATATATAAAATATTTTATGCTTTTTTAAGTTAATTTTTCAGAACATCAGTTAACAGTGATGTTTTTCATAGAAAAGCTAGAGATTTCGGAGTGGGACTGATGTGTAATAATTTAGTCTAAAAATAATGGTATAATCAGCAAAATCATAAAAACTGTTCCAGGGCTGGAAAGCTTAAACTTTTTTTTGATTTTTAAAATAAACCCACTAAAACAAATTTTTGTTTTGTTAGTAATTAAACATATCGTATCATTACTGCCAAAAAAAAATCTTAAGCGACAAAATTTTCGAACTTAATTTTCTGGCCAAAATCGAGCACTTGCGATCGTAAATAATAGGTCCAAAAAATGCATCGATTGAGGGCCAATTTCACGATGTCGACAACGTTCGACTTATCGCACACTTACATTCAAAACAAGAGCAAATTTTCATATTTTATTGTTGTTTCAAATTTAAGTGTGCAACTAGACAAACCTTGTCGAAATCGTGGAATTGGCCCTAAGCTTTTTTTTTTTTTGGCGGTTATGGCACAAAATGTGCAACTGTTGCTCATATCGAAAAAATATCATTAAATCATACAAATTATTTTTTTTACAGTAAAATCAAGATTATTTACTCTATATTAATGGCACATAAAAAAAGTTGTATAGTATTATTATTACATTTGTTTTACTAATATCATCAATTACTTATTGTTTATTAAAAAATCGTCTGGGCAATTAATTATAAAAGTCATTTATATCTATAAATAAAGCGTTAAACGTTTTCTATTAATTTTCAATAAACATAACAATAATTTGAAATCATAATTCTTTAACGTGCACAACAACATCTGTTTACACAATGAAAAGAGAGGAAATGGCGCAACGACTATTTGATACTCTGCTAAACAAATATTTATTTAATTAATTTTTATAAGGAACTTTTGATTATAGCAGACTTTTTTTAAAGGAATAACGAGAATCTATGCAATAATTTTAAAATTTATTTCACTTTTGAGGCAACTAGCTTAAAGTTCAGTGTTCTCTCTCTCTGTCTCTCTTCAACTTTAAGTCACCGAAAAACCACCCCTTTAAATAATTATTTAATATAATTTTTCAAACAAATTTTCTAGTATCCGAATTGTACTAAAAACTTAATGCTGCTGCTTCATTCCCATCAAAATTTGAGTTACGCAATCACCCATGTCATGAATATTTCCAACTGCAGCAGACTTAACGATAAACTTCCATATATCCCCTCCCCCCTTTTTTCACGTTAGTCTCCCGGTGAAGGGTATAAAAGTATCATATTGTTAGAGTAGCAGTATCATGATTGACAGTTTTATTTTTATTTTCGCCAATTTATCATTTGTGTGTTTTGTAGCTAAAAGCCATCATGATACCTGATGGATAAATCTCTATATAAGTAATATCTGATGTATATACAATGTCTATGTTTTAAAATAAATTGAGCAAATTACAAAAAAAAACAACAACGATAAATAAATAAATTGTTGTACAAACACACGAACGTTCAAAAAAACTCCAACAAATTGAAAGAAAAAATTAAATAAATTTGTAAATGATTAAATGACTGCAAAAGTGTTTTATGCGAAGGTGTGTGAGTAAATGCGTAAGAATTTGAATGTTTTGTGACTTTGTTAAATATTAAGCTGGTGCATAAATGTCTAAGCACGGGTCTTGATATAGATAAGTCAGAGTTAATAATAATTAATGAATAATTTATTATATACTAAACTAATAACAAGTATTTATAAAAAAATTAGAAAAACCCAACTGCGACCACCTTTGAACCGTTAAATATCCTAAATGGTCATTCAAAATGAAAAATCATAAGAGAAACCTAAAGATGATTTTAAAATACCTGTAGAAGGATACCCATTTTGATATAGTTCGACGACTTTTTATTTTTTTTTTTCATATTAAGAAAATGGCGTCTGTGGGTCGCCATATTGAATTTTGACAACTGACATATCTTTAGTGACACTACCGGGATGAGGACAAACCGATTGACATAAGAATAATCACAATCAGTCCACACGTTCGGCTTATATAGTGCCGCAAAGCAACACACATACATACATATGCACATATATACATACATACATAGACAATGCCCTACTTTGCTTTGCGCAGTCGGTTAAAAATAAGATATTCTTAGATTGTAAAATAAAAATAAAAACTCTTTATTTGCTGTAAATTCATGCCGTTAATTTTTCTACAACTTTTCTTGTAATAAATACTGTTTTCGCACTTTTATTAAAAAAAAATATTTTACAAAGAAGAACTTTTCCAAAAATAGCAAATATCTAAAAGAAACGTTTTTTAAATGAATTTTATTTTGAAAATTAATTTATAGCCAAAAGGTACTTCTGCAAAAATGGTAATTTTTCTAAAAAGGTACTTTTTGTAAAAAAGTACTTCTTCCAAAAAGGTACTCTTTTAAAAAAGGTACTGATTCCAAAAAAGTTTTTTCTGCAAAAACTTATTTTTTGTAGAAAGTCAATTTATAAAAAAGGTTTTTTTTTGTAGAAATGTACTAATTCTAAAAGATTCCTTTTCCTAAAAAAGTACATTTTCCGAAAAGGTACTTATTCTAAAAAAGCACATTTTCTGAAAAGACACTTTTTCTAAAAAGATTCCTTTTTCTAAAAAATACTTTTTCAATGTAGTTTTTTCTAGAAAGGTACTAATTCTTAAAAATTCTTATACCCATAAAAGTACTTTATCTAAAAAGGGTTGTTTTTCTAAAAAGGTATTTTTTTTCTATAAGGGTACTCTTTTTAAAAATGTACTTTGCCAAAAAAGTACTTTTTTTTAGAAATGTTTGTTTTAAATAATGTGTGTATTTTTCTTTAGAAAAGTGTTAATTCAAATAGATCCTTTTTAAAATAAATCCTTTTTCTACAAAAGTATTTTAATGGACTCTTGCCGATGTTAACAGCAATTTTTTCTCTATAGTATATCTATGTTGAAATTTATCTTAGTGCTTACAACTTGCACACTAGGGAATTTTTTTTTACTCCCACTGTGATCTCTAACGGTGCCCGCGGGCATATCAATTAACACTGACAGGGGCCCTTTGCAGTTCCATGATGACTCCGGCGGTACCCATTGAGCAATTTAGTGCTACAATATGTTTTTGCCAAGAAGCTGGGGCCAGCCTAATCGAATGTATTATGTGAGTTTAAGGTAAATTTGTTGAAATGTGAACACACACACACACACACATACACACACACACACACACACATCAATTCATCACAATATACGATAAACTAACAAATTGCCTTTAATGTTTAACACAATGTAGATTTAATTTGTTTGTTCAGTTCAGCTGCTACGAAAAAAAAATAAAAAGTGAAAGAAAAAATTATATACAAATTTCAAATAAATTAAATTAAATGAAACGTATGAATAAATGTTTCGTCGCATTGTATACATGTGTATTATATGTTTTACACTTTGGCATATTAAAAAAAATATACTATATGTATATAAAAATAAAACTTAAATGCTTTTTTTCTTGTGTGTTATCTGTTAAGTATTTATTCAATAAACTATTTTAGTTTTGCTTAAAAAAAATATAAATAAATAATTTAAGTAATGGAAGAGTTTAGTAGACATAAAAATAAAAAAGAGAGTGCTATTAAATTTTTCTTAGAAGAAAGTTTAAGCAAAGTTGTATGTTTCTACTTATGTGGTTTTTTGTGGAAGGGGATAAGTGAATTTGATAAAATTTTGTTAAGAAAGTTAAAATGTTTTAAAACGATGTGCAAGCTAGAAAAAAATTAAGGGATATGTACGAGCGAGTTAAGAGATTGGGACAGGATTCAACAATTTCAATTCACCGCACTTTCTCCAGTGAAAACATCTGACACAAGTGTTCACTATAGCTGTGAAAATAATTCATTCTCACCATTACGGACGCAGAAATCAACAACTCAACACTGAAATTAGTGAACACCTCAAAAAGCATCTTTGCGGAATCCAGCCTCCTTGTCATCTCACGTTAAACTCAGCAAGATCATGCTTTTTCAACCCGATATATTCTTTCTTCCGGAGTTTTCTTAAGACATTAGGTTCATGTGATTAAGCCGCAAACCAGAGCGGCTCTTTTCTCAGAGCTCATGCCCTCGACAAATTGCAGACTGATTTATACACCAGAGTTATAAAAAAACTGGATATTTTAAATGCGGTTTATCCTGCGACTATTATATTCAAACGTATACATTTTTTTATATTTAAATTTAAAGTTACAAATAATCTTAATCAACTGCGTATGATTTAGCTCCGCTATTTATCTTCTTCTTGTTGAAAACATTTTTTTTTTGCACTGGCGGTGCTGAAAATGGACCCTCGTAAAATCAATTAATTTTATTTATTAAAATTTTTGCTGTCATTAAAGCATTACCCATTTGGGTTATTTAAACTTAAGAAGAAAATTAAAAACAAAAGAGAAACAAATAGATTAATAAGCACATAAATATTGTGCGAATAATAAATTGTGTTTAATTTACTTAAGCCCAGTAGTTCTGAGATAATTGCGAACATATTTCAGGGGATTGACTGCTTAATTTCAAAGATCGATGGGAAATGAGCTAAACTGTGTTTTTTTTTCAACACTATAAGCTAACAGCAATCGAACATGTTCTGTAAATCAAATCGATTTAAAATCGTACGATTTCCAAAAAAAAAAAAATTATACCATGTTCACACTTATGGTCTTAAACGTGTTTAAGGCAAGTGTTTTAAAAAACTAAACACAACCGTTCACATTACATTTGAGATGTTTAAGGTTGACGTTTTGTGAGTAAATTATTGTATTTGTAAAAAATTACGAACAATTATGCTTTTTTATTGGTTTATTATTTTCAAACAACAAATGTTTTTGTAAATAATTTAGTATTTCTGCACTAATTACTTATTTACCAAGTGCTTTTCACATGACGCCATTTAATAACAACACAAAGATGCCAGAGTTATCGACAAACGCACTGAACATACTCCATTTGCGTGTTTAAGAAAGTGTTTAAATCTTAAACACTTCATTTGAGATGTTTAACAAAACACGTTAACACGTTTAAAAACATAAGTGTGAACATAGTATTAGGGTTCTGCACGATTTTAAATCGTAGGACTTCCAAAATTAATACTGCTCCTGCATACGTGTTTAAAATCACATACGTTAATGTTCTTTCAGATATGTTACCAGCCCTCTTGTATCCTACTTGGTCCCCTAGTATCGTAGTTAATATAACAATATCAATATAAAGAAAATTTTTGTTGTTGTTGGTTAACAACTTCTATATGCATTTTGTTTCTGCTTAGGAAGCTGATCGCTAGACTTCAACCAAAAAATTATTAATTAAGGAAATTAAAAATAACTTCGTAAGTTTATAGAAAAAACTCTTAAAATGTTATTAATAATAACGAGCACAAACATAATAAAACAAACGCAAATTTCACAACAAACATCACTATTCTATTCTGGTTTGATGATGGTCTGTCACAGACTGTTATCTAGAGAACCGTAAGACAATGTAATTTTGACAACTTGCTGCCAGTGCCAAAAGTAAAATAACGGCCTGGCCCACGATGTCACCAGAAATCGTTCGATCGACAACTTCTATTGCAAACAACAATAACTTTAGAAAATTTGTTGTTGTTTGCAACACAAGTTGTCGATCGAACGATTTCTCGTGACATCGTGGGCCAGGCTGTAAATCTCCAAAATTACTAAAAGTATAAAAACGCCATGTATCGAAAAAATCGCCAAAATTAAACGTCAAAATAAAACGTCAAAACTAAAAAGCACCAAAATTAAAAAAATCGATAATATTTAAAAATTTCCCAAAAACTGGAAAAATAAAAAAAAAGCAAAATCGCCAAAATGAAAAAAACGCTTAAATGAAAAATATCACCAAAAATAAATCGCTAAAATGTAAAAATCACCAAATACAAGAAATCCCCCTAAATCTCCAAAACTAAAAAAGCAATATTAAAAACGCATCAAAACTAAAAAATCGTAAATTCGAAAAAATTTCCAAAAACTTGAAAAATCGCCAAAATTAAAGAAGTGCTTAAATGAATAATATCACCAAAAATATAATAAATCGTTCAAATGCAAAACTAATCGCAAAAAAATCACTAAAAATCGCCGAAACTTAAAAACGCCAAAACTAAAAAATCGACAATTCTAAAAATTGCCAAAAACCGAAAAAATTGCAAAATTGAAAAAAAGCGCTAAAATGAAAAATACTCGTATTACCAAAAATTAAATAAATTACGCAAATGCAAAAAAAAATCACCAAAATTAAAAAAATCGCCAAAACTAAAAAGCACCAAAACTAAAAAAAATTGTCAATTGTAAAAAATTGCCAAAAGCCGAAAATATCGCCAAAATACGAAAAAATCGCTAAAATAAAAAAGTGCTAAAATGAAATATATTGCCAAAAATAAAATAAATCGCTTAAATGCAAAAATCGCTAAATGTAAAAAATCGCCAAAACTAAAAAACACTAAAACTAAAAAATCACCAAAACTAAAAAATCCTTAATTTAAAAAAATTTACAAAAACTGGGAAAAATCGACAAAACCCGAAAAAATTGCCAAAATAAAAAAAGCGCTTAAATGAAAAATATCATTAATAAATAAAATAAATCGCTAAAATAGAAAATGGCTTTAGCGGAAGTAGTTAGCATGTTGACTACAAAAGCGCAGGTCCCGGGTTCGACCTCTTTATCCAATAGTCATTAAATAACCGCACCAGGCATTTTTATGATGTGCATTAGTGTGCATTTGTATCTGTAATAATATCAGTATTAGTGACCATTTGTATCAGAATAAAATGGCTACTAAACACAGCTTCAAAAAAATTTAATACGCCTCATTTAACACTAGAGCCGCTGCAACACTGCATTATTTTAAAAACGTGCAAAAATGCAGAGTTGTAAAATAATGAAGCTTTTCTCTATCTCTTCCGTCACCAACTGTCTTCTCTATCACGATACCTAGATAACACCTAGTAATAGTATAAGGTATTCATTGCTGGAGTATTACTTCTGTTAAAAAAAATTTAAAAAATCGACAAAACTAAAAAAATTTTCAATTCTAAGAAAAATTTAAAAAACCGAAAAAATCGCAAAAAATCCAGAAATAAAATATATTGCCAGAATGCGAAAAATCACTAGAAGTAAAAAAAACTAAGAAAGTTGCCAAAAACTGCAAAAACGCCAAAACTAAAAAAAGCGTAATTACAAAAAAAAAAGTAGCCAAAAAGCGAACTCTTCCTGTGCGAGTCAAAGTCTCTGTCTACTGAATTTAGTCATGTTCCAGAACCTTTTTACAACTACATAGTTGCTATGTTAGGCTACAATAAGAGTACTTACATCGCAAAATAAAAAGAGAAACGTTAATTCTACTTTATAAATATAAACTTTTTTTAAGATATGTTTAAATATAGATCCTGTCATCTAACTGAAACTCCTTTGAAGTGTCATCAGAACTGTTGGGGTTGTTTATAAAAATTTATGTATATACTCACTATATTTTTTATATGTATACAAATTAAAGAAGAAAATAAAAAAGTGTTAGGCTTCCTTTTTATGTCGTTAATTTTCCCCTTGATCTGCTTAAGTCACAACTTGAAGTTAAGTATGTTTTTGAACATGACGCACTTGATGTTTTTAATTGAGTGCTTTTTTAACTGCAACACACTCTACAAATAGAGGCATACACACACACACACACGCATACACACTTACGTGCCACATTAAGCGGCAACAGCAAAAATTACAAAGCAACAAAACAAAATGAAGCAAAAACAAACATTAATATAAATATGAAAAATTAAGAAAAGAAAAATGAGAAGAAGAAAAAGAAGGACCAAATAAAAAAAAACACATTGAATGAAGTAAATGAATAAAAAAGTATATTGTGAACAACACATGTTGTTTGACACGAGGGAAAAAATCAACAACAACAACAACAACAACAAAAACAACAAAAAACAACAACAAAAACAACAACAACAACAACTACAACCAACATTAATAACGTCAAAAACGTAGAGGAAAGTGCTTGAGAGTGTGTGTGTGTGTATGAGAGAGAGAGAGACAGGAAGCAGGCTAAAATTATATATAATGGCATACTTTTAGTGAAGGATTAAGTGAATTTCACAAAGAGTACCTACTTGATGCCAGCGAAAGTGTTGCTCTAATAAGCGCAGGGATATTAAGTAAATTTGATAATTTGCTATGAAAAAAAATGTTTAGAAAATTTTACTTTATGCATAAATTTTAATTAACCCAATACCCGCCATTGTCCCATTTTTTGGACGTTTTTTAAAAAGTGTTTATCCCAATAACTGCATCATATATTTTTAAAAACTTTTCTTAAAATAAGAAGAAAATATATCATCATCTTTGGTAATGTTTAAAGTTTTAATCAGTTAGTTGTAAATGGTTGTCAATTTTACGGTGAAGCTGACCACTTCAACCGTTTACTAGTTTACTAGTTTTAGCATCTATGAATTACGGCGGGTAATGGGTTAAAGGAAGAGCAAAAAGAAGGTCCTGGTCAAAAAAGTTTGCTGTTGCTTTAGTTGCTGAAACATAAGTTAGGATGGCTCTCTCTCTCTTTCTGCACAAGATGGCTGTGCCTGTTACCTACTGCCCAATCAACCGATGTGACTGGCTAAATATGATAAGTTTTCTACATAATTTTTCACTTACCCCTTTAATTCGCCCCATTGTACGCGGTGTGAAAAACATAAGCCAGTGTGCGTGCGTATGTTTGTAAATGTAATATGTGTATACAAATAAGCCTTAAGCCATTTAAAAAATATTAAAGTACGGCAAGTAGGCTGGAAGGCGGGCTGGGCAGGGCAGGAGAGGGCAGGCTGCAGTGAACATTTGCAACAACATCTGTATGAGGGTGAACTTGTTGTTTATTTTATTTTTTTTTGCTCTTCCTGTGTTGCAAGTTGCACATACATTTTTATATGCATACGTGCATGCCTGTCTAAATGCATATGATGCTTGTTGAAGGCGTGTGCAATAATGAGTTGCTTTTAAAATATATTTTGTCAATCTTGCCAGCACTTTTATAAATTATGCTCTTTTTTCCAAAGAATTATTACAAGTTATTTTGTTTTTTTTTTAAATGTTATTTTGTCTTTTCTTCAACTTGAAGTGTGTACAGTGTGTCTATAATTACACTTGACGATAAAAACATAATGTCAGGCGTGTTTTATGTGTACATTTTAACTTAGCTTTTTCTTTTAGTTTTCTTCTTGTTGTTGTGTCTCTTGAAAAAAAAGAGTGTTTATTTTTGTGTTTGTTAATGTTTACCAAGCCTTGTGCATTTTATATTTTTTTTATATAATTTTTGCTTTTCTGTCAAGCTTAAGAGTTTTTGTAGGAGCAACAAGACTCAAGAGTTGAAGATTATTTTTAAGTTCGTTTAATGTTAATATTCTTATGTCTTGTTTCATTAAAGGTCATGTTTGTCATATAATCTTGGCATCTCAAGTCAAAAAATTATAAATATAAAACAAACTAAGAAAATGGAAGCATTTTTAATGTTAAAATGTTGACAATTTTCTACATAGTGATTCATAGTACCATCAAAACTATATTTATCTTTTAAATCAGTGAATTAAATGTAATATTAAAAAAAATTAAGGAAACACTCATGTTTGTTAATGATTTGTGTATTGTCAGCTGTTTTAAAAAGGGGATTGAGGGATAATTTTTGAATAATAAATAAAAACTAAGAAATACAAAAGGGATTCTTAAAATAAATTCGAAGGACACATGCACGCACACTCATATACACACATTTGACTAGACTGCATAGTGTGACTGATCACAAAAATATTGCCAATATGTTCGCCATAAAATTCTAACTATTGCCAGTTTATGAATATAATAAAACTTTACATGAAAATGAAAATGAATGAATTTTACATGAAAGTTCTAAGCTCATGCTATGAATCAAATCGAAATGAATCTGTAAACGGTTTTGAAAACAGATTTAAAGTAGAATTTTAGGGCTAATATATATGCCCGCTTAAGAAACATTTTTTGAAAAAATTGAAAGGAGCAACGTGCAATTTTTTTTTTAATTTTTGAGAAAAAATTTCATTTTAAATTATTGTAAAATTTAAATATATTCTCAAAATCACGTCATTTATATGTCGTGACGTGAACCAAAAGATATCATAATTTACTTATGATATGCCATAATTATGTCATGGCATACATTTGTCATAATATACTTACATTATGCTAATGTTATGTCATGACAAGAATATAATATGCTATAAATGTCATAGCATATATATTTTATGTCCTTACCTGAAAATTTTATGTAACATTTTTGTCGCAATATATTAGTTTTATGTCACAACATGATTAGGTTATCATAGAAGTGTGCCATGACATGATCATGCTATGTTATGATATAAATATATTATATCATTTACTTATGTTTTGCTATTGTGATGTTATGACATAAATATTTTATGCTGTAAATATGTCATGGCATGCATATGTTATGTCATTATATTAATCTTATATAAAACATTTTACTCACAATTTGTTTATACCACAACATGTTTAGGTCATTATGATATGATTGTGTTATGACAAAAATATGTTATGTTATGAAAATATTTACATAACGACATTAATTTGTTTCGATGTAAATATATATGACAGAAATATTTATGTAAATTTTTTACTTATGTTTTGCTATTGTAATGGCATGTTATGAATATGTTATGCTGTAAATATGTCATGGTATGACTCTGTTATGTCTTACATGAATCTTTTATAAAGCATTTTTGTCAAAATATATGTGCCACAACATATTTATGTTGTCATAGAACGATGTCGTTACATAAGTACTCTATGGTATGACATAAATATATTCACCCTTATTCCAGTTGTCGACGTCGATGTCACTTTAACAAAATACCAAAAAAAAAAAATTGGGGCCTGGTTCGCGTTGTCGAAAGCAACTGACTCATGTTGGTACGCTTATGCTATTTTCTAGACCTTAGTGGACGGAAATAGATGTCAGTAGCAAAAAATTGTTTTCGAGAGCGAGTAAACAAGCCCCAATTTTTTGGTATTGTGTTAAAGTGCCGTCGATTTCGGCAACTGTAATAAAGGTGATTATGTCATGACAAATAATTATGTCATGAAATTAATATTTAGCGATATGTTCATGTCATGCTACGTTTATATCATGAAAAGTTTGTGTCATGATATCGCTCATTTACTCAAACAAAGTCATAACTAAAAAAAACTAGTTTGTCACAAAATGATTTTGAAGTTTTCAATTTACAAACAACTTATTTTTTTTCATGGATTATTATTTCAATCGAGCCCATAGGGCAATGTATGATTGAAGTAGTTGTAACAATAGAATAGAGATATAATATGTTCTAAAAAAACAATTTTTTTTTATTTAGCCTTCAAGAGTTATTTCAACAAGATATTTGTATAAAACTTTTACACAATATGGAGAACGTTATGGGGTTTAATTTTGCTTTATTGAAAAATTCCATTTTTGTTGTTATAACGTGTTTTGGTTAAATGAGCAATATATGTATATATGTCATGACATGATTATCTTTATTTTTGATTGTTGTCTCTGCTGGTTAAATTTAAATTTAAAATCACACACATCGCATTACTTCTAATTAAAATATAAAATAAAACAAAAGCGAATGTGGTTTAAAATTTTATGAAGGTCTTACGAGTCGTTTTACAATTTTCCCGTTCCCCAAAAAAACTTACACTAAATTTTTATAATGCAATTTTTCATGAACTAAGTGTCGTGAATTTTTATAGCTATGCTATTTGTGTCACGACACAGGAGCTAGGACGTTATTTTCGTAACAAAAACAAACGACACTATTACAGTTATAAATTTATTTTTGTTTTAATATCCTTGTACTTCAAAGCAGAGTACGAAAATAAACGAAACAAATTGTTTGATTTTGTTTAGTTACGTTCTTTGAAGTGAGTGAAACAAAAATAAAACAAAAGCAGTTAGAAGGATTGCTCAGTTTCTTTTTGTATTGTTTTTGCACATGAGCACAAGCCAGAGAACACAGCTGATCGTCTGTGAGCCGGCTAAGAGCCGCCACCGGCCACAAACAATACATTAATTTAATCGTACGCTGCTAGAAAAAAAAATAATGGAAAATAAATGGAAACGATTAAAATATTTGCGGCGAATTTGACATCATTAAGTTTATTTTATATAGCTAAGCAGCATAGCTATAACCGGGTGTCTTAAGACACCTCTCATCTTTTGTTTTCATCTCTCAATAGTTGGCATGGAGAAGCAAATCAGATTAAAAAAAAAAAGTTATCAAAAATACTTCAGTTATTGATGCTTTTGACGCTTTTATCTCTAGCGCTGTTCTTAGCAAATTGAAAAAGTTTCATGTAACAAATTTCATAAAATTTTATAAAAAATTTTGCAATGCACATTCGGTGTTACTAAAGGCAAATGTTTCCTCTTTTTTTATGAAATATGTAGTATTAAATTTCTTTTAAAGAAAACATTGAAAACTCCTGCTTTAATTGTATAAAAATTTTACTAAAAGCAAATGTTTTTTTTTTATTTTTATCAAATGGTATTAAATTTCCTTTAAGGCAAATATTTTAAACACTTGCTTTAACAACTGTATTGAAAAAAATACAACCTTCATAATATTTTATGATTTATTAGAAATAATTCTTTTTACCCACTTTCAAGATGACAACAGCCTGTTTAGGGTTTCACTTATTCAGCTTTCAGCTTTATTATTATTTCTTTTATATATATATATATAATATCGTTACATCTCCAATATATTTGAAACAAATGATTGATTGGTTACTCATACTGTCGCAGCATTGGCCGGGCATCTTGCAAGAGGGGAAGTGTAGCAGCAGTGAAATTAAAGTATAAGCCCAGCATGTGTGGCGTATGGGTGATGTGTATTTTTTTGTAACATTCATAAATATTTAATTACATATTTCTCTTATTATTACTTCAAAGTTACTTGAGTCCTCCAGGCTAAATAAGCAATTTGATGAAATTTCATATAAGTTTAATTTTCTAAATGTTTTCATTATTTTCAGCTTTTTCTTTTTTTTTATTATTTATTGTTTATTTTGTGTTGAAATCCAGTCAAGAGTATCAGTAAGCAAACACAAGATTTCTTTCCATGTTATGCTCTGCTGCCAATAGCTTTAGGTTTTCTGTTGTCTTTCTTCTCTTTTATTACTTATCAATAAAAATGATATAACAAATACTTTTTTATTGAGCTGTATTTTTCTTTAGATTCTGAACATTTTCTTCTAAAACTCCTCGTGCGGGAAATGCTGCAAAAATTTCAAAAACTGTTCTAAAATTTCCACAGCAAAATTGTTTAAATTTTAAGTTTTGTGACACTCGCAAGCAAGAAGGTTGCTTTTTTGGGTTGATTGATTGTCTCTGCCATCTATATATGCCACAATGAGTCTAATAATGAAGTTATAATATTGTTGTGTTACCAGAAATGGATAAAGAGGAGCAACATAAATACTCAACAATAAGCAGCAGAAATAAAACTAAAAGCAACATTTAGTAGTGCAACTTTTAGCACTTGTGGCACAATAACTGAGTTGTTTTAGAGGCACGATGGCACTTGACACAAAGAAAATGGAATATCATTTGGCTTTACCAATAACCCTAGATTAGATTAGAAAAGGGAAGAACTGGTCCAAAGACCGGCACTGCGACACCTGATGGATCTTTTGTACCACAGATCTATGAATTAGATTAATTCAATCCCTGTATGACGATCCTGATGAAAGTCAGTACAGATATTGGAGAAGCCCGCCTAATATCATCTGAGCACAGAAACTCAAAAGGAAAAACACGCCTTCTGCTGTCACACAATACGATACACTCAAAAAGGATGTGTGTCGTCGTCTCGTCATCTTTCAAGCACAAGCGACACAAAGGTGAACGAACTTGGTTACTTTTCCACATAGGATAATTCAGTCCAAAGTGACCAGACAGAAAACCAGTAACAAGCCGTAAATTATTCCTGTTGAAGTTCAGGCTGCCCTAATATTTAAATGGCTGCATCAAAAATTTGGCGTGTCTTAAACCAAAAGAAGACAGCCACGTCTCCTTGGTGGTCGAAGTGACATCTTCCTTGATCACAGACATTATAGTCGACCGACTTACGCCACAAAACGCCTCTGGGCCCATAAAAGTAGCAGAAGAGGCCCTTTTGGCCAGTTCATCCGTTTCCTCATTCCCTGGATGACCGCTGTGGCCAGGTATCCAATAAATGGAAACCTTGTTCCGTATGGATAGCTTTTGTAATGAGTCAAAGCGCTATAAAACTAGCCTGGAACGGAATTCCCATGAAAAGAGAGACTTAAGAGCTGCTTGACTATCGAAAAAGATAAGTTATATGTGCACCTCTAATGCCCTTATTTAAATTAATGTCAACACATTTGGTGATTGCCTGTATTTCTGCCTGAAATACCGTAGGCCATTTGCCCATGGGCAAATAGGTTTTTACGTTGGGCCCAAAAACTCCAGCCTCAACTCCATCCTCCGTCTTGGATCCATCCGTATATCAACATAAACTTCTGGAATCCACAACGGGACCGTTTTCGTCCCATAGTGCCCCGGGGTGGAATTGTGATATTAAATCTCCTTTTACTTTTACTGATTACTGAAACAATTTCTAGTAACCAGTAAACTTTTACTGCTTACTTAAATAATTTCCAGTAATCAGTAAAATTTTACTGCTTACTGAAAATCTTGCAGTATCAGTAAAATTCCAACCCTCTTTTTTATGTTATTAATTTTTTTTTTAATTCGGGGAAACACAACTCAGGTTTGGCTGTTAGCTTTTCTTACTATGTACAAGCATTTCAAAGTTTGAGTCACTAAGTTTTTGCCTTCCGGAACAATTCACAATACTGGCAAAAAAAAAACAGCCTCTCTACAGGTGCAGATAATGGCAGTGGTGTATTACACTTAAAAAAATGAGTTTATAATAGCAGTACAATTTTACTGGTTACTGCAATATTTTCAGTGAGCAGTACAATTTTACTGGTTACTGCAATATTTTCAGTGAGCAGTACAATTTTACTGGTTACTGGAAATTGTTTCAAATTTTACTGGTTATTGAATTTTTTTTCAGTAAGCAGTAAAATTTTACTGTTTACTGGAATTTTTTCCAGTAATCAGTAAATTTCAAACATTGTATGCCCATGTATGCTATTACTATATTTTTTTGACTTTATGCTTTTATATATTTTGTCAATAAAAGTAATAACAGCAACAAAGTATAGAAAAAATTTAAATATCTTCTAAATGTTCGTTCATTCATTCATTCCTTCATTCTTGCAAATTTGTCTCTATTAAGAAAGAAATTGAAATACAATTTATACAAATGCACATTAAATATATAAAAAAGAAAAGTAATAAAATGGCAAAAATAAGAAAGAAAAGAAATTATTGTTCATAGCCTGCAGTTAAATGGAAAGAAATGTTAAAAAAGTTTTCTTTTATTCTTGCGGTAATATTTTTCCTATTTTGCAATTTTTTCTTTTTAGATTTATATTTTGCAAGTGCTGATATTTATTTAAGATTGCTGATTGTATTAGTAAACCAACAACCACTTACGTTTTTCTTTTCTTGTTTTTTTTTTACAAAATACTGTTTTGTTTTTATTATGGAAAATGTTTTACAGCCAGGAATTATTGTTTGAGAAGAGAAAAAATCATTAAAGTAGAAATAAATCATATTTTTCTATTTTGCTTAAAAGCCTTAAGGTGAATTTTAAATATGCTATTTGTGGCAGTAAATTTGTGTATTAAAATTTTTTTTATAAACTTTACTTAAATATATATTTTTTAGATATTTTACAATTTATTAATGAAACTTTTTATACTTTCTTTTGTCTTTGCAGGTAATAATATATTTTGCTTGGAGTAGCTTAACAATTTTTCATAAAAAAAGGATAAAATCTTTTCTCAAATTGGTAAGAATATTTAAAAGTAAATAATATTAATTTGACTTATAAGCACAACTTGCTTTCTTTACAAACTACTTACCATCAGCATTACTTTACAGCAGTTATATAAATACTGCAAAGTTATAAAACGAAATAAATAATTCTCTTCCTTGCTGTCCAAGGCTTGTGTGTGTGTATTTTTTTAATTTGTATGTATTCGTTCAAACCAGTAAGTGTGCTTTAGACCACTGAGCAAAACATTTAACTTTCATATTAAAAAAAATTTGAATCGGTTGACATTGCAGGCTATTTCTTTAAGTTGCAGATTTGAGGCAATTTGCTGCGGCATCCGATACACTTTTTAATTGTAAAAAAGGTTATTGAATATATTAAATGGCTTTAACAAAGACTTTTACAATTATAAAAAAAACCCGATGTTTTCGAAATTTTTCATCAACGAATTAGAGTACCGAGTTTCAAGCAAATCCAATACAATTACAAAAATTGTCCGCCATATAAGATACACCATTTCGAATTTTCCAAATCTGATAATAGATTTTCGTAGGCAGCGACCCCGAAAACTCCTGAGTGACGAGTTTCAAGGAAATCCCATAACACTAGTAAAAATAGTTTGTATTTTGATCCGTCATTTTGAATATTCAAAATCGAATTAACAAATTCGTAATCAGCGACCCCCAAAATCCTTTGGGTAACTAGTTTCGAGTCATAAAACCGTTCAGATGCATTAAAATAAACATGTTAACTTCAAATTCGTTTTTCTCCAAAACTTATTATCATAGTCGTACCTAAAAATTTTTTATAGGGGGGCTTTAGGTCTTGGGGTTTTCATGAGTAACATTAAAATATATAATTACATGAAATTTTTAATAATTCTAAAGGTAAACATCAACTCTTGGATGGGCAATGCACCCCCCAGAATAGCCTTTCTACGCCTATGCTTATTTTCTGAGCATAAGTCCCTTTTAACTTTTCGTGTCACATATGAAAAAAAAATCGGTATAAAAAGGCCTATCTAGTCAAAAGTTATACGCAATTTAAATTAAATTAAAAAAAAAGGTAATTCCCCCCACCCCATTTTTTTAATAAAAAAAAAAAATGTATTAACTGTTTCGGAACTCCATATTTACATGCATTAAAAAATAAATATACTCAGATATGGTACTAGGAAATTTGTGGTTCAAAATTTTCTTTATTGAAGGAACTATTTCGTTTCCAAATATATATATTTTTGTTATTTTTTTACTAAAATTCCAAAGCTGGAACCAAAAAAACTGATAATGCTGACTTAAGACATGATTTGTTCTTAAATATTTCGGAAAAAAGAATTAAAAATCATCTTTTGGGGTTTTGCGAAATTTTTTTGGGAATTGCCGGGAACTCAAAAGCAAATTCTCTTTTATGTATTTGCATTAACTTTGTCATGTTACAAGCAAGTGAGCATTTTCAGCCGAAAATATTGTTAAGTAAATTTTTCTTACAATATTCTTTTCTCCCAGGGCCCCCAATGTCTTCTTAGTATTAATTTATACTAAAAGGAAACTCTTTTTGTACTGCCAGCAGATTCAAGTAATTTAAAAATATGAATATATATTTGTTTTGTTATTGCAGCTAGCTGTAATAAGTGAATATGTTGTTATAAACAGCTGTTATTATTTTTGAAAACTAACATTAAACAAATGAGAAGTTCAAGTAATATCATAGTTAAAACAAGAACTACAACTAAACTGCTGCAGTGGCAGACTTGTTTTCAGTTTAAATTGTAGCTTTAAGAAATATGTAATGAAAACAAAATGCAAAAAACAACATTAAATATTCATTGGTTTCGAACGTACATTGTTTTACCACTCAAATATTTTTCAACGGATGCAATTAAGTTAATAATTTCGGTTTTTTTTTGGTAATTGTTACAATTAAATTTAAGATTTGTTAGCGCATTAATAGTCCCAACATAATTATTTTACTTATTCAATAAAATGTTTTTTTTTTAAACTCATTGAGCATTTGTGTAATGCCTAAGAATATTTTCTAGCAAACTAATCAAAAGTTGGTTAACATACACAAAGGTGCCATTTCAAAAGTAAGCCAATATAAAACACAAAAATTAATACATGCTTTGATTCTATATATATGATTTGATCAGGCTAAAGTTCGTATCGTTGCCTTAATATATAAAGGTCCTAACTCATTATTTTCTTGAAATCGAGATTTTGCATTTTTCGATACAATAAATGTTCTTTTAACGAAATATACAAAAAACTCGAATTCAAAAAAATTATGGCTCAGGGCCTTTCTACATTAAGGTAACGATATATTTATTTATATAAGCCTTTTCCCAGCTTACGAGGCCATTACATATTTCACTATGTGCAAATATAAACGTTGCTAACCTAAAATTAAGCAAAAACAATTTAAATATTTATAACAATGCTACGAGTACATACTTTTTTTTAGCTGCTTGCCAATATCTACCGTTACAATTGAATATAAAATACAAAGAAACAAGAAAAAAAATCAAAGGCATAAATTTAGGCGTCTGTTTGGCGAGCCTATGTGACGTCGCAAATTTCCTTTGTTGCAACAGCAAGCAACGTTAAACACGAAGTCACCCAACCCTTCCTTGTCAGCCAGGAAAGTCAACTCGAACATTTTGCCATGTTATTGAGAAAATTACAAAAAAGGGAAAATTTATGCACGTTTTTAATAAAACAATATATGTACATATTTATTAAAGAATGTATGTGTGTGTGTGCGCTTGTATTTAAAGCACGCTTTTAGGCGTCACCTGTAAATGCTACCAAGAACCATAAAAATACATATATATATATATTAAAATGCATTTCGTAATGAAAAAAAAGTCAGCCAATATACCAACAACTGCTCTTTCGCTTTCCGAGTGTATTTTGTTGTAATTGGTGATGGTGATTTTTCAATTTTTGAAATTTTGCAAATGTATTTGTGCTAAAGCACTTAAGGGTGGTTGTACGAGTATGATACGATAATAATCATCGTTTGGTTGCAACGACCTTTAAAAGTTTTATTTCAGTAAGTATTCGTTTTTTTGTTTTTATATCATGCTTTTTGTGTTTGCTAGTTTATGTAGGGATATTAGTGGTGTTGCTAAGAAAAATTTTTTATTGGCTTTTGCGGTTAATGTTTTTTTCTCTTGCATATATATAAAAAAGTGCAAGAAGTTCTTGGCAAAAAAAATATTTAATTTTATATATTTTTGGTTTCTTTATGAAAAAGAGGGAAACTTGTTTTCGTTATATATTTCTTGAACAGCTGTAACCAAAGTGTATGAGTTTAGGGTTATTGCCGATAATCCTTGGTGATTTTTTTTAAATTTTTTAGCGAAGCAGGAAGGAAGTATTTTTTGTTATAAACATACTACAAAATTGTATATATTGTTTGTACTAATATTTTGCGGAGTTTCTTAAAGAATATGTAAGAATTAATCCCTGAAGTATGCAATGGTTTTTGAAACATATTTTCAAGCTTACACTGTGAGAAAAAAATATTCATTCAGCTAATGAAGTGGCATCATTAATAATTCTTTATTGCATTAATGCAACTATTTATTAGTTTAATTAAATTATTTTTATTTTTTTATACATAATTTCATTATAAACAAGAAACTCAACAAATTGTTCTTCATTAATACAATGATGCAATGAAGGTTTTCCCTTCAAGGTATGTATAATGTTCATATTCATGGCATATTCATGATTCATAAAGCGGTACCTGAATTACTGCTAAAGCACTGGCAAGCGTTTGCTAACTTGTAAGCAACAGCTGATAAATGCTAGTATATATAGTTGACTCCATCTGATCTCCTTTCTATTTATACCACTTTTATCCTACCGAAAATTGAATACAACTCGAATGTATGGGCCGGTGCTTCAAAGTCTATTTTTGGGGCTGCTCATCCGCCTATAGGAGAGGCCGAAGAAGTCCATCGATGACAGTAGGGTATTCAACTCTACTGATGTATTCGAACATCGATGCAATGTGGAATGCCTTTTCTTGTTCTATCGCTACTACAATGGAATGTGTTCTGATGAAATTAGAAAACTTATTCCTGAAACCCGCAATTTTTTCCGCACAACACGTGCTTCAATCAGGGCACATACTTTCGTGTTCGATTTTCCAATAACATGCACTAACGCATTACAGACAAAATTCGTTTTTTAGCCGAACTGTTCCCATGTGGAACAAAGTACCTGCGCAGATCTTTCCTGTAACTTTCAACGTGAAAAAAGTTCAAATCGAATGTCCACAGACTCTAGTCTTTCTATCCTGCTCCCTATAACCTATTTTCCTAGTTCTAGCACAATGCATTGCTTGAGTAGTGGTCATCCCCTTAGTGCTGGTCCTATTATAAAAAAGAAATCGGGGCTCATATTATATATTTAGCAATTACAATTAATGACAATTGATAACACGAATACTATAAATTTAAGCTCCTTATTAGTTAAATAAAATTTCATTCATTCAACCCTTAAAGTATGCTACAGTTTAAGAAAATTTCAAACTCCTTGAAATTGTCTAAGTTAAATTTTTATACTGCTTGCCCTTTTCATTATGCAACGATATTCTTTAATTTTAAAAGGTAGAAAAATCTAAAGCATATCTTCAGGCACATAACTTAAAATTTATTCTTGCCTTTAAAGACTTAAAGTCTTGAAATGAAAACCATAACTCATCTGCATAAATAAACAAGTGTTTATATTTAAATGTCATTGCTTTATGTTGCTGTTGTTGCTCTTGCTCGGTTTATTGTTGTTGATAATAGTGCCGGCCCTAAAGTATGCAAGCAAACCTGCATCCCAAGTTGCACAATATGTTGGTTTAGATAAACCTTTTTGGATAAACATGAAACTAACTAAATATTAATATATGTGTGTAGGCACACTTGCAGCCTATCTGGCTGTCTGTTTATTCTAAAGAATAAACAAAAGCTTTAGCTAAGCAAGATAAAAAAAAATTAAAACAAAAACTTACAACCTCAACACCCTACAATAAAATAAAGCATTTGTTGTCTCTTATGGCTCTACACGGGAGCAGTTCTTGATGACCCCTCTGGTGCATAAAATACGCCTCTCTGGTCCTTCAGCATATGTTTGTTAAATAAAATGAGGAAAGACAAGGGTGCATACCCATATATGAATGCCTACAATAACATATCATTTGTAGCTAAAAGCCTGTAAATGTTGTAGTCGTTATTGTTATTATTATTGTGGTAGAGGTTTTTTACCCACACACATACTCGCACACATACATATAAACACTTTCCTACACACATTCTGTGTCTTTAGTTTTCTCTATCTGCTGTTGATGGCCGACAACAGATTATTTCTGCTGCTAATATACTTATGCTTGTGCCTCTGAGTGTGTGTGTGTGTGTGTGCTTGTGCGTGTGTGTGTGTAGGTAACATTAGTTAAATTTGCATTGCATGCATGTAGGCGTTAACTCTGTGGGCGGAAGGACCACCAACAATGACACATTTCATTCGAAAAACATGCTAAACACACATTTGCTATCATTAAAAATAGTATATTTTTAGGAAAACAAATTTTAAAACCTTTAAAGTTTTAAGGATATTTGTTGTGTGTAGTTGTTTTGTAAGTTCTTTGTTTAATTTTTAATATTTTTTTTGCTGTTACTTCATTTTGTGAACATGAAATTTTACTTTTCTTTTAAATTTGTATTCTATGTTTTTCATGTCGTTCATTTTGTGGGCCGGCTCTCACTCTCTGTTCCAGAGTAGTCGACAATTGTGGCCATTGAAGACAATGAACTTTTAGCTTTTGTTTTCGCTGTTTTCTCCTCATTTTTTGTTGTTTGCTGTTTGTGTGTGTGTGTGTGTGTGTGTGTGTGTGTGTAAAACTGCAGCTGTTTTTCGTGTCTGTTGACTTATTGTTGTGGCTGTAAAAGTATGATTCATACTTTTTTACATTTTTCATATGTGTATTCATATATATTTTTTAATGTATGTGTGTTCTATGAAAGCCGGTAGGTTGCTTGACACTAACATACGTGCCTACTTTTGGGAAGGAGAAGGAGCCATAGATTGCGTGTCACTTTTTGTTATTTTTTACTTTTATAAAATACAAACTTTTGATTTCTTTTTACTTGAAGCAAAAGTAGGTGGGTTGCTATGGTCTTTGTTTTTTTTTATATTTAAGACAAAGGATATTAGAAAAAGCTTTGAAATAATTCCATACAATAATTTTTATACAAAAATAACCAAGACTTTGTCATCACATTAAATGTAAGTAGTTTTAATATATGGAATATTCAATAAGAAATTTATTTTTGGTTTTAATGGCCTATTTCGCGATATCGAAAGAAAACTTTGGATTCACACATTCAGTCGAAAGTTTTCTTTCGATATTGTCAAACAGGAACTAAGTAAATAACATATATTTTAAAATTATGAATTTAATGGTTATATGGTCTGAAAGAGTTTATGAAAACGTTATGGAATGAAATTAAATAAAATAATCAGCAAAAAATAATTGGTTTTTTACCCCTGTTGCCACAGCCCAGACGGTCGACTTGAGTAAAAGAATTATTATGAAAAGCACTTATTGTTTTTAGTGATTCTTATAAACAATTTTAACCCGAGTCGACTGCCTGACTTGTAGACAAAGGAGGTGTATTTTTTATAGGAATAATTTTTATTTCTTGTTGGTTAACAGCACTAGACTTCAACCGAAAAATTCTTGAAAAAACCTACAAAAAAATTTCATGTCATGCAGCATAATTTTCGAGCTTAATTTTTTAACAAAAATCAATTATTTATGTTCGTAGATCGGTTTTGTCAGAAAACCAAATACAAAAATATGTTGCTTAAACTTTTTTGGCGTTTATGGCTCGATATGTTTATAAAAAAAACTCTTATAATGTTATTGAGAATTACGTACATAAACCAAATTTTTTCAATTCATTTGGCTTCTCGAATTGTTTTTTTTTTTCTTAACATTAAAATGTTTTTGTTAAATGATTTTTTTTCCTTTAAAACAATTTGATGTTCCCTCTTAAGATGTTTTTGTAAGAGATTAAAGAACACTTCAACAATTTTTCTTTAATCTGAGTTTAAATCCTCGTAGTCGCAGTCGAGATACGCCAAACTGGATAAGGTGTGCTATAAAATTTATATATATATTTAGAAAAGCAGGAAGTTACGAGTATCAGTTCGGCTGTATTAATTTGTATGTCTGTATTGCTTCATAACTCTGTAATTTTTTTTTACCGAATTTTAATATTCTTTTTGCTAGCCAACATGGCTACTATTGGCTAGAAAGGGGGCGGGAACATGCCTATTAAATTTTTACTTTGATTTTATCTAAGTTTTCTTTTATGATTGCTAAGAAACTTGGCACCCATCTCGAGCTTAGACAAGTGGGCGTAGCCATGCCCATTGAAAATAAGTATTATTTGTGACGTGTTTTACTTCACCGATTCTGGGAAAATTTGGCTCATTCTGAGCTCTGAAGTGACGTGAAATTGCATTAAAAAAAGGTGGGCAGGGACACGCCTATCTATTAAAGTAAAGTATTATGTTGCACGCGCTGCTACTTATTGGAATGCCAAAAAACTCCTCAAGCAGTTTGGGCTCTTGAAATTCCATTATATTGTGTTTAATTAAAGATATGGGCGGAACTATGCTTATTAAAATTTAAGAATATATTTTACCAGGTTCTACTAAACCTGTTAAAAAAAAAAAAAAAAAAAGTCACAAGTTATGAAGTATAAAAAGTGGGTAGGACCACTCCCCTCAAATTTTAGTAATATGTATATTATATGTGCTTCATAAAACTCCACAAGCAATTTGGAATTATATAATTTTTTAGCTTCAAAATTGGGCGCAACCATGCCCATCAAAACTTAATATTATATTTCAGGTGCTTGTAGTTGACTGATACTTGGGAAATTTGGCACACATTATGAATTGTAGAAAGAATACGATCGTTCATTTATAGCAGTGGGCGGGGCCTTTAATATTTTCATAAAAGGGTGTGAAAATTAAAAACGGCACTTAAAAGTTAAAATCCTAAATGAAATGCAAAACTATGTAAAACTATGTTACTAAAAAAAATCAAAATAGCATTTTAAATTAATTATTGGGTAATATATCGAAACACGTGCCCTACAAATTTTCAAAGCTTTACCATAATAATTAGCCGTATTAAAAAAAAGTTATGAACACATCACTTCAGTCACTTGAATATTTGCATATTTTTTTTATTATTTTTCTCTCCTCTGTAAAATTTAAAAAGGATTCTTTTGTATTTCAGCCAACGATATGTTATCTACATTTACAGCGAATAGTTATCTCTACAGTTTAAAAATATATTTAAAATTATTTTATTAAACTGAATCTAAATTGTTTTTAAAATTTCTTACCGCTTGTTTTGGGGAAAACAGTTCAATTTTTATTTTTAAGTTTCATTTAAATTACAATTTGCAATTTAGAACGTTTAAAAAACTACTATTTTATATGTATGTAGCGAAGCAGAAAGAAAAACAATGTGCAGAGTGCGAGTGAGCAAGAGATATGTGCATAAAAGAAAAACTATAGCATATATTTTTGGCAGGCACATCAAAAACAAAATGTGGCATACATTTTGGCTGGCCAGAAAATAAAAATTTAAAATAAAAAAGCCATCAACATTCAGTAAAAATATAAAATAAAATATAAAAAGGAAATAAAATAGAGTCAAAGGCATTTGAACTGGAAATGTGTTTATTTATTTATGTATATAAATATTTAGTTTTTTTTTTGCTTTTTATAATTTTGGTTGAATAAATTTCATTTGTAAATACACATGCAACAAAATAAATAATGCACAAAAAAAAAGGCTTACAAATGTTTGTCAACGAACTGTCTGTCTGCGGAGCCCAAGAACCCTTTTGGAATACAGCCAGTTGATTATAAAAAAAAGAGAAAAATTATACAAGGGAATCCAAGGGGAACCGAAAGCAAAAAAAATTAAAAAAAAACATACTGCAGCTAAAGAAGTTTCCTAGCAAATATAAAAATAATTAGATTTTCATTTATTTATATTTGTTTTTGGTAAATGCAAAGCTTCCTGCTAACCTCAATCAAAGATTAAAGCCAAAGTCCGGGAAATAAAAATGTAAAATAATTTTTTTTTTCAATAAATCTTTATTTTTTACAAATGTATAAGTAAATATATGCATGTATGTACTAGAACATTAAAAGTTTATGTTTTTTGGCATAAAAATGTTAGCATACCCATTTTGGGTTAAAATAAGATTTATGGTAATAGTCTTGCGTTAGGCGCAAAATATTATAGCCAGAGATAAATTCCATTTAAAATTTATTTGAAACCAAAAATTTATTTATTTCTTTCCATGAAAATTTATAGCATATGCAGTCATATTTTATAGTATGCAATTAAATACTAATATTAAATGTCGCTCAAACATAGAAGTTACGCATTAGCTGGCAAAAAATGTGCAACGAATATTTTTATTCCACTGTCCTTTGAATTGCCACTAACTCTAATGTTAGTAGTTATCAAAATAATTTGTTAAAATCTATTTAAAGTCTCGTTATTATCCAACAATTTAACCGGCAACAACAAAATAAACCGCCTAATGGTATGCAAATCGCAGGCAGACAGACAGACAGACAGTCAGTTAAACACACACATAATAATATATAATTTGTCGTCACTCTATACCCCAGCACAAATAATTTGTGTATGCTTTAGGGTTTTTGTTTTTCGTTTGTTGCTAACGTGCTGCCGTGTGCCGTGTGCCGTGTGGCGTCGTGTGCGCTGTATAATTATCAAGAAGTTGCTTTGCTGAGCCAGGTAAATTTAGCAGCCACAAAATTGTAGCATAATTTAGGGGGCTTTTAAAAAATTAATGGTCGCTTTTAGAGCAATTTAATCATGGCGGTGTAAATGTCTATTTAATAAAGTGAATAAGTGTTTGTTTTATTCCTGCGCAAGAGTGTTTGTGGCAGTGTGTGTGTGTGCAGCTGTCTGTTATTAAAAGTCAACTTAATTAAAAAGTTTCTATTTTTAAATGCCTAAAAGGCATTCATATAAAAATGCACGCAAATTTCCATATTGTTTATTTTAAATGGAAAAAAAGCCTGGTATTGTCAAGTGATTGCTTCAAAAAAAAAAAAAGTTAATTATGAAAAAATTACTAAAAAGATTTAAGACTCTCTTTAGAAGTCTTAAATCTTTTAACTCATTTTTTCATAATAATTATTTTAGTAGAACTTTTTAAATATATTTTTTGTAATTCTTAGAAAGAAAATATTAGCGCGTATTTATAGCCAAATCAAAGTATACTTTAAGAGTTTATATGTTACAAAATAAATAAAGCACACTTCAAGGCAAATATTTAAAAAAAAATTAACATGACAGCTAGACGTCACTTTTCACTTGTCAAATTTTTTTAACGAATATGAATAATTGTGCTCAACATTTCGTTTAAACAATTTTGAAGGATATTTTTGTTTTTTTTTTTCAATAAAAAACAAACAAAACATACAGCCTAGACAACTGTTAAATTATAATGTTATGAGAATTATGTTTGTGTTTAACAATTTAAGGTTTGGCATTGTTTACCTTTAAAGAACAAGATACCAATTATTCTTTTTTAACGGCAGGCTGTCAAAATTTAATTTTTTAATTATTTTTAATTAATGACTATATAAACAAAACCACTAGAACTTTTGTTAGCTGTTGACTCATTCAAAAAATTTTTTTTCGTTTTATGAAAAAAAAAACATTTTTCAAATTCTTTATAAACACCTGTTTCATAACAATTTATTTTTTTTAAATTAAATTTATTTCTCAGTTTATTTTTTCTCCCAAATATGCATAAATTAAATGTTGTAAAGATAGAAACAGAAAACAATAAATAAAAAAAAAAACAATTACCAGCTACTTAATAACAACTTATTTAAAGCTTAAATATCTTGCATATGAGTCATGGCTTTAAACAAACAAAAAATGTTATTCTACTCGTAGCAGTTGTAATTCTAATTTCAACCATAGAAAAAAAAGCAACAGAAAACTGATTTTTGTTTGAATTCTAATAATAATAAAAAAACAAATGTTTGTCTGTTTTATGAATAGACGACGAGTTTCTAATAAATGGTTGTTAATGCCTGACTTATTACTGCTGCCTACGTAAATATCTCATGTTCAAAAAAATTATAAAGAACAATTAATTGTTAGCAGGCAGAGCAGTGGAAACAAGAGCAATAAAATATATTATTATAGTATACATATAGTATATGTATATATCTATATATGTATATATATATTGCGAACATAACAATTAAAGCTAACTTTTGTACAGAAATACATACATACTTGTCTGCATATGCATAGTTTTGTAAGTTTTTGAAGTAACAAAAAATTTATTTTTTTAATTATTAATATTTTTCCTATTAAAAGTTTTTACTGTTAAAATAATATTCATAGTTCAAAAATAACAGATCTACACATAAATATAAACATATCTGTATATATATAATATATGCTTCATCTGGCCACAACAAAGAAAAATAATTATTTATAACAATAGTTCGAAACAAGTATTTGTTGTACGATTTAAATGCACTGCCATTACATTTACTATTCTCCATTGATATCATACCATTTATTTTCTTGTTTAAGAAAGTCGCTAAAATGAAGTACTAAATATTGCAACATTTATTTAAACATCCTGCTGTTAATAAAACCATTCTAGTATGTTTTCTAAACAATATTTCCATATTTGTATAAAATATACTTAAAAAATACGTGTTGCAACATTTTAATATTACCAGCAACATGTATCTAAGCATACAAAGATTAAAAAAATCATAGTTTGCAATAGGGATGGGCAAAAAATATCGATATATCGAAATATCGATATTTGAGAAAATAAATATCGATATATATCGCCGATATTTCAAAAACCGGTATATCGATACATCGATTCTTATTTACGAGTATCGGGTTTCGATACTTTTTTTAAGTAAGCCTAAAGGCACAATTTGTTTTAACTTTCTGTTCTGTTACGAATCAGCTGACTCTTTTTGGTATATTGAAATCATATACAAGCCGTTAGTTTTTCTCTTTTATTCTGTTCTATTCCGGTTCAACCTGAGAAAATAAAAAACTGTTAACTAATTGTAAGTGGCAGCATAAATAAAATAAAAATATTTCGAAATAAACTGTGATTGTGCTTTAAGAATTTGAAAAAAATTAAATTTTTACCAGAAAAACATAACAATTAGTGTTTTTCATACGGGATTTCCCGGGATCCCGCACATTTTCCTGGAAAGAAATCCCGGGAAATTTGTGTGGGCAACTTTAGTTTGTACAAATGTATACATTCCTCGATGAGTGTCGTTATTCACTATATGAATGCGATGGTAGAACTATAGCTAAAACTTTAAAACAATTACGGCCGGGAACTCAAATTGTATTATTATTTTGACATGTGTTTATAAAACGTTATCGATTAACGATATCATGAATTATAACTTGTTTTTTTGTTGAAATAAATAAGTTAAAATTAAATAAAAAAATATTTTGTAATATTTTGCACCGGGCGGGAATTCCCGGGAAATGCAAAAGTCCGGGAAAAGAAAAACTCTAATAACAACGGACGATGCAAAACTCATCACTTTAGTTCTGGGCCGAAACAGCTGATAATTTATTACAGAAAAAGTAAGTATTAAAATTTAGAAACAGAACGGCACAGCACAGAGTAGCAACAGAAAGTAAAGACTAATGATGTCTTAAGGAGCTACAGTAGCTTACGTATAACTTAACATAAATAGTTCTTTTGTTTTAAATTTCTTAAAGTTACTAACACCCAAGTCTTAATAACACCAATACAATATTTATTAAACGTATATATATATGTATATGTTGCAACATTTTAGTGCAACATGTATATAAACATTATGGACTATTAGAACCATTATAAAGTGTTTTATAAACAGTGATTTCTGTTATATATTAAATATATCAGTTTATCAATGTCACACTCCGTACGTTTCCGTTAAAGTAAAGTACTAAAGTTGAGCAAAGTTTAACGTACTTAAAGTACGTTGACAGCTATCGGTGTTCGTTTTGTTAGCAGCAAAAATTAAATAAATAAAAAAAATTAATAAAAATTATGTTAAATAAATAAGATGGAGGGAGAATAATTTTATTGAAGTTGTTCAAATGTTTCCGTCAACAAAGTATTTATTTTACAATTCACAACCTATTGAAGGATTCGTGGTTTGTACAAACGTTGTTGGAAATTTCTATATAAACATTTCTTTATAGAGAATGTTTTTATTGAAATTATCAACAACTCATGTACGAACTAGGACTCCCGCAATAGGTTGTGAATTGAGCAACATAACGTTTATGTTAGTTGTAAAATGCAATGTATAAAGCAGCCTGTTACTCTGTACAAAATTTCACACGAAATCTTTACACAATCCATACAAAAAAAGTTCACGTGAAATTTCCATCAAATAATGTTGCAAAAGTTGTACCCTGTTCAACTCGTGAAAAATGTATGAAATGTATCTGGCAACATTTTCTTGCTATCTGTGAAATAATGAGACTGGCATCTATTTCGTGCGAAATATTGACAGCTGATGTTTTTGTTAACAAAAGTCCATCAGTGTTGCCTACTTCAAACTAATAAATACGAAAATTTTTTCCGGAAAAGTAAAATGGCCATCACTTGTGACATGTCAAATTTTTCACGCGAAATAATCAATGTTGCTGAAAATTTTTAACAACTTCGAACAGAGTACCAGGCTTAACGTACGACGGCTTCTATGAGCCTCGTTCTTGAGTCCTTAGAAAAAGTCCTCGTCAACATGTTTATAAACATACACGTATACTACTAAACGACCTTTATTTTTATTAAATACAATTTATTTTTTTAAATAAAATTTGTGTCGCTTGTGTTCTAAATCTTTTACTGCTTCTAAAAAATAAATTTTTTAATGAATTAAGATTATCTAAAATTAGCTATATGTTGCGGATAAAATAACAATTTTGCTCCAAGCAAGTAGTGTATCTCTCAGTCAAATACTAAAAAAACAATAATTAAGTTTTACAGGTGTTTTACTTACGTTTAACTAGAAAAACAAATGACTCATTTGGTAATAAAATTGTAGAAAAGAAAAACATCAACAATGGGAAACATGACTACTCATACTTCTGGCTAAATGAAAATTCATAAGAAAATAAGTAATCATAATCCATGATATGATTTGTATCTAATATATCAAAATCTGAATATTTATCTGCTTTAATATTTTAAAATTAATCTAGCATATTAACTATGCAGCACAAAGACAAATACTGATATTTTTTTTAATACAAATTAATTTCAATAGATTTCTATAGTTTAGAAAAATATTAATAATAGTTAACACAAATGAGTAACCTTTAGGCGTTTAGATTTAATGAATGAATTTTGAATGAAATTTTAAAATTATATTTATAATGAATAAATATTTAGCTTAATAATGACTAAACAGTTAAGTATTTTATTACAATAAAATATTTAATTATTCTTTTTAATTATAATATTAAATTAGCAATGAATAATAGCTCTAGAGTGTAGAGATTATAGGGTTTAAGCTTAAATTAGACGTGACATAGCCATAACGCCATAGCCATAACCAAACCAAAATTCAATTGGTTTCTATGGTGAGAGTTATGGCGAGTCTCTCTCACTCTCACTCTCACCATAGAAATCAATTGAATTTTGGTTTGGTTAAGGCTATGGCGTTATGGCTATGTCACGTCTAATTCAAGCTTTAATCTTTTACTCGATTCAAGGTTATGTTATAACCGTAGCGTGCAACTGGCTTATGCGGTATCATAGATGTATCAGAACATTAGCAAAGAGATAACATTTCAGTATTATACCACAGGAGAGTCGTAGCGTAGTAATAACATAAGCTTAGCATTGTAAAAGTTAAAAATAAATAACTTGAGAAAATAGCAATAGCACAATTAAAGAACTAGTCATAGAATTTGCATGTAGTAGCAATAACAAAGTATTAGCATTATATTAGCACTGTAGTAGCACATAATTTTCATAGCACTAGCAGTACCATATGATTAGTTTATAACTTAATAATAGCATTAACAAAGCAATATCATTGCAGTAACATAAAATAGTCTAGCAGTACCATAGTAATAAAAAAGTAATAGTATAGCAATAGACACAGAAATTTAGTGTAGTAACAAGGATATATTTGTAGCATAGCAATAGCATAGCAAAAGCATAGCAAAAGTTTGCAAAAGCATAGTAAAAGCATAGCAATAGCATAGCAATAGCATGGCAATAGCATAGCAATAGCATAGCAATAGCATAGCAATAGCATAGCAATAGCATAGCAATAGCATAGCAATAGCATAGCAATAGCATAGCAATAGCATAGCAATAGCATAGCAATAGAATAGCAATAGCATAGCAATAGCATAGCAATAGCATAGCAATAGCATAGCAATAGCATAGCAATAGCATAGCAATAGCATAGCAATAGAATAACAATAGCATAGCAATAGCATAGCAATAGCATAGCAATAGCATAGCAATAGCATAGCAATAGCATAGCAATAGCATAGCAATAGCATAGCAATAGCATAGCAATAGCATAGCAATAGCATAGCAATAGCATAGCAATAGCATAGCAATAGCATAGCAATAGCATAGCAATAGCATAGCAATAGCATAGCAATAGCATAGCAATAGCATAGCAATAGCATAGCAATAGCATAGCAATAGCATAGCAATAGCATAGCAATAGCATAGCAATAGCATAGCAATAGCATAGCAATAGCATAGCAATAGCATAGCAATAGCATAGCAATAGCATAGCAATAGCATAGCAATAGCATAGCAATAGCATAGCAATAGCATAGCAATAGCATAGCAATAGCATAGCAATAGCATAGCAATAGCATAGCAATAGCATAGCAATAGCATAGCAATAGCATAGCAATAGCATAGCAATAGCATAGCAATAGCATAGCAATAGCATAGCAATAGCATAGCAATAGCATAGCAATAGCATAGCAAAAGCATAACAATAGCATAGCATAGCAATAGCATAGCAATAGCATATCAATAGCATAGCAATATCATAGCAATGGCATAGCAATAGCATAGCAATAGCATAGCAATAGCATAGCAATAGCATAGCAATAGCATAGCAGTAGCATAGTAATAGCATAGCAATAGCATAGCAATAGCATAGCAATAGCATAGCAATAGCATAGCAATAGCATAGCAATAGCATAGCAATAGCATAGCAATAGCATAGCAATAGCATAGCAATAGCATAGCAATAGCATAGCAAAAGCATAGCAATAGCATAGCAATAGCATAGCAATAGCATAGCAATAGCATAGCAATAGCATAGCAATAGCATAGCAATAGCATAGCAATAGCATAGCAATAGCTTAGCAATAGCATAGCAACAGCATAGCAATAGCATAGCAATAGCATAGCAATAGCATAGCAATAGCATAGCAATAGCATAGCATAGCAATAGCATAGCAATAGCATAGCAATAGCATAGCAGTAGCATAGTAATAGCATAGCAATAGCATAGCAATAGCATAGCAATAGCATAGCAATAGCATAGCAATAGCATAGCAATAGCATAGCAATAGCATAGCAATAGCATAGCAATAGCATAGCAATAGCATAGCAATAGCTTAGCAATAGCATAGCAACAGCATAGCAATAGCATAGCAATAGCATAGCAATAGCATAGCAATAGCATAGCATAGCAATAGCATAGCAATAGCATAGCAATAGCATAGCAGTAGCATAGTAATAGCATAGCAATAGCATAGCAATAGCATAGCAATAGCATAGCAATAGCATAGCAATAGCATAGCAATAGCATAGCAATAGCATAGCAAAAGCATAGCAATAGCATAGCAATAGCATAGCAATAGCATAGCAATAGCTTAGCAATAGCATAGCAACAGCATAGCAATAGCATAGCAATAGCATAGCAATAGCATAGCAAAAGCATAACAATAGCATAGCATAGCAATAGCATAGCAATAGCATATCAATAGCATAGCAATATCATAGCAATGGCATAGCAATAGCATAGCAATAGCATAGCAATAGCATAGCAATAGCATAGCAATAGCATAGCAATAGCATAGCAATAGCATAGCAATAGCATAGCAGTAGCATAGTAATAGCATAGCAATAGCATAGCAATAGCATAGCAATAGCATAGCAATAGCATAGCAATAGCATAGCAATAGCATAGCAATAGCATAGCAATAGCATAGCAATAGCATAGCAATAGCATAGCAATAGCATAGCAATAGCTTAGCAATAGCATAGCAACAGCATAGCAATAGCATAGCAATAGCATAGCAATAGCATAGCAATAGCATAGCATAGCAATAGCATAGCAATAGCATAGCAATAGCAAAGAAGTAGAGCAACAAACGCAGCACACCAGTCGCAAGAAGTATCAAAGCATAATACACCAGTATTGCTCCCTGCGGTTTTTAAAATATTTCTAATGGTAATATTTCGTCAGCTCTTTTAGAGACACTCGGTATTTTGATATTATGTCGATGTTCTACGGATACTGGACTGTTACGTTGAGTTTCAAAATGTATAGGTTTTAACCTGCGCTCTTACTTTCAAATATTTTAAGCTATTTATTATTGTATCACTAAAATTTTGTATACATGTATTAGTTAAGTAAGCACAAGTTTTGTTTGCTTAACCATTTATATACATTTGTATGTATCATCTTTATTTATTTATATATACACTCTAAATTTCTTTCACATTTCATAACGATGGTGTGTTAAGTTTCCAAAAATTTCTAACAAATGGTGTATGGATTTGGTCTCACATGTACTCGTAGCTATTTGCAAATATGAATTCATTAAATTCTTTATTTAAAGCCTTCAAGGTTAAACAAATTGGCACTTTATTTTTATATCTAGAGTCTACAATTATTTTTCATATACAAACATGCATACATACATATCACTTTTTTAAACAAACCCCAAAATTAATTGAACTGAAAATAAATAGCAAACACTAGTTTAATATTGGTGGAAAAAAATCTCTGGAGAAAAAAGAACTAGAAAAAATGCAAACAATTTCAATAAACATACACAAAATAACTTGAATAAATAACAGCCGTTTTTGTGCTAAAAAAAAAGTATTAAACAATATCGCAAAATTTTTCGTTTAAAAATCTAAACACAAACCTGTAATTAAAAGCACGCAAAATTTGTTTTTGCCAAAAAAAAAAAAAAAAAAACAGCAAAAAAGTGTTTAATTTATTTTTTAGTTAAACTCATCAATTTTTTTTTTTTTCTAATTTTATAGGTTTCAGGTTGTTTGTCGAAATTGGTTTTTGGAATTTATTTTTGCTAAGTCTTTTATTAACCTTGATGCTTTTAATAGTTTTAATTAAATATTGAGGGAAAAAGTATTTGACAGATGTCATCTGAGGCAATTAATATATGTATTAGAAATGTTTTTGCTTTAAATGAAGAGAATGAGTGACATTTTTAAGAGAGCAGAAATATTTGCAATTATATACATTTAATTGTTTTGTAAACGTTAGAAGAAAACTATGAACTTGGTCTTGATCGTTTGTTGAACGTGTAAAGTGAACCAACCGCTCAACCTTGTTGCCATGACCACTACAAACATTTTGACTTGTGAACAGAAATCTAAAGTATTTTTGTAGCCTGACAAGGCTGGCCTGGCCGCAAGTAACATATAAAAAAACTTATATTATCTCATCGTTTGGCAGAACTGCAAAACAATCTTAATCGCTCGTAAATAATTAATAAAATGCACATTCATAAACTATTTGTATTTGAATAAAATAAAAAACCAAAAATGTTTACTAATAAATGAAAAACAAGTTTATAAACGAACAACCTGAATCAAATACATGTGTTGTTGTTCATTTAAAGCTTCAAGCTTAGAGTAAAAGAAAATACAAGAAAAAAAAATACGTTAAAAATATAAACATCAACTGAAAATCGTCAAACCGGTTAAATGTTGTAAACCAAGCAAGGCCTTGACTAACGTCATCAAATATCACAAAAAACCATAAAATAAAATAAAATAAAATAAAATAAAATAAAATAAATAAAATAAAATAAAAAATAAATTTGGGCTAACAAAAGCTTGGTTTGCTGATAGCAAAGACAATATCTAATTTTAGAATAAAAACAAAATCTTACATAATTATTTCATTGTAACCGAATTTGGTTGTCTAAACCAAAAAATGTTTTCTTAAACTCTTGCATTAATTTTAATCATAAAATTCAGGTTAAGCCTGTATTATGTATTGCAAATGACTGAATGAATTCTTTACTTTAGGTCATAACTAATTGAAGCTTTAAAAAAAAACATTGAAAAAAAAACCAATAAAGAACTGGTTAAGTTGAGTAATAAAAATTAAATCAGGGATGGCAAGTTTGCTAATATAAAATTTGTCAACATCTTTTTCAAATCAAAGCATCACAATATGTAACTAAATATTGGCTAAATTGTAAAGAAACGCACGCAGAAAATAAATATTGGCAAATCTAACCAAATCCGTTGATTAAATTTGCACCAACCAGCGAAATTGGTTAAACTAACCAATCGAAAGCAGTAAAAAAATAATAGAACTCTAACTCTAATTTTATTTATTTCAGTCGTTTTGACTAAACAACTTGTTTTTTGGTTTGCAATATTAATTTAAAATATAAATTACATATGTGACCCGGTATATGAAAAGATGGCTTATGACTCAAAATCAGCTGTTAAAGATAAACAATGCATTTTGTCAGTTTCCCGGTAGTTGTTGTTTTTTGAGTCATAAGCCACCTTTTCATAGGCCGGGTCACATATAACTTTTTCAAATTAGCAAAAGACAAACAATTTGTTTATCTACATCGTTTTTTTTTAGAGAGAGAAATAACACTCAGACAATTAATATTCCTACCAATATGCATAATTCTGACGAAGCAATGGTTTTCGGTGGATTGTATTTATATATTAAAATGGCTTAATTCAAACATTTAAAATTTTCTCACTCCAAACCATATTTAAATCCATATAATTTCCATCTCTGCATTAAAACCAAAACAAAGAAAAATATCTGAAGCCAAATTAAATGTCACGCTTTGAAAAACAAATTAAAAATAAGAATTCAAAAAATCTTAAAGATATATACAAACGAATGTATTTATGTATGTTTGTCTGTATTAAATATCTTAAAGAGTTTTTGTTGCGTCTTAAGGCTTGTTTAAAAAAATATATTCGTCATTAAAACAACTAATTACTGAAAATTCTATTGAATTTACTCAAAAAAAAAAATAAATAAATAAAAAGATATTAATCAAAATTGTTGCAAACATGTGTGCCTTCATTTTGGCGCTTTAACGCAGATTTTTTTTAAAGGAGTTTCATCTCTTAGGGCTAATAAATCAGTCAAAATTTAAACGCCGGTTTAGTTAAACTAAACTCAAAATTTATATGTAGTTTAAACTCAACACGAGTAAATCAGTGAACCATACCTTATGTGTAGTTTAAAAAATAAAATTGTGGCAGCACTAGACAGCTGTTTTGCAGCAGGCTATCAATTCTTTGTACAATCAAAAGGGCAAAAAAGTTAAAACATTTTTAATTAAAGGTCGCCAAATTTTACTGAGAAAGGAATTATATTTATGGCTGGCGAAGTGGAATAGTATAAAACAATAAAAGAGTGTAAGAAAAAAAGTCGAAAATTATCTGAAGAAAAAGTAGAGGCTTGGAAAAAATTTGAGTGCTCCTTTTATGCAAAACATATGGTCTGTAAGTAAAAAAAACCATATGGCCTGTATTGGTAGTTTAAACGCCCAATTTTATGCGTTTACAGATATATATATATATATAAATACTGTATTGATTTATAGATTTGCTAGTTTAAACACATTTTAAACCAAAAATAGAGATTAACTTGAACTGATTTATTAGCCCTTAAAGTGTTAAATGCACCTAACAGTGTTGCCAGTTGTTATGAAATTATAAACAAATTTTAGAAAAGTTTTATGCAAACTTATTCCAGAATAATATTGAAAAAATCCTTAAAAATATAAATTAAGATGCAAATAACATTTCGAGCACTCAAATAGTCTACAAAATTTGTAAGAAAAATGATAAATTTTTGGAGAAATTTTCAGTATAATATGACTGTTTTTCATGTGGAAACTATAGTATAATTTTTGCTCTTCTATTTAAAAGACTAATCTTTTCTATAGGGTAGCATCTAATGGGGGTGATGTTAAATTTTATAATTTGTAACTCTGAACACAAACCGTCGCGTTTAACAGAGCTCTGTTAACATAAAAAGAGACCTCTGTTAAATAATAATACCTGATTTTTTAAGCAAAATGAATTAGAAAATTGAAGCCGAGTTTTCTATGCCTCCTTTATTAACATATAACATTTAATACCTTCAACAACACGGAAAGTCCATATCTTAACCCACAGTCATAATATGGATTTTTGGTAATTTCTTTTAAATCCATAGATGGGTTGAAAATAAATATTGGAGGCTACTCCTGGACGTCTCTAGATCAATGTCGAATAGTCGAAAGTCGTAACATTCGTACAAATTACAGCACAACTTTAAAAAAAAATGTCAAGTTGAAAAAGGATTTTGATAATTTTTTTTTAAATCCGTAGGAGATATAAAAAAAGGAATACTGAAGGAGACTCCTGGACGTCTCTATATTAATGTCATATAATGTCGCAAGTCCTAACAGCCTGATTTTTTGGACATTAAAACACAATTTCTAAAAAAAAAATTAAGTTGAAAAAGGATTTTGGTAATTTTTTTCAAAAACCGCAGGAGGTGGTGAAAAATAATATTGGAGGAGACTCCTGGATTTTTTTTTAGAAATTATGTTATTATTTAAACAAGAAACATCATGTTATGACTTTCGACTATTGGACATTAATATTACAAATACAAATTGTATATCATAATAATAGGGCGTTTACATTTGAGCTAAATCATGTACTTACGAGATTTCGCGTAAACTTTAGTGGATTTCCCAGACAAAACAAAATCTATTTCGACACTGGATTTTGTCGAAATCTACTTAAAATTTAGTAGAACTTAGCGCTGCAACTATGTTTTTTTCCCTTAAAATTTGTACTAAAAAGCAATCGTGTAATTAAAAAAGGGTTTGTGAATTGGCTACATTGCAGCTGTTTGGTTGTAGTTCAGGATAAATTGCAGTCAATAATTTTTGTCTTATAGTGTTTTCACACTGCAAGTTAAAACCTGGTTTTAACGTTAAAACCCTAAACAGCTGAGTTTGCATTCACACTGCAAGTTTGTTAAATTCAGGTTTTAACTCACAGACTGTCTAATAACTTTGCTCAAAATAAAATAAATCTCCTGCAGAAATGCGTGTGTTTGTTGCTGTATTTTTTTCTGCTTTTTATAACACTTATTTGACAAACTGTACAATTGTTTTTATTTGTATGAAAAACTAAGAAACTTTACAATGCGCTCTAAAATGGAAATTATTGTATATTTTGTAAGTTAATATTTTAAAATTATGGCACTAGTAATACAAAGTAAAGAAGTGCTTGGAAATCAAGTTATTGTATATAAAAAATTCACAAATAAATCACAAAATAAAACTTTTTTATCGGTGGATCGATATGCCATATCGTTTATTTTCACTTTCCAGAGGTCAATGAAAATATTTTTGTTGTTGTCCTTTCAAAAAACTCTTATTTTTCCTTAATTTTTTACTTATTGTTGCTGCTGCATCCATTTTTAAGTTGAAAATCTTGCCAGCGACATCTCTTGTTATTCACTGGCATAAACATTATCAGCTGCTTCCGGTCATTTTAACTTGGCAGCACTGAATTTACCACAGCGAAAACAGGGTTGCATTTCATAAAACCAAAATAAAACCAATTCAGAAATGGTTTTAAGTTGGATTAAACAAAAACAATTTGTATGGTAAAACCAGGTTTTAACAGTTGGTTTTAACATTAAAACCAACTTTTATTAAAACCAATTCAGTGTGAAAACACTATTAGATATATGTCAATAAAACTGGGTGTAAACGTTATAGATTTTGATAAAGATTTTTATTGAAATCTACTAGATTTCATGCGGGTGTAAATGCTTTATTAGAAAAAAAATACCCATATATTTCGAGCTTCTTCATTTATGTATTTTATAAGTATAAGTTTTGTTCCATCTTAAGTTTGCTTGCATTTTCTTAGTATTGTATGTTTCATAATTTAAACTATATTCCAAGGTTAATTTAAATATTGTTTTGTATTCGGTCTTTAAGTTGAACCTTTGATGTATTGATGTATTCCCAGAGTTTCAAAAGAATTTCATGGCAAATATATTCGTTCCAAGTATATTTTAACCCATTATATCCTCTCTTTTTAAAAAGGTACAAATGAGAACCATAAGTCGAAATGTTATAGGGTTAAAATACTCCACAAAAATACTTCTTATAAGATTTAACATAAGACTCTGCTTAGCACACATTTAAACTTTTTATATTTTATATTTTATTTTGCTTGTCTTCCACACATACACGTACAAGTTTTATGAAGAAACGCAAAATACAATTTTTTTCTCAAGGTTAATTAATGAAACTGAAAAGAAGAGAAATAATTATTTTAAATGGAGAATATTAAATGAATTAACATAAATTCCAAAAGCATAAAAGTATTTAAGTAAAATTGCCTAAGACAGTGTATAATACAACAAGGAATCTGTTAAAATGAGATTTGATTTTAAATACAGGCTAAACATAATGATATTTTTTTCACGCTTAAAAAGCGACAATTCCAGCAAGAAGCTTAAGAAAATTAATTGTTGGCCCTAAAGCTTAGTGTTTTATAGCTTGTTAGCTGCAATTAAAGCTTAAGGCTTTGGCTGCTTAAATGCTTGGTGCTCTTAAGAAATTATAGATACAAACCAGCTTAATGCGGTTAGTCCAATTTAAATCTAATTATCTAAGTTTCATCATGAAATGTATATCAAACATAATCTTTATATTTTTTCTCTTCTATTTTCAGGTAATAATTGGCTTCTGTATGATTTTCCTAAAAATAATTTAAGGGTGAGCTATCTAAATTAGATAATATATTATTAAATGAAACTAGCAAAGGAAGCTCAGGCACGCTGGCATAAGAAAATAGTTTATTTGCTAATGGCTGCCACGTACTTATGTTTAAAATATTATCTAAATACGAGTACAATGATTTAAAACATTTAAATCGTTTTAAATTTTTCGTTAAATAAATTTAACCATGAAGTTAACAACAACAACAACAAAATGACGTGACGTCCCTGTAAAAAACGTTAAAAATCTAAACATTTTTGGCGCCAAGAAATCCTTGAATTTCTAACCACCACATAAACATTGAAAATATCAACATAATAACAAGGAATATTAACAATAACAACACGAAAGCCCAACGTAAGGACGAAAAAATAATGAACAAAATGGTTGAGCAAGAAACAATAACTGTACAATAAATGAAACACTGGAAAAAAATTCAAAAGGTGTTAAAACATTCACAAGATTAAAACAATAAGTTCAGTAAAGTGCAACTTTTAGTCGCTCACGCAGGGTTCCGTACGGCGCTTTTTTCTTCATTATCGCGATTTTAACGATTCTAGGTAATTTTTTCGGTTTTTGGAGATTTTTTCCGTTTAGGGCAATTTTTTTTTAAATTTTTGCGTTTTTACTTTTGGCGTTTATTCGGTTTTTGGCGATTTTTTTTAGTTTTTGGCGCCTACTATTGCCGGTCTTTAAGTTTTGGTGTTTTTTTTTTAGTTTTATAGATTTTTTGGTTTTTGGCGTTTTTTGTGGCAGTACGTATAATCAGTTTTAGCGATTTTTTAAGCTTTTGCGCTTTTTTTTCCGTTATGGTGTTTTTTCGGTTTTTGGTGTTTATTTTCGGTTTTTGGCGATCTTTTTGTTGTTTTACAAAATATATTTTCAATTTTAGCGATTTTTAAATTTTGACGATTTCTGTTATTTTTAGCGCTTTTTAAGCATTGACGTTTTTTTTGACAATAGATAACTTAAGTTTAAGCAATTTTTAAGTTTTGGGGTTTTTTTTCGTTAAAGCGATTTTTTCGGTTTGTGGTGATTTTATTGTATTGACGTTTTTTTCAGTTTTTGGCAATACATAATATTAGTTTTGGCAGTTTTTAGTTTCGGCAGGTGTTTTGCGATATGGAGGCGTTTTAGTTTTTTTTGGAGACCTTTTTAGTTCTGGTAATTTTTTCTTGCATTTAAGCGATTTATTTTATTTTTATGGATATTTTTCATTTACGCGCTTTTTTCGTTTTGGCAATTTTTCGTTCCGGGAGTTTTTAAATTTAGCGTTTTTGAAAATTTCAAGAATTTGTCTCTTACGGTTCCCGAGACACAGCAAGTGGTCCAAATTACATAAACTGATTGAACTGATTAAATTATAGTGGTTGTAGTCTGAATAAAAAATACACTAACTTTGAAAACTTTAAGTGTCTGAATATAATTTTCGTTCTCGCTTTAGAAAATCCATCATATATTTGTTGTTGTAGCAGCCGAATTTTTATTAGTATCCTGCAAAAATTTCAGATATGTAGCTCTTACGGTTCTTGATTAAACAACCTGTGACAGACAGACACACCGGCTGACGGCAGGACGAGCGACCGAACATCATGGCAATAGGGTTCGTCTTCACCTTTGATTTACAATATAATAGAGATGTTTGTTGTGAAGTTTTTTATTTTAGCTAATTATGTTTGTGCACGTAATTCTCAATAACATTTTAAATAGTGTATATATAATTAATTGTTTGTATATGAGTAATACATAAGGATTTCAAAATTGTTCATAACTGGTTCTAGAACACACATTATTTTTTTACTGTCATATGTTACATAAGAAGTGGTTCACTCACTTACATCAAGTTTCCTTGCTCTAGAGAGATAGAGAAAAAGGTATATCGTTATTATGTGCATATAATTCTCGTATTATTTTTCAGTATAAAATCAAAACTTAGGTGAGAATACTGGAAGTGTGACTAATAGCCGTAATTTCTACGCATATATATAATATTTATTATTATACAGATATCTATCGTATTTGTTTTAACCCCCTGTTTCTACAACCCAGACAGTCGACTTGAGTATAAACTTTATGTGGAGAGCTCTCATTATTTTCAGTGGTTTTCGTTTACATTTTCTAGACGAATTGTCTGCCTGATTTGTGGAAACTTCACACAAGTAAATAATTTATTCGAAGAATTCTTAACATAATTGCAATATGTCTCATATTGTTAAATTTTGGGAATTTTTTTTGCCATTTTCTTTGCCTTTTATTGCTTTAAATATTTCTTTCAAATTCTTGGAAAAGTTTCACGTAAATTTCTGCTTGGCCAAATTTTACTTTCAGTGCATTTAACGCAAGTAGGCAGGGGAAAGTTTTAAAATTTTAAACTTTCCTCAGGATACTGCAAACAGGTAAACTGGGAATTTTCCAACTGTCTGGATAATACTAGTCATATAAATTATGCCCTGACACGCGATGTTAGAAATGCAGCAGTTTGCTTTTAAAAAATAGCAAAAAAAAAAGAAGCCACACATTTTTTGACACATAAGGACGAACACCCAAAGAACAAAGTAATAGTCTGTAGCTTTACAAGTTATGCTTCATGCTCTAGCGCAGCAAAAAAAAGGTCTAGGTCTTAATAGAGTGTGCAAGGAAAACTTAAAGGCAATAAATTGCTGCCAAAGATTTTTGTTTTGTTGTACGAGTATGAAAAGTTATGTATGTATTTGTTCTATAAACCAGGAATAAAGTTTTCTTTTGTTTAATTTTATTATTTTATTTTAAATTTTGTAAACAAATTTAAATTGAGCAGTGGTAGGGAGATAACTTTGGTATTTATATAGAAATTGTGTTGGATTTATGATTTCCCTTAAACTTTGTTTTACCTTTGAAGGTTTCCTTAAAAAAAAAAAAGTTATTTTTTTTTCTCTAAGACTTAAAGTTTTTCTGCTATTGCCTTCTAGTTTTATTTTGACTTCATATTTTGCGGTTGTTGTGTACAGTTTCAATTGCTATTTTAGCAAGTGAAAGCAATTTTACGATCATTTAATCGCAAACAGCCAAACCATGTACAAATAACCATACCATTTCGAGCAAACGTGCTACCAATTCTTTCACTCGTCATTCAGGGGTTTTCATTTAGTTTTTCTTTTTACATATACATACATATTTTGTGTTTTATTTTTTTAGTTGGCAAAAAGAAAATCGGAAAACAAAAACTGAAAACGTAAAACGTCAACATACAAAACTTATATTTTTTATGACTTTATTTTTATGACTCTACTGGAGTCGCAATGTCGCTTATTTTGGTCGATATTTAGAACACAAAAAGCAGCAAACACACTCACACTCAAACACACACAACCAGGCACAAATACTTATCCAAAAAAATAAGGAAAAAAGCTTGTTATTAGCTTTAGCAGTGAAAGGAGCATAAAGACTGGTGAAATGGATTCAACAAAGCAGAAGGCATAAAAATATAATTTTAGACTTGGATCATACTCGTACACTCACTCCAAACTAAAGCCTGATATTTTATGTAAAATAAAAAGTATGATTTTCTTTGCACCAGAAATTGAAAAATCCTAAACTTTAATTAATATGTGTTAAATTTAAATATGTATTTAAAGCGGAAAATTTCTTTATTGATAATTTAATTGTGAACACCATTAAATATTATTGGCAAGAACAAAAAAAAACATATTTTTAGTTCATTGATTTTTAATGGATTCTGTGTAATTTGCAATTAATTTAAAAACTTTTGTTTTACATAATTAATGAAATTTAATTGTGGAAAAACTAAAGACAAAACTTATTATAATATTTAATTAAAAATATTACGAACAAGAGATATATTGTTCTTTTTTAAATAATTTCCATATAAACTTATGACATAATTATTTGAAATAAATTGCATAAACCTGTTCGCAAACACAAACAATTAGATGCATGCATATGCATGCACAAGCACACCAAGACACAAACACACACACACACACACACACACACACACATGTGTGAATACAGGCAGGTAGAACATTTAATCTTAAATCATACCAGTTAAAAATTGTTAATATACTTGTTAAATATATTTAAATATATTTATTTTTTTCTGCATAAATAATCCACTTACAAAAATTGCGGTTAATTATCAACACAAAATATTATTATTATTTATAAACTAAAACAATTGTAAAAAGGAAACAAAAGCTTATGAGCAGGAAAAAATGTCCACTGAGAGCAAAAATAAAAGATTTTTTTAATAGATTTTTTATGAGCTAAGTAAATACAGTGTGGCTGTAAAAGTGCATTCACTATTTGTTCATTTATTTGCCTGTATTGTTTCTGAATATAGTCTATACAGTTCTGAAATATTTGAAGCCTTGGCTTTCGACCCCAATTGGCCGTATAACCCCACCATTTCGATTTTGGCCGAAATTTGCACCAATAAAAAAAGTTTCAATATGTACATTAATAATTTTGCTTGAAAATGTTATAAAATATCTAGTCTGTTAAGTTAACAGTGTACAAATGAGAGATTTTTTCCTACCTCACAGTGTTTGAGCGAGAGGTATGTAAGTAACATATGAATGCTAAAAACGAAGCTAACTGACGGAGCTAACTTCACACACATCAATTTACGAACCTGCATTTTCATAAATTTTTTATATACAGTTCGTATGAGAACCTGAAATTCCGTAAGAACTCCGTACCAGCCTTAACCTGCACTATATGTTTGTTAAAAACCAACGCCTTAGTGCATGCTTAATGTTCTGTTGTAGCGTATCTTATTTGCATACTTTAGGGCTTAATTTCTCAACTGATATATATCTTAAGAATTTTTCTTTAACAATTTATAATTTATAAATCAAAACATTACTTTTGTCAACTAAAAACTTTGAAGCGATTTATGTTTGTATGTTCCTCGTAATATGTGGCGTAATATTAAAAACTGTTTTAATAAACAAAATGCTAATTTTGAAACTCTTCGCACGAAAAGATTGACAACTTTTTTGTTTTTTCGACAGTTGGCACACAAAAAGGCAGCCAAAGCTTTTTTAATGATAAATAAATTTTGTCAAACTTTATAAACTGAGTGACGACGTTTAAATTGCATTAAAATGTTATAAGTAACTTTTACCTTATAAGACTTAATAAATATACATGAAAAAGAACACAAATAACAAAAAATTCTAACAACATTGGCATACATTTAGCTTAGATTTCTAAACACGTTTTTTAATCTCTTCTATAAGGCGTGAATTTGGGTTTGGAATATTTAGAAAAAAAATGTATATAATACTGAAACAAAAAAAAAATTTAAATAAAATTTGTAGCTCACCTCAAAATATGCTGTAAGTTTTTTAATTAAAAATATCTCTCTCCCAGTTCTTTGATATAAAATGTAAGAAGCACTCACAGCATCTTTAAATTTTCAAAACAAATATTTCTAAAAATATGAGAAAATATTTAAAAAGATAAATATTTGTTCTGAACGCGTATAACAGACAAATTTTTAGTACTCGCGCACTCTCAATTCGTGCCTTATAAAAATACAAACTCTAAGAAAAAATAATTTTTGTTATTTCAATATTTTCACATTGAAAGCCGAAAATAAGAAAACTTTTTATAAATTTCTCTTCTTTTCCATTAAAAATAAGTAAAATTTATTAAATGTTTGAATTCCTTAGTGGTTACGTTAATTTTGCAAGCTATTTGCTGAGATGTAGCAATACCTTCCCTTTAAGTATGCTACATATTTTCAATTTCAATTATTGTTGCATACTTTCAGGCCCTTTGAGAAGAAAAAACCATCACGTGCTATTATGGAAATTATCAGGTGCTTGCTTTTATTCTGTTTTGAGTGTGAGTGTGTGTGTGTGTGTGTCTGTGCATGTTTGCGTGTTAATGAAGTCTGTTATAATGCTGATGCTGAAGTTGTCGTCCTCGTTGTCGTATGCTTTTTTTTAAATTTAATGCATTTAAATGAGGAAATTATGAAATTTTTTAACATACGTTTTGCATCTAAGCAAATAATTTATTTTTTGTGTGTTAAAGGTATTCTATTTTCTGTTTAAGGCATAAATGTTAAAAAAAAGAAATTATTTTTTTTTTCAAATATATTTAACATTAGTAATATCTTTAATAATATTGTACTACAAGGATTTGAAGAAAGGAACTCAGAGAACTTTAAGAGAAAGATTTCTGGGGTTAAAATGTTCTTAAGGAATGTTGCTCGCAGCACTTGACATAAAACTGTCGAACAATCAAAATATATGGGATTTCAAGTATACATTGTGGCAACAGATAAATTCTTTTTTTTGTAGCATATTGAGAGGAGCTAAACAGTTTTTATTTAACAAGGATATTACCAAGAATTAACTCTTTATAAATATTAAAAAATATCCTTAATATTTTCAAGAAAAGTAACAATCAAAAAAATTAAAATAAATTCCTATCATAATACCAATTTTCTGCAGCTTCCACTTTGTCTGGCAAGTTATTTCCTGTGACCTTTTAGAATCATGTTATCTGTTAATTGAGCAAATCTATGAAATAGATATCTATGTGCCATATAATATTCATGTTATTTTCTAAAAAGAATATTCCTTAATGGCTGCCATATGTAAGCAAGAAATCACTTGTACAGTGAGCGCAAAAAAATTAAATCTTATCTTTGAATCTTGTGCCCTCAAAGTAATAAAAATTATTTATACATTTTTGCTTTTTTTTCTGTGTTAGCCAGGCTTCTGTTGATATTTTCTAATGGCTACTTTAGCAGCTTAGAAACTGTCTGGCAAAACCAGCATCCATCCAAACAATTCATTATACAATGTCACAACAAGCATTTTTACATTTACAAAAGATTTTGTTCAAAAGAAAAAATAGATTGTACGAAAATTAGACGGCAAATAATTAACCATAAAATTTTATGTGCCACCCCAAAGTAGGCTACACTTTTTGCATTTTATTTACTGGCTGCTTTGTATCACTAAGGTTATTTAGCAGTTTTTGTGGGCTTTTAAATGTCAAATGAAGAGCGAAGAAAAGAAAAACATAACATCAAGTGTAAAAAAGGAAAACACAAGCTTGATAAACCTTAAATGATGACGAAGTGTGGGATTATTATGGTTATTGAAAAATTAATGTGGCCCAGTTGCCGGTAGAAGAGGGAGCGAGGTAGGGATAGAAATAGCAGCTTAGTTTAAAAACTTGTGTAAACTGGCACTGCTTAATGTTGTAAATTTTCAAAAGCAGCAGTAACAAATTTAGGTTAATGCTATTACTTTTAGTTATTGAAGGTGCCACCAGTAGGTAAAATAAACAGATGTTTTTTTATGCTTAAGGCATACTTTGAGGATGAATGAAAACTATAAAAAAAAGTTTTAAAACAAATTGTTTAGAAAACAAATTACGAAAGGTCTATTTAAAGCGATTAAAATTTCCTAAAGTTTAAAGCTTACGACCATTAGTCTGAGGGACTGGCAAAAGTTGAAAAACATTTTATTTTAAATATGCATTTGACAAACTTTGTAGGAATAAATAAACAAACAGCTTTTTTAAAGTATACTTAGAGGGGATGTCTTTAGTATTTTTTGATAGTTTTGGTTGTTAGTTAGTTATTGAGTTTTGATTTTGTCATATAACAGTGTTATTATTATACAGTTTGTTCAAACTAAAAACTATAAAGTATTATTTTAATAACAAAACTTCAGTTAATTTCATAGTTTTTATTTTAAATTAGTATAGTTAAGAACAGTGTTTGCTCCTGGTAGTTTGGGTAGTTTTATTTATAAATTTGAAACGAGCTGCAGACCTTGAAACGTTTTTTTTTTAATAACTTCATCATTTTAAAACATTTAACCGGCATCGTGATTAAGAAAGCCTTAAAAATTTAAAGCACACTTTTAGGGTATACTTTTAGGTTGTAAATATTTAAAAAATGTTAAAATGTTAGTTAATTTTTAAGATTATAAGAAATAAAATGCTAAATTATGCTGATAAGAATAAATTTTATATAAAAAAGCTGAACACTCTCAGTTATATAATTTTTTTAAAATAATTTTTTTCACAAAATCTTCAAAGTTGATTAAAAAGGTGATTTTGTGTTGAAGCGCGCTTTAGGCTTGCATAAGATTTATTTAATAGCGCGATTACATTTGAACAAAATCTAGTAGTTACGAGATTTCTGGCAAAATCTAGTAGATTTTCCATACAAAACATAATCGTATTTCATCAATAGATTTTGCCGAAATTTACTTAAATTAATGTGCTGAATTAAAAAAGTGTTTAAGCAAAAACTTTAAATCCTATTTTTAGGGGTAATTTTTAATTTCTAAGCTTACAAGACATTAAAAAAAAATCAAATTAAAAAATAAAAAAATTTTAAATGATCGCCAAAAAATTAATTTAATATCAAAAACGAATTTAAAACCTAATTGTTTTTGAAAGCCGGTTAAAGAAAAAACAGTTTATTTTATTCAGTTTAAACAGTATGAAACAGTTTTTAATTTTTAAAGCATATTTTTCGGGGTTATTTTATAAATAATTTAAAAAACTTTATATGATGTAAAGAGTTTGTTCTAAAGCTTATGGGACATTATAAAAATAATCTTTATATACTAGGGGAATGTTTTTACTTGAGGGATTAATCCTTTTAGTTAAAAAAAATTTTAATTTAAATACGTTCACAAATGAACCCCAAAAATTCTTTAAAAAAATAAAATAAAACCACAAACGAGTTGGAAATGTTGAAAACTTCCTTGCTTTCCGAAGTCTTCTAAAACAATTAATATTATTCAGTTAGAATATGGAGCAGCTTTTATTTTTTAAAGCATACTTTTAGGGGGTTTCATTTATTTATGGAAACATACTATACAAAGTAAATTTGAATAGTATGGTGTTGCACGAATATGGGCCATACGCTCAAAATGTTATTAACAGTATCTTCAAAAAAAAGTTTCGTGACTGACTATGCCTTAACATAGGAAGTAGCAACGTGGTTGTTAAAGAAATTCCACAAAAAACCGCAAGATTATACGGTAATCCGTGGCAGATCAGTCAACCAGTGCGGGCGAGACGAAAAACTCTCGAAGGCCAAACAACAAACACAAGCCTGACCGCACTTAAGAAATAATTACGATGACGCGATGTTCTTCAACCCAGAGCTGCTTAACGACTTAAGGGTATTCATATTTTATCTAGTGTATCACTCGCGCGTATTCATAAAAAAATATTTTTGCTTACAAAATTGAATTATGCCGTTCGATAACGTTCGAAATTTAAAAATATTTTCATATAATCTTAATGCGTTAATTTGCTTCCAGGTTTTTACATATTAAATTTGCTTTTGAAGCCTTTTGTAAACCAAAATTATTTTTTTATGAATACGAAAGTGAGTGTTTATTTAACATTAAAACAATATAAAAATATAATTTATTGGACATCATTTTGTGCAATTTTGGCAGATTTTTTTTGTATAACAAAAAATAAAATCTAATGGAATTTTAAGCATTAAAGAGTTTTTCATTACGTTAAGACTGCTAACTAGCTGTTTATTTCTCTTATGTTCCAGTATCAAAGATCATTTTAAATCAAAATTTTTCCAAGTTTGATTGTTCAAAACCCTTAAAGTATGCTTTCAATATTGGAAATTATCCGTTTAAAGTATTTTTAATCTAGTTGAATTTTCGGCATTTTAAATGATTTCTATAAGTAGAAGTAAATTTTTTCTTTTCTTTCTTGATTTATTTTTTAAATGTAAATGAGAAAACAGGGTCAATGCCTGCTTACATTATGCTGTTTAAAAAAAAATGATTGTAGTTACACATAAAGAATTAAAAAGCAGCCTTTAATTGTATTTACTGCAAACATTGCATTTTATGTGCATAGCAAAGCATAGCCTACTACAAGGCTGCAAAAGTATTGCCTATTTTAAGGCTGTTTTAATAATATATTATTTAGCTGTGCCGTTGCTTAAGCTAAAAAAAAGCAGCAGATAAACATGAATAAGAAGAGAAAAAATAAAACAATACAATGCCTTAATATTACGGCTATACTTAAGTGTATTTCCCCTGTAACTTAAAAATTACTTTTATTTTGTAGAAAGTTTTGCCAAAGACAACTGCTAAAAAGTTCTGTTACTCCTAGAGAATTCACTGACATTTTTATAAAAAGGTACAGAATTTTATATATATTTTAGAACATTAAACTCAAGGTAAAACATGTTTAATATGAAAACAGGGTGCATAAAGTCTTCAAAAAATTTCAGCCAAAGAAGCAGTAAAACTTAGTTCGTCGCTCAGCCATAATTGTAACTCAAGAAGTTGTTGACAAATATAAAATTGTAATTATTAAGACAATATAAACATAGAGTTGATGACTTCCTACGGTGGCAGTAATGGAGTTTCTTTGTTTCTTTATTTGCTTTTCCCATAAAGGTGTTAGTGCCGTTACATTGGGAATATTAAAATTTCTTTTTATATCTGTTTAAAATTGAAATTACTTTCTAATGAATGGTGTTAAGCTTTCAAAGAGAACTTTAATTGTTTACTAATGTACACAGCTGCAAAAGTAGGTCAATGTTTTTTGTGTAATGTTTATTATTTGTCTTGTTGTCTTTTATTTTCAATAAATACTAATTTAAAGCATTTGTATTTTATAGTTTTTTCGTTCAAATTGTTAAATGTTTTCCATTTTTAATTACTATCTTTTTTCTTTTTTAATAATGATAAACATTCTCTCTCCTTAATATACAATATAAATATTTTATTTGTTTTTTGCTTTCCGTCCACGGGCGCTGCAATTTTAATTTCACACATTTATTTGTTCAAAATAAAACTAAAAACAAGCGAAAACTGCATGGCATAAATAACAGTGATGAACAACATGATGCTGAACATGGTGCTCTGACAAAAAAGGAAAAATTTCCTGTGAAAAACATTTAAGAAAACAAAACAAAAAATAAGAAAATGCTGAAAAATTAAAACATTCAATTCGGAAGTCAGTTCTTATTGCGCTTGCCAACCAACCACAATAAAGAAAAGCAGAAAATAAATAAAAATAGTGAATAAATATTTTCGATGGAATGTTAAGCTTTTGTTAAGTACTCAAATAATGAAGAAAGCGTCTGTTATAATATAAAGAAAAATAAGCAGAGTACGGAAGATGTTTTCAAAAATACTTAAACTGGCGCGCGTTGTTGCTGCTGCTGCTGCTGCTTGTGCTTGTGCTGTTGTTTAATTTATTGTTTTCTTGCTTTATCCGTTTTTATTTTTATATTGCCATCATTATACTTTTTATGTTATTTTTTTATATTTATATTAATCAGCCAGAATTTCTTTCAAAAGCAAATAGCAGATATAAAACTCTTCAGACCCACAGTCAGACAGACAGACAGACAGCCAACCGTGGCATTAAACATTAAGTCATATAATTTAAATGTCTCGTTTATTATTTTTGGTCTATGAGTTTTTTATGCCACTGCACTTGAAGTGGGTCTTTAGGTTCGCAAATAGTTTTTCTTAACGTATTTTTTATTTGATTTTTTTTTTCAATTTGGAAAATTCACAAATTAAAGAAATAGAGTTCAAGAAATATTAACGATTGTAAGCAAAAATTTATCTTTCATGCTCAACAGAAAAATAAATCATAAAAAAGAAAGAAAAACTAAAAATAAAAAAATACAACAGAAATTTTCCGGTATAAAACATTGATTGGCTTGAATTTCACATTTATTGAAATAATTTAAGCCATAACTGTTAAAATAGCTTAAGCTACTTATTTTCTTGGACTTCGTGTTTTATGACGATAAACGACTATGGGCGAGCGCAAATAATCCATTTTAGTCAAGAAATGAAGTTACAAAATTATGTCACTTAAGCTGTTTTTGGCGGTTTTGGCACGAATTGTTGACGATGAAGTTTCTAAATTTTAAAATTACTAAATTTTCAACATGAAATTCTATAAACGTATAGGAAAAGCTTAGAAAAAAAAGCCAGGCATCCTTTAAGGATTCGTGTTATATGTTTTGCTTCGTTGCTCTCTTCTCTACGGCAACTAAGTTTGTGATTTTTCTTCACAGAGAAAAAACTGTCTCATAGAATCAAGAATATTTTCTATATGAAACGTTTTTAGGCTAAGGGGTATCCCAGCAGAAAGAAGCGAAGATTTTTTCATAAGGATTCCTTATTGTTTTTATGTGGTAAATCTTACTAATTTTATCAAGAAGAAATCTTATTATTCACAACTTTTTTTTACTCACCAAAAAAACAATCCATAGAGAAGAACCTCTTGATTCTATTAGGTTTTCTTATAAATTGTAAACTATAGGGATTTCTTATTGATTTTATTAGGTTGCCTTCTTGATTTTTTTAAAAAGGGTTTCTTCTTGATTTTATTAGGTTGCCTTAATGATTTTTTCAATAAGGTTTTCTTCTTGATCTTAGTAGGTTCCTATATGATTATGTGTAAAGCATATTATTGATTTTTTTTAATAAGGAAATCTTCTTGATTTTATGTGGTGTCTTGTTATTTCGTTTCTATAAATAGACATAGAGACAATGTTTTTCATTATCTTTTTCATTTTTGTATAAGCATGTTTGTACAATTATTTCAATGGTTGTTCAGGCTGCTTGTTAGCATATTGGTTAGAGTATTTGTCTATCAGGTAGAAGTTTGGTGGTTCAATACTTGGTGAGTAAGTTAGTTAAGAATATAACATAATGTGTATGTATGTATGTATAAATAAATAACATGTACAATATACTGCATACATACATACATATGTATATGGTATAGGATTTAAATGAAAATACATAAGTAAAGAGCATAAAGACGCAATTTGTTTTTTATTTTTTTATTGAAAAAATCAATAAGATAACCTCATAAAAACTACAAGATTTCTTCTTGATTTTTTCAAAAAGGTTTTCTCTATGAAATTAATAAGAATTCCTTATTGAAAAAAAAACCATAGAGATTTCTTATTAATTTAATTAATTTTGTTCTATTTTATGAGGTATTTAGTAGGCACTGTTTTCTCTGTGTTTAAACGACTTAATTAGGCCAAATTATAATTATATTTGACTCATGCAAATTTGGGTATTCTAAACAACAAATCTTGTCAAATGCAAATTCTCTTAAGTTTTCTTTTTTTTCTCTAGTTTAAAGTACACATTAGGAAAAGCACTTTGTTTTATTTAAATATACAATCTCCTTTGACTAAAATTCCTTAATATATAATTAAGTGACACTGCGTCTTGCAATAGCTCTGGTGTTCTTTTTTCTCCGCGCCGCTGAAATATTGCACAAATACAATGACGAAATGTGTGTGTGTGTGTGTGTGTGTGTGTGTGTGTGTGTGTGTGTGTGTGTGTGTGAACACAAAACACTAAACGAAAATTCTAAAAGTCAAATTAGCAAAGACCAAATAATAAGAGCAAACATGATGAAAAGCATAGCATACTTATAGGCAAATTAAGGTAAGAGTGTGTCAAACTGTCTATGAATTTGTTGGTGTGTGCATGGGTGTGTGTGTGTGTGTGTTTCTTTTTTAACTTACTAATGTGTCGGTATTTATTTAACACATACACTTGCCTACTTGTAGTCATGAAAAATTCACCAACTTATTTGTAGACACGAGGTTTTCAGATTTCTTATGCCATCAAACTAATTTAACAAGGGACTTTTGAAGGCAAAATAGAAAATATAAATAAAGAGGCCATATACAGCTGGGGTAAAAGTGAATAAAAGCTGACAAAAATCAAAGGAGCAAATTTTGGAAGGGAGGGGAAATTGATTTTGTTTTATTTCTTATGTAAGGGAAAGCGTAGAAAAAGCATCCCTGATTGTGTGGCAGGCTTAAAGCAATCATTTACTGCATCTTATATTTTATTACATACATATGTTCGAAGCTTTGTTTGGGTGTTTGTGTATGTGTGCATTCACTGGCATATGTTTTCTTAAACATAAATGTTACCTTGGTTTTGAATATTCTTAGTTGTTGTCGTTGCTCTGCGACTAATTTTTCTGTAATGACAAATGATTTATAATAAATTTGCTGCTGTTTCTTTTTTTTTTTTGTTGGCAAATTTGACATACATCTTTTATGTGGTGAAACTGAATGTCAGAGATTTATCTTTTTTTTTTGGCTTGAGTGGTTGTCAGCTTTCGTTTCTATGCTCTTCTATTCTTACAAGTTTCCGGTTCGTATATAAAATTTTCTAATGAAGGTGGCTAGTAACTAGCTAGGATTTTTATTTTGTTTTCTTCAGTAAATTATGTATGTAATTTTTCATACTTCATGTATCGTTATGCTTGTTAGCGTTGTGTGCTAATGTGGGAATTAGCTACACATTGATGAGAATTTGTTTAATTAAAAGGATTTTTACTTGAATCCTTATTTACTTGAGTTGACATTAAATAGGAAATACTTGGTTACACGTGCATATACATACAAACATATATTACGAGTATTCTGTATTTTTTGGGGTTCGTTACATGCTTACAGCAGAGGTTTGATTAAGTCTTTAAATATTGTTTGAGCAACTTAATTATTAATGTCAGTTGCCATATCAAGTGTTTATGTATTGCTTTAATATCAAACAATCAATAATGGGTATGTTTTATTTGAACTTAATATAAATATTCAGAACAAATTCAAGTGTGTATAAACTTATTAAGTAGCTATAGCTATAGCTGCTTAAAAATTAAGTAGGTATATGTTTCGAATAAAACATACCTAATATTTATAATAATAAATAACTTTATTGCTTTTTTCAGAAAAAATTATAAACACTCCTAAAAGTATGCTTTACTTTTGTTTTGTAAATTCTCTAGCGATCAGTGGTGTGATTCAGTAACTTTTAACGATCCAACAATCGTAATTTTTGTCTATACATTTTGTCGCTTGTAATAATGATTGTGTGATTCTGTAACTTCTTTTTAACGATAGTACGCAGCTGATATTTTCTGTTGATTTTTGTCCATAAAATTAGCAGCACATAAATTATTGTTGCTTAAATAACGACACAGCTGACATAAACGTACAGCAAATATCGTTAAAAATGTTACTGAATAGCAATTTCGATAAATTTTCGTTATAATTATTTTAAGGATGCGATTATCGTTAAATATAATTAAATCGTTGAGGCGATTTTTTAAACTTTTGGCGATTTTTTTAAGTTTTTAGAGACCTTTTTAATTTAGAGATTTTTTTTAATTATGAGGTTTTTTCTTTGGTTTTTGGCGATTTTTTATTTTAAGATAATATATATTTTTCGTTGAAGTGATTTTTTATTTTTGCGCTGGTCTCGTTTCATCGATTTTTTTTTGTATATTTGGCGACTTCTTTACTTTTGCTAATTGTCTTGCATTTCAGCCATTAATTTTATTTTTGATGATATTTTCCGATTTAAGTGCTTTTCATTTTAGCGTATTTCCTTTTTGGCATTTTTGTAGTTTTGGAATTTTTTAGTTTCAGCGTTTTTGAAAATTTCACGAGTTTGCCTCTTATAGTTTCCAAAATACAGCAAAAGTTGTCAAAATTACATTAACTCATAGAGTACCCCTTAATTTTGATTTTTTAAATATCAGTTTTAATTTGTATAGTCTGCATAAAAGTACGGCGCTATGAAATAAGGCCCAAGCAAATAACGCCCCAATAAGAAAAGGAAATGAGTCCCAATAAAATTCAGGAACTTTCAATTGGGCTTCATTTTGAGTTTGGTTTCATTGGGCTTTATTTCATTTATACTGGGTATTTTTTCTTGGGCCTTGTTTAATTGCGCCTAAAAATACACTAACTTTGAAAATTTCAAGTGTTTATAAATAATTGTCTGTATATTAAGTTAAGATTTTGAAATCTTTCGTTGCTCTCTTTAGAACACCCTTTAATTTTTAACTGTCATATATTTGTTGTTGTAGGGTCGAAAGTTTTATAATCTTTTGTCAAAATTTAAGGTTCATAGCTCTTTCGGTTCTCGGATGGGCGGACGGACTTCGTAGGGGTCCCTTCCACCTTTGGTGTACGGAACTCTAAAAAATGCAAATAAAGGTAAAACAAAACCAACAGAAGCACCAATATTATTATTTCCACATTTACTTAAAAATAAAAAAATTAGGAATGGAAATTCTCCCACATGATTTTATTTTTATGCTCTCCTGGCATATTTTTCTTTGTTGAAATTCATTTATATTTTTTTTTTAAATGAAGTGGAAAAACAAAAATCAGCAACCTCTTACACTTGAAAAATAGCCAACCAAATACATTTCCTCAACACCTCAGCAGGGCGGCAGTGGCAGAGTATATTAATACAGAAACCATTTTTTTTATTTTATTTTGTGTGTGTGTGTGTGTGTGCGGATGGAAGATTACAATTCCTGCATGTATACACGCGCATACCATTCCATTACATAAGGATTTTATTTTTGAAAATACCAGCGGTATTTACATACACATTTAAATATTCCTAATAAAAGTGTCGTCTGTCTCCAGTTGGCAGCATTTAATTATTATGCGCGTTGTGTAATTTGTGTAAATTTTTGAATTGTTAATTAAGTCTTGTGGCAGAGAGCACGACTTTATTCTATTGGGGCTGTGTAAATGTAAACTGAATAGGGTTGTACATTTCCCCTGCAAATTGTTTATTTGTAGCAAAAAGTACTTCACTTATAGCTGTTATATTTTAATTTGCCTCAGCAGTAAAATCTTTTTTTTTCCTTTTCTTTAATTTTTAAAGCCCTTTACATTTACTAATTTTGTTTTTACTAAGCATTTATTAATGTTATTTCAGGTGCTGCTTAGTGAGTTTGAAGGGAAATAAAGCCTTATTCAAGGATTCCAAAAGCCAAGCACTAAAATAAAAATTAAACACTCATCACTTTTAGCAAGTCTAGACAATTAAACATAATACTAGCAGCAGCTTTTGCTTATCACACAAAATGGCCTTTAAAAAGTTTAGCTTAGCATGCTTTTAGGGGCGTCAAATACTTATGTACAAAGATCTAGTTTTCATATACATACAACAAATTTTAAATATCTTTTGTAATATAAACAAGATTAAATGCCCCTCAACTTAAAGTTTAAATAAATTTAGCATACTTTAAGGCAACAAAACTTTTTAATTTAGTTGAAGAACTCATAACAATTACAAATGTTTTATAAAACATTATACCAACATGTGTGTTTGCAAAATACGTGTTGTGTGTTGATTATGTTTTGCCTTTACTGGCTTATTAAGTTATGCTGTATAAACTTTGGCCTTAAAATTTTGGATGAACTAGCCTATTTGGCTTTATCAGACTTTTAGAGAATAATTCTTTGCTTTTACGAAAATTTAATATATCTTATTACTTGTTGCTCAACTTTGTACACCTTCTTGCTGCTGCTGTTGTGCTCGTTGTTTGTTAAACAAAGTTTCTTAATAATGTAACAAATTATAAATATATTGATTTTTAGTATTAAGCAAAATTTGCTGAAATAAGTTTACTTGCGTTACGTGTTAAGCAGTTAATTGGAGTTTGGCTTGCATGATTCAAATAATAGAGAAATCGGTTTAAGTATACATACTTGTGTAATAAGGGAGAGAAATATGTATTTTTTACTTGTGCTGTAGAAACTCCCAGTTTGAATTTCAAAATAATATACTTAGACCATTTTTATTTGTTGCAAATTATGATTTCTTAAAGTGTGCTAAAATGTGAGAATAATTTTTTTATCTTTAATTAAATTTGTTCTTTAATATGCTACCCTAAAAGTATGCAGTAATATGTTTCAACTTGTAGTCCTAAAAGTATGCATTTTCCTTTTATGTAATAAAATTAAGGCTTCTTGCGTCTAAACTTTAGCCCCCATATTCATAAAATTTTAAATTAATTTGAAATGTATTTTATTGCAAATTTTTCTTAAAAAAATTTTCCTAAAATGGATTTCAAATTCATTTTATTTTTTTATGAATATGGGGGTAGATGTTTTAGATTCTTAAGTAAAACGCATAGTTTTTATTACATATTTTCCCAACGTTTCGTGAAAAATTTAATAAATTAAAGGGTTTTAAATTTTCTGCAAAAACATTTTTCACTAGCTATGAAAATAAATTTTTTGCTAACTTTCATTAGACGATTTAATGTGTTTAACAAATACGTTAACGTAGAACAAGGACTTGTGTCACTGTCGAATTTTCTATTGTTCCCATTCGTTTCATCTAAGCTTTAAATACATAAAAATGCTCATTTATGGCAAAAACCGTGAAAGTAAAAAAATCAATAATATATGTGTCTAAAAGTCGTGAAACCTACAAAGACTGTGGGGCTGTGTGGATTAAAGTAAAAAGCCTGTGTGTATTTGTATACGCATGTAGAATTATTAGTATTAAATTTTAACGAAATCGTTTGGACAGTTTCGGAGAGAGCAATTGCCCTCTTTAATACTCTCAATAGATGTTTTGAAAAAGCCTACAGCCATTGTTCCCTCCTAGATGCATCTCTATCTATATTTTAAATTTCACCGAAATTAGGTGCCTAGTTTCGGAGAGGCAGGAATTGCCCCTCTGCCCCTCTTGGTCCTTGCCTCATTTTATAAAATATATACAAAGCTTATGCGTCTTTTTAAATGCAGACATAACTAAGTTATTAATATCACACAAAATTTTTGAGATATTTTGCTAGGGCAGATACTGTGCCCTTTTGGGCCTAGTTTTAATTTTAAAAACATATGAAGCTAATGTGTCTTTTAAGAATTTTTAAATTTTATATAAATCGGTTTGTAAGTTTGTAAAGGATATGTCTAGGCGTAGATATTATTTATTTATTTATTTATAACAATATACCTTAAAAATTTATTTTTAAAATATACAGAAGGCGCCGGGTAACTAGACCATGTGCGCTCAATAAATAAAAATAATTGTTGTTCAGATAGAAAAAAAAAATTAATTTTACAAATGAGTGACAGAATTAAATTAAATTAAATTAAAAATATTAAAAAAGTTAAAAATATTGAATTTACGAATTTTAAAGTAAATAATACATATGTATGTATGTAAAAAAGAATTTCGAACTTAATCTATACATCCCGAATACCATGACTCAGGAGGCCCTGGCGGATAAATGATAAATTTGCTACCGTTGTGCAGTCCATTATTTCATCCAAGTTTTCACCAATCTTGGATATTGGGCATTCTGTTAAAATGTGTGAAACGGATAGGATGACATTACAATGGGAGCATTTTGCTTTACCAACTCTCAAACGACTCATCATCACACAGTCGCCTCTCGTATAGCTAGAATTATATCTGGGTTTTTGTTGTATAGGATAAAGTTGTTTTTGCAGATTACGGAATTGGTTAGAAATAACATTCGGAATGCATGGGATGTCTGTTATCTCAGATAAATTTTGTGCATCCTTTGCTGCTTTATCAGCGTATTCATTCCCCTCAATACCAATATGTGATGGAATCCATGAAATTAATATATTCCGGTTTCCATGCGGTAAACTGACGATGTTGTCGTAAGTTCCATTATGGTTCTTAGCTAAAGCCCTAATAGCACTAAGACTGTCCGTGGGCGTAGATATATTTATAGGTTTTTCGTTTCATCAAAATAGGTTCAGACAATAAATCGTAACGAACAAGCTTACTTTTGCTTACGGTCAAGCGAAGGACGATAAGATAGACGGACTGGAGAGTGAACAGCATACCGATGTTAATACGATTCTTTTATTATTTTTTGTATAAACCCTAAACACTCTTGTTTTAAGGGATCTCTGCTAAAATGATAGTAAATATTTTATGGGGCTTTCAGCCCCAAAATCCTATCCCAAACACTTTAATGACACTATAAATACTTTATGTCCGATTAAATTTTAAATTAATTTGAAATAGTTTGCTGAAAGAATTTTAGAAATAGGAACCTCTTTTTACATTTATTGGGAAAATATCGTTTTTTATAATTTTTTTTTATTAATCGCATTAAAAAAAATCAAGTGTGCTTTAGTCAAAATTTTAATGGATTTTTTTTTAAGTACATTTCAAATAATTTTTTCTTGAATGCGGTAGTTAATCTGCCTTATCGTGGTTGGCGTATTGCAAATACGACTACGACTGTTTGGTAATAGATTAAAGAAGACTTCAACAGGTTTTTTTTAATCTATTACCAAACAGTCGTAGTCGTATTTGAAATACGTTAACCACGATAAGGTAGAATATTTAACTAAATTCTTTTATTTTTCCTTTTTATAGTATGATTATAAATGTTTGCCGTGTCATGTTACCATGCTCGGCCCACTGGTGTGTAAATATTTATGTGCGCTTTTAAAGAGACAGTTGATTAACAACCCCTAAATGAGCAAAGGTTAATACTTCTCAATCACTTTTCAAAACAAATATTTCGACTTTTGTCGAATTAATAAATGTATATATTTTACTTATTGGAGGCAATAAAAAATAACACCAAAGAATTTGATATTTTAGAAAATTTTTAACGAACCTGAGGAATATACATCACACAAGTTAAAATATAAAAAAAATATCAAAAACCTTACTGCGACCAACTTTAAACTGTTAAAGATCTTAACTAGGCATTCGAAATGAAACGCCATAAGAGAAACTTACAGCTGTCGAATGACACCCATTTTGATATAGTTCGCCCACTTTTTATTTTTTTCGTATTGACAAAATGGCGTCTGTTGGGCGCCATATTGAATTTTGACTACTGTCATCTATCAGTGACACTCCCAATGCGTCGCGCAGTCGGGTAAAAAGAGAGCTTGCTGCAATTACAAGTCTTTGTAAAAACTAATAAAATCAATTCAGGGCTGCACAAGTTCTAATTCTTCGTTCTAAGGCAACGCATTAACTGTTTTTGTATAGTAAAATTTCTTTTACTGGGCTTATTTCCCATATTTTTACACACAATCAATAAAATAAGATGCGTTGCCAACTGCTGTTAATAAACGGAATTATATGTTTGATATTATGTAGCCCCTAAATGTATGCTTTACTTTTTTTTTTTCATTGTTAAAAAAGCTACGGCAATTTGTTTATATTTATTTGCATTCTTTATTTTATTATAAATTAAATTGAAAATATTTAAATTTATGGCAGATTTAAATTATTAAAACACCAGCAAACAACAAATAATTCTAGCATAACCAATATAAGGATGCTTAAATTTATAGTTTTTATTTTGTTATAATTATTAATATTTTTTTTTCTATCGTTTATTTTGTTTGTTATTTAATATTTTTAGCTTATGGCTTTATATACATACACAAATAAAGTTATATATATATGTATATATTTGTTTGCAACAAATTAAAAATTAATGTAAATTATGCAAATTTTCTTTATTTTTTTTATATGTACATACATATTTGATTATTTAAACAATTTTATATAAGAGAAATAAAATACATTTTTTATGCGTTGCTTGTTTTTAAAAATTGTTTATTCTGTTACGTTACATTTGTTTGTCATGCATTATGTATTTGTTTATTAATAATGAATTTTAAATGAATATTATAACAGAATTTATGATTTTCTCCCCCAGATCCTTTTTGGTGTATTATATATTTGCAATATTATTTGCATTGCCTTGTTGACAATGGCACCGGTGCAAATTGCCACAATTTTTTATATTTTTTTTATTTTTACTTTTTTTTTAACAAATTATCATACAAATATTAAGCCAGGCAGTAAGTTAAATAAAGAATGCAGACAATGACAAACATATTCAGTCAGCTTGTTAGTCAGGGCATTATTTAGATTTAAAGTCTCGTTGTAGGCATTTAGGGTAGGCTGCCAGTCAGGCATTCCAGAAGAGAGTAAAATTTATAATTATTTTAACAAACAATTAAATTATAGTCATGTGTTCAAGGTTTAATAATTACTTTTATATTTATATGCCTAAAAAATTTGTAAGCTACATACTCCAGTGAGCATGAGTAACTTCATGCTGGAGCTTTTATCTGATTTATTGCTTGTTAAATGTTATTTATGCCTTGAAGGTCAGGTTATTATTTTAAGAAAACGTAACCAGCAGCTTATGTGGCTTTGTTGTCTTAATTATAGTGTAATTGTAAAATTTTCATGCTAAACCGCCAAAAAATAAGCTCAAGTGACATATTTTTTAACTCTATTTTTGACGAAAATCATCTACATACAAGCTCAAATGGTAGATTTTTGTAAAAAAAAAATTAAGCTCGCTTAAGCTTTTTGTTTGGCGGTTATGAATACCGGTATCACTATGTTACTTATAAATAAATATTTGTAAGACATATTTGTAAAACAAATCTGCTTTATAAGTGCTGTAATATTTTTTATAAATAATAATAATAATTGTTGTTATAATATTGCATAAAAGTGGGCGGGAATGCGCCCATTAAATATTTGCTTCTATTTAATATGTTTTTATTTATAGGATCGCTACCAAACTTAGCATACACCGTGATGTTTTCTAACGATACAATCACGCTTTGAAGGAAAAAATTGGGGGAGCCACGCCCATTAAAATTCAATATTTTTTCATTTAAAATTTAATATTCTTTTCTTTAATATTAAAATTAAAAAATGTCGAAACGCAAAATCGCCAAAATTTAAAAAAAACGCTTAAATGAAAAATATCACCAAAAATAAAATAAATCGCTTAAAATGCAAAAGAATCACTAAAAGTAAAAAGGTCAGAAAAATTAAAAAAATCGCTAAAACGTTAAAGAGCGTCATAACTAAAAAAAATCCCTAAAACTAAAAATATATATCTATCTATATATATAAAACAGGATGTGTGTATGTATGGACTCCAAAACAGCTGGCCCGATTTTAATGAAATTTTCAGGGAATCTTCAGAATATTCAGGCGGGTGACACTGTGAAGTCTGGGGGCAAATTACGGCACTCGTTATCGAACGAAATTACGAAATATTTTAATAGAGTTTATATGGAAATATTTTAAAATTTCGAATCGTATCGAATGCCTTAATTTGCCCCCTGATTTTTTGATTTTCTGTCTGCGGGCGGAGGGGCGTGGCAAAATCCAATTCTCATATTGCACCACCAATGCCATATATATGTATGTATATATATATTTATTTTTTTTGCGGGGTTGGGAGGGGTAGCGAAGCACTCTGGATTAAGCTAGTATTATATAAAAATAGAAAAAATCACCGAAACAGAAAAAATCGCCAAAACTAAAACAATTGCCAAAAGGAAAAAAATCGCTCAAACTAAAAAAATTTCAAAACACCGAAAAAATCACCAAAACGAAAAAACGCTAAAATTATAAAACCATCAATAAAAATCGCCAAAGCCAAAAAAACACTTAAAATTAAAAAATTTGCTTAAACAACGCTAAAACCGAAAAAATCGCCAAAAACTAAAAAAACCCCAAAACTAAAAAACGCTAAAACCAAAAAATTTGCCAAAACGAAAAAAATCTCTAAAACAAAAAAAAAATTGCAAAAAACCGAAAAAGCGCTAAAACGAAAAAACGCTAAAATTATAAAACCATCAATAAAATTCACCAAAACGAAAAAAACGCTAAAACTAAATGAAATTTGCTAACACTAAATTAAATCGCCAAACACCACAAAAACTTCCCAAAACTAAAAAAAATCGCTAAAATTAAAAAACCGTCTATAAAAATCGACAAAGCGCAAAAAACGCTAATACAAAAAAAATTTTTCTAACACTAAATTAAATCGCCAAAACCGACAAAATCGCCAAAAATTTAAAAAACTCCAAAACTACAAAAGCCAAAACTGCAAATAAAAATCACAAAAACGAAAAAGCGTTAAAACTAAGTAAAAGCGCCAAAACTAAAAATATCTTTAAAAACCGAAAAAAGTTTACCAGGTACACGCAGAGAAAAACAGCTTAAAATCAATAAAAAAAAAACATATTGAATTAATAAGAAACATTAACGAAAGTCTAGTCATGTTGAAATTTCTTATTTAAATATGGAAAATAGTAATTTATAATATTAATTTATTAATTTTATTATTAGTTATTCGATCATATAGGCTAAATTTCGTATAGTATTGTATCTGTAGTGTCACGTAAGGAACTTCACGTGTGTCACAGTCGCACTTTATTGAATTTATTAAAAAAAAATTCAACCGACTTAATAAGTACAAAAAATTTAAAAATAAATAAAACATTTTTATGTGCTTTAATGGCTGTGGCATTCGAAATCGGTGACAAAAATAAGGATAAATAAAGGCTTGAATATGTAAATGTCGAAAATGCTAACTTGAACGAAACCGACTTCGAATAGCACTACAGTTAACGCATATAAAAATGTTTTTTTTTTTAACTGAAACTAAATTATTGTTAACTTTTTAGTGCTAATTTTTGAACTCGGTTGAAGGGTAAATTTTATAAATCCAAACGATATTTTCATTTTAAAATTTTGTATGGAAAAAATATTTTTTGAAACGAATTTTCGTTATTTTTCATAGAAACTTGAAACGTTTAGAAAATATTTATTTTTACAAACAAAATCTCTCTATAATTTTCCTTTTTAAATAGTTGTTTTTTTTTTTTCTAAAATAGAGAAAACGTTTTCACTTACCATCAATCAGGCTGACAAGGGAAAACGGCTGCTCATGCACGTTCATGCAGGTTATATTGAGCAGAAAAAAAGAAGATAACTTACGAGAAACTGAGGAATAAACTTTTGATTTTTCTTTATAAGGAGATGTTAACTATAAATGATTTTGTTGCAACTTTAGTATGAATTAAATATCTGATTTGATTGAAAGTTATGTATAAAATCTTTTATACAAAGAACATTTATATAATTTATAAAAAAAAAGAATTACTCCCCGGGAATAATGAAATGTAATGTAATAAATTCATAAAATATATGGGCATTAAGATTGTGTCCTTTATTAAAAATTCATTACCATGGACAAAGAACAGAGAGAAAAAAATAAATAAAACTACTCCCATACGCACTTTTACACGAATGCAGAAATAAATCATGTTTCATATCATTTATCACTCTCTATAGCATCTGTTGTAGAAATCTATTAAAAACAAGAAAAGAAGATAGTTGTTGCTGTTGTATTCGTATAAAACATGATGTAAGAAATATTATGTGTTGACAACATTAAATGTCACTGTTTATAAAATTGACAGGATATTAAGCGGCAATCAAGTAAATACTAATATGCCTGCATGCTATAACACTTTTACCGGCCTTCTGCGTGTGTAAGAGGGCCGCCTCCCCTGGATCCTGGATGAAGGAGGCGAGGAGCCAGCCCAGCCCTTAAAGAAAGGTGTTGAAAAAACATGAAGAGAATGTAGACAAACAGTGCTAAAAAACAAAATTGCCTTTAATATATGTATGTATGTATGTATGTGTGTATGTATGTGTGTGTGTGTGAACTTATGTAAGCGAGCTGCTTACATTTTGTATTAATATTGTTTGCTGCTTTTGTGTTGTTCTTAATGTTGTTGTTGTTGTTGCTGTTGGTGGTGGTGTTGATGGTGCACAAACACTGTCATCATCATCGTTTGTTGTTGTTGCTGTTGCTGTTGCTGGCGCTCTTTTTAAAAAGCAATTTTTCTTTCGAAACATTTGTTCGAAACATTCAGCAAACACTTTCTATTTATTGAAAATATGAGCCAGCACGTGTGTAAATGTTGAGGTCTTTTGAAAGAAACGGAAAGTAATAAAAAAGTGCTTGTCTGTCTCCATATAAATATATGTATGTATGTATGTATATATGTTTGGTTGTTTTTGACACGATTGTTGTTGGCATTATAAATAGTGTTCTGCTTCAGTGTCTTAAAGAAAATAAATGAAAGAGGTCTTTTCCTAGCACTTTGCAGTTTTATTTATTTCTTTAGTTGCTGTTCTTGATGTTCTTTTTGTCGTAATTTTTTTTTATTTTATTAAGTTTTTATTACCGTTTTCGTCGCCCTTCCACTTTTGTACACTGTGTGTGCTAAGGCTTGTTGCTGGCAGGACTCTTGTTTTCGCAAGATCCTCTTAAATGTTGACACTTACTTTACTGTTTATGAATGAGTTTACAAACGTTATCATATTTTGCAATATAATGGTTGATGTTGATATTTTGACATGTCATACATCAAAATATTAGCAAAAATTTTTTTTTTATATATCATTTACTTTATGTCAAATCGATGTAAGCTGTTCGTGTGTGTGTATGTGTGTCAGTGTGTGTGTGTGAAAGTGTTTTGAAGTGTTAGTGTTACAAGATGGATTTTGTCTTCTTTTACCAACTTATAAATTACTGTTGACACTTTTTATTGCATATACACACATATCGCTCATTTACTTCAATAGTGTCATAACTCAAAAAATGCGTTTTTTGAATTAATAATGCAGAATAATACGACATATAAGTAGCTCGTACCATCACCTCCTGAGAGAAGAATATGTTACCATGTCTTCATTACGTTGTATGCTAAATAAAAACTTAAAACGCGTTTAATGCAAATCTGGTTTTTTTTTTGAATTGTGATACTATTGAAGTAAATGAGCGATATATGTGTTGTTATATTTTTATTTATTTTTCATTATCATATACATATAATTTGTCGATCCCAATGGGGAGCTGTATACTTAAATATATTAAGATGAAAGCTTTAAAAAAGTCTTTTAACGACTCTTCTTAATAAGTTGTTAAAATTCAATTTCTCAGTCTCATATTGATAAATTGCCATTCCTTACTTTTTGATTAACGAAAAGAGAGTTTCAACTCAAACCAATTAAGCTGTAACTCGATGACATTTTTCCTTAATGAGTCAGTCAGTCGTCAGCTTAAAATTTCCCGTCGGGTTTTAATTTTCTTTTCAATATTTGTTGATGTATGAAAGATTTGTTCAACAAGAAAAAAAAAAAAGAATAAACCTTACAAAGAAATAAAAAGTTGGCTGGCAAAGGAAAAATAAAATAAAGAAACTTTAATAATAAGAGTGAGTATGTGTGTGTGTGTGTGTGTATGTTATCCACTCAGACATACTTGAAGACAAGCTCAGAGTGACTAACTAAGTACACTAAAGTGAAAAATAAAATGAAAATGGTAAGAAAAAACTTTAAATTAAAATTCATTTGTTGTTTTTTTTTTTGCTATAATACTCTTTAGTTGCCACTGTAGTTTGACTGATGACAAAGTTGACATTGTTGCTGCAAAAAAAAAAGAAAAAAAAGAATATGAAAACTTAATTTAACGCCAAACTGTCATGACAACAGTCACACTTTAAACTGAGCAAACTAAATAACAAAAAAAAAATAAAAAACCCAGAAAAAATATAAAATTTTCGCTCAAAGCAAAAGCGAAACTTACTTGCAAATAAATAATAATGAAAATAAAATTATGGCGCAAACATTGACATATGAATTTAATATCTGCAAACAAATATAACACTATATATATACAAATTTACATTTATCATTAATGCGAGTATCATACCGTTAACAAACATCCTCTTCTAGCGGGGAAAACTTTTTTATATTTAGATTTTTTCTTGGTGCTTAGATTGGCAGCTACAACAAAACAATGTAAAACTTTATTAATATTCACGCTTCATTAAGTTAAGTTAAGTTTTTATGCTTTTAATTAAATCTCAAGAGTTTTGCTTGACACAGCAGTCACAATGAACAAATAATATAAAAAATAAGTGAAAATAATTACAATCTCCTAAAAGTGTGCTTTGAAAATTGAGCTTTAAAGCTGCTAAGTAGTATACTACGAGAAAGAAGCTTTAAATTAATTTAAAATTTTTGCTGTCATATTCATAAAAAATATTTTAGGTTTATTAAGCGTATTTCTATGGGAAATTTGTCAAATAAACCTGTAATAAACCTAAAATATTTTTTATGAATACGGCGGTTAACACTTAGTGTTGTTTGCTAAGGAATTTGTTTATTAATAAAAATATATCCTGAAATATTTTCGCACAAAGAAAGTTGTGCTTCAACTTGTTTAGTACATTAAAGAGATTATCGCAACCAGCCACGCCCACCTGCCACGTCTGCCAGCTGTTTTTGATAGTGTGGGTGGATTAAAAAATACAATTTTTCGGCTCTTCACGAGAACCCTTTGGATGACTGATACAGACTTTCAGGGACCCCACTTGGCAACTGTTGCTCTAAAACTTATAGATTTGGACTTATTGACGGCTTATAGGGTCCCCATATTTTTTTTAATTTACGACGAGTTGCTTTATTTTTCAACTATAGCAGGACTTGAATTAAATTTTTAATTTTTTTCATAAATGCAAATTTCATATTTAAACATTTCTCTATAACACTGCATCATTAGATTTTTGCTATTGAATGCTCGAAATAGTTCGTTCTTGACAAAAATATCCCACTGTGCGGGTCTGTGAGTGGCAGAGATAATAAAATGTTCTGCAAAAATCTTTGCCAATATTAAGCCTGAAATGAATATTATAAATCCTTGAATTGGCCAAAGCTTGTGATTGTGATTTTGAAGCTTCCCAGCAAAAAATGACAATACAAATCATTAGTTGCTGCATTGATGAACTCAGCTCCAAGTAGTTCCATTTCTGGTGAGTCATCAAAGAATTTAACACATAGTTGTTACAGGACGGAAGTCATTCAAATCACTAAATGGTATTCGCTTAAAAAGTTGTCTAGAACAATTTTTTTTATATAAACAACAGCCATAGAATATTGAATTCAGTAGCTGTAGTGATTGGTATTCAATGATAGTAGTAAACCTTCTGAACTATTTCCAATCTTTTTTGCTGGCTTAAGTAATAAGTGCATATTGAAAATAAATTTTGACATTTTCGGGTATGTTTTGTATTCCGCGTGAAATCATAAGGTGCGTAATTGCCATAGAATTGATGTTGGAAATATGTATTTATAACAATAATGTTATGGCAATTTTGCACGTTTTAATTTCAGGTGGAATGCAGAACATATCCGTTTGTCTATTTCAGTTATTTAATAATTTTGTGTCATAGTTTTATATAAAGTGTTTTTGTTTATCACTTAAAATTGGCTATTATATATATGTGATTTTAAATATACTTTACCTTTTTTGCTTAAAACTATTATAAAAGTTTAGTCTGCCATTAACATCAATTATAAAGTTGTTCTTTTATTTCCCCGTAGCCTTAAAGTATACTGCTATTTTGTTAAATATTTAATTAACCCTCATGCTGGTAACGAGGAGCTCTATATTAAGTTAATTATAACTAAAGCTTTTAGACTTATATATAATAACTTTTTATTACATAAATAATGTATTGCATGATATGCCTTCTCAATGAAGCAAAAAAAAAAACAAAATAAAATATCAGAAAAGTAAATGAAAAAAAAATTCAACATGACTTTGTGACTGCACCACTGATTCATCAATGCTGAAGCCATTGAAAATGTATGTTTTTCTTGCTATTTATAAATAATAAAAAAATAGAAGTTTAAAGAATAAGTGAAAAACAAAATTGAAAAAATATGCAAAATATAGAAAAATAATAAAATATTTCTCTAACATTTGAAGCATACAGCCAAGTAGTTTAACGCTGCAAGTTAAATGCAGATGGTATATATGTATGCCTGCAGTAGAAACACAAAAATTTAGAAAGGAAATAAAAGAACTTGTAAAGAGAAAATAAAAAAAAAATATAAATTTTGCTGCCTGCCATGCTCTGTTCAAACGAAAAAACAAATCGAGTGCAATAAAGAAACCAGTTCATCAAGACATAGTTGATGCTGAGGTTCAAGCATGCATGATGCATCATTCAGGCATTACAAACGCTTGTTTATTTAAAATCAAATACATCCTATAATCTTCATATAAAGCTGAAAAATATAAATAAATAAATAAATAACATACCTTTAGGAGTCAAAACAAGCATACATCATCATAATCATCAGCAACACACACACACACTCACACGCACCCTTTTAGATAATACGTTACATACAAACATAAATAGTTTTTCTTACATTTTCCCAGTAGTTGGAAATCCTTTTTATATAGCAAAGAAAACAAAAAAAAAAAGGAAGAGGAAGTAGATAAAAAAAGTAAATAAATTTCTAGCAGTAAATGTCAAATGCAGGCTTTAGAAATTTGCTTTTTCTTTCAATAAAAAATCCTTAAATGATTTTCTATGTAAATATAGCTGATTGAATATATATAAAGAGGAAAATATGTTTTAGTACTTTATACTCGTATTCATAGTTTGTTATGGATGTTGTATTAAAAGAAAAATATATTTATGTATATACATATTATCAATGACATTTAACCGAATACCGAAACAACCATTTTTATCATGCCATCACGTAGTTTGTATGTTTTTTTATTTTTATTTTTATTTTTATTTTTTCTTTGTGTTGCTGTGCTGTTGTTCAGTAATATCTTAATAATTAAAAATTCCAGCACATTTTAATGGTTTTCTCAACTAAATATTCATAATTTTTATTTATTTTTTTTATTTTCATTTGTTTTTGTTGTTGTTGTTGCTTTATACAATTTATTATTGTCTCTCGAGTGTTTGTAGTAATATTCATTCTCCGGTTGAAGTCAAGTGTACAAGACTACAAAATAAATCTAGAAATAAAATATAATACTCGTACTTTGCCAACAAACACAAAAGAAAAATTTATACTTAAATATGCAAAACACCTCCCTTTCTCTCTCATAATCAATACAGAAATTTATAAGTATTTTGAAGTATTTTTAGAAAAAGTTTTTTATTTTTATTATTATTTTGATGCAAAAAAGTACTAGAGAATAAATTGTAAAGAATGCTAAAAAAAGTGGAAATACTTTTTCTACAAATGGTTGTTGATTTAGTTGGATGTATGTAAGTGTGAGTGAGTGGTGGCACCGCACCGTGTGGAAGATCATCACTTATTAATTGAAAATAAAATGTTTAAAACATATTTAATTAAAGTTTAATCTAGGGCCTTTTTAATAGTGGTATAACTTTGATATTTCATAAAACAAAGCTGAATTTTTTTAAATTGACACGAAATTTACTTTATTCCAAAGATCATCGTCTTACAATATAATTTGAATATAACTTCTGTCATATGACTGCCACGGCTGGCTAGGACGTAGTCTGGTGCTCCAATTTCGATGACTTTTTCCAACATTTGTGGCCGTATATCGGCAATAACGCGGCGAATGTCGGCATAAACTAGCGACCTTACCTATCCCCACAGAAAATAGTCTAGAGGCGTTAAATCGCACGATCTTGGAGTTCAATTCACGGGTCCGAAACGGGAAACTATGCGGTTACCAAACGTTCCCTTCAATAATAATGTGTGTAATTTTTTAGGTCATGGAATTATAATCATATACGGACACCACTATGTGTCTCCAAATCATGCACTTTTTTATGGGCCCCCAAAAGATTTGGGGCCTCAATGTAATTTTTGCATTTTCTCAGGCTCATATCTTGCAAACCGTTTGGAATTTTGAATTGCTCTCTGAAACAAATGAAATTAAAAAATTTTCGCGAACATTTTCACTTTTGCCGCTACCTAAGCGCTACCTAAACGGTGTTAAGAATGATACATAGGAAGTTCATATATTCTAAAAAGTTGTTTATTAAGATCTTAGGTACATTTTTGTAGTTGATCATTGCCTTGAATTTGGAACGGTTTGGAACCTATGGAGCTGAACAGGAGAAAAAGGTAAAAAAAATGCAAATTTTAAAAATTTTTTTTTGCGATTTTGATCTTGAAGATGAAACTGTTTTGATTCTGTATGTTCACAATTTCTGTTCTTTATGACAGGAGCTACAACTTTGCCTCAGAGAGTAGATCAAAATTCCGAACGGTTTGCAAGATATAAACCTGAGAAAATGCAAAAATGACATCGAGGCCCCAAATCTTTGGAAGCCCATAAAAAAAGTGCCTGACGTGGGTAAAAACTGGGAGACACGGGTGTTTTTTTTTTGGTCTTTTATCACGTAGTGTTGTCCGTATATGGTTATATTTTTTCATGTTGCACTGTGCAAATCAATTGTGGCTCCAGCTGTGTCACATTTTGCGCCGCCTTGTTAAAACTACAGCTCCTGCACATCATGGGCCGCTCTACAGCAGCAACGACTTCTTCTGTACACACTGTACGACGCTTGCGACGGATGCGTCTTATCAATTAGAGTAAACGTGGTGGGAAATCTTGCCATAGTTAATCGAATTAATTGCTCTGATGTACGCTTCTGTTGACCGTAAAATGGAAGTAGTGCGCGATACTTATTTCGAACAGAACCATGATCTTCAAAATAAATTTGCGCTATTTGGAGCGTTGATCAGGCATCAGTCTATTCATGTTGAAATGCCAAAGCAAACTAAACATAAATCACTTGACAGCTGATAAAATGACCGCCAGTTAAAAAAGTATTGCCAACTTAAAGTCTTATAGCTCTTTAAAAACAACACCCTTATATACATATTAGAGAACTGCAATGAGTAGTGTAATAGTGAGTAGATTTGAATCATGACTTATAATAATCTTATACTTATGCGCAATCATAGTTATTGCAATGTTGTCTATAAATCATATTCACTCGAAAGTTTGAGGTGCATACATACCAGAGAACAGCAATGAGTAGTGAAAAAGTGAGTATAGTTGATACATGACTTATAATTTCTTGTACTTATGCGCACTCATACTTATTGCAATGTTGTCTATGAATCATATTCACTCGAAAGTTTGAGGTGCGTACATACCAGAGAACAGCAATAAGTAGTGTAATAGTGAGTAGATTTGAATCATGACTTATAATTTCTTATATTTACTTATGCGCAATCATAGTTATTGCAATGTGGTCTATGAATCATAAACACTCGAAAGTTTGAAGTGCGCATCGAACTTATACAACAACATTTACGATGTTGTTGATTTCGGTTCTCCTTAACTCAATGCATATGGACGATGCAAAATAAGTATGATTCACAATGCGAACTTCGCATACGAACATTAAAGTTCTCATTATGAGGTTATGTGTTTCTCTGTTGAATTTTTTGTTTGTTTTTTTTTTTTGCACGAATTGAAAAACAACGATTTTTACTACTATTGTATACTACTTGGAAACTGTTTAATGAATAATGCCCTTATGCAAAAACGATTGTTAAAGTTAAAGCATGCTTTAAACCCGGTTTTGCATAAGGGTGTAATCTTTTAAGTAAACATACATTCATGCACGAGATGAGTGAGCTGAATCAATGTGAGCAGTATAAGTATTTTTCTGCAATTTGAAATCAAACTAAGGCAGAGCTGTCCACCGAGGGAAATACGAAAAAATGTATTAGCGTATGTGTATTCATTTGTATAGGAAACCGATTGATGTTCGGCACTCTGGTGCTACTTTTGGCAGATATGAACTAAGGTGATTTATGAGTGTGAGTGTGGTATGGCTATGATGTTGACGTCGCATTTATATTTATTTCAAGCTATACATATAAATCAATGTCATCGCGAGTATGTGTAAATCAGAGTAATTGAAATCAAATGATGTCCACTCACTTCTATTTAAAATTTCATGAGTCAGTATAAATAGCTAAAATGAACTATTCATTGCCGGTCACTGATACATACGAGTACATAGCACTTTTTTCCAAATTTAATATTTTACTATTTTGTTTTAGTTAAGAATTTTTTTTTAATAAACCTTACTGGGAATGTAATTGTACTGTCGTAAAAAGTACCAACTGCAAAAGGTACTTTTTAATTAAATTTTTCTTTAAGGAAGTTCTTCTTCTGATATATCGAGTATCAAAAAGTACCCGTGTTTTTCCTTTTTTTTTTCTTGGCTGATAGCAAAGCAAATACACAAAATTATATTTTTTAAAGCCAGCAGCAGTATTTTATTGTCAGAGTTATTGCTATTATGTATGTACAGTCAACAGACATACTAACAGATAAAAAATAGCCGTAAGTTTATTTAAGATATAACCAGCAATTCTACATTATGAAAAAAAAAAACTGCGAGGGAGTATAGCAAATAAAGCTGAGACAAAATAATGTTCAATTTAAAACTACCACATTCTATTGTTTTTATGGCAGATTTTTTTTTATTAAAAAAAAATATTCTATTAAAAGCTCTTTTGATATTGAAGTGTTTGCCGGGCTTTAGCCACTCAAAGAAAATAAATGGTTTGCAAGCAGGATTTTTTTTTGTTAAAAAAAAAAGTTTGATTACTTCATATAAATGTGTGATAGTATAAATTTGCTTTTTTTTTTTTGCTATCCACGCAATCAAGTCGGAGCGCAGTAGTTTATTTTGTTCGATGGAGTTTACGAGCCTCAGGGGTAGTTGAGATCATGCTTAGAATTATTAAGTGGGTGGCACATACTTACACGCTTTTACTTTAATTTTTTATTTTTTCTTTAATTTTTTTTTATACTTAATGTGTATGTGCTAGAATCTATAAAGATTATTGTCTTCTTATACCTGGTTTTTAACTACATGTACTATTTTTAATTTATTTTCTTTTATAAAGCCATAGCTGGCACATTCAAGTTATTTTTTTTTTCTTCTGTTCGTGTTGCCTTGTTGCCACACTCAAAAGGAAACCATACATAAAAGGAAAACGTACGAAAAGTTTAATGAACCAAACGTGCCAAAATTACACAATTATGTGTATAAAGTATAAAAGAGAATAAATTTAATTTTTTTTTTTTATTATTATTATTTGCTATAATATTTATTTTTCATAAATATAATACGGTAAAAGTACTCGTATTATATATAACTTACACAAAAGGTAATGAAGAAGGTGTAAAATATTTGATCATGCTTAAAAATGTAAAATATTAACACCTGCTGCCAAACAATTTTATTGAAGCTTATATTTATATACATATATATTGCCAGTAATTATTAATTTTAATTTGTATTCATGTAACTTTAAACTTTAACTATTCAATAGTGGTTATTTGTTTGGTATGTTAAATATTTTTGAATTAAAATAATTTAACATTGGTATTGATAAGCGATTCTTAAAGTAAAAGCATTGTTTAAACCGGTTTTCTCATTCAAAAGTCGTGCTTTAAACCAGGTACGTCCCAGCCATGTGCACATTGTGTGAGCTTTTTCAAAAGGGCCTTGTTGTACTTTTTAGCGACGAGTATACAACAACTAGTCACATATCGGCTATACAATGCTTAGTCTTGCTTTGCAAAGAAACAAGAACAAATTTAAGAGCTTTCAAAGCTGTTTCCAAAAAATACTATGATCTATTTATGTTTCGACGAAGCTGCTTTATACCAGCTAGGCCCAAGCCAATGTGCAAACTTTTATAAAGAGCTTTTTGTGCTTTAACACCGACGAGAGTACAACATCCACAACAACAACAAAACAGACAGCAATGCTTGTTCTTACTTTGCAAAGAAACAAGAACAAATTTAAGAGCTTTCAAAGCTGTTTACCGCAAATGCAAATATCAGTGCATGTGTGTTTGGTTGTAGCAGCGACGTAGCTGCTTTATACAAACCTTAACTTTAATAATAATCGCTTATGTATATCAACGTGCGTGTTTCTGAAGCTTTCTTTTTGAAAAGCTTTTTGGCAAAACTTTGCTTATTAGCCTTGAAGCTTGCAAAGCTTAAAAGCTTGCATACAACTTTTTTATAAAACCTTTTAACTTTTACATAGTTTAACATACTGTTTCCCAACAAACCTAACGGTGGATTTAAGTAGAAAATTTATATGAAAAGCTCTAATTTTTTTCGTGATGTAAAAATTCTTGAACAAAAAAATCTTTTTAAACTGGATGGTGGGGTAATTGTTCTCCTTGTTCAGCCAATATAATGCTCGGTGGCCAGCTTTCCAGGATCTAGGAGCATTCCTTATAACTTTTGCACAACAATTATATGAAGCCATCCCACTGTGCATTGACTTGCAATGTATATATAACTTTATATATTTATAAATTCGCTACCACAACGCAAGAAATCGTAAATCTTCAACATGAAATACTTCGACAGCTTATTAAAAATATTATAATTTTTTTTTTAAATTATATTTAATAGTTTCCATCAATCTGTGTGAAGAGAAATTCGTCGATGCTTTTAAAAAACATCGCATGCGATATCTTTTTTTATTTTTTGTTACGCATTTTGTACTGTAATTAATGGGTTTCTTCATAACAATGTTCACTGTGGCCAAAGCCTTCTTCCTCAGCGAATCAACTATTAAAGTGCATTTCGATGGCTTAATATAAAAAGGGCGTATCTCAATTTTTTTCGAAATCGCGTTTTTAACATTTTCTGGAAGACAACGTATAATTGCATCTTCCTTGAAGATCTTAGAACGTTGCAGTCTAAAATCAAGGACTTACGGCCACTTAAAAAATTATTTCTGCATGTAAATGCTTTAGTTTTTCTTCAGTATTTTTCTTCTCCTGTAAAATATAGAAAATTCGAGTTAGGCCTTTCTTATATTAAGCCATCGATTTACAGTGTATCTGAATTGAATTTATGAAACAAGGGCTAAGCCGCTTTTTTCAGGTGGCCATTTTCATCATAGAACTCGATTTATGATTTTTTTTTCACTAAGTCATATTTTTGCCAGAGTCTAAAAATTTTCACAAATACAATTCAGATGTACTGTAAATTTAGTTTAATAGTATGATACGTTGTCTTCATTTTTCACTAGGCTTGATTCGCTAAGCGAGAAGGGTTTGGCCACAGTGGAGATTTTTATGAAGAACAAAATGCGTACCAAATAAAAGTGTATTTAACTCGATGAATTTATCTTCACACATATTTGTCTATATTATATTAATAGATCAAGCAAATCTAATTAATTTGTGAGCGAATACTAAAAAAATTTAATGGATTTTTTTCTTCTCTTCTCTATAAGGAACCGGGAATTGTAGAATTTCTTGTAGCGGTGAAGTGCGGTGTGCTTTAATTATACTGTAGCAAACTAAATGAGAATTGCTAACTTGTCCGTTGTCTATTGCTTTGTGTGTCTGTTTAAAGAAAAAAAAAACTATTTATAGCTCTTAATGTTTATCATAAAAAATTTTAAGGACTTTATTTGTCTATCTTTTAGTTAACTTCTTTATTTGTTAATATTCTTATAAAAATGTTCACCATCAATTTTATGTAAATTAACTGAAATTATACAAATTTTTATTATGTACATACATATTTTTTTGTTCTAACAAACATTTACTTAATATTGTTCTTTGGGTCTGTTCTTTTCATTGCAGGTAATTGTCTATAATGTTAGGGCAAAAGTTTTGCTATTTTTTAAGTAAACTCATAAAAAGACAAGAAATCAGGGTCTACTAAAATGGCACTAATTCTTAAAAGTAAGTAAAAAATTACAAAAAGTTAAAAAAAAGTCTAACACAAAAAGAGCATAAGTTAATACAAAAAAAAATAAGATTTTTATAAAGTTTATGTAACATTTCCCCTTCGCAAATATATTTGTAATAATAAAAATAAAACCAGAAACAAAAAGGTAGAATGCCCTAAAAGCGTCATAAACTCGCATCATTAAAGTGTCACAAAATACAATAAAATAGAAGAAAAAAAAGGAACAAACAACCACTCAGCAAAATGCTAAACAACAAAAGCTATCGAGACACAAATTAAACGAATATAAAACCTACACAAAAATGGAAATTATTTCAGCAAAATATTGTTATTTATATTTGTCATATTTTGGCAAGGTTTTTTGTTTTTAAATTTTTTTTTGTTTGCTAAAATAGAAAAAAATATAGATTCATACTCTAAGCGAATTCTTAGTATAAGAAAAAAACAACAAACCTGTTTAGAGCGTGTGTGTGTGTGAGCATAAGAGTAAGAAGAGCAAGTGTATTTACCGCTTTTTTTATACACATGCATACATATTTTTATATCCTGTTTGTTCAGGTATTTGTGTGTGTTAGTTAAAATTTACTTACAATATACAAATAAACACCAAGCTCAGCGCTCTTGGGTAGATATGTGCGTTTTTTGTTGTTTTTCTGTTTCATTTTATTTCGTTAGTGTCGAAGTGTGAAAATCCTTTTTTTGTAAAATATTTTTTGTTAAAGTTTTTGTCGTCTTTTTTTTAATATTTTTTTATATGGTTTTACAAAGTTGCTTTATGCAACGTTAGCTTTTATGATTATGACACATTTGCACCTTAAACAATAACAACAATAAGCTGAAAATCTCTTTTTATTCTCATTTTTTTTCCTGTTATTTAACTTTACATTTCATGCGGAATTTAACAGAAGCTGCTAAAAAATTTATTTAATTTTTTACAAGTATACTTTTGTTGTAAATATTTTGCCAAAAATGCCACGGCGACAAATTGTTTGTCAGCGAGTAGTTGTTTTTTTCTCTCATTCTCAGATTTGGCTAATAAACAGAAAATTATTCATATGCAAAGTTTTTAATTCCATTATAATTTTTAAACAGATTTGTCAATTTGCTGCAGTTAAAGGATTATAAAAATATATATGTATACAAGACGGAAGAGAGAATTTCAGTGCGAAAAAAATGTATGTCATCAATTAGCTAAATGGATTTTTTTTATTTAAAGGAAAAATATAATAATATAAACAGAGAAAGAAAAAATCGAAAACAGTAGCCAAAGGCCAACGAATGTACAATGTGGTTCGCCTTCCATACAAAAAAAAGTTGTGCCAGTCACCCCCTAGGGTTAAGGATACTATAAAAGCAATTCTAAAATATTTTAATATTTTTTTTTGTTTTTTGTTCACTGTCGTCCCCATTTTTAGTCCGGTCATTACTTTTTTTATATCCCGGTGCTTATGGCTCTGTAAGGGCCACATTTCTGTCTTTAATACTTTTTTACCAACACGTCATATTCTAGTCATGGCTGTCGTTCAAAAATATCTAACATTAGGGCATGTACGAACCGAGTTTTAAAAGTCATAACTAGAACATGACGTGGTAGTAAAAAACTATTAAAGACAGAAATGTAGCCCTTACCGAGCCATGAACACCGGTATACAAAATGTTATGATCGGACTAAAAATGGCGACACAGTGAACAAAATACGAGTACTAAAAGGGTGGTATTTGCAGGCGTGGCAAAAAATTAAAAAAAAAATATATTTTTGGAATTGAGTATTTGGTGGTTGATATATGAGGATGAACTATCAAAGGAAACTCGAGAAACATATGGGAAACATTTATTTTATTTTTCAGCATAATTTTCATTTACCTCGATACACTTTTCCCATCTTTATGCAATAGTTTCGATACTAGTTCCTTAAAATAGTCAACAACAAACAGCACACTCCAGCCTTTGTTGGCATTTTTTTTTACCATCGAGCTATATTTTCAAATTTGAATATTAAAAACGTGCTTAAGCTTGATAATTTAATACTTCGCCATCTGTCCTTTTTTCACTATCCTTATAGTGAAATATGCAATAATTGAAATTTATTTGCTGGTGGTTTAGCACGTCTATATTTAATTGGCGCTTCAACCAAATCATCAGTAAACCTCAACCACAAATTTTGAACAGTCACAAACCTATTAATTTATGCGTGGTGTTACTATTTAATGACTGTCGGAGACTGGGGTCGAATCCAGGACTTTCGGTTTTTTAGTCGACGTGCTAACTACGTCAGCCAAAGCCATACTGATTAAAAAAAACTTTACACCACTTAACATTTTGCCACCTGCATTGCATTGCTTATGTATTCACCCTTAGTCTCGTTGTCAACATCGAATTCATGTCAATACAATATCATTAATTATGGATTGTCTACCTGGTGCCAAAAACAACTGACTGCTATTTACAAGTCTATGCTATTTTCTAGACCTTAGGGAACAGAAATAGACTGTCAATAGCAATTGGGCCAGCCCCAATTTTTTGTTATTGTATTAACATAATGTTGGATGTTTGACAGTTGAAATGAGGGTTATTATTTTACCAAAATTCTTCTATTTCTTAAGAACCTCTACATACATACTTATATAATAACATGTTATATATTATGTAGTATATCTCTTACATTTTTTTACTCATATGTATGTACTTTAATTTTCATAAATTCCTCTCCCTTTAAAAAAAATAAAAATGTAAATTATTTTAAGTGACACTTGATGCCTTAAACAAAGCAGCAGAAAAACATTTTCCAGCCCATTGTTTATGCAATCAACAGCAAGTACAATATTCAATATTTCAGCAACAATAGGAAACTCAGAAAAATAAAAATCCCATAGCCTACTCTTAGGCGAAGAAAAAGTCAATAACACACAAGGCAAACCTTAAACAATTTCAACAATTTCTTTTCTATATTCTTTTCTTTTTGCTTGTATATATGAAGTAGTTTACCTACCCATTACAAATACACCACTACATATGTATGTACACATATATATGCCTTTACAACTACACATACATGAGAGCTAACTATTTTGTTAAAATAGAACAAAAAAGGCTATACATGGCATGAGGGAACTTTTCTATGTGTAGGTAATTGTGGCCATGTAGAAATACATTTTATTGTGTTAGAGTGTCTTTAGTCCATCGATTCGCTTACATTTGTACATATATATATATATTTAGGTATATAGAAAAGTGAGTGTGTACGTGTACATACTCTTACACTCAAAGTAAATGCCAATGATGACACTGTACTTGATATGCTGTTGATGAGTTGAGTGTATGATGATGTTGTTGCTGACGTTGAGCTGTTATTGCAATGCTGGTTGACAGTTTTTATTTTTATATATTTTTTTCTCATATATGTTTATAAAAGCATACTTGTCTGCCAACAATAGGATTAAAAATATAAAAAAAACAAGAAAATTTTCCTTACTAAATATCAATGTACCATTGTTGTATCAGGCTTTGAGCGCCATCTCCTGTGTCTCTATTTGTTAATTTTTTTTTAATATTATATTTAATATAGAACAGGCGTCAGATATATGTAAGTGTATATATACGTGTATGGAGAGTTTTTTAAACTGTTGCTGCTTTATTGTTTGATCATCATTGTCAGAGTTAATCGTCAACAGACATTTAACCAACTGAAAAGTTTTTGTTTATTTTTTATGAAATTAAAAAAAAGCAAGTGGAAATTTTAAATGAAATTCTATATGGTTTAAAAGTACACACCAGCAATTTTAATATTAAATATGAAATTATTAAAAAAAAAAATACAGAAATAGTAAAATTTCTTTTCAAAGGAAATGTTCATTCCATCAAAATACAATTTATTTAAGCCCTTGCATAAGTAATTCACTGTTTTCTGTTTGTTTGTTGCTGTTGTAATAAATCAACACTGAAACTTCACCACTAACCATTTTGAACCCTTAACCCTTTACTACACCTTGTCTATGGTTGTTTGTCCACCATTTTGTATTTACTACACTATGGCTTGTATTGATAAATTCTAGTACTCGTATATTAAGCTGTATGCTGCTTGTAACAGTTTGCATTTTATATTGAAAAATTGTCATACACGGCTATTTCATGTTTTTCCTGTGATTTGTGTCTGGCTGTGTGTGTGTGTGTGTGTGTGCGTGCTCATCTATATTGATGTACAAGGGCTGCTACATACAATAACAATCGTTAAACAAGCCTGAATGTATGCTATAGTTTATAGTTGTAAAGTGGTCTGTTTCATACAAACTTTATTCAATTTGTTGCTAATACTTTTAACAAAGCGTGTGTGTAGCACAGCATGAATGAATTCATTCATATACACTAAATTGCGGGTTTAACGAATGTTATAATGTCAGTATCATTCGATAAATTTATAATTGATAAAACAAGAAGGTCAAATGCTTATGGGATACGGTTGACCTTTCATAACATCCCTGAAACTTCCCGCCAAGCACAACCTTATTTAAACTCTAAAAAAAGAGCTTTTGAAAGCTCGTCGAGCTCAAATATCTGGTATTTTCGACAACGACATCGATAAAGATAATATATTCAAGTAGTGTGTTTGTGCCGGTCCTGGATCACTTTTTCAGTACAAAAGTCTGCTCATGCCTGGATGGGAATGTCATGCATATAAATTATGTTTCTTGCTTCATATATTTTATGAGCATATCTGATCTGTATCTCATACAAATCAGATATAAACCAGATACAGATCATATACAGGCCAGATGCAGACCAGATACAGATCAGATATGCTCATAAAATATATGAAGCAAGAAACATAATTTAAATGTATGACATTCCCATCCAGGCATGAGCAGACTTTTGTACTGAAAAAGTGATCCAGCACCGGCACATTACAACTACTTATTCAATTGTGAAAAAATTAGCCTAATACCGAAAATTCAGCAACTTATATCTCACGAACCCCTTAACCATTGCATACGCAGTGCCAAAAAGTAAGCATTCGTTAAACCATCTCATGTACTGTGTGCAAAATGTTCTAATGGTTTCTGTAACTAAAGTGTTTTTAGTTAAAATGAAGTGTAGTTAATTAATGCACTTTTAGTGCTGTTCGGTTTTGTGATTAAGTGTAAAAGAAAATATTAATGAAATTTATTATCAAATAGTAAAAAATTGTGAACTACATACATTAAGCATACTTTTAGGTAATGTTTGGGAAAATGTTTTATACCACAAAGTGTGCAGTATATGCTTGAAAACTGAAATATGAAATAATGTAAAGCATACTTTTGGGTGTGTAATAATTTTCAATAAATATTTAATTTAAAGATGCTAACATTGGAAAATAGTAGGCCGAGTTTTAATGAATAATGAAAACTTATCTCACAAGTGACTGAGGTTATTAAGAAAAATTGTGATCGCTGTTTTTGCTATAGTAACATTTTTTAATTTTTCGTTAGAGCTTAAAATATTTAAATTTTAAATACTCTGCAATAGCAAATGAAACTAAACTTCAGCGCGTTTCAGAAATATTCCTTGCTTAAAAATTCATTATATATTCATTAAAATAATGAATATTTATCTCAGCATTTTTAAATGTAATTTGCTAGTTAAAGATAAAAAAGAATCCGTTAATATAATTAAAAGTTCTAGGGCCAAAGCTCTCAATTTATTTTTAAATTTCTTTATGTACCAAAACAAATAACTCGAATAACTCGGTATTTATTTATTATTTTTTTTATTTTCTTTTAAAAATCATAATTTTCCAACAGGTGGATTACCAGCAAAATGAGCAACTATAGAATGCTGCAAGAAAAAAAGATTTCATAATTTTGCACATAAACACACATTTTGCATACGAACTAACACATGTGTTACATTACAGAATAATGATATTTTTTCCACTCACTTTTTGTACTTAACATTTTTATTTTTCATATTTATCATGCAAATAATGTTTGCATAAAAATGCATATCTTATCTTTGACACCACTGCCAGCATCTAAAAGGCTGAGCGAAATTTTTTTCGTTATTTTTAGGTTTAGCCTTTTTTTCGTATTCTATCTTAACATAACGTCAGTTTTAGCCTTAAATACAGCAGAGACTTAAACACTTTTGTGGCATTTACAACACATTTACAGGCTATAAAATAAACAAAAAATAAAATCCTTTACAATTCTGTTTCACTTCTGCACATCAACTAAACAAGGCAAAGGAGAGATATATGTGCAAGGCAAACATGTTAACGAAAAGATAGAAGACAAAAAAAAATGTATTTAAATATTCACATACGGCCGGGAGAACAGAGTATTAAAGAATTTTTAATATAAAAGTCAAAAGGAAATTGTGTTTTTTTTTTTAACTGAAATGTTAGTGAAAAAATGATTACGCTAGACTTTAATTAAGCTAATGTATAAATGAATTTCAATAAAGAAGTTTCAACTTTAACTTTAAAGCAGAAAACTAAGTAGTTGTAAAATAAAATACGACAATATTAAAAAAAACCTTCATTCCCAAATTAAGCTCTCCTGAAATTATGCTTTAAAGTCAGTCTTAACTTAAAAAATAAAACATCTCATTTTAGCAGCTGTAAAGCGTCTTTAATGCGTCATTGCTAAAGCTTTTATTTTATTTAATAATGAATTAAAATTTAAAAAAAAAATAACAACCACTTCGTATGCTTATAGCAAAACTCTCAAAGAGCTATTGAGAATTACGTTCACAAACAAAATAAATTAAAAAGCTGAATCCGTTTACCAATTTTCACAACCCTGTTTTTGAAATGTTTTGGTTCGAAGCTTTTTAACTTATTGTGTTTGCGTACGTAATTCTCAATAACATCTTAAGAATTTTTCTATAACTGTAAAAGCTTTTTTTAGATTATTTTTTTAATTTTTTTTGTTGAAGTCAACTGCTGAGTTTCTACAGCAGTAACGAAGTGAATATAGACGTTGCTGGATCAATAACAAACCAAAATTCTCCATTTTAATAAACTAAAACTAATAATTTTTATTGCACGCTCATTATGATAGGCATCCTTTCTTAGGAGTATACAATTTCTTGGAATTTTTTGCTTAGCGTCTTGAGAGTTAAGGACATTTTATATAATAAAATTACACTTTTTTGCAATCTTGTTCTTTCGTTTTTTTTTCACGGAAACTGGCAAAGTTTTCTTGTTTAATTACTTTAAGTACATCTTGTGGAAATATTTAAAAAAAATTGACAAGTTAAGTCTTAATGATTTTTTAATCAAACGACCACTATAAAAGTATATTCAAGGCAAATAGTTTTATTAAACTGCAGCGAATATTCTCTCCTAAAGGTATGCTGTAAATTGTAATTTTATTCTTTTATTACGCGTAGCGAAACTAGCGGCCTGTCCCACGATGTCGCAAAGTTCCACTTGTTTTTTATTTTTGGCAAAGTTACATTGGAAACAACAATAAAATTAATTTTTTGTTTGTTTTGAATGTAAGTGTGAGATGCTGTCGGCATCGTTGGACTGGCCCTAAAGCTTCTCTTGACCGAAACCGCTAAATTAGCTTAAGCGACATATTTTTTAGTCTTCGTTTTTTTATTACTAAAATAGAATATTTATGATGGCAAATAATCGATTTTGGGCAAAAAATTAAGTTCAAAATTAAGTCGCTTTAAGGTTTTTTTAACGGTTACGGCACGATTTATGTTGCCTCGCCGAAACTGTTTGATAATATTTTTGGAAAAGTAGAAATGTTAAAAGGAATAACATGTCGCCCCTAAAATTTTTACACCAAAGTCTGGTGTAACCAACACTTAAGTTGAAAAGTTAACATCGTGGTATTCCGTGGAACGAATATTTTAACATTGTGTGTTTAAAATCTTTTAATAACTATGTTGAGTAAATAAAATGCTCTTATTTGATAGGAATTGTATACTGGTGTTTTTTTACATTAAATTGCAAATATTCAAACCCATAAAAATAACATTTTTTTCCAAAATAATAATAGGTATGTTTTATTCGAAACATTTACCTACTTAATTTTTAAGCAGCTATAGCTATAGCTACTTAATAAGTTTATACACACTTAAATTTGTTCTGAATATTTATATAAAGTTCGAATAAAACATACCTAATGTAACAATATGATAACGTTGCCAGGTCTCCAGGAAAACGCTTTAGTTATTTTATCAAATAAGATAAAAGTAATATAGCTGCTGGCTATCGAGCATCATATTTAACTTTAAAAAATAAACATTTAATTCTTAGTGCATGATGTTTAAAAACTTGGTACCTTGTACTTACACTTTTAAAGGCGACATAGAATATGTGTGAACACATACACGTCCTTTCCTGTGCAAATAGAACATCCCTTATCTGGGTATTACCACATGTGCCAGCGTATTGAAATTTATCTGCAGACAATGTGCATTATAGTGTTGCTCTAGTTTTATGTTGCAAACAATAAATTTTGATACTACAAACAGTTGTTAATGGTAGTGGTAAAGAAAAACTGTGTGCATATGTACAAAACAGCATAAAAAATATATAAATAAAAATTCAAATTAAAAACTGTGTACATTATGGCAAATGTAATGAAAATGTGTAATAAGTTCTTGCTTAACTGTATGCAAAACATTATACGTAAACATATGCTGGATATGCATAGCCCGGTAGTTCGTGGTAATAGAAATGAAATCTCTTAACAATTCACACATTACTTGGTAATGTATTAAAAATAAGGTTGTGAGATAATACATATATTTTTAATATATAAAATATTTATATTTTTTTTTGTAAAGCAAGCAAACTTTTCGCCCTGTCATCCCAACTTTCACACAACCCAATTATTTTTGCTTGAAAATTTAATGGCACAGTACAACTGCAAATTCAACTGTTATTTAAGTTCTGAATGTTCATATATACAGATTAATGAGGGCATTGAACAGATAAATGGTTTAAAAATGTTCTTCATTTACTCCTTGTTGCGCTACTGCAGCTGTTGGTCATTGCCAGCTGGTGATTTTGCGCAGCCAGTAATCGTTTTTGGCATTTATAGAGCTAAGCAAAAGTCTGAGCATATGTATTTATTTTTATTTCTTTTACGATTGATTCATTGTACTATCGCTGTTATTAATAGAATCATTTAAAGCAACATATTTAATTTCTTTATGGTTGTTAAAAGTCGTTTGTGTAAAATGATTCCATATATCAAACCATAAGTCATAAGTAAATTTTTCTGCATCAGAATTGCTGGGCTAATTTGGTTTTTGACTGATTAAAGTGTTTTGATGCTGCCAGCGTGGAAAAAAACTTTCGCTATGTTTTATTTTCTGATTATGATAGAAATTTCTATCTGGTTTTTTTCCAAAGTCTGCGGAAGCAATTTGTAATGTAGAAGATACCATATACTTGTTTTTGGTAAATTAAATTTAAAAATTAAAAACTATAAATTGTTGTTCAAAACATAATTTAACACCATCTAATAATATAACACAATCACTTAAATAGATATAATAAAAAGTGTGGGAATTTAAATTTAACATTGCCCATAAATTTCTTTCTTAGTCCCCGTTCGCACTATACACGCCTCATTGCTAAGCTGATTAGTTTGTGGGAGAGAGAGAGACAGAGAGAGAGAGAGAGAGAGATGAGGGGAAAAGAAAGGAGTACTCATGTACTGCCAATATGTTTTGCTTTCTCATTCCTAGTGTTAAAACAAAGTATTTATACACAAAACTATGCATAAAAAATATGTGCTCAAAAATAAGATTTGCATTGTGAGGACGCCGATGAAAGTTCAAAAAAGAAAAAGACTTGTGTAGTGTGAACTGGGGCTTAAAAGTTAAGCTATATACAGGCGGTTGTCAGATCTTACAATATTACCAGTAAAATGTGCTCAAAAGTTTTTTCAACCGTGTGAATTGGCCATTTTTATCAGACTTCGTTGCCAGAAAAAGCATTGTCAGTCCATTGCAAGACTAGCAGATAACAACAAATTGTCAGACAACTTACAATCGTGTGAACACATTGTAAAATTATTGCCAGATATTTGTCAGACATTTTAATATTGTCAGATGTGAGAAGTTTATGCATCTGATAATGGCCTCATTGTAAGAGAATTCTTTCTAAGACCAACACTGCACATTTTTGATTAAAGAAAAAAATATATACATAATAAAATACGAGTATATGCAGAAAAAATCATTACAATTGCTTCTTTATGGTCCATAATAATTTATGTTTGCACTTTTTTTTTAACACAAACACAAACGATTAATATTGAACAATTTCTAACAAATGCTTTGAGTCTGACAGTGACAAGTTTTCGGCTGGCGATTTGTCAGATGAATTTATTGTCATACAACCGTCTGCCAATAAATTGTAAAATTTTTCTGACAAATTTAATACAACCGTGTGGACTGACAATGTACCTTGTGTTTGAAAGTTTTGATTGCCAGTTCATTGTCAGATCTTACACTATTGTAATATCTGACAATCGTCAGTTATTACCAGTTTTTAGCGATTTTTCTTTTTTGGTCGCTTTGAAGATTTTTCAGTTGTTTCCAAGTTTTAACGATTTTTTTTTTAATTTTGGCGTTTTTTCGTCTTGGCGATATATTTTTATTTCTTTTCGTGTGATGTTATTTTTTTTTTTTGTTGATTTTTTTGCATATGAGCATTTCTCCGAAAAAGTTAACGTTTTTTTTTGTCACGTGCGACAGCAAGAAATTAACCTTGTATTTCCGAACAACGTGACTCGATTTTTCCTAAAAGTCCACCTAACGTAGAACTAGCTGCTGACGGCCTACACTAATATATAAATAAGTAAAAAAGTTTAATTTTTTTTTGGAAAAAACAAGCGTATTTGCTTGGTGTCGCACGCTACAAAAAGTTGACATTCTTGTGTAAATGCCCATATGGGCAATTTATTTAATTTTTTGAGATAACTGTTTGTCATTTAAGCCCTTTTTTTAATTTTGGCAATTTTTTGTTTCGGTTTTTTTAGTTTCTTCCTATCGTTCTTTAAAATTATTGAGATCAGTCAGTGCCTCTCCAAAATTCCACTGCAGCAGCGATATTCAGTTTTATTACAGTTGTTGAATTTTCAAGAGTTTGTACTAAGATGAAGGAAAAAAATTTTAAATGCATCTGGTACAGCAAGTCGAAGTCGAATCGAAATAAGGCCATTAATGATGATTGTATCGTCTTGTCTATGGACGACAAAAAGTAGCAGCTGCGATTATTTAAAACAATTTTTAATTATTATATTTTGATTAAAATCTTAATGAAAATCTATACCGTTTACAACAGCTTTTTTTGACATTTATCAACATTTTTTTATCCAAAAGTACAACCAAAGAACTGCATTGTAGCCAATTCACACACCTTTTTAAGCAGGCCGTAGCTAATTCACGCACCTTTTGTTGAACAGGGTAGTAAACAATAATTAAAAATCTTAGATTTTTATTAGATTTCCTGCAAATCCACTGAAAAATTAGATTTCGTTTTGTATGAGAAATCTGGAAAAAAATCAGCTTGATTTAGCTAGAAATCGCGAAAGTTCAAGATTTCGGGACAGTGAAAATAATTTAGTTTTTATGTGTCAAAAACATGGTAATAATATTTTTATATTTCATTATCAAAGACAAGAACAATTTTTGAAGAAAATAATTGAGAATTCAAAAACAAGAACCCAAAAGTATTTTCAAACAAAACCGTCCTAAATCTTCTTACTGAATTAGGGCATAATATGCATTTATTTAATATTCATTAATGCAAATGACTTGACCACTTTCATAAATAAGGCCACATATAAAAATAACCGATATTGAAGTTTTTGTTTGCGTAGGTAATTCTCATTAACATTTTGAGAGTTTTTCTATAAACATACGAAGTTGTTCAGATTTTCTCCAGAATATTTTTGGTTGAATGAGATTCTTAAGCAAAAACAAAGTACAAAATTCGTCATTATAAAATTACAAAGTTTAGCACTGTCCTTGAATTTTAATTTGAAATGAATGAATTATTGAGCTTTCCTTCCTTCCTTCCTTGAAACTCATCCTTTGGGGCTAAATTATTCTTAATATAAATCCAAACCAATCCAAAATCTTAAATTAAATACAAGCATATATACATATGTAAAGGGTGTTTTTTTTAGAGGTATAGAACTTCGAATTGAAATAAAACACAAGAAAATCGTTTTAATGTCCATCAATTTGGCTTTATTGGAAGGATAATTTTATGCCATTAATGTTTAAATATGATTTGGGGCATGTGGCCGCCGCGGCTGGCTCGAATAAAGCCAATTCTACAGGTCCAATATTCAACCACTTTTTCGAGCATATGGGGCCGTATGTTGGCAATAACGCTACGAATGTTGGCTTCCAAGTCCCCTAACGTTTCTGGTTTGTTGGCGTAGACGAGCGACTTCACATATCCCCAAAGAAAATAATCCAATGGTGTCAAATCACACGATCTTGGTGGCCAATTGACAGGTCCATTCCGCGAAATTATGCGCTCATCGAATGTTTCCTTCAATAAATCGATTGTGACGTGCGCTGTGTGGCATGTAGCGCCGTCTTGTTGGAACCACAACTCATCCACATTCAAAATCTTTAAAATCTTCCATAAAGTTGATGGATAAAGCTCCAATTGCTGTGCACGGTGGCGAATCGATTCATTCGGGTCCTCTTCAACACTTTGCTCTACAGCGGCAATTGTTTCTTCGGTGCGCACTGTTCGACGTCTCTGCGGATGCGTATTATCACATAGAGTAAACGTAGTGCGAAAACGATCCATGGTTAACCGAATTAATTGCTCTGATGGACGATTATGTCGACCATAAAATGGACGGAGCTTGCGGTAAACTTCGCGAACTGAACCATTATTTTCGAAATAAATTTGCACGATTTGCAAGCGTTGTTCTTTTGTCAACCTGTTCATGATGAAATGGCAAACCAAACTAAATATTAATCACTTGACAGCTGACAAAATGGCCGCCAGTTAAAAAAGTGATGCCAACTTAAAGTGCTATACCTCAATAAAAAACACCCTTTATGTGTGTATGTGCCAATCAATCTAATTCGAGTCACTGTTGTCTGATTGTGAAATGTTTGTGGCGGCTGTGTTGCGTGTTCTTAAATGACTTAATGAGGGCTTGTAAGTAGCGGCCTGTCGTCGTTGTCTTTATTTAACTTTAAATTCCTATATAATTATACACAAATTAGCATAAAATGTTAAACGCAAATTGGCGTGGGAATATTGTGGGTACGCAAAAAAAAACGCAAAACTAAATATACCCTTAGTTTGTTTTTTTTTATTATTATCTCTGGGAAATATTTACTTTGCCTTTCATGAACATGAATAAAAAATATTTTTTTTAAATATATTTTGTCTTTTTTGTTGTCGGCTGCACTGGTAACTGGTATCCAAAAGATTTTTAACAACAGAATCACCGAAGGTAAAACAAAAACATTGAATGAATTGAAAGAATCTAACCCACTGGCCAGCAAATATGTTAAATGGCCATAGAATTACAAAACGAAAAGTATAAAACAAGCATCCAAAAATTATATTTGTGATACGATATTTTTTTTTTGTGTATTTTATTTTATATTTATATGAACTTGTAAATATATAAATATTTTGTTTTTATTTAATTTAGCGTTACTAAAATGCTTTTTCGCTTGTTGCGTTCGTGTACTTTTGTGGTTTCATTAAAACAAACGAGAGAAAAAATACTTACGGCATGAATTTTGTTCGTTTAAGCAGCAGTTTTTCTTTTAGTTTTTTTTTTTTTTTTAAATTTTCAGTTGTTTTTTAGGTCAAGCTGTGGGAACTTTTTACTCTGCAATTTACACAAATATTAAAACAGCAACAGTTTTTTTTCATTATTATTTGAAATTAACAAACAACTACCGCACAAAAATAAAAATAATACAAATAACAAACTACAGAATAAAAGTAAGGGGAAATATAAAGACAAGGTTTCCCTTTCGGTTGGGGAAAATGTTTTTCCTACACAAATAAATAAAACAAGTAAAATAAAATATTTTTATTTTTTTTAAACTGCCACAGATATATTTTGTCTGTATGTAAGTATGTACTACACGACCTTAACGAAACATTTACAGTCAATAATAATAGAAACAACACAAATGAAAATTAGGTTAACAAAAAATATACAAAAAATATCTCCCTCAAAAGTTCTAGTGAAAGTTTAAGCAATTTTTTTCAAATGCTGAGAAAGTCTATATTTGCGACTTTTTACCAAGTCAGCCATTATGTTCTAAAAGTTTAAGCAAAAAGCTTTACATAAACTTTTCTGTAGCACTATGTGTTAGAATTCTCATTCGTTTAGTATTAATATAAATATAAGATATAGTAAGTTTTCAAAATTATTTCTTAAATTTGGTGGAATTAATTAAAACAACATCTCTGAACAACTGGAATATGTCTGAAATAATTTTAAATGATTTCATCAAATCCAATACTCAAGCTCTCATATTTATTATTATTTTTTTCGAAGTTCTTCTTCTGATGGAAAGCTTAAGAGTTAAATCGTTACATAAAATAACATTTATAATTATTTTTTTTTAAGAAACAATTAATATTTTACTGAACAAGTTAATTTTTTTTATTTTACTGTATATTTTTTAACAAACATAACAAAAGCCGCGAAGCGATTAGCTTGTCTACGGAAAGCACCCAGAGTTCATGGCGGAAATTGAACCCACGACCTCTGGGCTGAGAGGCTAGCATCGCTACCACTCAGCCACAGGAGCAGCAGCACTACACTTCTCCCGTAATTTTCCTTTAACGTTCAAATTTAAAAAAGGTATAAGTTCGAAATAATTTATAAATATTAATATTCAATTTCAAAGTATTAAATATTATTTTTCCCTCTTCCTTTTCTTTTGGGGCTTAAATTCTTCTGTAATAAAACTTTTAAACAATAGCAACTTTTAAGTAAAATTTGTTGGAAACTATGTATGCTTTTGATTAAAAATATAAATATGTATACATAAAGGGTGTTTTTTTATAGAGTAACACAAGTTTAAATCATAATAAAAAAAAGAAATATATTTTTACTATCAATGAAACGGGCTTTATTGGAAAGAAAATTTTATGAAATTAATGTTTAAATATGTTTTGTGTCATGTAGCCGTCACGGCTGCCGCTTAAAAGGCGCAATCTGGAACACCAATTGTCAACATTTTTTCGCAGCATTTGTGGCCGTATTTCGTCCATAGCTCCTCGAATGTTGATTTCCAGGTGTTCAATTGTTTGTGGTCGATGTAGACAAGTGACTTAACATAACCACAAAGAAAATAATCCAATGGGGTTAAATTGCACGATCTTGATGGGCCATTATGTGAAATAATATTTTCATCAAAAGTTTCTTTGAGTAAATCAATTGTAGCGCCCGCTGTATGGCATGTGGCTCCGCAAGATTAATGCTGAGGTACGAAAAAATTTCAAATCATGTTCCTCTACCATTGACATTAACATTCTGGCCATCTTTGTTTTTGAAGACATATGGGCCAATGACTCCGCAAGCCCATAAAACACACCAAACAGTAATTTTCTGTGGATGTAATGGTGTTTCGACAAAAGCTTGTGGATTCTCCTCCCTCCAAATGCGATAATTCTGCTTATTTAAGCACCCATTTCAACCAGAAATGGGCTTCATCAGAAAATGGAAAAAGTCCACGATGAGTTTGATGAATAGAACAATTAAATGGTTGCTCAAATAAAGCAATGATGCCAACTCAAAGTTGTGACACTCTAAAAAAACACCCTTAACATAAATTAAAAATATATCTGCTGTGCAAAATATAAATTTTTTGCTTAAATTTTTTTTTGCTTATTTTTTTTTGTCTACGTAATAAAAACTCTTTATTTCCCCCTTCTAATGTTAATTTCGGCAACTCATTGTAATGCAGGTAATGTTGCTACTTAAGCCAATATCTTATGGAACAAAAATATACATGAAACAAAAAGGAATAGCAAATAGAATAAAAAGAACAACAACTAACTTAAAAATCTTACGATGACAAAAAAATATATGTATGTATATAACAAAAAGGAAACCAAGATATTATCCCAAGAATATTTTTAAAGTGAAAGAGGGAAACTTTAATACTTGACTAAACTGTGGCTGGTATAAATAAAATAATAAAAACTTGCAAAAGTTTTCCTAAATAAAACAAAATGATATAAATGAAGAATGTTATAGGAAACAATAGCAATGGTAAAGAAAAGGAAACTATAAAATGCACGTGATAATCTAAAAATACAACTTATACAGCATACAAAATGTAGTACAGTGTGGTCAAATAAAACTTGTGAATAGAGAAAACTGGAGACTAATCGTCGCTTTCAATAACCAGCTGATTCGAGCACTTTTTTCGGTTTGAGATTATGGCATTCGCTATTGAATAATGTAATAATATAGTTCGAAATCGAATGCCATAATCTCAAACTAAAAAAAAACATAATCGAGTCTGTTCGTTATCGAAAGCGAAGATTAGGTATTTACGATGCTAAATTGCGTTAATTTACCCTTGTGATGTTGGAGTGCAATGAAATATTCGAATTTATGAAATTTCTTACATGTATGATTACCAGCGCGTATAAAAGTATCCATTTCGACTATGTTCGAAATTTCGAACTTAATTTCGAATTTTCGAAATTAGTCATAATAACATTCTTAGGCTATTAAATTAAATAATGTCTCTTTAAAATGCAAAAAAAAAAATTAAACTTAAATATTAGCTATCTTCGAAAACTGAAATTGATTTATTGAGTTGTGAAAAAGCATTCGATAATAATTTTTTTTATTTACTATTGTATTTGCTGGGTATATACACTTATAAACCGAATAAAATGCGTGTTATGAAGGACATATGGCTATCGTGTCTAAAGGTTTTTGTTTTATTTTCTTACTTGTATCCGGGTATATTGAAAGGACAACATTCTCATAACTCGAAGCTAGGTGTACCCTGTAGTTTTCAAAGTTACACTAAGTGGTAGTATTACACATTTGATTTCTCACAGGATCTCAATAAATATTTCTTTTTAGAATCTTAAAAGCTTAAAAGAATTAAACTAACCCCCAGAATTAAAGGGTATGCTGTGTGAATCGCTGTGAAAGGAAAAATTGTAAACAAGTGTAAAAATATAAAAAATTATTATGAGATATTGTTTGAAAAAACATAAATATATTTATATGTAAACAAAATAACAATAGTTTCTTAAAAAAAGTGCAAAATAGTTTTTTTTCGTTTATTTTCTTTCACTGTTCAAACTAAGCGATTGAGTAAAATTGAATGTTTGACCAAAACTATAAAAAAATATATTTTTTTTGCTTATTTCTAGTAAACAACACTGTTGTTTAAAGTTCAATATCCTGGCAATTTATTTGAAGAGATTTTCTCATAATTTTATTAAACGATTTTGCGCAAAACTTTAAGCAGATTGCAAATTATTTTTAAAACAATTTTGTAGTTATGCTGGAGGACTTAAAATTTTATTTCATTAAAATAATATTGATTTTCAAAAAGAAAAGAAATAAAATAAAGAAAGTATTATATATTTAGCCTAACTACTTTTTCACATTCAAAAGCATAATCCTTAAGGATTTTTGGCACAAAAAAAAAGTTCTCTGCTTGAAGCCAAGTCTTTAGCTGGTCTTTATATATACATAAATATATTTCAGCAAACTTAAGCTAAAAAAAAAAGAAAATTATAGAACTTTGCAAACATTTTTCTTTTCTTTTGGTTGTTAGGGAAAAAAAAGTGATAAAAACTATTGGAAAAAAATAAAAGAAAACCAAGCACGAAACTTTTGTTAATACTCTGAGATAATATTTAGTTGGAGTGGTGTTGAAGCTTGTCAGTCTAAAGAAAAAAAAATCAACATTAAAAGCTTTGCAGCCGGATGTTCGAGCGCACTGGTAATCAGACTTTAGTTAATAAATGATAAATAAAGTATAAAAATAAAAAACACACCTGGAAGGGGAAAAAACTAATACCTTAAAAGAAAAAGAATATCTATATTAAAATTTTATTTAAGGAAAATAGCAATAAAAAAACTATTATTTTATAATGATGGAAAAAAAATTAATTATAAAATCATATGTATATATTCTATAGAATTTTTATTTTGAAAAGGCTTTAAGATATAGTGCATATGCTATACAGGGATTTAAACTATAAAATGTTGCTTACCTTGAGGGGGGGATTTTAAAAGGGAAATAAATTAAGCCCTTGTTTTCGCTCTCAACTCAATTCTGTTTGGTTGTCTAAAAGCCAACTCAACTTATACATTGGTATTGTCATTCACAACTTAAATAACGCTTGATTGTGTAGTTGTCTTGTGCCATAATATTTTCAAGTAAAATTTAGTTGTGATTCATAAAACTAAAAAATAATTAGGTTGTGGGATAGTTGAGTTGACTTTTAGACAACCAGACTAAGTTGAGCTGATAACGGCAATAATGCCGTTACATTCTATTATAAACAGTAGAGAATATAGTGAAAATACATTAAAAAGATAAAATGTTGCCTACACTAAGGCTGATGTAGAAGCAAAACACAAATATCGAGCCACAACGGCTAAAAAAGCTTCAGTGACACATATTTTGGACTTTGTTTTCTTGACGAAAATATATTATTTACGATCGCAAATACCCCTTTTAGACAAAGTCTAATTCAGCTGGTAGAAAGACAGAAGGATGTAGTATTCCTCCCTCTCTCTTTCACCCAGCTGAGTTAAGACTCTGCGAAGTAATCTTTGAGTGTGTAAAAGAGGTAAAATAATCGATTTTGGTAAAAAAAATCCAAAATTATGTCGCTGAAGCTTTTTTTTTTGGCGTTTACGACACGATAGATTACCTACCTGTGCTTTCATTAAGCTTTTTATATACATATCAATTCTTTTTGTTTTTCTTTTTTCTCAAACAAATTTATGCTGCTTTTGCAAAAACTAGAATTCTCATCATTTATTTCTCACACATACATTCCTATACTATTTTTTGTTATTACATTTGGCAAATAGCATTTATTGATAATGAAATGAGTTTGCCAAGCTACTGATAAAGCATTCAACTCACAAATAATCCAATTCATCTACAAAGTTGTTTTCTTTTCCTTTTTTCTTTTCTAGTACTTTTTTCTCTCTTACGTTTGTATGTTCGAATTTTATTCCAACATCTGCTTGCAACTGCTGCCATTGCTGCTGCTGTCTGTGTAAATTTGGTGTAAATTTAATTCCAGGCGAATATTTTTTTTTGCTTCAGCTCTGCAAAGTTTTTGCCTTCCGCTTGCATTATTTTGTGGGCGAGGGTAATTCCTCTTTACAGAGGATTATAAAACTTATGTTTTACAAATCTTAGCAAAAAAATAAAAAAAAAATTAAAATTATTTTCCTTTTACGTATTTGATAAAATGCTAGAGAATTTGGTATTCGTTTTTTTTTCAAATTCACAACTGATGTTGGATGGGTTTGTTTGTGGGTTGTCAATAATGGAAATTTCTTTGAAAACAACTATATTCAATGAATTACATTTACATCTTGTTATCTACTGATTATTATAATTTGATTTCTTCACTTTTTTTTTTTGGGTGTGTTGGTTTCGGCTTTTGGATTTATCAGGAGTATAGCAAAAAAAAAAAAAATAAAGCAGAAATGGTGTTAAAGAAATGGCTTTAATTGAATGAAAGCTTGGACTTATAAATCTGATGTTTTGTGGAGCAGAAAATTAAAAAAAGTATATTATTGACAAATAGTTTTCTATAGAAGTTTTTTTTTAAATTTTAGTTGAAAAATATATATATATTTTTATATATAACGCTTAAGGCAAGAGGTTTTATTTGTTGTTTAGGGATATTGTTTTTGTAAAAATATGTTTCGTTATCAAAAATATCATTTTAATACAGCTGCTGCTTTGTGAAATAAAATATAAGTAGAAAAACTGCTAAGATTTATTCTGTCTTATAACGATTGTCAAGTTTTTGGAATTAACTTCAATATTTTGCAACATATTAAAGAAATATGTTGTATGCCCCTTTAATGCCAAACAGCAAGTCGAATGAAACTATTCTACAATCTGAATAAAAAGCATAATTCATTATTGCTGGAACTGTAAGGAATTTTTCTTCAACGAACAATTTCTTAATCAGGCTCAAGTTGAGTGTGTTTAAATCATTTCTTAGAATCAATCTTTAATTTATTTATGAGTCATTCTGTAGAAAATAAGAAAAATTGAATTAAACTGTTTGGTGAAGTGTCACATATTCTGTGCTACCATGCACTACTACATCATGACCTATTTTTATCTACTTAGTCCTAGTTTACACTTTGCAAATCTTATTGCTAAGCTGATTAGTTTGTTAGGAGAGTTCCTCTCTCCCTCCTCTCTCTTCCTCTCTTCGTCAAACTAATCAGCTTAGCAATAATATTTGCATGGTGTAAACTAGGACTTAGAAAGAAATTTGTAATGTACATAAGCTTCTAAAATGAAATAGAGAGTAAATTGTAGTAATGCTAAAGTAAACGCATTTGATTCTTATGAAGAATTTATATATTTATTGGCTAAGCTTTTCTTGATGCTTTTACAAACTACAAAGCAAACAATTCTTGCAAAAGCTGAAAAAACTCGATAAACTCTTGCCTTCAACTTTGAAACCTTTGTGAAAGTCATTGCTTAATGTTCGAATAAGCAACATAAAAAGCTTCTCCAATTACTTTAAATCTCAAGAAATATATGTATCTATAGACATACATTTTAATGTATTTATTTAATAAAAGAAATTATCTCAATATGTATTTAACTTTTATTAAAAAAAATAGACCACACATGCTGAATAATATTATATGTTGTTTAATAAAAAATATTTTATTGATTGTAGTAAAATGATAAATTGGCATAATAGGTGAGTTAATAAATGCTAAACCTTATTGTAACAATTCCCGAAAAGCACAAACAAACTTTTATTTCAATTTGCTATCTAAGAAATAAACAAATTGTGGAACAATCTCGACAAGTTTTTGAAATGAAATTGAATACGAGAATTATTTTGATTTATTATATTTTATTTCAATTAGTACCGCTAAAAATTTTTAATTAATTAATTAAAAAAAAATATTGCTAAGTTTATTAAGAAATAAAGCAATTTTCTCCATTAATAGCTGCAAACAAATTAAGGACTTCTTAGCAGCCTGCGTTTTGCCAAAAATTATGGTAAAAAAAATTTCGATTTGAAAGCTTCAATTTTTATCTGCTGCAAAAGTTATCCTATGTTAATGAGGGAGATTTTTTTAGGCAGAAAATTTTTAATTATACAATTTTATGGTGACAAATTAAACTTAAAAAAAGGAAAAAAAATATTTATTTTTAAAATTTTAATTATACAAAAACACTTTTTTCTCTGTTGAAAAGAGCTAAAAAAAAACCCCATGATCTGCTTTTTATTCCAGGAGTTGTTCCTTTAAGCTGTTTTATATTGCTTGTAAAAGTGCTTATTTTTCTTACTGGACTTTGAAATGTAAATTAGATGGAGTAAGCAAAAGATTTTTTTCTTTATTTTATTTTTAGATCCTTATATAATGTGAAATTTTACACATTGTAATATTTTAATTTTAATTAACATTAATACTTAATACAACATGATATATGATGGATTTTGCTTTAAAATAAATTGAAAATTTTGTAAACGTTTTTTGCCGCATATCAGCATTACTAATGTTAAAGCAAATATTGATTGTTTGCAGTGGAAAATTTTATGGTTTCAAAATTAAAGTATACTTAAGGGCTTAATGTCAAAGTTATTAAAAATAAAGCCAAAATAAATTTTTGAATTTAATGCATAACGGTACGAAATAATAAGCATCTTGTTATCATTGTTAAAAAATATAAAAATAAAATGTATGTGTGTATGACTTTTCTTAAAGTGTTGGGTGCGTTAAAATGGTGGCTGAGGTGGGAGGGCTTGAACTCTGCTTAATAATCGTCCTTAACATGCTTTTGTAATAAAAAGCAAATTTGTAACACATTTTCGGCAGTTAAACGTGCCAAAATATTTTCTGGGAAATTAGTTGTTGCTGTTGCTGCTGTTTTATTGTTATTATTGTATTGTTTGTAATGAAGAAGAAAATGATGATGCTGCTTTTGTTGTTGTTGTTGTCGTTGTCGTTGTTTATGTTTCTTTTGTTAGTTGGTGTAGGAAAATTTTACATTAGACTTTATACACCCAAGTGAAGGAGGGTGTTTCAGTTGTAAAGGCTGACTGACCTGCTTAGAAAGAACAATAGAATAGCATCATTGTTGCTACGACTATTTATGTATACATATGTACAACAGAAGACCTAAAGAAGTTAGAAAACAAACAGACTTCCACCTTCACCTACTCGTAAGGTGGTAGCAACAAAAGTGCTAAAATTTTTATTATATAAGTCTGTTTGTTTGTAAGTAAGAATGTTTATTTTTATGTTTTTTCCTCCTTTGCTTCTTAAATAGAATACAGCAAAACCAAAATTAAATTGGTTACCTTTTGTTTGCTTCTGATCCCCTTGCCTTGTGTTTTGTAGTTGCCAGTCCTGCCAGCCGTCAAATTAGCACTATTGCTATAACAGTAAAACCTGGAAACAAAAAGGAAATTTCAAACAACAATAACCAGGGTGAAAGGTAAAGACTCGGAAAATTACATTTTAAAAAGGTAAAATTGTTTAACTCTCGTGTTTTTTTTTTTTGTTTTTTGCCTACACGAAATTGTAGTCAAACAGAAACTTAAAATTAAATGTTGCAAATGGATTAAGAGACTTATAACAGCAAATTAGACTATAGATTTGCTTCTCTGGCAAAATATTGTAAATTTAAGAAATTAAGATAATATAGCTGAGATAATAAAAGGCTTTCAGCAAGGCTGTTAAATATTTAGAGCTTCATCCAACAAGACGTATTCGTAGCCAAAAATTAGAATGAGCCACAATTACAACGAAAAATAACAGCTGCTATAATTGATGAAGTTGTTTAATGTTTGTGTAAAGAAATAATTAAGGAGAATTGACTTAAAGGTGAAAGCGACAACACTGCTGAGATACTTTTGTTTTTAATTCAAAGTTGGCTGGAAAGTTCAAAGATTTTTTTTAAGAAAAAAGGAATTAAAGAATAGTGTGAAAAACATTTTAAAATCCAAAATATTTAATCTCAAAAAAAAAAAATGCAAGACATAAATAAAAAAGTGAAAACCTTTGGAAAAGTGCTAAAAATTCTTAAAAGTAACTGATTTTCTTAGTGAGAGCCATCGTAAACAAAATTTGTTCAATTTGTTTATCATGTCCTTTAATTTTTTATTTATTTTTTAACAAACAACCCGTGATGCGATTAGCTTGTCTGCAGAAAACATCCAGGGTATATGGCGGGAATCTAACCCACTACCTCTGGACTGAGAGGCTAGCATTGGTACCACTCAGCCACAGGGGCACCGATGATATATCTCCAATTCTTGTGCTATTTAAATTTCTGTGTATGTTCTTTAAAAGCTTCCGAAATGATGCTTATATTTGAATTAGATAGTCACAAAAGGTATCATTTTCAGCACATACACTTTGAGTATTGGCCGACAAACATACATATATAAATGGCAAACATACTCACCAAGTGTTAACTGTATAGATATAACTATAAACAACAAATTACTACGTCCACCCATATCCCTCAAAATAACGCATCGCAAAATACTATAACTAAAATGTATACACCGTATCAGCTACTATAAAAAGACTCTGAGTATTTATTCGGCTACAAATGAGTATATGCAAGAGTATTTTATTCACACACACTACAAGCATCAGTGTTGACAGAAAATTGAATTAGTAAAATGCTAATGGCAATTTCAAAATTCTTCATTCATTCCAGTTGTATTCCTGGCATTACAGAAGTGTTTACCGCCAAACTTTGAATTTATTTTACATAATCCTCAGAGAATATTTTTACTTATTAAATTGCATATATTTTATTTTTATTATTTTTTGGTTTTAAAGCAAATTAGCGACCGCATGAAACATTTTAAGTTTTCGTTTAGAAATTTTTTACCTCAAAAACAAACTTTGACACTTCAAGGAATTTACAGCAGCAAAGCAAAGAAATAATAAAAAAAGTTTTCCCCTTAATTTCCCGTCCACTAAAGCAGCCCATTGTGCAGTGTTGGCGGAGTGGTGGTGGTGGCGGTAGCTGCCAAAAGAAAATTTTAATTTCAATTTACAAATATTTAATTTGATTTGCTGCTTGCAAAAAAAAGAAAGAAAAGAAAAAAACACGAAAAGTACACACAATTTTTAACAAGTACACTTGCAGGAGCAAATTTACGTGAGCGAAGAAATTGAAAGACAATAGATTTTGCCAGCACAATGGTAGTTTAATTAAAACTCTTAATATCTAAGAAATTGAACATTTCAAGTGAAATTGAAATAGTTGAAGCGAATTATAATGTAGAACAAAAACTGTGTAAGCCACAATGAAGAAACTTTTACAGCAAAACTAAAGCATACTTAAGGGTGCTGGCAATTGTGGGCAATGTTAAAGCATATTGTTAGGCGAGTTAGTGTTAAAAATATAAAACACTAACTTTTAAGTTAAAAATTAAAATTAATGAAATTTAATTACTTTTTTGGTGTATTCCGTTTTAAATTGTATATATAAAGTTATATAGTTTTTAAATTTGTGTTTGCAGTTACTTTTTCTATGTGTATGATATATTTTTTTTAAATATGCTGTTTGTGCCTTCGGCTGCAGTGTTATTGTTGTTTGTCTTTTATTTTGTTTATATTATATTATGTGGCACTATCGTTTAACATGTCTGTATGTGAGCAAGTGCAACATTGGCACTTAACTTCAAAACAGAAATAAATACATAGCTGCTAAAGGTTTCCTTTTGCTGTATCTAAAAAAAAGGAGAAAAACTAAAGCTATTTTGCGCCCTTAAACATGTACTAAACGTTGCAATAAGTACTGGTACTGGTTGTTGTCACAAAATTTTGCACAACACTTAAGCTTATCTACATCTTCATAACAACAGGAGCACAAACACAGTGAAATGTAAAGTGAAAAGCAGAAAACTTGCAAGTGAAAGAAACAAAACAACCAGAACAAAAACAGTTAGAAGGCAAAATGTTAAGAGAGGAAAAAAAAACTTTTTTAAATACCGGCACTATACAGCAAGAAAGAAAGCAGAAGAAAACTACTAACACTACTTTTACTGCTGCTGCTGCTGCTGCTGCCACTACTGCCAGAAAACAGCCATTAACAACAAAACGATCTTAACGCCATCTTAAGCAACACTTAACGTTGTTCGAGTTGGAAACACTCAAACGGAGAAGAACAAAAAAATTACACAAAAAAAAAAAAGAAAAAACATGGTCATGATACATAAAACATGGTTGCTTTCCAACAAGATAAAAACTGAAATTAAATTAAATTTTGTATTTGTATGCTTAAGATAAAACAAAAGAATAAAATGACTTTAATTAAGTTAAGACTGTAAATAAAATACAAATATAACTCTGGCAGTTATTTATATGTATATAACACATTCTTTTTTTTTTTTTTTTTTAAAATCAAAGAGAAGTAACACTCAGGCAATTAATGCCTACTACTATTACTAGGTGTTACCTTCTTTTTAGGAAAGGGATAGTGAGAGAGAAGACAGGTGGTGAAAGAAGAGATAGAGGAAAGCTTCATTCTTTTACAACTCTGCTTTTTCGCACGTTTTTAATAATGCAGTGTTGCAGCGCCTCTCTGATGTTAAATGAGGCGTATTAATTTTTTGAAACTGTGTCTTGTAGCCATTTTTATTGATTATTTTACTTCGCCGATGATTTTGCTACACAACGAAGGAGGGCGCTCTGATGTTACATTAGGATTATTATCTGCTGAAGTCGGTATAGTTCAGTGACCAGTGACTATGCCTTCATCACTTGAACTTTCCTACAACAACTGACACAAAGGGACACTAATGTACATCAGAAAAATGCGTGGTGTTGTTATTTAATGACTGTCGGATACAGGGATTGAACCCAGGACCTTCGGTTTTGTAGTCAACGTGCTAACTACTTCAGCCAACGCCACCCTCTCAGCCAACGCCACCCTCAATTCTATTTTTTTTTGATAAAAACTAAAGAATTGGAAACCTAAATTGCTCTTCTACTGATATGATTGTCTAATAAATTCAATAAATTCTTAGCAAACTAAATTGAATTTCTATTTCTTCTGGCATTAATACAATTTTTATTTTTAAAAGGAAAATTCTCATTTATATAACATACATGCATATGTGTGTAGAATGTATGTGTGCATGTGTGTTTGTGTGTGTGTTTGGGAAATTTAGTTTGTATTTTTACAGTAGTTTTAGCTTCCACTAGCATGTTGTTTCTATGCACCCCAATTGCATTTGGAAATTGTTATAAATTTAATCAAATCACAAGATTGCAAACGATAACCATAAAATAACAACATCAACATCATCAATAGCAATAGAAATAAACCTGTAAAATTTTTCTGTGCACACACATGCCTGAACTTGATTGCTTGCTTTTGTGTGTGTGTGTGTGTGAGTGTTTTGTTGGTCATATATAACTGTCTCCCTCTCGCTTTCGCCTCTTCCGTTTCCTTATTATTTTAAATTGAGTTTTGAAGAAAAGTTTGCTTGTTTAGTTTTGTCCAAATGAATGAATGAATGAAAAAAAAAAGTTTGACTTGATCTAAAATATTGAAAATAACGAAATTAAATAAATAAAGTATGTGAACCAAGACTGTTTATTGTTACAACTTACAACAATATCCTATTGGACTAAATATCACAGAAGCTGTGAGTAATTTATGATACTCGTATTGTTTAATATAAACAAAAATATTATCTTATATATCTTTCGATCGCTATGAACGTCATTAGACTAACTTGCACTTGCACAGAATAAAAAAGTTGCAGTAATAAACACGTTTAATTGAAAATAAAAAACCAAAAATCAATTAAATTAATTAAATTAAATTTTTAAACAAAAGTTTAATTGACTCAAATACATTTTTTAATTGATTTTTTTTTTTTTGGTTTTTTTAATTAAACGTGTTTATTGATGAATAAATTTATAAAATTTTAAGACTTTTTGCTAATTTTTTTTTTTTTTGGCTAAGTAGCGTCCTTATGAATTTCATTCATGCTTAAGGAACTAGCTCATCAGTAGACTTCAATCTGAAAATTTTTTAATTAAGCTATAATTAAAGTGATACACCTTTTCCACACGGAAAGTTTACTTTGCAAAGTCTTAATTCAGCTTGGGCGGAAGACAGAAAGAGACTGTACTACTACGTCTGTCTTTCACACAGCTGAATTAAGACTTTGCAAAGTAAACTTTGCGTATGAAAAAGGGGTATAACACTTTTAATACGTTATTGAGAATCACACATGTATACAAACATAATAAGTTTAAAGGCTTGAAACAAAAATCTTTACAAATCAAGCATCTTTATACGTCCTTTCAAATTCTGCTATTCAGCTTTTCGTTTGTACAATTTTACTTTATCACTAATCTGAGCAATAAGTTTAAAGAGAGTATATTTTTGACATTTTAAATGTGTTTAGTGTGAAATTAAATTTTGTAATGATGTACAACTTTTTATGCTTCCGATACAATTTTACTTTTAACTAACTTTAAGTCGAATTAATGTTTATCTTAAACTTTAAACTCGTTTAAGTAATACTATTTGCTTTTTGCAACTAAATGAGCGATATGTTCACAAAATTGGCATTTTATTTTAAATATTTTGAAAATTTTCTTAAAAAAAATTAAATTTCACATGAAAGGTTCCGTACGGGCACGACATATCGCTCATTTACTTCAATAGTGTCACAACTCAAAGAAATTAGTTTTGCAGGAAACGCGTTTAAAGTTTTCAATTTATATGCAACTCAATGCAAACATGAAAAAATAGTCTTCTCTCGCGAGGTGATAGTAAAAGCTATTTATATAAAATTTTTACACAAGATAAAGTACGAAATGGCGAATTATTTTGCATTATTAACTCAATAACCGCATTTTTTGAGTTGTGACACTATTGAAGTAAATGAGCGATATGTAATACTATACGAACTTAGCCTGTATAATCTTACCTGATGTAGACATTTTTTTTAATATTTAAGCTCCCGGTAAACTTTTTTGATCTTTGGCGATTTTTTTAGATTTGGTGCTTTTTCTTAGCTTTTGCGTGTTTTGTAGTTTTAAAGAATATTTTGGTTTTGGGCTTTTTTTTTTTTTGTTTTGGCGTTTTTCTTTCGTTTATTTGTGGGATTTATTTTAGTTTTGGCGAGTTTTTTTTTAGCTTTTTGTGATTCCTTTTTGTATTTTTACAATACAGATTTATAGTTGTGGCGATTTTTTTAATATTTGCGATATTTTCGGATTATGGTGATTTTTGTAGCTTTTGGCAACATTTTTGTTTATGGTGATTTTTTAAATTTTTAGCGATTTTGGGAATTTTTGCAGTTTTTTGGCAACCTTTTTACTTTTGGTGATTTTTTTTTAGTTTTAGCGATTTTTATTTAGTTATGTCGTTTTTTTCGTTTTGGCGATTTTTTCGGATTTGGGCGATTTTTGTAGTTTATTGGCACCTCTTTACTTTAGCTGATTTTTTACATCTAAGCGATTTATTTTTAGATTCGGCGCTTTTTTTCATTTAAGCATTTTTTCGGATTTTTTGTGATATTTTTGTTTTGGCGATTTTATTATTTTTGTGATTTTTTACTTTAAGCGGTTTTGAAAATTTACAAGAGTTTGCCTCTCCTCTTACGGTTTCCAAGCTACAGCAAGTTGTCATAATTACATAGTAAAAATTACATTAACTGATAGAATACCCTTTAATTTTGAGTTCTTAAATGTCAGTGTTAATTGATGTGGTCTGCATAAAAACTAACTTTGAAAATTTCAAGTGTCTATATATAATTGTCTGTATATTTCATTAGGATCTCAACATATTCCGTTGCTCGCTGTCAGATACCCTTTAACTTTTAACCGTCATATATTTGTTGTTGTAGCGGTCAAAGTTCTACATATTCTGTGAAAATGTCAAGTCCGTAGCTTTCACGGTTCTCGAAAAAAACTGGCTATGACAGACAGACGGACATCTTCCTTTTCACCTGTGGTGTACGGAACGCTGAAAAGGGGCTTTTTATTGTAAAAAAAATATCATAAATATAAATTGTATTTAAATGTTTTGATGTGGACACACATAAATCATGTTTTCTTTATATTTTATTTAATAATAATATAGAAAAAACAAACAACAATTTTATTTCCGGTAATTTATATTTTCCACACACATATTTTTCTCTATTAATATGTTTTTCCAACCACCAAAGACGAATTGTCGTCTCCAATTGTGAGGAATTCCCCTGCTGCAGTCTAAGCCACCTCTCTAATTTATGGTTAAATATTTTTGCAACGCAAATTTTATTCAGGCAAATTCGCATACCGGCACTCATATGTAATGGGTGTTTTTTATTGAGGTATAGAACTTTAAGTTGGCATCACTTTTTTAACTGGCGGCCATTTTATCAGCTGTCAAGTGATTAATATTTAGTTTGGTTTGCCATTTCATCATGAACAGGTTGACAAAAGAACAACGCTTGCAAATCGTGCAAATTTATTTCGAAAATAATGGTTCAGTTCGCGAAGTTTACCGCAAGCTCCGTCCATTTTATGGTCGACATAATCGTCCATCAGAGCAATTAATTCGGTTAACCATGGATCGTTTTCGCACTACGTTTACTCTATGTGATAATACGCATCCGCAGAGACGTCGAACAGTGCGCACCGAAGAAACAATTGCCGCTGTAGAGCAAAGTGTTGAAGAGGACCCGAATGAATCGATTCGCCACCGTGCACAGCAATTGGAGCTTTGTCCATCAACTTTATGGAAGATTTTGAAGATTTTGAATGTGGATGAGTTGTGGTTCCAACAAGACGGCGCTACATGCCACACAGTGCACGTCACAATCGATTTATTGAAGGAAACATTCGATGAGCGCATAATTTCGCGGAATGGACCTGTCAATTGGCCACCAAGATCGTGTGATTTGACACCATTGGATTATTTTCTTTGGGGATATGTGAAGTCGCTCGTCTACGCCAACAAACCAGAAACGTTAGGGGACTTGGAAGCCAACATTCGTGGCGTTATTGCCAACATACGGCCCCATATGCTCGAAAAAGTGGTTGAAAATTGGACCTGTAGAATTGGCTTTATTCGAGCCAGCCGCGGCGGCCACATGCCCGAAATCATATTTAAACATTAATGGCATAAAATTATCCTTCCAATAAAGCCAAATTGATGGACATTAAAACGATTTTCTTGTGTTTTATTTCAATTCGAAGTTCTATACCTCTAAAAAAAACACCCGTTACATACATACACATTTTGTAGACATATTTTACTATTACTTTTTTTTTTTGTTTTATAATATTTAGGAACATACTCTCGTTTATTTCTCCTCTTTTTACCGGGGTTTGTTTACAATATTATTCAGCACTCATACATATGCAGACATAAATATGTATGTATGTTTAGAAAAAGGCCAAGGTACGTTTATTGTTTGTGTATGAAAGCAAACAGTTTTATATAAAAATGTAGCGGCATAATAAAAAATAAACAAATATTATGTTGCATATTTTAGGGTGTTTTTTTTGTCGTACTAGCACAAAAACAAACCGTACAGAAAATTACCCTTGAGCGAAAAAGGTCTGTGTATTCACGGAAATTCATAAGTGTTGACTAATACTTGGCCATATTTTTTTTGAAATGGCCTCCAACTCTTACTCTTTTTTAACCATGCGCTGAATGTAATAAACTACTATTTTGCATATCCCACATACTTGTTAATGTTATTTTCTTTATTTATCAAATATCTTGTTTTAAGCTATTTTATGCGGTTGGTTTATTTTGTTTACATTTCTATAAAAAAAAACTTGTTATTGTTCCTTGCGTTATAGCGTAAATAATGGCTTTATAAGAAAATATATATTATGTTGCAAACGTTTTAAATAACTTGAGCGTAAAATATTTACATGGAAATTTATTAAAAAACAAATAATTTGAAGGGGTGCAGGGGTTGGGGGTGGTTTTGTAAAAACAAAAATAAATTATTGTTTTCTCTCTATTTAAAAGTATACTTTGGAATGGCCATAAAAATTTAAATTTATTGCATACATTAGGGTACAAGAAGTTATAAAAATGTATTAACAAATACCATACGAAGAGAATGGCCATTTGTTAAGATATATTAATAAATTTTATATTATCTAAAATATTTGTTATTTTATTTCTTGATTTATTTTCACAACACTTCATTTGTTTAACAACACCAAGCGTCAAATGTTTGCTTCAGTTTTGTTGCTCTAGCCACTTTGTACCGTATTTCTTTTTTAGGTTTCATTAAAAATTTTGAGACAAACAATATCAAAAAGCATTTTATGCAAATATTCTACAATTTTTTCATATAACTAGTTGCATGAATTTGTTTTTCTTTTGTCAATAGGAGGCCTGAAGAAGCAAATACAATAAAAAAAGTGGCCAAAAATGGTTGATAGATTTATATTACATCATATTTTATACAGGGTGGCCCAGAATGGTCGAAGGGGTTTGACATATTACCAGCAAGGACTTTGTTATGCAATTTATTTTCGTCAAAAAGCAGAAGAAAATCGTGATTTTATTAATAAATTAATTATGAGAGACGAAGCCCATTTCCAATAAAATGGGTTCGTTAATAGGGAAAACTGCAGGATATGGGCTACGGAGAATCCAAGAATAGTTAAACAGGAAGAATTACATCCACTTAAGCGTAACGTTTGGTGTGGTGTTTCGTCGAAAGAATAATTGGCCCATATTTTTTGGAATATTAACACGGTGTTGCCGTTTCTATCACTGGTGTTAGATATCGTTGTTGAATTGTGTACTGTTCCATTTTAAATTCCCCAAGTCTTATTTGCAAAATACTGAAAAGAAAACAAGAAAAAAAAATTATAATAAAATAGTTATAAGGAATTCAAGCCCCTTGGATCATTCTGGGCCACCCCAGAAAAAATTTCATGCAACAAATTTCAGGAAATTTTTAAAGTAGAAATTTTTTATTAAATAAATTCAATACACGAACACTCTTCTATTTGCCAATAGAAGCGCTATAGAAAACTGGAATAGCACAGTATTATGATTTTGATTTACCTCCTCAAGCCAGAATATAAATTGCATGCAATTCATTTCATACAAAATATCATAATTAAACTAAAGTCAGAAAATCTCCTGCATGTATTGTATATTTTTAAACCACCTTTCATTCACTCAACAGTTTCATTACGATCTGTTAGATACACAATGTTCAATTATTTACTGTTGGAATACCACGATGTTAATGTAGCTGTTGTTAACACAAGATTGACTGCTTAGGGAAGGCATCGCAACATCCAGAAGCAACAGCTCTTTAATACTAGCTTTCGATTTCGTCATTGGGTCGAGTTACACTTCGTTCTGCTGGTTTGTGTGCATAGTTGTAGTTATTGTATTGTATTTTTTTTTTATTGTATATTTTTAATAAGCCGAAGCTGTTAACAGTTTATTCACGTTCTTCAGTTAATAAGATATGCATAATTTGTATTGTTTACAAATGCTTTTATATAAGGTACTTGTATTCAGTTTATTCACCCATATTTTGGAACAATTTTAAAAAGTTTGTAAATCACAAAATGTCACAGCGTGTACTCGGCATTAGAATGTAATTTGGTGCAGGTTCCCATGCTTGTGATCACATAATGGGTCTTATCGCGGTTGATGTATTTCGACTGCGACAATTAGGTCCTAGATTCAAGAACAAATACTGCGGTGTTCTTTAATATATTGCAAAAACGTCATAGTCAAAGTCGATTTGAAAGATGCCAACCACGATAAGGGGAAATATTTATTAGAAGTCTTGTTGCCATCTAAATTTTTTTTCTTGTAAAATGGCGAAATTTAGTTCATGCTAATGGGAAAAAAATATGTAAAATTGATCTCTTATGACTCATAACACAAATAAAGTTTAACGATTTTTCCCAAAAATTCACTGCAGCATAAAATATCAATTTATGCGCCCACATGTATGCTTTAATTTTTTTTCAAACCATAAATTCAAGCAATATAATATTTATTTCTATTTAAAAAACTTTGTGCAAATTTACATGCATTACGAAATGATAAAAATTGTGAAAGTCATGCCAAAAAATAATAAAATAAAGGGTTTAAAAACGTAAAGCTTTAAGGCACTGATACACAAAACCACGCAATTCATGAAATCATTGGATATTTATATGCAGCATTTAAACCGATTTTTATATTTTATACTCGTAAAAAAAATGTAGAAGCTTTTACAATAAAGAAGAAAAATAAAGCAAATAGATGCATATACACAATGAAGTTAAAAATAGTTTTTCTATTACGAGTAGATATGATTTATTGCTTTTGTTGCGCACTATTATGCAAATATAATACACATACTAAAAAATTTTTCTGTTCAAAAATTTCACACAAGTGTTTAAATACGTTTTTGTGCTAATTCCATTTTGTAATTAAATTTTTGATTATATGTAGTGTTAGTAGGTAGTGTTATTAACTAAAAATCTAATTTTTTTGAGTTATGACGTTCTTCAAGTAAATTAGCATTAGGTTTCTTTCTACAAATTTCATTTTGCTTAATTTCTTTAGTAATTAATAAATTATTAAATTAAACTTTGATCGTTTGATATTAAAAATAAACAAGAAATTATAAAGCATATTTTCAGGCTGCTTATTGCCAAGCGAACTTTTATCATTAAATTTTTTACATATTCAGGCAAAAAACAAAATAAGTATTTTTGCAAACAAAAGAATTAAAAAAAATAAAATGGATGTACAGTTAAGTGTGTTAAAAATATAAATATCCTTTAAAATGTGTAAAATATAAATTTATCCCTATTGCAGACATTTCACTGTTCATTTTTGTTTAAATTAATTTCTGTTTTCATTAAAATATGTTGCCTTATTTTTTTTCATGCACATTTTACTTAACAGCTACTTTGAGTGTTAAGCCAAAAGAATCAATGTGTGTGCGGGTGTATGTTTGTGTGTGTGTGTGTGTGCGTGTTCGTGTGCTGTGAAGTTTTGTACTTTATAGTAGTGAAAGATATTTAAACATAAAAGCCAACAAATAACTAAAGGCTATTTGCCATTATACAAAAAAAAGTAAGGCGAGCGAAAGAGAGAGAGAGAGAGAGAGAGAGAGACAGACAGAAAGTCACAAATATTTGTTAACAATTTCATATTTTATATTTCTGTGTACAACATTTACAAGCAAACTTAAGCAAACACTTGCCATAGTTATGAAAATGTTATGGAAAATATTTATGTTTATAATAATTATAATGAATTTAAAGTTTAAAACATCAACAGAGTTTTGTTACGAAAATAGCTTAACTTGTGTGCAAAATCTTTGCACGAAATGGCAACATAATAAGCCTTAAGATATGCTTTGTAATTTTAAATCAATTATGAGTTCAAAAAAGGAACACTAATTTAAGATTGTGCCTAATGGTTATAATATTTTCATTTACTAGTGAACATGTGTTGTTATTATAAGGCATTTTCTTTTTAATTATGTTAAAATGTTTTGCTAAATGGAAAACAGTGGAAAATTGCTCAAGTTTTAATTGTGTGTTGTTTTAACAAAAAGCATACTTTAAGGCTTTTAAATAATTTTTAAGAATTTCCATATAATTTTCTCTTAATTTTAAGATAATTTTTAATATTTAAAACATATTTGCTTATGCAATTTTTTTTGTTAAAATGAATTTATTAATTTATAAAGTAAATTTGTTTGACATTTAATTTATTTTTATGTCTAAGCAAAGCTATAAAATGTATCTGGAAGTTGATGTTTTATGACGCTTGTGTCTTGAAAAATTGATAACAATAATATTCAGCTCGTTAAATTTGTCAAATTAACGCAGTTGTTATTTTGATTATTTCTTGTTTTTTGTTTGTTTCTTGTGCAAAAAGTCATAAACATGTTTTTATGTCTTAATTTTTATTTATTTTCTTAATTTAAGTTACAAGAACGAATTGCTTCAATATGATTATTTAAAAAAAAAATATTTTCCAAAATTTGTTTTGGAAGAAAAATTGTCATAGAGAGGGATTGCAAAAGAATAAGATGGGGCAATTAAATATGAAAATATTTTCCTTACATTTTTGCGTATTTCTTTCAAAACTCTTTCTTGTTGCTCTCTTTTTTTTAATGCTTTATAAAATATCCATTTGTCAAAGCAATTTCCTCATTCAAGTTGAGTTTTTGAAAAATATGGTTGGCAACTAAGGCAGCAGCTTCACCTTACTGTCGGTAATTTAATTTCCAGGAAGTGTTTGGTTTGTGTTCGAGAACAAAGAGTAGCCATGGAGTGTCAAGTCAGAATTGTACCGCAAGCGTAGTAAATGAATATTATCAGCCGTCTTTTGTTTGAATAATCATTGCTATATCTTTAAACAAACTAATATTTTATTTCTCTTGCTTTACCGCCAAAAGAAATTTTCAATTAATTCAAGCGTAAAAATTCAACTGACGCTAAAAATTTAATTAAAGTTTTAATTGATATCATAATGCCTCATTACAAAAATTGTGAACATACCAAATGAATAGATAGATGTAGGGTACATATTTATTCTTTTGTTGACATTGTTTGTTCATATTAATGTTGCTCAGTGTATCTTGGAATTCTCACTCAGTTATTGAGTAAGTGTGTATAAGGCTTCAAGAGTTTTGAAACTAATCGGGAAACAAAGCATGATTAGGGCATAATATTGTTTTGTTTGCAATGTTTGTTGATATTTTTGTTTATAAAAGTACCTTGGAACTCTCATTCAGTTATTGAGTGAAACTGTATAAGGCTTCAAAAGTTTTAAAATTAATCGGCAAGCAAGTCAGGACTCTGTATGAGCGGCAGCTACAAGAGATTTGCCGATTCCTGCTGCAAAGTAGTTAAGCCAGCCATACACTACACAAGTTCACTGCACAAATCTGGCACTGTACAGTGCGTTTGTGTAGTATATGGTGCTGGTTGTGCTATTTACGCAGTGAACTGAGTAAATATCAAAAAGATTTTGATATTTGCTCAAGTTTGTAAAACTGTACAGTGAACTTGTGTAGTGTATGTTGAAAACGTTAAGTTGTGTCGTGATTTTTTAAGAGTTTAAAATAAGAAATGAGCGCAGAAAAAATATTCGGAACAGGGCTCCTAGAATTATACATAGAATCGTTTGCATTAAGGCGCATTAAATTAAAAACTGCACAGTTTACTTGTATAGTGTGTGTCGCAAGCTTAGTTTACACAGTGCCGGACTTGAGCACTGGACATGTGTAGTGTATGGCTGGCATTAGGTGAATGTTGTGTTCTAACTATATACTTAAGTACTTAACGGAATGCATGATTCAGCGAATTTTTCGTGCAATAGCTTAGATTTAAATTTTCCTTGCCATCAGCAAAAGTTCTAAGTATCAGTCTTAAACTAAAGTAAGCATTTTGTTAGCAACTTTTTTTTTACATATAATATGAAGACAATTTCGATTGCTTATAAAACCACCAATAAATTCGCATTATTTTCAAAGTAAATGAATTCCAAAAGAAAAAAATATCAACTACAAAAACGTTTAGATTCAAATTTGAATTTTCGAAATCGTAAAAAAGCCACCACACGCAAACTGAGGAAATTTAAAAATAAAAATATGTGCGTATGTGTAAAAGAAAATTCTCTCAATAAAAAGTAGTGCAACTAAAATGAAAGCAAAATAGCTAAAGCATGTCAAACGTTTGTTGTGGTCTAAACTAAATTTTATCGATAAAATTTGCATAATCACAACTTTTGTAACATATTTCATGTTTCTCAGAAGAAGAAAATGTCTGTCTGTTGTGCCACATCTCTCGTAACATTATTTACATCATCATCATCATCATCATCATCATCATCATTAACAACATCAGCTTTAGCTTCAGCATCATTTCTCTGATTCCTTCGACTTGAGCAAACAAGTAAAAGTAAAGAAAAAATCTGTTGTCATAGCAAATACCAACACAGTTACACTCCAGTTATTTAGATTTACTAATACATTTGCTGTTTGATATTTTATAAAGTTTTTTTTTTTTTTTATAAAAAAAAATATTTTTTCAAGTGTCATGCAAATATTTCTAAAGAAAACATTGATTATTTTGTAATTTTATTTGTAAACTTTTACACAGTTGCTTTTTTTATTTCTTCATAGCTCCTGCCCGTATTTTTCGTCAAAATCAAAGTGTTGATTTACTTGAAATAAAATGAAATATGATGATGTGTTGTTGCTCGCTAAGGGGAGTAGGGGGAGAAGAAGTTAACGAAAAATGCCTGTAATCACAAATTACTTAAGAATGATTCAACACAAAATGTTTTTGATTTCTTTTGTGTGCATGAGCACTAACAAATTGTATTTAATCAAAAGTAAATCGTCGTTAATTTATTCTCTTTTGCTATTAACTTTGGGAATAGTATTGCCTGCTTTACACCGCACTTGCTCACATACAACTTACATAGATGAACTGATGAAGAGAACATAGATTTATTCATGAACGAAAAATTGAACACTTTGAAATGATGATTTATGTCGCTTGTGAGATTTTATTATATTTAAAAATATGAAGCAAAAGTGATAAAATTATTTGTTACAAACAACCCGTAACCTGAAAGAAGGCAAATTACCCTCGATTTTTATCGAATTTTACAATATTTCCTTATAAAAGCATTAAAATATTTTCAAATTTCGTTCAATATCGAATGCAATTTGCTTGTTTCCTAAACTTAATAAAATGTAAATTTTTCAAAAATACTTTTTTGTAAATACCAGATCAAAACAATTTTTTTAAAACCCACTGTCTTTAGCGAAAAAATAATATATAAAATTTTTCTTTTAAAAGTCAAACGTTAAGTAATTTTGTAAGAAGCTTTTTTAATAATTATTTTATGAAAGGTATTTTTAAAGTATTTTTGCAATCTGCCTTTATTAGATTAGTCCTTTAGGTACCATTTAAGTACACTTTGTTTTATAAATAATTTTCTCAAAATTTTATTTTTCAAAGTTTCTTTTTCTTCAAAACTTATCTTCGTCGCTCAAAATTAATCAAAATGCATTTAAATCAAAATATCCTTTTTAAAAAAGGTAATTTTTTCAAAACGTACTTATTTCAAAAAGTACTTTTTTCTAAAGATAATTTTTCTCCAAAAGTACTTTTTCTTAAACATTTGTTTCTCTTTAAAGTTTTTTTTTTGAAAATGTACTCTTGCAAAATGTAATATTTTAAAAAGGTACTGTTTTCAAAAGGTACTTTTTTTCAAAAGGTACTTTTATTCAAAAGGTAATTTTATTCAAAACGTAGTTTTATTGTAAAAGTACTTTTTGCAAAAGGTAATTGTATTCAAAAAATACTTTTATTCAAAAGTTACTTTTATTCAAAAGGTACTTTTATTCAAAAGGTACTTTTATTCAAAAGGTACTTTTATTCAAAAGGTACTTTCATTCAATAGGTACTCTTATTCAAAATGTACTTTCATTCAATAGGTACTTTTATTCAAAAGGTACTTTTATTCAAAAGGTGCTTTTATTCAAAAGGTACTTTTATTCAAAAGGTACTTTTATTCAAAAGGTACTTTTATTCAAAAGGTACTTTTATTCAAAAGGTACTTTTATTCAAAAGGTACTTTTATTCAAAAGGTACTTTTATTCAAAAAGTACTTTTATTCAAAAGGTGCTTTTATTCAAAAGGTACTTTTATCCAAAAGGTACTTTTATTCAAAAGGTACTTTTATCCAAAAGGTACTTTTATTCAAAAGGTACTTTTATTCAAAAGGTACTTTTATTCAAAAGGTACTTTTATTCAACAGGTACTTTTATTCAAAAGGTACTTTTATTCAAAAGGTACTTTTATTCAAAAGGTACTTTTATTCAAAAGGTACTTTTATTCAAAAGGTACTTTTATTCAAAAGGTACTTTTATTCAACAGGTACTTTTATTCAAAAGGTACTTTTATTCAAAAGGTACTTTTATTCAAAAGGTACTTTTATTTAAAAGGTACTTTTATTCAAAAGGTACTTTTATTCAAAAGGTACTTTTATTCAAAAGGTACTTTTATTCAAAAGGTACTTTTATTCAAAAGGTACTTTTATTCAAAAGGTAATTTTATTCAAAAGGTACTTTTATTCAAAAGGTACTTTTATTCAAAAGGTACTTTTATTCAAAAGGTACTTTTATTCAAAAGGTACTTTTATTCAAAAGGTACTTTTATTCAAAAGGTACTTTTATTCAAAAGGTACTTTTATTCAAAAGGTACTTTTATTCAAAAGGTACTTTTATTCAAAAGGTACTTTTATTCAAAAGGTACTTTTATTCAAAAGGTACTTTTATTCAAAAGGTACTTTTATTCAAAAGGTACTTTTATTCAAAAGGTACTATTATTCAAAAAGTACTTTTATTCAAAAGGTACTTTTATTCAAAAGGTACTTTTATTCAAAAGGTACTTTTTTCAAAAGGTACTTTTATTTAAAAGTTATTTTTTCGAAAGGTACTCTTTTCTATAAAAATACTTTTTTTCAAAATGGTCTTTTTTCGAAAGGTACTCTGTTTTCTATAAAAGTACTTTTTTCGAAACTTTTTTTTCCTTCAAGTATTTGTTTCAAAAGGTACTTTTTGAAATAAAGTATTTATTAAAATGGTACGTATTAAAAATGTAAATTTTTTGTGAAGTTACTTTTCCTGCCGCCTTGAAACTTAAAAGATATCTTTTATCAGGTTGTCACTTTTCAAAATAATGTTTTTTCACAGTAATATTTTTTCAAACTACTTCCGCCATTTATAAATACGTCAGCCTGGCCTTCTATTGGCAACGTTTACAATAATTACGATAAGAACTTTTTAAGGGATAAGTTTTTGTAGGGAAATCTTAAAGGCGCTTTTTCAAAAGTAACAAGTTTTTATGTTACAATTTTAATGCAGTTTCATTGTTTGTTTGTTTTAAATGGATTGGTTTTCCAAAAAGTATCTTTGTTCCAAAGCTACAAGAAGTTTTTTAATTTTTTATAATGACTTCAAAGAATATTATTTAATAGAAATTTTAATGAAAACTGGAATAAAATCAATCACATATGTGCATATACATATACACATATGCATGTATGTATATGTGTATGTATGTATGTATTTAACAAGAATTTGTTTTTCTTTTGCAAATCAAATTTGTGTCCTGGCAAACACCCAGTTACTTGTGCTCCTGCTTGTTTGTATTGTCATACTTGTAAATTAATGTTGTTGCTGTTTCCTTTTTTTTGTCGCTACAAACGCATGACATCATGTCAGACTTTTTTAAGTTGTTCCTTGACTGATTGCAATTAAACTTTATTTGTGTGTGTGTTTTATTATCAATAATAAAATTAAGCTGAAGAAAAATAAGACATCTTGAAAAAACTTAACGCGCTTAGACAAACGAAGTGAAGAAACAAAATCTCTTGGCGAAAAATTGTGAATGGGAAAATAATACCATAAAAGTTTAGTACGTATACTAAGGAAAGAAATATCAAAGCAAAAAAAAATATCTTCAAATAAATTTGGCTTTTATGACAACAATTTCATCGTAATGATGCGGCAAGTGGGGCTGGTGACAATAAATTTATTTTTATATAAATAAGAAAAAGGAAATATTTAATGGAATACTTGAATAGTGACAGAAATGATGATATTTTCCAATCTCATGATTAATGTAAATTGGAAACAGGCTTGGCAACAAAAAAGAAGAGGGGTGTCTTAGGACACCTGGTTACAGCTATGCTGCTTAGCTACGTAAAACAAACTTAAAATAATATTATATGATAATGTAAAATTCACCACAAATATTTCAAAACGTTTCCATTGTTTCCCATTATTTTATTTTATAGCGGCGTACGATTAAATAAATGTATTGTTTGTGGCCGGTTTATGCTCATGTGCAAAAACAATACATAAACAAATTGAGCAATCGTTCTCATTGTTTTTGTTTTGTTTTTGTTTCACTCAAGAACGAAACAAAACAAAATCAAACAATTTGTTTTGTTTATTTTCGTACTTTGCTTTTAAGAAATAAAAAAAAAATCAAAGAAATAAAAACAACTATAAATTTATAACCAAGGCACATTCACAAGGTAGTAGCGGAAATTCAGCTGAGCTATTTTTTTTTTCAAATTAAAGTTCATCGGAAACTTCAAAAAATTTTTACGAAAGAGAAATTAAAAGAAAATGTTAAAAAAATTCAATATGAAAAATATTTTATTAAAAAAAATTCTGTGAAAACAAATTTATAAATATGAAAAAACTATTAAAAAATTGTGAGAAGTGCTAAACGTTGCAAATGTTGTTAGTGGTAGCTGCCGCGGAGAAATATTTTCAAAGTTATGTGAATAATTTTTATTATTGTTATGTTAAACAAATTCTATTTTTGAAGTTTTTGATGAACTACAACCCATGTTGTTTTTTTCATTGTTGTATTTTTTCATTGTTTTTGTAATCCTGATACTACCTGGAAATGAATCTGCCTTGTTTATAACTGTATTAGTGTAGATTATTTTTGTTGCAAAAATCACGTCTTTACTCCTGTATCGCGCCACAAATAGCATAGCTATAAAAATAATAATCTCTTTAAACATCAAAATATTTTACTTTTAAACATTTCTATCAATTAATGTTTGCGTCAAACACCTGTTTGGCAGGTTACATAACTTTTATTAAGACGCTACTACATATTAGACTTGAATTGAAATCTTTCAGTAGCTCTTGTGTGACAAAAGCCAATAATCAAACCCATATAGTTAATTCTAGACTTTTGTCCAACAGATCTTTTTGAACTAGTTCGTTCAGTTTGACACAAGTCCGGTCAAAAACATCAATGTAAATTAAATGGATTTGAAACATCTTTTGATTCAAACGCTCTCAAACTAGTTCAAAAAGAACTGTTGGACACAAGACTAGACACAAGTCTAAACATAAATATTTGACACATGCTCGATATGTTATAGACTTGAATCGAACTCTTTTAGTAGCTCGCTTTTGACACAAACCTATGTATGTTCAGACGCTTAAAGAAACTATATGGGTTTGATTATTAGTTTGTGTCACAAAAGAGCTACTGAAAGATTTCAATTCAAGTCTAATATGTAATAGCTAATGGGCCAACTCTATTTTGAACTAGTTCGTTCGCGATCGAATCGAAAGTTGTTTCAAACCCATTTAATTTACATTGAAGTTTTTGATCGGATTTGTGTCCAATAGCTCATATTAGTTTAGACTTGGGTCGAACTTGCTCACTAGTTAATTTTTGACACAAACTTGTGATCAAACACTTGCTATTTTAATAAATAAGTAAATAAAAAATGAACTAGTCAACCAGTTCTATTCAAGTCTAGCCGAGTACATTTATGTATGTTAAAAAGTAATGTAATTTAAATGGGTTTGATTAGACTTGTGTCCAACAGTTCTTTTTGAACTAGTTTGAGAGCGTTTGAATCAAAAGTTGTTTCAAACCCATTTAATTTACATTGTTGTTTTTGATCGGACTGGTGTCCAACTGAGCGAAGTAGTTCAAACAGAACTGTTGGACAGAAGTCCTGGTTTGATCATCGGTTTGTGGCAAAAATGAACTAGTGAACGAGTTCGACCCAAGTCTAAAAAGGAGCTGTTGGACACAACTCCAATCAAACCTATTTAAATTGTACGGGTTCCAACATAGTAAATAGACTTGTATCGAACTCTTTCAGTAGCTCGTTTTTGACACAAACCAATGATCAAACCCATTTAAATTACATGGGTTTGATCATTGGTTTGTGTCAAAAACGAGCTACTGAAAGAGTTCGATACAAGTCTAATAGTGAATCAACGAGTTCGACTCAAGTCTATAGTTAATAGAGTTGTGTCCAACAGTTCTTTCTGAACTAGTTTGAGAGCGTTTGAATCAAAAGTTGTTTCAAACCCATTTAATTTACATTGATGTTTTTGACCCGACTTGTGTCCAACTGAACGAACTAGTTCAAAAAGAACTGTTGGACACAAGTCTAATAGTTAATATTTAGACTTGTATCGAACTCTTTCAGTAGCTCGTTTTTGACACAAACCAATGATCAAACCCATGTAATTCAAATGGGTTTGATCATTGGTTTGTGTCAAAAACGAGCTACTGAAAGAGTTCGATACAAGTCTATTAATATTATATTGCTTATAAATTTCCCAATTTGAGTTCTGGCTTCTGAATAGAAATAAATATATACATAAATAGAAATTTTTAAAAATTTTCCAATAGGCATCAAACAATTTCCAGTAAATTTTGTACATGCCACACAACAATTAACAGACCTAATAATTTTTTTTGGTAATTAGCTTTTTAGTTGACAGTATGACGACAACAATAACAAAACTAGTTTACAACACAATATCAGAAGCAATGTGCTAACAAAATGTATTTTAATAAAACCAAAACATGTTTAACATTTTGTGTAACACTCTTTTGTGAGCTGTTTGTAATAAGTCATTAAACTGACAGTATATCACACAAACATTGACCTGCATGTGTCACAGCAATTGCAGAAACACTACAAACATTTATTTGTTATGTACGAGTATTTAGGTACGTAATGAAATGCTTTCACATCTGTATTTACAACGAAAAGAGGAAATTTGGTGAAATGGAAAGAAAAAAAAATAATATGTCATATTATTATTACACATCTGATTTGAGAAATTTGTCAGGTGTGTGATTTTTATTTGTATACACGTACGTTTACATTATTACAAAGCACACATCTCGATGAGGAAAATATGTCATCACTTCAAATGTGTAACAAAATTGTTGAGTTTATAAAACATATTCCACGAATTTTGATGCATTGCAGCAATTCTTGCCACTCTATTGTCCTTTGAAAATTTATAAATCACTTTTTCGATTTATAATGTGTTATGTGCTACTCCAAAGAATAATTATGAAATTTAAATTTGCTAAAAAAAATTAAATTTCACGCTTAGTTACTTGCTTCTTTATAGGGTGTATTTTTAGAGTGTCACAACTTTGAGTTGGCATCACTGCTTTATTTGAGCACCCATTTAACAACTGATAGTTGATGGTTTGGTTTAGTTTGATTTAAAATTTCATTAAGAGCAACGCGTACAAATTGTTGAAATTTTTAATCAAAATAATAGTTATGTTCTCTAAACTCATCGTGCAGTTCTTCTATTTTCCAATGAAGCCCATTTCTGGTTGAATGGGTACTTAACTAAACAGAATTGTCGCATTTGGAGTGAGGAGGATCCACCAGCTTCTGGCGGAACACCATTACATCCACAGAAAATTACTGTTTGGTGTGTTTTATGGGCTGGCGGAGTCATTGGCCCATATGTCTTCAAAAACAAAGATGGTCAGAGAATGTTACTGTCAATGGTGAACGGTATAGGAACATGATTCGAAATTTTTTCTTACCTGAACCTTGCTCATATGTGGTTCCAATCAAGGATGGAGCCACATACCACACAGCGGGCGCTACAATTGATCTACTCAAAGAAACTTTTTATGAAAAAATAATTTCACATAATGACCCCATTAATTGGCCACCAATATCTTGTGATTTAACCCCATTGGATTATTTTCCTTGGGCTCATGTTAAGTCACTTGTCTACGTCGATAAACCACAAACAATTGAATACCTGGAAATCAACATTCGAAGACGACGCGGCGAAATACGGCCGCAAATGCTGCGAAAAATTGTTGACAATTGGTGTTCCAGATTGCGCCTTCTACGCGCCAGCCCTGGCGGCATCTTGGCAGAAATCACAGTTAAACATTAATTTCATAAAATGTTCTTTCGAATAAATGCCGTTTCATTGATATATTTCTTTTTAACCCCCGACCACAAAAGGGGTGTTATAAGTTTGTAGTGTGTGTCTGTGTATCTGTGTGTATGTCCGGTGTCCACGTACAGCCCAAACGGCTGGACCGATTTTGATTTAGTTTTCTGCGTTTGAAAGGTGACTTGATCGAGATGGTTATTAACCATGTTTGAAGAAAATCAGTCCAGACGTTTAGAAGATGTCACATCTTTTCTGGATATATCGGGGGCTTTTAAAATTTTTAATTTTTGTTATTATGATTTGAACTTGTGTCACTCTATAAAATAAATCAGCCTTTACTTGTTCGAATTTTCGTAAAACTGATCCAAAACCTTAAAAAAATTATGCTATGCAAACTTTTTTTAAATAGATTAAAAAAGACGCTTTAAATGATGCAAATATACTCCTCTAAAAGTAAAACAAATCTATTAACAAAAGTTGTTACCAAAAGCAAGGATTGGTTCTTGTTCTAACATCCTGTGATAGTTCACAGTTGCTATGAAAGCAATAATAGCCAGTAATCCCCGAACGTTCTCGAGTCAAAAGGTCATTCATTTTAAGTTCTTGTAGAAGCTTTTTTGCTTTGTTTTGCTTTGATAGGTTCATTTAGTAATTCTCAATAGTTTAATGAAAGTTTTTGTATATAGTCTTTAGACTGGTCGCAGCTTGTATGATTTTTTTTTTAATTCTTAATATGTGCGCCGTCTAAAATATGAGGTTTGAGGAGATGTCACAGAGCTTAAGTTTGGAATTCGGACTATATATCTTTAAAGGAGTCGGAGCCACAAAGCCGCAATGTGCCAAGCTGATGTTTTTGATCTGATAAAAAACGATTTTTTGCTAGGAAATTTTTTTCTATCGCAGAACTAAAAAAAAGTCTGCTACATTTCTGGGAAATATTTCAAAAAAAAAAAATTAAAATGTTGGCTGTTTTTTACAATCCTTGGTCCACTGTTCTGCTAATGGTGGAGTCAAATCTTGTTCGATTTAGAAACAGGAAAAGTTGGTATCAAAATCACAAATAATGTCAAAAGTTATACGCAATTTAAATGAAAATATTGAAAAAAGTCGATTCCCGCCGTTTTTTGCGGAAAAAAATGGGTTAATTATATATAATTATGTACATTACGGCCCTATGTTCTTTGTAGGAGTTAAAAGGAATAAATATATGTGTATATATATATATATATATATATGTATATGTTTATAAATATTGTGTCATCAATAAATTGAATAGTACCGCTATATTGAGTCTGAATTTTATTTATATTTTCGAAGACATTCTCATTCACCCTTATTCCATTTGTCGACATCGACGTCACTTTAACACAATACTTAAAAATTAGGGCTTGTATACCCGTTTTCGAAAACAAATAACTCCTGTTGGCAGGCTCAAACTCTTTTGTAGACCTTAGGGAACAGAAATAGACTATCCATAGCACAAAATTGTTCTCGAGAGCGAGTAAACAAGCCCCAATTTTTTGGTATTGTGTTAAAGTGACGTCGATGTCGACAAATGGAATAAGGGTGATTATACAAGACATTTGCAGGGATTCGGAAATACAGTAAGGCCTCGATTATCCGTGATTCGATTAACCGGTAACGTTGATTATCCGGGAAAGAAATACTGTAATTATTTCTTTTCGATCAACCGTGATTATATATAATCCGTGATTGTAAGTAAACAATTGTTTTCAGCCAAAATATTTTATTCCCTTTTGGTACATATTTATTAATTTTTTGATTAAACACAAGCATAAAATCCATGAATTTTTCTTATTTTAAATGTAGTATATACAAAGATATGTAAATAAATACAAAAATATGAATAAAAAATATAAACCAATAAAAGCAGTTACCCCATTAACAGGGAAAATCGATTATCCAGATTGCTCCTGGCAATGGTCGGGCATTACGTATAATCGAGGTCTAACTGTATTGTGCAAAATAAAGTCGAAATATTTCAGACCTCCATGATAATAACTAATATTGCTAAAGGTTTCAAAGAGCATCGCTTCACTACAATTCGCAGCAAGTACAAAAAACCGGCCTTTGAATAATTAACTTATTTCTGTTTCATAAAATTTAATACCAAGCAAAACCGACTTTAGCCAATAATTTTTCATCTATAATTTAATTTGGAAATGTTGTTACGGGTATTATGTATTATAATGAGGAAAATATATGTATATATGTACATACACTTTCGTTAGTGGAGATTCATGATAACACATTAATATTATACGCTACTCGTATAATTGTACACTGTTGTAGTCTTTCCTAAAAATTAATAATATAGTCTAATTAGCATAAGACTCCATAATAAGACTCTGTAATTTATGTATGTCTATTTGGTGGTGGTATTTGCAGCAAGCAGACTTAATAATATTTATTTAATAATACAAATTCAGCTCATTTGCTCAAAGAACGTCATAACTCAAAAAAAAACGAGCTTAAAAATTTCAATTTACATGCAACTTAATGGAAAAATAAAATTTTATTTTGCTCTCAAGTGTTAAGTAAACAAGATATTTGTATGAAATTTTTACACAATATAAAAAGAACAATATGCGGATTAATTCTGCATTATTAACTCAAAATTAAAATTTTTTGAGTTATAACGTTCTTTGAGTAAATGAGCGATATGTTTGTGCAAGTGATTGTCTTAAAATGTTTATGAGCTTTTGTAAGTATGCTTTCTGTGAAAACAATAATATTGATACATAATGGTAGGGGAGTAATACGTTGCCTTGTAAATAGCATTTAATGCTACTAGTATACAGTCTACTCTCGATAACTTGAGTTCTCTTTTTTTAATAGTCTGAACTGTTTTTTAGTTGCCCGCAACTAAAGTCTTTGGTCATTTTTCCCTTCTTCATACATATATACTTTTTTCTTAATTCAAGCAAATAGATATTTTTTATTTTTTAAATTGTTTTTATATCATTGGCTCGAACTCTAAATATATATGCCCTAATTCAATTTTTATATATTTTAAATTTGCTTTACTTTTTTCAAGCAAATTTAAAATCCTATTATCTAACTAAAGTTTCATATTATCAAGAGCAGACTGTATTTATTTGAGAATGTGTGCCTAGTACAATTATTATTAATTTTTCAACTCAATTGTTATCAAAAATTAAGGCATCTTACAACATACGAGTACATACATACATACATACATATCCCTGTAATTCAATCCATAGTAACATCCTTGTTAAGCACAACGTTCGATAAAATAGTATGCCCGTGAATGTTATAATACATATGTTTATAAGCACAATTATGTGGTATGGTTACTTAGCAATTCAAATCCATACAAATTGGAAATTGAAGTACATACTGATTAGCCCTAATGTTTTTCTATTTCGAGCGTATTTGTTTCTTTTGTTTTAAGATTTTTTCTAGGAATTGTGCTATTGCTTGATTTCCATACATGTTGTTCTCTATTACAAAATCCATTTTATTACATTAATAAATTCTTTTGTTTTTACTTTAATTGATGTAATAAGTAAAATGTATTATGTGAATTGTGTTATTCCTTTTGTTACTCAATTAGCTAAATAATGGCAAACAAAAAATTAGATAAAATTGTATAGACATGTTTCTATAATTGTACATTTTGTTCTTAGAAAAATAAAATTATGACCTTGATATGCGATTTAATGACATAAATGTTGCACATACATAATTAAACACTGGAGTTCGGTTATGACGAACACTAGTTATAACGAATTATCTCGTATAAAGAACAATTTTGTATAATATTTCATATAAATTATTATTATAATATTTTTTTTAAAGAGTAGTAACACTCAGGCAATGAATGTTTACTACTATTACTACATGTTTGTTACCTTCTTAAGGAAAGGTATAGTGATAGGGAAGACAGGGAGGGACTCCTTATTTTTTGGTAACAATATTTGCAAAGTTGAACAACTTTTGTGCATACATCAATATAATCTGAAAGTGTGTAGCTATCCTAATAGCTCATACAGACCACCTTAAAATTTTAAAGGTGTGTATCAGAGAACTGGATGAGTTGATTTACTGTTCACTCACATTTCAAATAATTTTGTTTTATTTTTTAACATCATTATATACTAATGATGTTGCTTGCAGTGTTAACGCTTTGACAACTTACGTGTCATTGACTAATTCTTGTTTTTTAAGTACTGTTTGCAAATGATTCGTAATCATGCAGATCTCTGGTGTGTATGCGTTTAGCAGTCTTATGCAAAATTTTGTGAGGCATGTGTTAACGAGAGTGCGGAGAGTGCTCTACTTAAACAAGCTCGCAAACGAATTCAATTCGAGCGAGTTTTATTTTTTGTATTGAAAAGAGCTACTCTTGTCTGCTCCCTAGTTAAAAAAAAATAAAACTCGCGAGCGCATTTAATTTTTGAGAATCGCAAATAGGACTCGCGAGAAGAAGTCAAATTTTAAGGGTCAAAAATAAAACTCGACTCGCGAGTCGAGCTAAAAAGAATTATTCGCGAGTTTTATTAATTTTGTTTGCTCAAACTCTGTTTTCTATAGGTCGCAATGTTGAAATTATATTTTATTACTGACAGGTAAGCATTTGCATAACTTTTCATGAAGCAGAAGCCTTAAAACATTTGAAAAATATCTCATGACATGAAAGTAAGAACATATATTTTTATATATGTACATGCATTTGTAAGTACTATACTTTTCAAATTCGCATATAAATACATATTCTTTTTCGAATAAACAAAAAAAAAATTTTTTTTTGAATTCGTTTATGCTCGTTTTGCACTCTTTTAAAATTTGTGCTTACGAGTTTTAAAATAAAACTCGCGAGTACAAATTTTAAGGCGACTCATTTAATGTTTACGAGTCGAGCACAAAAGGAGTACGAGTCTTATAAAATTTGTGCTCGCGAGTTCTAATTTGAACTTGCGAGCACAAATTTTAAAACGAGCGAGTTAATAAAAATTGTTTTTGCGAACAGAATTTTTCCCTACCCTGGTGTTAACCCTCTAACTAACTCTTCGGTACACTGTTAATTTTTGTCCTTTGAATAGAAAAGTGCCCCAAAATTTTGTTAAAACAGAAAACTGTTTTGTAAAAATTTGATGAGTTCGTATCATTCGAAATTTAACTTTAACCCAGCAGAAATAAAAAAAAAATTTAAAAAGGAATTTTGTATTAATTTTGTACTTACATATTTTCAATTGGTGCTTAAATGTGCCAACAAAGTTTGTACGAAAAGTAAAATGTTTTACATAAAATTTCACTATAAATCATCATATGATGGAAAACTATAAATAAAATTATGATAACAAATTTTTTATGTTTATTTCGAACTTTGGCAGTAAGTGTTATTATTTCCCCCATCACTTTCAGTCCTTAAATCCAAACACTTTTAATAGCTGTTAAACTATTTAAAAATAATTTTTATATTTAAGAGATTTTGATATTTTATTAAAAGCAGCGAACGAGGAAAATTTATACTCTTTTAACTTAAAGCTGCTATATAAAAATAAATTTATTTAATGCTATATACATGCGTTTGTCTTCTAAGCCAAATTTCACTTTAATGCCTGTAACTTAGATATCCTTTTTGCCATTTTCAATATTACCATACATTTTAGCATTAAAAGTTTACGCTTGTTTTCATGCGAATAGAGTAGTAAATAATGGAAATGTATGGCAGTATCTTGTATGTCTGACTTGGCAGCTAAAAAAGGAACAAGAAAAAAGTATCAATTGTCAAAACCTTTTATGATAAAAATTAAAAAAAAAAAAAAAAGAGCAGAGAAAAAAGGAAGAAGAAAAGGAAGAAAAGTATAAAATCAGACACACAAAGGGATATAGAAAAGTAGTTCACATAACGACAACTGAACTGCTTATTGATAAAAACCCATTGAAGAGTGAAATAATACAAAATGAAATGTGCATGAATTTTGGGAGAAGTGCACATAATCCAGCCACTATACAATACAGACATTTTGAGATAAGAACTCGGTTCTCTTATTCGGGTTCTTTTATTTCCATGAAAAAGCACAAGAAAATTCTGGAACTGCTTGTGAATGTGCATACTTATATAATGTATGGAAATAAAAAGGATATTTAAAGTGATAAAGTATGCTGAGTTCTTTTGCAAAAAAAAAACATTTTGTCATAAAATGGCAAAATATTTTCTCTAATATGAAAGAAAAGAAAATAATATGAAATATTTGCAATACAAATTCCTAAAAAGGAGTTTTATTCTAGCAACTGCTTTAAAAGGATTTTAAATTGCATATTTGTATAGAAACTTTTTTGTTTCTTTTTTTGCACATTAACAAAATGTTATTTATTTAACTGAAATTGTGCTTGTTACAAATAAAATGTATTTGCTTTAAAATAATGTCTAGTCGGCAATTACTTGGTTGCTATTTGAGCGTATGAAAGTAAAAAAAAAGAAACAATAAAGCTGTCCAGAAATATATTGAAGCATGATTTTTCAATTATTTTAATGGTTTAAAAGGACAGCCTAAAAATACATTTAATAAACATATATTGTTTATCTAAGACTCCTTTTTTGAACTATTATTTAATTAAATTTTTTGTTACACAAATAAAGAACAAAATTTATTTTTCGCTTGAAAAACTTTCAACACCCAGCAGCAGCCATTAGTCAGTTTTACAGCCCACCTATTTTAGGCAAATAAATAAAATCTATGTTTAAAAATCTATAGTTTTGCATATTACAATTTATAAAATATATAAACCTTTTTTATTTTCCTGTGCCAAAAATTTTATTTTTTTGATATATGAGTTTTAAGTTTGCTGAAACTACTGGCTTTGCTTATTGTTCATGTGTGTACTCTTGGTAGTTTTTATTTTTTATTTTTTGTATATTTTACAACTTTTCATTTATATTTTTTTTATGTTGCCAAAAATTAATTGAGTGTAGATATTTTATGTGTTTTACGCTTCCTCTCCAGCCCCCTCCACATCCAAAAGAACTTTTACATTTTTGATACAATTTATTTCGGATAGTTTTATTGTTGTGAAGTGTAAAACATTTCTTCTTTTTTGTAACCAACTTTGAAATAAATTTTTAATACTTGAACAATTTTAAGTTTTTGTGTTGCTGTGCTCACTCACATACGAGTACTTGTAGATTTTAAAAGGTACACGAGTATTTAGCTCAAACACAGGAAAAATTAAAATTTTAAAGCATATTTATAGGATGGATTGCTGTTGATGGATACAATTTGGATCAGAAAAAACTGTTACGTTCAATTTTATTTGTGTTGCATTTTAAGCTGTTTTATAATTCAGTTTTTATCAGAAAAATAAATAACTAAAAAATATATGGGATTAAATTTTTCTGAAACAAGTAAAATGGCAATTCAATGTGGAATAACATTGTTGTTTCATCACTCAGCGAAAATCATCTTATATTAAAGCACTTTTTAAGCATAAGGCTTTTTAAGAAAAACCTTTTTTAAAATTATCTCTATATGTCTCTTTACACATTGTGCAATTTTGAAGAGGATTCTTAACGGAGTGTGTACAAAATGAGTTACTTTTGTTTTTACAAAATCTTGCTTCAAAAAGAAGTTAAGGAATAATTATCTTAAAATGTGTCGCATGAACCTTCGTAAAGGCATTTTTTCACAAAGTTCTTTCTGAAATAAGTACATGTAGTCAAAAAGTACCTATATATTTTTAAAAAGCTCATTTATAAAAGAAAATTTTTTATAACTAGTATTAAAGTTTTAAAATATACTTTGTTTCGAATTTGTATTTTTAATTAAAAATAAATTTTTAAGAGAAAACGCATGTACAAAAAAAGCTTTTGAAAGAAGCAACGTTTGGGGAAAATATATTTCCTAAAACAGTTGGAAAAAAGTACCTGCTAAAAAGTATCTTTCAAACAAGCACTTAAAAAAAAATCACCTTTGTAGCTCTTGAAAAAGTAACCTTGAAAAAGTTTGCTCTTTATAAAGCACCTTTTGAAAAAAGTACTTTATATAAAAGGTACATTTTTAAGAACTAACCTTTTGAAAAAGTTTATTCTGTAACAAGTACCTTTTGAAGAAAGTACTTTCTGAAAAACAGTACCTTTTTAAGTACCTCTTGAAAAACTAACCTTTTGAAAAAGTTTCTGCTGTAAAAGTACGTGTTGAAAACAATTACATTTTGAAAAAAGTACCTTATGATAAAAAGTATATCTTGAAAAACTAACCGTTTGAAAAAGTTTTGACTAAAGTACCCTTGGAAAAACTAACCTTTTGAAATAAGTACCTTTTAGAAAAAGTACATATGGAAAAAGTACCTTTTGAAAAACTAACCTTTTAAAATTGTTTCTTCTAAAAAAAGTACATTTTGACTAAAGTACCTTTTGAAAAAAGTATCTTTTGACAAAGGTACCTTTTAAAAAAGTTTCTTCTCTAATGAGTGCATTGTGAAAAAGTACCTTTTGACAAAAGTACATTTTAAGGAAAGTAACCTTTTGAAAAAAGGGCCCTGCAAAAAAATTACTTTATAGGAAAAAATACTATATGAAAAACATAGTTTTTAAAAAAGTAGTTTAAAAAAAAAATGTTTAAAGTTATTTTTTTCAGTTAGCTTTTAAAAAAGTACCTGTTATTTAAATATAATATGTTGCAAAACTAATGAATTGCTTTTGAACAACTTTCGTTGTGAAATTATTACAAACTTTGAAAAAAATTTATATATTTAAAAAGTACCTTTTTGAAAAAGCACTTTTCAAAAGTACCTGTTGAAAAAAGTGTCTTAAAACAAGTAAATTGTGGAAATTAGCTCTGATAAAGTACCTTTTGGAAAAAAGTACCTTTTGGAAAAAAGTATATTTTTGAAAAATGGACCTGTTTGAAAAAAGTACCTTTAGGGAAAAGGTAAATTTTTGAAAAAAGTACCTTTTGAAAAAAATACTTAAAAAAAAGTACCTTTTGTTGAAGTTTTAAATAAAGTCCCTTGTCTTGAAGAGTAAGTTATGAAAAACTACTTCTAAAAATTTTACGTTTTGCAAAAAGTACTTTTGGGAGGAAATATATATATAAAAAAATTTAAGTTATCTTTGAAAAAAATTATCTGTATTTTTTTTAAATAAATTGCCCATTTTTTTAAATATGTATTTTTTGAAAAAAAGAATAAAAAATAAAACTTTTTAAAAAAAAAAAAAATTTTTAAGTATTTTTTCCTGAAAAAACTTTGAATTTTTGCAAAATCGACCTTTTTCAGAAAGTGAATTAAAAAACTAAATTTTTAAAATAATGAAGCCCTTGCAAGAAAGTTTCCTTTTAGTCCCAGTTTACACTTGCAATTTTTGTTGCAGCAACTTTTTATTTTTTAGTGCAAAAGAGCGAGAGAGGAATACAAAAAGTATATATTTCTATTTCAACACTCTCACTCATATTCAAGAATTGCTGCAACAAAAATTGCAAGTCTGGACCGGCACTTAAAATATAATCTTTTTGGAAAAGCGTATTTTTACAAAAAAAAATTTTTTTTCAGAGATTTTATTTTAAAAAATTAACTTTACGAGAAAATACTTTAAAATTAATGTATGATTTGAAAAATCACTTTCTTATTGAAAATATCTTTTCAAAATATCAGTCTATGAAGTATTGTTTAATGAAAAAAGTTTCTGTTAAATAAGAACCTCAAAAAGCTTATTCACTGTGGAAAGGGGAGTTAACTTTAGGCATCGGGATATTTTTGATTCAGGCAAAGGTTAAACAGTCTCTTTAAATGACTTGCAAAAGAAGTCTTTGAAGCCCCTGGCTATTGAGGTACGTACCATAGCTTTATTTAATTATTATCTGACAGAAATTATTTATACACAATAGCAGCATCAATTTTCATTGAATATTAGAGAATTTGCACACGCAAGTGAGCATATTACATTACACGGCTGCCAGTTATAAAGAACAATTAAGGTAATTTAATAAAAAAAAAATTAAGCCTGAAAGCATACAACATATTTTTTCACTAACACTGATAATTCCTTCTACAAAATTTGAATATTTTTTTTGTGGCAACCAAAGAAAAAAGGTATTACGTGTCCGGGAAAAGTAAAAAAGGTGTTTGTTAGAAAAAATAAAAAGAAATAAGAATCGAAAAGGTGTTTAAATCTCTTAGGTACGCACAACGGTGGCGACCTTTTTGTGTGATTTTTTTTTTCATTGAATTTATGTTATAAATTTTGTTTTTCATTTCGCTCAGCTTCCCTGAAATTTTTGAAAACTCTGCTGAAAGTATTTAAATACTCAAATGATAAGCTAATTAAGTTAAGGGAAAAAAGCAATTTTGTGCTTTGTGTAATACAAAAAATAAAAAAAGTTAATGCTGGGTCTTGCATTTTAAAGCTTTTTATACTAAATATAAAAACATTTTGCTTAACAGACGCTGGTAATTTACAAACGTATTACAAGAAACTGTCAACATTTTTCAAAGCTAAAAGTAAACGTTTTGCTGGGGTCTTTTTTCTAGTTTTTTGTTTACAAGGGAATGAAAATTTTTTTAAGTTTTATATATAAATTTTAATAAATTTGATTATCGTGACCAGGAAGAAGTGCAGAAAAAGTTGTTTCCTTTTGTAGCTTATTAAATAGCATTTTACTGTTCTGCTAGAAATTATTATCTTCATTTAATAAATGGCTGGCATTTAAGGCAAATAAATTTAGAGTTTGATAAAAGTTTCTTAAAAATTTCAAGTTTTATTTTATAAATGATTTAAACTGTGGCCTGAAAGTATGCTTTAAATTATTTCAAGGTGGATATATGTACATATTTCTATCCCTCTGCCAGAAAATAAAATTTGCTTTATGTCACGTTTGTATATTTATTATGCGCTTCGTGTTAAGCCCTTTAGAATCTGTGATATGGCCAGCTGTCTGTTAAAATCTTTGACAAGACTTAATTAAATGCGACCGACCTTCTACTGTAAATGAAAGAATTCAAAAAAAAAAGTTGTTTGAAAATAATTTTAATGAAAAAAGAAAACATTATTGCATGTCAAATTTGTGTGCATACCACCCCAGATAGTTAAAGGAAAATTTGGTTTTTTTTAACCAAACCATTGACTTTTGCATTTATATTGCAAAAATAACTTTTTTTCTGTAGCAAAATGGAGAATTTTAAAAGCTAAATATTATTAAACATTTTAAAATATCTTTAGTTATTATGAGCTAAAATTGTTGTGCACTTTTCCATTATATATTATTAAGTAATGTTGTGTTAAGTTGTTAAAAGTACCAAAAAGTTTAACCACAACATGGCAACTTTTTTACATACACACACATATATAGAGCGTTGTGTATCCTGTACATCAGCAGCATTTACAATGTTGCATGCATATGCTTGCCAAAAACACATAAAAGGATGCATATTTTTGTTCTCTGAACTTAATACCATTATGTTACACAAAAAGTGTCAACAAATTTACATCAACTCCTCGAACAACATGAACTTGTTATTGTAATCTCCGTTGCTTCTATCAGTTCCAGAGTACTGTGCCAGCCAAAAAGTATGCAACAAAAAGAAAAAATTAATCCTTGACCAACTTCATATTGTTGCTGTTGCTTGTATAGTATTTTTCGTTTGATGTTTAAATGTAACTAAATTTCGGTACTTTGAGGTTTTTTTTTTGTCGTTATTCTAGCAACAGCACATGTAAAATTTCACGTGTATTTATGAAGTTGTCAGATTTTGCAAAGGATTTATGTTGTTGCAATAGCCATGAGAGGAAAAAAATATTAAGCAAGCAAAATGGAAACGAATAACTTTATCTATCTACTAAGATAGATGACAGCAATGAATTGAAGCTAGAGTACATCTTTGCACATCAAGTGCAAGAAAAACTGCAGCACAACATGTCATTTAAGTAATGGAATTTTTGTAAGGTAAATGTAAAAAGGAATATTCAGAACACAAGGTCCCTACAATTTATATAAAATAAAAATAATTTCTTAATTAAGCTCTTATTTAGCTTTTCTTAAATTTTTTGTTGGTAATGAAAATCGATAACATTGGTGTAACTCAAATTTTTTATATAATAGCAGAAGGAAAAAACTGAGTAAAAACCAAAGGATCTACTTGCAAAAATATGTTTCCTTAAGTGGCCATAAATTTTTTATTTCTCACCCTTTAAGAAGGATATAATTAATTAAACGTTGGCTGCCAGAAAACGTTAGAAACGTGACTTAGAAAAAAATGAGATACATCTTTTTTTTTGAATCAACGTGTTTTTTTAGAGAACAACTTAAATGTTAAATTAGAATGCTTGAAGGAATGTAACATTTTCTGTACTATCACGCACTTTGGCAGCACACATGTCGATTTATCATTCGATATTGTATGGCAATGCATTAAAATTCGAAAATTGATTAATCGCAATCTTAATAAAAATAATTTAAATGGATTTAAAAGATTTATATAAAACGGCTCGCCGATTTTTTTTTTTTTTTTTTTTTTTTTTTTAAAGAGAAGTAACACTCAGGCAATTAATGCCTACTGCTAATACTAGGTGTTACCTTCTTTAGGAAAGGGATAGTGAGAGAGAAGACAGGTGGTGAAAGAAGAGATAGAGGAAAGCTTCATTCTTTTACAACTCTGCTTTTCGCACGTTTTTTTTTTTTAATAATGCAGTGTTGCAGCGCCTCTCTGATGTTAAATGGGGCGTATTAATTTTTTTGAAGCTGTGTCTTGTAGCCATTTTATTGATTATTTTACTTCGCCGATGATTTTGCTACACAACGAAGGAGGGCGCTCTGATGTTACATTAGGATTAGTATCTGCTGAAGTCGGTATAGTTCAGTGACCAGTGACTATGCCTTCATCACTTGAACTTTCCTACAACAACTGACACAAAGGGACACTAATGCACATCAGAAAAATGCGTGGTGTTGTTATTTTTTTAATGACTGTCGGATACCGGGATTGAACCCAGGACCTTCGGTTTTGTAGTCAACGTGCTAACTACTTCAGCCAACGCCACCCTCAACCTCGCTCCATTTTGTGCACGAGAATCGATATGGTAAAGGAAATTGTCGCTTGTGTGGTCTTGCATAATTTTCTATTGTATTGTACCCATCATTAAGTTGTCTGAAAAATATGGCCAGCTGGGTTGTCTAAAATTATGTCTAAGACTTGGCGTACCAGAGTACATAGACTCTTAAGGCAGAGACAAGCAAAAGGCCGCCCGTAGGCACTTCATTATTCTCTTGTTTACACGTACTTAAACACACGTTTAAGTACGTGTGTACTTAAACGTGTCTCTCATAAGCATTCCATACAGCATATATTTTACTCTCTTTCATATTATCACTAATACATAAATAATATAAAGATGTCTGTGTGTGCCTAACTTTGATCTGAGTACTCTAAGTAATTGCGAGTTGTGTTACTCTCATTACAGATAATTGTATCCGTGTCACTGCTTTTGTCGACTATTCTTATGACTTTTTGGCGACAGTGTCAATCGAACGTCTACATATTATTATTAGCTTCCGATCTTTTGAAAACATTTTGTCAGATACACACTCCCGGCTGCGGCATAATTTTTTTTATCAAGAGTATTTTTCGCAAAAGAATTACCAAAAACAATTCTACCCACGTACATAAATAGTAAATTTTCAATGACACGCACATCGTCGGCTTAGAGTGTAAACCTGCTAAATCCACTTTTTATAAAATATGAAATTTTAATGCCGTTCGAAAGAGAAATAGACGCCGCATCGACTGACTAAAATATTTATTTTAATTTGAAACTCTACATGTGGAAAAAACTTAACGTATTAGGCTAATTTCTTAAGGCTCAGTTACCCGACTGTAATGTAAAGTAACTGCAACGTAGGAAACAGCTGTTCGATATTTTTATATGAAAAGTAGGTTACGTTACATTACATCTCTATAACCATTTGCATTACTTTTCACATTACAATATCGATCATCTGTTTCCTACTGTTACTTTACATTACAGTCGGGTAACTGAGCCTTTAACCTACATATGTATAGAAAATGTTAAAAGTATTTTGTCTCTCCTTCACAATTTCTTTGAAGTGAGTTAGCAGGTTTACACTCTAAGCCGACGACATGTTAAATGTTTATATCAAAAATCATTTTCTGTTCTATAATTCAGCTGGCCAGCAGTACTGGTGATAAAGTCAATAGTGAATTAATATTGTTTTACTATCGACACTTCCTAATAGGGTCTGAGCCTCAACAGGAAATCACAACAACAATTTCAAACTAAAAATCTGAACCACTCACTAATGCTTAAGAATATCTTAACTCGTGTAATCTATTGGAACTGTGCACGACTTTAGTAGAGACTTTTTGGTGTGCATTCGCAAAAAATAACATTTCTTTACTATATTTCTCATTTACTTTCATATAATTTTTTTTTTCTACTTCAAATTAAATTTATAACAGACTTTATCTTATGCTGAAATATGAATATTTTTTTTTCATTTTTTTATTTTTCAACCAAATTTTGTTTTAACTTAAATATCACAAAATACACATTTTCTAAAAACTCCCTCCCTGCCCAGAAAAATTTAGATTTTTTGCAACAGCAAAAACAACAGCAACAAAGCATTAATCCAACGGAAGTTGCTTAATTAAAAGCGGATATTAAGAAAATTAAGCTATGCCATAAAGTTCTTCAACCAGTTTTAACTCATTTATATTAAACGGAAATCTAAAGGAAATTTCAAAAGAGAAACAAATGATGCCACAGACATTAACAATTGTTTCCTATTCATTTTGAGTATTTTGTTGGCAAAGAAGAAAAAGAAAGGAAAAAAACAATCATTGCCAAATAAAAATGCCAATTACACATTTCCAAATGAACAGCACAACAAACAGCATCACAGGAACTGAGACAGACAGAATTCATCAATGATTGTTAATTAAGAAATAACATTAAGAACGATTTTATTTAATGTTTTTTCTTCCTTTTTTTTTTGTATTTTTGTCACAATACAGCAACAGAAAAGGTGTGATAAATACAAACATAACAAGAGAGACAGTGATAGCGAACAAGGACATTTGTTGCTTGGCTTTTTGCGCTACAAATATAAATTGCAAGGAAACGGAAATATACAGAAAACAAAAATTAAAACCCAGCAAAGCGGTGAAATAAGACAATAGCAAAAAAAAAAGGAAAATTCCCCCAAAAAAAGTAAATAAATTTGTATTTTTTGGAGGCAGCAAAAGTGTTAAAGAAAATATTATGACGTTGCACGTTTCTTTCATAAAAATGTCCTCAACAACCGCAAACATTCTTTCTGATTAATTAATATTTATTATTTTCTTTTATTGTTTCTTTTTTTTCTGAAGACATCATTAACACCTTTAACAGCTTTCATACGAGCTGCATGCATGACTTCCATTATCCGCTTTTAATTTCAAAAGTAAGAAAATCGTTTAAGTTCGAATAATGCTTGCTTTCGGCACTGGTCTACTACGGTATATCTATAAACTTAATAATAATAAATTCTAAAATTAAAACTTAGAATAATAATTTAAACTTAACTTATAACTAAATAATAATAAAAAAAAACAATATTTAACCCCTGTGAATGCTGGGATTGGTATGTGAGTCGATTGTTTTGACCAGGATAAATGCTTCACGTAAAATCCCAATGCAGGAAATATATTGAATGTTTGACCAATTGAAGTCCTGCTCTACACAAATTACAATTTAACTGCTCATTTATATTTGTAGTACACCAACTTTATATGACCCTAAGAGCTCGATTGGTTATAACTACAAATAAATAAAAAAATAATAAGATACAGTGTTAGAATATTATACTTAGAAGTACTACACCAATTGAAGCTAAGACTTCAAAGAAATTATTTATTTATAATAACGACTTGTTGGGAAACTTGGTATCTATTTACAACCTGTCCCACGATGTCAGCGGCATAACTTATATTGAAATCAAAAACAATTTTTTTTTTACTTTTTTTTTTAATAATACAAGTTGTGAATCCCACGTTTTCTGTCGACATCGTGCAACAGTCCGCTACTTTATAAATAAAGTTTGCATTTTGAAAATTCCCCCTAAGATATGCTACAATTTTTGTTTCAACCGTTAAGCCCGGTACGGTGTTCTTATGGAATTTCGCGTTTCTAAATGTAAATTTATTTTTACACGGAAAAATAATCGTGTAGTCTTTTGTGTAGAATTGTGTTTGTATACACACAAATTCATTAATTTTTTAATTTAAGCCCGGTACGGAGTTCTTACGGAATTTCAGGTTTGTAAATTTTCATTTATTTCTACACGGAAAAATAATCGTGCAGCCTTTTGTGTAGAATTATATTTGCATAAGCATAAATTCGTTTATTTTTTAATTTACAATGCACAAAAACACTAAAAAATAATTACAATTTGATGAAAATTAGAAATGTCAAAAATTCCGTCACCAAACAATTGTCTGAACATTAATTTTTGTTTCAGTTGACTGAAAAAAGTCTCCACTTATGTTTCTAAATCCCTAAGATAGGCAATAAATTTAAAAAATTTTGTGTATTTTTCTTTTGAAAGTCCGTACTGACAAATGGAAATTTCTTTATAAAATTTACCAACCTGAATTTCCGTAATTTTTTTTACATAGAGTTTGTATGAGAACCTGAAGTTGTTCATCGAACGTTTTCTGGCGACATCGTAAGCCTAGCGGCAAACTGTATCAAATTTATATCTTTAAGTCCCTAAAAATATGCTACAATTTTTCATTAAATCATTAGCTACTCTCCAATTACTCAAGCTTGACTCTACAATTACCAATTACTGATTTATAGCTTAAAGTTTGCACTTTGAACACTTCCCCTAAAATATACTACAATTTTTCCATTAAATTATTACCTGCTCTCTGCAATTTACTTTTAACTCTTATAGTTAATCTTTAATAAATTTTGCATACATCACAGACATGTAGCAAGCTTTTCTTTCTTATTTTGTTGCTATTGTATTACACCGCCCTATTTGTCGCATATTTTTCAATTCAATGCGGAAACTTTTGTCTTTTGACTTTATGTCCATGATCTCCATATAAACATTAATTTATCCCCGGCATACATGCTTGTACATACACACACCTATGAAAAGATGTATAGTCAGTCATTTGGTTTGCTGTGTAGAGTATAGTGTATCCATCTATCTTTCTATCTCTATGGCCATATATCAACTAACGAACCGTACCTACATTTGTGGTTTAAAATTGACCAATTCATTGGTTCTGTGCATAAGCTATTGTATAAAAAATGTCCTAGCTGATAGCAATGGCAGCGAACCTAGCCAAACGCTAAACATTTACTGAGGTGTGCAACAACATGGTGGCAGCAAACAAGCAAAAAAAATAACTATAATAAAAAAATGCCAACAGTTTTTTTTTCATCATCATCATAGCATTTTGTGCAGTAATGAATAAAAGGCAAAAATAAAAAATAAAAATAAATCGAAGTTACCAGCTAAAGAGCTCTTCTTCAACGAGCAAATATTTGAGCAGCAACGACCAAAATACAAACAGTGAATAAACTTTTGCTGCTGTTGCTATTGCTGCTGGCACTGCTGTTATTTCTATGGCAAAATGTAACCTTATAAAACATGGGCAGCCATATTTCTATATAAAAAAAATTAAAAAAAGAAGAAAAAAATTTACACACATGCAAACATGTAAACTCACACTTACTTGCTGGCAGTAACAGCAATAGGTGAGTGAGATGAGTTGAAATTTTAAATTGGTGGCTACAAAGGAAGGAAGTCAGGACAAAATGGCTGTTGTGCAATACAACAAAAAGAAAAAAAGAAGAAAATAAAAAATAAGGTGGCATGATTACACGTGTTTAAATGCTATTTCAACTCCAGCTCCTGTTACTTTTATTGTCAATATTACCAAGTAAAGTAGACTTTTGTATATTTGTTGACTGTATAACGGACCATAAAAACAAACATAGTGGAAAATAGGTAAATGAACACCAATACTTGTGCTTCTTTTTTTACAGCCATTTAAAATATATATGTACATACACACATTTATACATATTTAGTTGTTGGCTATACAACAATATAAAGTCTTGCAATCATAGACTCTGCTTCCCTTACTTAATATCTATATAAATGCAGTCATTTGTTTCAGTTTATAAACGTGTGTTTATAGGGAAAATTAAAAAATATAATAACAAAAAAACCTCCCGTTAAATTAAAACCCACTGTTGCTTTTGTGTTGTCAGTTTTGTAGACAATAAAAATTGTGTATGTTGAGCTTGATGACGATGTGTTGTTATGTTAGTGTTGGTTGTTGTATCGTTTTATCAACAATATATTGTTTACTTGATCTTTAATATTTAGTATGTATGTGTATATAAAATCCATGTTGCCTGCTTTTAGGCGCATTAACATGTTGATATTGTTTTTATAGCAAAAACAACAAAGCTGGACCTTTGATGTTGTCATTTTAACAATATAAATATTGTTTATGGAGTATGTACGGGTATGCAAGTGTCTACTACATTAGACTAGCGATTGGGGAGTAAATATTAATTTGCAATAATTTATTTAAGTTTCAGGTGAAAAACATGCTGCTTCTTCTAATCGATATGTGATAATAATTTTGACAATTTCTCGAGTAAGTTTATCCATTTTTTTGAAACCACTCATTTAATTTCTATTTAAAGCCCAGTACGGAGTTCTTACGGAATTTCACGTTTGTAAATTTACATTTATTTCTGCACGGAAAAATAAGGGTGTAGTCTTTTGTGTATAAGCGCACAAGTTCATTTATTTTTGCGTTTACAATGCACAAAAACACTAAAAATTAATTACGATTTGATGAAAATTAGAAATGTCAAAAATTCTGTGACCAAACAATGGTATGAACCAAGGCAAATTCATTTCCAGATAATATCAGGATTACAAAAACAATGAAAAAATACAACAATGAAAAAAACAACATGGGTTGTAGTTCATCCAAAACTTCAAAAATATAATTTGTTTAACATAATAATAATAAAAATTATTCACATAAATTTGAAAATATTTCTCCACGGCAGCTACCACTATCGAAATTTGCAAAGTTTAGCACTTTCCACAATTTTTAATAGGTTTTTCATATTTTTAGATTTGTTTTCATAGAATTTTTTTAATAAAATATTTTTCATATTGAAATTTTTTTACGTTTTCTTTTCATTTCTCTTTCGTAAAAAATGTTTGAAGTTTCGGATGAACTTTAATTTGAAAAAAAAAAAAAATAGCTCAGCTGCATTTCCGCTACTACCTTGTGAATGTGCCTTGGTATGAACATTATTTTTTGTTTCAGTTGACTGAAAAAAGTGTCTACTTATATTTATATCATCCCTAAGATAGGCAATAAATTACAAAAATTCCGTGTGCTTCTCTTTCGAATGTCCGTACTAGCAAATGGAAATTTCTATATGAAATTTACCAACTTCAATTTCCGTATTTTTTTTTTACATACAGTTTGTATGAGAACCTGAAATTCCGTATGAACTCCGTACCAGGCTTTAAAAGTAAATTTACATTTACAAATGTGAAATTCCGTAAGAATTCCGTACCTGGCTTTGAGCCTGGTACGTCTTAAACCTGTATTTGATATATTTTCGAATGAGAAAATTACAGGACGCAAAATCCATGTGATTGAAACCTCTAATATTAAAGAAGAAAAAAATCAAAATGCTAACATTGCAACGCCAATCTCCCAAACGTTTTTTAGATAACAATAAAAGTTTTAATATCAATTAGAAAGCGTTTATTTTGCTGAAATTCCCATTTAATTAAATGCCTTCATTTCGTGTCAAAAACAATCTTTAAAAAGTGTTGCATACTTTAAGTTGTTACCTGTTATATGCAAGAACTTCAAGTTAAAAGCTAGAAGCTTAAAAACGAAAATTCATTGTTTCTTTTTTGCATTTGTATATTATAACACTTCTTGTATTGTTAAGTCTGACATTAAAACCTACAAAACATTGTACTCCTTATTATCATACAGTTGTATGTATATGCATATATACTCATAAATATGTATATACATACATACATACATACATATATATATGTATGTATTTTTGTTGTGTTGTCTTGTGTTTTATTTTAAATCTTAACATCTAATATTATATGTTTAATACCTTGGAGAGTGCATTTCATGGCACTGTTCAACAGCAACAGCAGCAACAACAATAAATATGTGTATGTATGTACGTATATATGTGTGTGTGTGTGTGTGTTGTGTAATATAAACCCAGTTTGTAGTTGTTGTAGGTATGCAGTTGTTATTGTTGACACTTTACCTTAGACAATAACAAAACTAATCGGCTTAATGAAGTTACTGCACTTTTCATTCTGTTATACTTTTTTTTTTGTTTCTATCTGCAGCTTTTGTTTCTTTCCAGTTTTTTTTTTTTTGTTATTGTGCATTGCAAATGTATGCAGATCTCTTGCTGTTTGCTTTTGTCACTTGATTGTAAGTTAAACTTTAAACTACACACTCATGTTTTATTCATGTTAAGAAAACTAAAAGTAAAATATAAAAATAAAAAAAACTGGAACAACAACAACAGATTTAATAAAATTAAATTTGCCTGCAAATGAAATGCTTGTTATTTATTTTTATTTTCTATTAAAATACTAAAACTATTAAGATCATGTAGCTTGTGTTTTTGCGCCAGTAGTCGTATGCTTATTAATTTTTATTCTTTTTTTATTGATATTTTCTTTTCTAGTGTGACTACTTTTTTTCTTCTTTCTTACATATCAAAAGTACAATGACTTTTGATTTTATGCTCTATTTCTTTAAAAAAAAATTTTGTATACCTATTCTGTTTTAAACTCTGTTCTAGAATGTATATGGAGTTAAGTACTGATGTTGATAATAATTCTTATATTGATACGGTTTGTTACATTTTGCTATAGAAATAAAATTGATTAAAATTTTTTAGGATTTTTTGAGCTGTTTGATTCGCTATTCCAATATTCATATTGACGTGAGATCAACACCCTTATCGTGGTTGACGTATTTCCACTCTTACTATGACGTTATTGTAATAGATTAAAGAATGCCGCAACATTTGTTCTTTAATCTAGGACGAAACTGTCGTAGTCGAAGTCGAAATACGCCAACCACGATAAGGTCCCAAGCAGAGCTGTAACAATTTTCCGACCTATTGTTATTAGTTTTTCTTAATATATATGTAACTATTTGATAATAAACTTTTTCTATATAATACCCCTTATTGTGAATGGCGTCATCGACGTCACATCAAGACGACAGTAAATATTGTCACTTGTCTATTCTTTACCGGCAACAATTGGCTCTTATTGACAATCTTTTACTAATCTCCAAGACTTTGTAAATTAATGGAGCATGTTAACAGTAGTCAATTGTTGTCGACGAAGAGTAGACAAGTGCCATTCACAATAAGGGGGAATACTTTTTTAATTTAAATTTTTATAAAATAAGATTAAAACAATTTAGCAGTAAATAGCCAAAATTATTTCTTGCATATTTTTTTCATCCAAATTCAAAACATTTTTACATTAATATAATTAATATAAGAAAAATCAGCGAAATCTTGTTTATTTTTTTGAAAATACTTTTTCAACAATTTGTTTTTTAATTTAAAAAAATTTTACATTAAAATCGCCAGCATATTTATTTATCAGCAAAAAAATCTCCATGTAGCCAAATCAAAAATTTGGACGTCAATCAAGTTGAAAAACTGCCATGTTTAGCGAGAAATTGGCATATATGACGGCCCGGATTAGAGGGTAAAATTTAGAATAAATAATACCTTTAAGCAACTGATAGTACTCCCAGAATATTTTTGGTAAAATTTGCAAACAAAAATAGTTAATGAATTGATATTTTGTTGTTTTTTAAGTGATAACTAGATTTCTAGTAAATGTTTAGGTACAAATATTTGTAGCACAGTCGAGAATTATTACATTGCACATTCTATCACAGTCATGCAATCAGTTTAACACCTTTGCTATTTTAAGCCTCAATCAGACGAGACATAATCATAGCCATAGAAAACAGCCGTTCGAACCAAACTAATGGGCAACCCTGTATTCGATTATACGTGACCCGCCATAACGCCATAACTCTCGCCATAGAAACCAATTGAATTTTGGTTTGGTTATGGCTATGACATTATGGCTATGTCACGTCTAATTTAAGCTTTTAGCGTTTCGTGGCAGCACTAATGCTTTGTTTGCAAATAAAATACTCCTGTATATACTCATGTATAGCCGAATAAATATGCAGAATATTTTTATATTTATGCGTGTGATTGTAGCTAATGTAGTGTATATTTAAGTTATAGTCGTTTGTTGCGCGTACTTTAAGAAAGTGTGTGCAAATAAAATACTCCTGTATATAACTGAGTAAAGCCGAATAAATACTCAGAATATATGTATAGTTATGCGTGTGATTGTAGCCGATGAAGTATATACATTTAAGTTGAAGTCGTTTGTGAAATCAGAAAGTGTGTGCAAATCAATTACTCCAGTATATGCTCCAGTATAGTCGAATAAATACTCAGAGTATTTTTATACCTATTCGAGTGATTATAACTGATGCAGTGTATACATTTTATTATATAATCGTTTGTGCTGCGTAACTTAAGAAAGTTTGTGCAAATAAAATACTCCTGTATATACATGAGTATAGCCGAATAAATACTCAGAATATATGTATAGTTATGCGTGTGATTGTAGCCGATGAAGTACACCCAGGGAAAAACAGCTTAAAATCTATAAAAGCCATATTGAATTAATAAAAAACATTAACGAAAGTCTAGTCATGTTGAAATTTCTTATTTCAATATCGAAAAATGTTAATTTACAGTATTAATTTATTAATTTTTAAGTATCTCACCATACATTTTCTATTATATTGAAAATCATTGAATTAATGTGACGCGTTTGTATTTTTAAGTTGCAGCTTTTCCCTGATTGTATACACATTTAAGTTGAAGTCGTTTGTGAAATCAGAAAGTGGGGGCAAATGAAATACTCCTGTATATGCCCCAGTATAGTCGAACAAATACTCAGAGTATTTTTATACATATTCGTGTGATTATAGCTGATGCAGTGTATACATTTAAGTTGTAGTCGTTTGTGCTGTGTAACTTAAGAAAGTGTGTGCAAATAAAATACTCCTATATATAACTGAGTAAAGCCGAATAAATACTCAGAATATATGTATAGTTATGCGTGTGATTATAGCCGATGAAGTATATACATTTAAGTTGAAGTCGTTTGTGAAATCAGAAAGTGTGTGCAAATCAATTACTTCTGTATATGCCCCAGTATAGTCGAATAAATACTCAGAGTATTTTTATACCTATTCGAGTGATTATAACTGATGCAGTGTATAGATTTTATTATATAATCGTTTGTGCTGCGTAATTTAAGAAATGTGTATGAATAAAGTCGTTAGTTGTTTATCTAGTTTATCTAGTATCTACTTTGAGTATGATTTTTAATTTTAACTGTATGCATTTGTAGTTGTTTGACTTCCAATACTCAAAAAGTACTTAAATCGATACTTTTGTCAATCTCTGGTATATATCCATACTGCTGATATTTAATAACTTTGTAAAAATTCAGTTTTACTAATTGAAAATTGTTGTTAATTTAAATCAATTTCATATTTAACTCTGCTAATGATTGTAGGTAGGGCATTCAAGATACTGGCATAACTACTGATTACAAAATTTAAATTTTCAGTCTTTATTCATCCCTTTTATACACACCAACTTAAACAAAAGATTTCAGAGTAAATACTCTGGCCATTCAAAATATGTACGAGTATAAAGAGTAACAACAGTTGTGATTAAAACAGAAAGTTTAGAAAAAAATAAATCACACGCATTCATAAGGTTTCATTAGATAGAAGTATATAAAGCAATATATATAAGTGAATGTTTGTTTAAATAAATAAGTCGATTTAGAGATGTATGAATGAATGTATGTTGTTAGTAAGTACTCGTATTTGCAAATGCAATGCAAACACGTGTCTAAATAGATGTGTGAAACAATTGCAAGATTACAAGAAATTAAATCTGTATTTTGTAGGATTTACCCACAGACATACATACATACATACGAGTACATATAAGCAAACTGTGAAGAAATGCATAAATACGTATTTATATCTACATGATCGTAAGGACACAACAAAAGTAATTGTGCACTCTTGTGTCTACTTCTACGCACAAAGTATAAAGTATTCAGTTCAATACTGCATTCATAGTTGCACACTATTTCTTAAATAGATTTTGATTTTTTTTTAATTTTTGTTGCGTATCTTTGTCATTGCTTTGCCTTAAAATCGCTTATATCAATAACTTATACTCGCATGCAAACCTCTATTCAAATAATACGAGTACTAGTTGTTATATGACTCCTCAGTGGCTTTTAAAAATTAAAATTCAAATACTTAAATTTATTACAAGTCTTCCCCGTGCTTTTGGCAAAGTAAAATCACAGCGTAAAATAACCGAAAAATGTCGTATAAAAAAATCTTTTCTATTTCGTTGTATAAATGACAGCTTGTAGCTCATAAAACATTTCTAAAGGCTTATCTTTTTCTATTGCTTAGAAGATTGTGTTGTAAAACGGATTTCTACAATTTCATTCTAAATAAATCTTTTCCATAAATAAACTACATAAAGGCTTTTGTCAATTGTTATAAATATGATAAGTGTGGGAGTTTTATATTGAATAGAAAAAAATCGTAAAGTTGTTTCAATTACTAAACACAGATAGAGTGATACTCGTAGTATTTTTTGTTGTTGTAAGCCAAAGACTTGCTTAAGAAAGTAAATTTGAATTAATGAAAAATAAGAGCGTGAAATCTTAGGAAAACTTTTAAATAAATAAACACGATCTTTTTTTATTTGTCAAATTTTTTTCCAGTTTAAATATAAAATTTAATATAATTTTCCAATTGTCTCTGAATGAATACTTCTGCCAATTACTTAATGTCTAATTTTTACTTGTTTGGGGGATATCATGATGCTGCTAATACTTCGCTTATTTAAATCCTTAAACATTGCCTTATTTCCAAAGTATTCGCTATACAACTGTATAACAACTATCTGAGTTAATCGATGAAAAAAAGAACGTTTTAGTAGGTCTCTTGACGGAAAGGTCCAGCGCTAACCATTTTTATCTGGATACTGTAACGCAGTTTTATCTTCCAGCTGTCGTCGGCGTCAGGCCTTCCACTATCTTATCAAAGATCTGTTTCAGTTTGTAAAGAAAAACAAGAAGTTGTTTGGTGTTTTCTTATTCAACTAACACAATATTCTTTATTTTAACTATTTTTAAATATTTAATATATTAATATAAAGTAAAATAAAATAAAATCATAAAAATAATATAAAATAACAAAAATTAAAAATTTTAAAAACCCCGACATATCTAGAAAATATGTGATATCTTCTCAACGGCTGGACCGATTTTCTTCAAACATAGTATAGAAAACGGCTGGCTGTTCCGTTCAACTATGTGTTGTTGTCAGAATATTTACAACTAACTTGATGTTATTTGTTCATTAATAATTATCACATGTAATTTGGCTTAAAAAGCGTTACGAACAGTAGCCTAATTCAATTCATAATAGTTAAGAACCTTCTCGATCAAGTCACCTTTCAAACAGAAAAAACTAAATCAAAATTGGTCTAGCAGTTTGGGCTGTACGTGGATACGGACAGACACACAGATACACAGACACACACTACAAATTTATAACATCCCTTTTTTTGGTCGGGGGTTAAAAATACATATATTTTATAGACTTGTGTCCAACAGCTCTTTTTGAACTAGTTTGAACTAGAGCGTTCAAATCAAAAGTTGTTTCAAACCCATTTAATTTACATTGACGCTTTTGGCCGAATTTGTGTCCAAGAGCGCATTTTAGTTCAAAAGAGCTGTTGGACACAAGTCTATTATTTTAAACTTCAATTTTGTCGAACTTGCTGGATTTAGCACTCGGCTTGAGTTGTTTTAAGGACACAAGGATTAATCGCCTTCTAACTTAAAGTTGATGCCAGCCGGCTTTCCCTAAATATCTGTTATAGACGAAAAATTTAATAGATCATACATTCGGCTAACTACGTGGCTAAAATACAATAAAACTTTTATCTAACTACCTCGGAATAAGAAACGATTATACGGTATCGTGTCTTGCTCCCCGATTGGTTTAAAACTTGGAAGCCTTATACAGCTGCATTCAATAACTGAACGAGAATGCCAAGGTACGAGTACATTCACTAATAACAGTATTAACAACCTGAAAACAAAACATCCTAAATGAATTACGTTGGCATGTATATAACAGAGAATTATAATGAGTACTCAAAAAAATATACATAAGTGAATAGTCCAAATTACAGTAACTGCGTTAAATCATAATTGTAGCGCCAACAATTCGTAAGCTCACATATTTTATCTCAAGCAACTACGACTCTAGCCGCTTCCAAAAAGCAAGAGCATCTCTACTTCGTTTAAGCGAAAAACTAAAATACCCTACAACTAAAAATAAAAAGACACATTCGTGTCAAGCGAATTATCTCTCTCTCATACTTACAGTCTGAGTAGGTTTATATTCAGGCTATGCATGTGTAATCGGATAAAAAAAATATACTTGTTATACTCGGAATATTATCGTTTTCCACCGTATACATACATGTGTGTATATAAAATATAATGTAAAATATGTGTGCGTATGCGCGGCTGCTTGAAAACATGCTTTATGTACGTGGGTAAATAAAATAGCCCTGTATATACTCGTGTGTAGTCGATTAATACTCAGAGTGTTTTTATACTCATGCGTGTGATTATAGCTCCAACAGTCTATAAATTTTAGTTGCTGTCGTAATGTGCTGCGTAATTTAAAAAAGGTGTATAATCTGTAGATGTTAAATGTTTATAGTTAAACGTATTCGGTTTAAAATTAATACGTGTGTTTGTATATGAGCGTGTGTTTTATTTTTATTACTCAAAGAGCATTTACAACGATACTTTTGTCATTCTCTGGTATGTACCTCCTAGTCATGGTGTATATAGCCCAATATATTATACACGAAGTTCGTAACGGCACGGTGCGCTTGAGGTTTACAAAAGCGTTATTAATGCCGTAGAATAGTATCAAAGGTACCCAAAAGTATCCATCGGATTTACAATTTCACTGTTAATAATGTGATGGAAAATTTGTTCTATGATGGTGAATATATACTTCATCACTGCCGATTAAATAACCGGTCAATTGACTGTCACTGTTTCTTTTTGCTCATCATCGAAACAGCTTCTGTAGAAAGTATGACATTTTTTGACTGTTGCCAGAAACTAAATAAATTGTTTTTTTACTGGCAAGCAACCTTACTACGACTGCATTTTATAAAATTTTGTGCTTTTACCGGAAATAGCAAAGAACATTTGTGTGCTTTTCTTGGCTAGCGTAATAGTTATTTTATTGCTATCGTGTGGAGAAACTATTTTTGCTATTATAACAAAATGTTGCACTTAAAGCCAAATGTGTACAATTTTATTATTGCTTGTCTAGATTTTCTTTTAACACATAATTAAAACGCAATTCGTTTTTATTAAATTTTCCTTTTCTTTTGTGATTTCTTTTCAGGTAATTAAATATTTCCAAATATCCATCTTTAAGAGAGATGTAGCAGCAGCTGTAGCTTTGTGGCTGCTAATAGAACATAAAAATTTTTGCTACCCAAGCCAAGAAGGAGCTACACCAACAAGTTTGTTATTCAAATTTATCTTACGTATGTATAGATTTTATGTCACAATTCTGAAAGAAAAGAACTAAAAATAAAACGAAATTTATGTCTGCTTTTGCTTCTAGAAGTTTATGACTAGAAAGAGAGCAAAATAACAGGTTATAGAGAAGCAAAGACATGAAAATTGGGGTCTTAACATGTAATAAATAAACTTGAAAATTATGTTGCAGTTTTTTTTTCCACAAAGAAAAATAATAATAAAAGAGTTTTTATTTCCTATTTTTTATAAGGAAAAAAATTGTAGCTTTGTACTGAGTAAACCCATAAAAAAATAAGCTCTTAACTAGTGTTTGTTAGGCGGTAAAGCTTTTAGCAAGGAATGTGTGAAGGAATAAGAAAAAATCATGATAGAAATACACTTGCATTACACAGTATAATAAACAAATTATGAGCACTAAAGAAAGAACTTCATAAAACATAAATGAAAGCCAGAAAGACGGTAATATTTAAAAAAATTTGATACTTAAACTTAAAAAAAAATATTTATGTAACCACTAAGTTTTAAATTGCAGCTAATGTTTGGTGTATTTCCAGCTTATCGTATTTATTAAAATTTAATTTTTACAACATTTCTTTTTGTTAGCTCGCTAACGTTGAATTTTTTTCAAACCTCCCAAAAGTATGCACCAAGTTTTTTTTTGTGTATTTTTTTATTGTCTTACATTTATTTAATAATTAATTAACATTCTGGTTTAATTATTTATACAGTTGTTTACATAAAATTAATGAATTGCTGCAGCCCTGGCCAAGTATCTTATCGTATCGCATTGTATGTTCTAAGAAATAAATTAATAGTAAATAAGTTTTAACTTTTCTTGCGCCACACATTTAATGTGTCCCTTAAGATTTTTAGATTTGAAATTAAAAACTTAGAAAACTCTATTACACCATTTCTATTTCTCATTCTTTTAATTTATAACGTCATGGCTTTGTTGCTAGAAATCGTAAGGAAAGCCGAACAAAAGGAAAAGCAAAGAACAATATTTATGGCCAACTAACAATTGCAGATTAAACTGTAAACAGTAATACATTTGCCAGGAATGTTTTGTGGCCAAAATGACATTTACAGTGTTGTACGTACAAGCAATTCTCCGACATTGGACAGCACAATTGGAAATAGCAAAACGTAGCTATCTATTGTGTGCTTCTGTTTCTTTTTTTTTTAAATAGTTTTCTATATTTTTCTTATACTTCCTACTTTGCTGTCTTGTGTTTTTTTTCTATATTTGTTTGTTTAATTTTATTTTTGTTGCTGCATTTGTAAATTGGTGTTGCTCAAGGTTTTTGTGGTTCATGTTAGTGTTATCATATTTTCCTATAAATTCTCACTTTACTTTAGAGAGTATAATAGGAATGACCGCAATAGATTTGCGTGGCTGTTGTTGCCCCTTATTGTACTGCTGTTGCTGCAACAAAAAATATATAGCACACAACAAGTTGTAAATTTATGCCCTAAGCTTGTAGGAGATATTACTAAGGAGTTGAGGAAAGCACGGGAAATAATACGGAAGGTTTAAAATAACAACTTAAATCTGTTTAAATGAAAGTTGTACGCAATGCTTTTGTTTTTGTTTTATAAAATTTTTTCGCTTCCTAAAATTATGTTTTATCTTTGAAATAAAACGATTTTTCTAGGCTACATTATTCTGCTAAGATTTTTTATAAAGCACTAGCGGGAGATTTGTTTGTACAACAAAACCATTTCTCATATTCCTTTTCATTAAAAATTCATGTTAAAAATAGCTGACGTTAACAATCAATCTCTGCCCAAGTAAATGCACATGGCTGCTGATGAAGTGCATCGTGGTGGCACAAAAAAAAATGCGGAATTTCTTTTTATTTAAAAAATCATATTAACTAATACGAATGACGAATATTTCGGTGCAAACTTTCGTCATAAAAACTAAAACACATTTGCGCATAATGCTATAAACACAATTGGGACGAACGACGAATATTTCGGTGCGAACTTTCGTCATAAAAAATAAAACACATTTGTACATATGAAAATTAACACAACACCCCCGTAGAACGAAATTCGTCTTGTGTGACGAACTTTGAGATAGGTTTATTTCTATTTTGTACGCCGATGAACGACGAAAAAACAATTTTCTCTCTCTCTTTGCATACGTAATAACCAAATTTATAAATTATGAGAGCAGAATTCCGTGAGTAAATGCGTCGTTATTGTGCTTCATACGACGAATTTACTCAGCGAATTCTTATCGACGAATTCGTCAACGTGAACGAAATTCGTCTGTCGTTCGTCCCAATTGTGTTCCTAGCATAAAAATTAATGAATGAATAAATGAACACAACACCACCGTAGAACGAAATTCGTCGTGTGTGACAAACTCTGAGATAGGTTTATTTCTATTTTGTACGCCGACGAGCGACGAAAAACCATTTCTCTCTCTCTCTCTCTCTTTGCATACACAATAACCAACTTTATAAATTATGAGAGCGGAATTCGATGAGTAAATTCGTCGTTATTGTGCTTCATACGACGATTTTGCTCAGCGAATTCTTCTCGACGAATTCGTCAGCGTGAACGAAATTCGTCGTTCGTCCCAATTGTGTATAGTATAAATTGAATTTTTATGTTTTAAGAACCTGGCAATAATATTTATATTTTTCATTGTCAAAGACAACAACCATTTTTGAAGAAAATAATTTAGAGACTTCAAAGACAAGAACTCAGAAGCATTTTCAAACAAAATCGTCCGAAATCTTCTTACTGAATTAGGGCATTAATCATTCTTGATTTATAAAACTCAGTTCCCTAAAAAAAGTTTCATATAAAGAACTCTTTATAACAAAAAAAAAAACACCCTTGTTATGTATAAGACAGTAAAACACTTTCCTTTTCAATAACCTAATTCTTCTACGCACGTGTTAACAACACGTTCTTTTTTTAATAAATTCTTTAAGTTAAAATTTTTTCAAGGACACATGTGTTCTTTTATAATATTTATTAACTATTGCTACACAAAGAAATTGTTGTTTATTACTCGTGTTGTTAGGAATAAGAAATTTTTTTTTTAATTTATCTTATTTAGGTCTTGAAAAAAATAAGCATGTTTTTGTGTGTATTTAAGGTTGGTATTCACTATCCAACACAATCGTATTACTTTTGAGAAAATACAACCCTGATCTAATGAGTTTCCTACAAGAACGCCACTAGTAAATTTATTAGTCATTGGACCGGTAGTGATGACTGGTATAGCCGTCAAAGTTTGTATTATTTTATTGAGAGCGAAATTAAAAGCTTGAACGAAATTTTTAGTTACTTGTGATTACAGCGTTGCCACTGGCAAAAAAAATATTTTTTAGCTTCCCGCTTTAGGAATTTTCGAAAATCGTATTTTCATCATGTTTCAACGCTTTGAATTTTTGGGAGCCGACTTTGACTATTTTTATGATTATGTTCCTATGAATGTATGTATGAGGATGTGTGAATGCGTGTGTGAACAACTCATAGCTTAAGGATGTATTCACAACAATGCTATACAAATTAACAAAACGCACAATAAAAGAGTTTCACAACGAGTCATTACTTTAATATTTCAAAATCTGTCCTCTATTGACTTAGTTTCCTTAAAAAATGTGACGCACATACACATATCGTTACCTTAATATAGCAAGGCCCTAACTCATTATTTTTTGAAATCCAGATTATGCCATATTTCGATACTTTAGATGTTCGTTCGTTCTTCTATCTAAATATACAAAAAACTAAATTTAAAAAAATAATGAGCTAAGGCCTTTCTCTATTAAGGTAACGATAATATGCATGTTAATAGGCATATCAGTTGTTTGAGTATTATTTCTCTTAAAAGAAATAAATTTAAAAAATAAAAAAAAATTCGATTCGATTCCTATTTCCATAAGCCAACCCAAGTCAGTTTGGTTGCCTGAGAGTCAACCCAACTTACACATTGGTATTGTCATTCACAACTTATGTTAAGGTTGAGTTTGCTGTTGCCTTCTGCCAAAAGATTTTCAAGTTAATATTAGTTGTCAAAGTTGGGTCCACTCTCAGACAACCGAATTGTGTTGCGTTGAGAACATAGGCATAACGCCATAGCCATAACCAAACCAAAAATCAATTGGTTTCTATGGTGAGAGTGAGAGGGACTCGCCATAACGAAATAACTCTCACCATAGAAATCAATTGAATTTTGGTTTGGTTATGGCTATGTCACGTCTAATTTCAGCTTAAGAGTCTTAAAAAGTATCTCTAATTTGTTGTGTGTGTTAGTTTATTTTAAAAGATATTTAAATGGAAAAAATCGAACTACAATGCCTTCTTGCTCTCGAAATACGCATATTCTTATAGTCCATTGGAATAATACTCAGAAAAGCCAAAAAAAAACTACTGCGTACCTGGCGATTACGTGGACTACTTCACTGAGAAATAACATTGGAATATTGGAAACACTTGGTAACTATTTTATGAAAAACTCGTCTGAATAAATTATTTGTTTAGTGTGTTGATCATTAACTTCACGCGCAAAATTTTCACTTAATTTTTGTTTTTGTGTTAAAAAAACAATTTAATCGAAGAACATGTATTGCAAACATTTATACAGGGTGGGCCAAAAGTTACCATGGGGTTTAGAAGTTTAATAACTTTTTCGTTAATTAATTTTTTTTTATTTTTTTCTCAGATTATATAATATACAACATGGAATTTTGTTTTACACTAAGTATGAAAAATAATGTCTCTTAAATGACCACCATTTTCAGCTTCGCACTGATGGGCTCGTTCTAGAGCATTTTCCATAACATCTTTCAAAATTTGAGGCTGTAGCGTTCGAATTTGTGCAACAATGTTTGCCTTGAGCTCAAGGATTGTCTCTGGCTTGTTCACATACACTCGCCTCCTTCAAATAACCCCAAAAAAATAGTCGGGTGCAGTCAAATCTGGCGATCGCGTTGGCCAAATTATTTCCGAATTTCTGGAAATTTTCAGATGTGATCCCACACCATATTGTACACCTAATGGGGTGCAATTGGCGTTGATGAATGGCTCTTGGAACCTACAGTGCTGCTTATTAACAAATTCATTCAAATGAAAATGAGCTTCATCACTCATAATCAAATATTCAATAAAGTTGATTCTGTTAATTCTATTATTCTGGTTCTTTGTTCAGTTGTATTCCATTATTTATTCTCCAAGTGTTATTTGTATAATCTGAAAAAATAAAAATAAAAAACATACTCGTATATAAACGAAAAAATTATTAAACTCTTAAACACCATGGTAACTTTTGGCCCACCCTGTACCTTAGATACAGAGCAATTGACTTTTCTTGTCGCTCTATTTCTTTCTATTTGTTAGCTTTTCTCTTTATTCTTTTATACATATGTACGAGTATGTATGTGCATACATACATATAGATATTTGACAATTGTATCTGTCGCTAATATATTTTCGTTAGTATATAATAAGCCTAGCAGCGGTTGGGAGTATAGTCAGTCGTTAAAAAAAAACATTAAAAACTTAAAATGGTTAAATTATACAAATTTTTAAACTTATTTGTCGTTTGCCATTTGGCTCTGCTACAAATAGCAGTAACTGCGTCAATACAGGAGACTGAAGCTAATGTCCAGCAAGCGTTAGTACAGATCCTAAGTCAACACAAATATATCTGCAATGGAATTTTGGTAGCAAGCAATTTTGTTGTCACATCAGCTAGTTGTGTGCATAAGCTTTCGCCAGCTGATATTATTGTAAAGCTTAATAATTTCAATATTGCTGCTTCGGGTGTCCACACTTGGGTTGCTAGTGTAGACATACCTGAAGATTTTAATGAAACAACACATGTGTCTGATGTGGCGGTACTAAAATTGAAAACTCCTTTTAATAGTGAAATTGCTAAAACCATAGAACTGTGCACGGATATGTCGTATGAGGCAAATATGGCAAAGGGTTATAGATGGCAGCTCTTAGAAATTGCACCCTCCAAATCGAAATATGTAGTGGGAAGTACAAAATTTACACCTATTTCAAAAGAGGACTGCCAAAAAATGTCTAGTAACACTTTAAAGGCATTTGATTCTTTATTTTGTTCTCCTAACAATCATATTACGTGCTGGTACGAAAAAGGTGATCCAGTCATTATAAACGATCAACTGTGTGGTATATCAATTGGACACAATGGATGCGATCCACAATCACAAGCTCCGGATTATTTTACTGATGTGCTGGTGATGAAAAGTTTTATCGAGAATGCCTTGAAAAATTGAAAATGATTTATTGTTTTTATAATAATTTGGAATAAAAGAAAAGTTTGCAATATTTTACCCAATAAAGGAAGAAACATTTATTTATTTAATGTTTCAAATATTTACAGCTACAAAATATATTTAATTTAACATTTACTGTGACTAAATAAAAATTAAAACAAATGACAACCCAGCAAAAGAAAAAATGAAAATGAATCATGGGTTCAAGTGATGACGAATTGTTTCGATTTAGGGAAACATGTATGATTTTTACAGGTTAGGTTAGGTAAGCGTGGCAGTCGGAATCCCGGACTCACTTAGACCCTATTAGTTCACTGTGATACCAAGATACTGCTTAAGTGTATTACCCACTGTCGAACCTATCGTGGGCTAATATAAAGCTACAAATACATTGCAGCACATTGCACATTGCAACTCTGGCAATGTTAGAAAGTTATCTGGGTGTTAGTATCCCAGAAAAATATTAGACTAACTGGAAGCAGGTTGGTAAGGGAGAGAGAGACAGAGCACAACTCTTCCGTATCACATGATTTTTGTTCGTGATATCCCACTTGGTAGCTCTCCAGGTATGAGCTTCTCAATGCATATAGGATGTGCAGAAAGCAGCCCATACCTCATGCCTTTTCATATGTATATAATTAAAAAATTGGCGGTTTTTATAGATCAGAATTTTATCCACCAGCAAACGTTCGATCGACAATTTATATTGAAAACAACAACAAATTTTCTAATGTTATTGGTGTTTGCAATACAAGATCGAACGTTTGCTGGCGACATCGCGGGACAGGCAGTTAGATTAACTTCCAATATTTTATCTTGTTTTTATATATATTATATGTGACGTTCTCCGAGAAAAGGGACCTAGTGTGTCAAAAAACTGGTGTTGACATACACCATCGATAAAAATGAGAAAAACATTAAAATTTTATTTTTTAAATGCGTTTTTCTCAAAACTTCATTTTCGCACACTAGGTCCCTTTTCTCGGAGAAGGTCACATATGATAAATACAATTGACAACTATATTTATGCTACAACTTAACTTTTTGTTCGCGCATTGAATCAGGAGTCGACCCCATGACCTCCGTATATTAGTCTAGAATACTACCCACTGACCTACCTAAGCACATATTTATTTTCGTACGCAATTCAGTTAAAGAATACAAAATCAAAGCTTGAAGTAAGAACTTCATTCACATCCAAATTTGCATCCACGTAAGCGAGAGCGTATGTGCTATAAAAACTTTGAGTGTTTGAGTATAAACAACTTCGTAGTGTTTGTGTTAAAGATGAGAAGATGCAATGTTAAACATGTTTTGATATTCCTAATAAAACTTCTTTAGAAACTTAAAACTTTTGTATGTGGACCAGCCTAATGGTTGAAGATGATGGCTAGGTGTGTTCTGAACAAATGGAGGGGAGAGGCAGCAAAAATATTGGGGGTCGGTCATATATTTGACTCTCCTGCGCGAACTCTGTGACTAGTTAGGATGATAGGAGGCAATTTTATAAAAAAAAAAATTATAATTTGTATGGGAGCCCCCTTAAAAAGCGTTCATAAAAAATGTAGAGCGGAAAATATTAGTGTCGGTCGGTCTGACATTTGATCCCTCTAGGAGCGACTAAGGGACAGCTGAGAAGCTTTTAGTTGATTTTACTCGTTTTTCCCTAGTTTTGACCCCGATGAGGAGCCATTTACACCCACCCCATAATTTTTTGGCCCATGCATTTTTAAAACTACGGGTTGTAGCGTATCCAAATCATGTTGCTAAGGTTTTCCATATAACACTATTCCAACCCCCCCCCCCTAATGCACTAATTTTAATTAATCAGTGTCTTCATAACATTTATTTAGAACATTAGATACAAGCACCATTTTGTTGGTAGACATTAACACTCTAACTCTTCTGAAAATTGGTCTTTTTTTCAATTAAAAATAAAATAAATAAAAATCACCTTTAAAACAGGGAAAATATTCTGCAGAAATATTTGTCATGAAATTCTACTATAGGTCCTCAGAACACACTTAATATGTCCAAAATTCAACTTTAATGCCTCAAACTGTCTAAAAAAAAAATTAAACAAACTTGGAAACAAAATCTTAACATTTTTGAGTACAAAAAACCGAAATCTTTCCTATTCTTTTTATTCCGTGATTAATTTTAATAACTTAAATAAATATAAAAATATTTAAAATTAAAAATTTAGCTAAACATGTTTGCACTGAGTCTTGACGTTTATGCTGGCAACTCCTGCATTAAAATGTCAGTAATACCAAGTTTTGTATAATATATGAAAATTTGGCATCACTTGGTTTATGCACGATGTACGAACGAATTAGAAAATATTATTTGATTTGCGAATTAAAAATTGCTTTCGAAGAAATTTTTTAAATAATTATATTTACCATAACAAAGGCTTTCAATTATATAATAAAATCTCTATATCTGACGCGCAAAATAGAAAGGGACCTAAGGGTAAAAACCGGTTTTTTCAGGAGAGCCATTTAAAAGATGTAAATACGTGTATCTTTGGTGTACCATCACTGAGCGTGTTGTTCTCATTTGAAAGCGAAACATATCATGACGTCAGGAACGTGTTGGTCAACCTTGAAAACGCGCGTAGGTCGTCCCTATTTCTTGTTTTGTATAGTTGGTTTTTACTGTTTTCTACCTAGCGCAATGTTTCCATGAGTTTGATATCAATTTTGCTCGCGTTTTTTCGAATCCAGGTTTATTTTCTGAAATTATTGATTGTGAGTTATAATAAATACTCATTTATAATTCTGTTAAATCGTGAATATCACTCTGTTAGTACGACTTCAATTTCATAAAACGCGCATATCTCTGGGAGGGAACACTTTTGGGGTATGGGATCGGTATCATTCGATGCTCAGATGTTGTCCACATAAAAAACAAATAATGAAAATTGATTTTTTTTACCCTTAGGTCCCTTTCCCTATGCGCTGTCAAATATATAAAACAGGATGTGTGTATGTATGTATGCAACGTATGGACTCCAAAACGGCTGGGCCGATTTTGATCTTCAGAATGTTCAGATTTTTTATTTTCGGTCTGCGGGCGGAGGGGTGTGGCAAAATCCAATTTTCATATTGCACCACCAATGCCATATATATATATATATATATATATATATATATATATATATATATATATATATGTATATATATATATATATATATGTATATATTTATTTTTTTTTTGCGGATAGGGGAAGGATAGCGAAGCACACCGGGTTAAGCTAGTTATATAATAAAACTTCAGATACTCATTTATAAAATTTATGCATTTTGCGTCATTATATTTTTAATATTAATAAACCATATTTTGTAAAACAAATTAAAATTATTTATTTTTATTCTTCCATTAGTTATATTTAATATTTATTACTAAGTGAAGTGTTTGCAAGATTCTGCATGGTCGAATATAATGCTCTTACTGGTTTTTATTTAAATGTCAATTTCAGTTTTCATTTGGCTTTTATATTCAGGTCACTGATTATTGCATAGAATTGCAACAAAAAAAATATTTTTAATATTATTTATATGTTTCAACAATTTAAATATGCACTTTTGCATTTAAAAGAGAAAAACATTTGTTTTATATTTAATTTTAAAGCATACCAAGAGGAGTTCTTGAACAGAAAATTACAAACATAAAATTGGCCCATAATATTGTAAATTGTTGAAGATTAATAAGTATGTGCATACAATGTAAAAGCTGTGATTTTTTTTTTAAACTGCATATGAAACACTTCACATTCACGAGTATATCTTAAAACATTTGCATGCATAAGTTGCATACCTTTAGGCGTTTAAAAAAATGTATATGGGTTATTCTTTTACATTTGCATGGGATTAGTCATACATATTGCGGTGAAGTCATGCTTAAGTTTTTGCCAATTATACTTCTAAATTAATATACATTAATAGAACTGCTATATATTAATTTATTTACAAGTATTAGTTTGGCGAAAATAAATAAATTTTATCTCAGGCGATAGTCAACTATCAATGGCCGTCAAACGCCAACTTAATGATGCTGCTTGTAATAATTTCTAAACGGAGCCAGCTGACGGTTGTTTGTTGACAGCAGCGCTGTAGCCCTTTCGTTTAAGAGTGAGCAAATTTCTAAGGTCACGGCCTTATTGACCCGCCCTAAATAAGGAATTTAATTTATCAAGTTAACTTTTTTTTTATTTAAGCTTTGACTACATTTTAAATACAGGAGCGCCGCTTTTTGTACACTCATGATAGTTTTGCAAAGATTAAAGGAAATCGTTGTTAATTTATCCACCTCAGAATTTTCTGTCCAGCTGAGCCTGTAACATTTATGGGCTGCCAAAAAAATCGTTTTACATGCCATTTACCAAACTTTGCACTGCCCATGCATATTTCCCATTTGTAATTTTGTGCAGGCCTGGTTGTGTGTTAAGGGCATATGAAATCATTCGTAAATATTAGTTAGCTGACATACTTGCACATATGTATGTGTGTTCCACTTATTTAACATTTATCGAGAAATCGACCCAATTGCTTTGGAACAGCTTCATTGTGTTTATCTCTTGTCGTAATTCTCACTTTCATGTTATTGCATTCAGACACTAACACACCGAAAATTTTTTATTTTTTTTAACTCAAATATTGTGTTTTATAACGCAAATTTCCTGTCGTATTTGTTTGAGATTCAACTAGATTTGCAGTTTTGTTGGTTTGTCTTTTAACTGAAAATGTAGTGCAGTATTCGATTGGCTTTTTTTTGCTTGTAGATTAAAACACTGAAAATAACAAGAAATTGCATTAATTTAAAACTACTTTCTGTACAGTATGTTTTAGTTTGTTTGTTCGTTGGGAATTTTGAAGTGATTTATTCACAAGTAAAGTTTTTTAATAATGGTTTTTACTTTAAAATTGTGAAGGAATAAAATTGCATTAATTTTTGAGAAAAGCTTAACTCATGTATCGCTTAAACACCATAAAATACAAACTTTGTTTAGATTCGTATTCATTTTAAATAAAATAAAAAATTTTATTATATTTTTACTTCAGCAAAAAAAAATTTTTTTAAGTCGTTTTTTTTTTAAATAGTTTCAATAATATTATTTTCTTGATGCAAGTTAGGTTTTATAGTAGTCCAATTTGCTGTAGCTTTCTGCAAAAAATATCAATAGGCAATATGTACTTTTAATTTTTCATTAAATCTCATCAGTATGGAAGATCGTAGATAATTTTTAAAAGTATTGCATACTTAAAGGCGCTTACAGTTAAGAAGGCTTGCATATTTATTATGTTACTCGCTAAAGCTAAATCTCTAGCGCTAAAAATCTATATTGTCGACTTTGGACTACGAATACAATTTTCACACGTATTGTATTGCCAAATCAAGTAGTGGCTTAAAAATTTAATTTTATTTTTATTTTTTCATTTGATCGGCATTTTAGCGATCGGATTTAGCTTTAGCGAATTATTCAATATTCGCCCCTATTATAATTGTCGACATCGAGGTCACTTTAACACAATACCAAAAAAATTGGGGCTTGTTTACTCGCTCTCGATAACAATTTTATGCTACTGGCAATCTATCTCCGTTCCCTAAGGTCTAAAAAATAGCATAAACCTGCCAAAAGGAGTCGGTTGTTTTCGTCAACGGATACACAAGCCCTAATTTCTGGGTGTTGTGTTAAAGTGACGTCGATGTCGACAATTAGAATAAGGGAGTCAGTTTACGTACAGAAAGGTTGCTTCAAGTTCAAGTTTTGATTTTATCAGCAGAAAAAAAAGGATTTTCAGAAAAAAAAACATATGGATCCATAACCGCTAAAAAAAAACTCAAGCGACACATTTTTGGGCTTCGTTTTTTTTGGCGAAAATCGATTATTTACGATCGCAAAAAATTAATTTCGAAAATTATGTCACTTAAGCTGTTCTTTGGCAGTTATAGCACGATATGTATTTTGTTGAAAAGGCCAAAGTTTTACACATTTTGTGCAAATTTCAGTTCCTTAGCTCTTGCGGTTCTCGACAGATGGGCGGATAGACGGGCATAGTAGTGAAAACAAATTGGTTGCTTTTCTCCTTTGGTGAACGTTTCTCCAAAAACAACTTTTAAATATGAATTGCCTATAGAATAGGCTTAGATCAATCTCCAAATTACATTTTACGTTTACATAACATTTTTAATGGTGTGTGTGTGAAAGAAAATTTAAAAAATTCCTATTATCTTAATTGAAAAATTATGTTCGAGCACAAAAGTATTGCGAATTTCTTAGTAAAAATATGGTATTGTAAAATATTTTGTTTTAAATTCTTGACAAGTCTTTATCTGGCAATTAATTTAGGCATAAGCCATGTTAGCAAATATTTTATTTAGATTATTTTCTTTTATGTTTTTCTTGCTATCTAAATATGAAAAGCCTTGTCTATAAATATATATATGTACATATATCGTCACATGAATTTAAAAACTCTTAGCTTATATTATAAAAAAAATCAAAATCGTCCCTTTGAATGTATTAAGTTTAATTAAGGATAATACATCTTGTTACTTTTAAAGCAATTTGCTGCTGCTTTAAAATACTGTAAATGTATTTTACGACTTTTTTTACTTCGTGTGACTATATGTAGGTTTGCCCCTAAACATACTAATGCCTGTTAAAAAATTTTTTAAGCAAAAGGACCTATTGGTGTGCTGAAATTTTAACCACACAATTACTTACTATTAAAGCTTACAACGGAAACCACAGATGAACACTTACAAAACGATAAATAACGTATAGAGAGATCAGCCTCAATGTTATTAAGGCTCTTTGTTTAATTTTCACCAGCAGCCAGTCACAAACACAAGCACCAACCTTTTAGCCATTGATTGCACAAGGTGTTTACCTAAAAGTATACTATACCTAGTGGTATAATTGGAAAAAGGAAAATAAAATATAATGTAAACAAAAAAATAGCAGAATGTTGAAAACCTACACAATAGTCACAATAAAAACTAATTTTTGTGGTCGCATTAAGAGGACACGCACACACACACACACACACATATAAATGAGAAAAGAAAATAAAATGGAACTAGAGGCCGGTGATTGTGTTAAATTCAACTAAAACTCATGACAATTCCTCCCGATACAAATACTGAGGCATAGAGATTTAAGCACGTGGACATACATACATATGTATGTATGCATATGTGTATGTAAATAAAAGAGATAACATCATAACCATAAATGTAAGCATAAAAGTAAATATATAGTTACATACAAAGATACTCACAGTGTGTGTTATATAAAAACACAGCATGCTTTTACCTTCACTTTAATTTCATTGAAAATGTTTTAGCAACAAACAGCAAAAGTAAAAATGTTTTAAGTTTTTTTTTTATTTGCTCTGCTATTTTTACTTCATTTCATTCATTGGTTTAGAGCAACGTTATAACAAATATAGTCAATATTTGAAAATTTCCTAAATCCTTTCAAATTTTTTCTTTTGTTATATTGTTATCGTATTTATCTAAGTGTGTTGTAACTGGCTGGTTGTCCGTCTGTCTGTCTGTCTGCCGGTGAGTTTGTATAAATGTCCGTCTGGTTTATTTTTCTGTATCATTTTGTGGTTAACAACTATGATGGCTTATAATATTGACCCAAAACAAGTTTATATGGCTTTAAATGTTGTCAGTGCTGATCCTTTTTTTTTTGCTGCTGGTGGATTTATATAATTGCAGCTCTAAGTATATATACATATGTATATGTACATATATATAAAGATGTGTTGTAATGTTTATTTCTGTTTATATATATATATAAATATACATATGAAGGTAACTAAGAAAATTAAACTTAATCTTATCTTTGCTATTGAGTTTAGCCATCGTTATATCGACCTCAAAAAAAATTATTATTATTATATTTCCTACTTTTATAACAAATGTTTTTTTCTCTAATTCTGTTTTTTTTTGCTTTCTTTAAGGCCACATCAATAAAAATTTTTAGGTACAACGTGTTCGTTTATGTTAATTTGAGAGATTGTATTATTACGAAAAAAAAATTATACCACATATGAAAGGATTTAACGTGGAATATGGTTAAAATGTTTCTATAATGATAATTTAGGTTAATATGCTTTAAAATGTAAATTTTATGGTAAAGATTTCTTAACGATACATAAAAGAATAAATCTCACATTCAATGTGTATTGTGAAACGCCTTAGGTTGTGCTTTATTTTTTAAAATTAACTTTTTTCCCGGTTTGACAAATTTACATAAACAGATTTGTTGACATTTAAGCAAGTCGCTCTTGGTTGAAAGCAGAATGCGCTACATTCTTCCATACTACAACAACAAATCATAGGAAATTGCAATTTTTTACACCCGACCATGTCTTGGAGTTCAATTTCGCTCGGAAATGGAATTCAATCCAGCACAAGATGTCAAGTTCCCGCTGGAGTATGACAGCCCGTTTCTCAGCTGGCATTGGAACACTGTCCGCAAAAAAAAAAAGAGTTTCTAAAAGCTTATGTAAACTACTTTCTGATAGACATAATTCAGATACAAAATTGATTACACCATTTCTGTAGTTTTCATTAATAACAAATATTTAATAGTTAAATATTTCTCATTTCGAGTTTATGATATCAAATCGTTATATTTTAAATGCTTGTTAGAAAGTTCTACGAAAGGTTTGAAAACTATGGACGCATGTACCTCATTTTTTCTAAAACAATAACACAACTCCTACCGTTTAAACCCACTACCAAAAAAAAGGAGTGTAATAAGTTTGTAGTGTATGCCTGTGTGTCTGTACGAGTCCACGTACAGATCAAACGGCTGGACCGATTTTGATTTAGTTTTTTCTGTTTGAAAGGTGACTTTATCGAGCAGGTTCTTAGCTATGTTTTAAGAAAATCGGTTCACCCGTCACATCTTCTCTAGATATAGCTATTCGGCGGTTTTTAAAATTTTTAATTTTTGTTTTTTTAAATAAGCTTCAAAAATATCTTTTTTTTTGGCTCTACTGAAAAAATTTAATTTTTATACATACACTGTTTGTTATTAATGCAAACTACAGATTTGTTAAGCTTTAAGTGCCTATGTAACCTGTCCACATTCTACACTAATTAATACCAAGCAACTTAACTTAAAAAAAAAGTGTATTTGTGGCAATAAAGCATCTGTAAAATTAAACTGTTTTTATGTACTGCTTTTAGTGCGTATTCTTTTTTTGTTGTATTTTTATTTTTGGCTTAATTTCTTGTTTATTTCTCTCATACTCGTATCTAATTTCCTGCAAATTTATTTTTTTATATCCCGCTTTATAGCTCTGCATTTAAATTTCAGACAGCACAAACTCAATTTGTTAAATCATTAAAGTTAAATCAATTACAGGCAGTATTGTGCTGCTTGGTTTAAATTTTAGCTTGACTCCACTCTTAATTCGTTTACTTAACACTGCTGCTGCCAACACTACTCGAACAATTGTGTTAAAGCAAAAAGGAAAATAAGAAGAAAAAAACATTGCATACACTTAGGCCAAAATCGATAATCTTTTTAAAAGATAATAAAAACATAGTTAAAATGTAAAAACAAAATATAATAAAAATTCTGCCATTTTAGAAAAAAAGGCAGCCACAAACACACTTGAACATTAAAGTTGCCAAATTATCTCTCACGCTTTCTCTGTGCATTAAGTTTGCTTTTAAGTAATCGAAAAGCACTTCAAAGTCTGGCGAAACGTTAACAGGAATAAATGGTATGCCAATAAGAGATTGAATTTTGGTAAGTATAAAACGTGTTTTTTTTTGGAGCAAAATAATCCGTTTTATATTTTATGCTAAAAAGGAAAGCATTATGAGTCAAATTACTGCCGCGATCAAGCTCGAAGGACCATATTCTTTTTATGGAGCTTTCATTACCAATTCACACATTTGCTGCTGTATGTCCTCGAGAACATTCAGATAATTCATCTTCAAGGTCTTGAATTGATTGTGGGTGATGGCAGATACCTTATCTTTCACGCAAAACCAAACAATAAGCTAAAGCTGGCCTAATATGTTCGCCTCTTCTAGAAATGACACGGTCAGGTATCTTTTATTCAAAATAGCAATAGTTACTGGTGTATTACGTAGCGCCATTTTGTTTAAAATAAACGTTGTCCATATTTTTACCTTCCAATTTCTGCCATAAAAAATCATTAGTCATTATTCGATAGCGCAATCCGTTCACTGTTGCTATTGTTCCAGCCTCATTTTCGAAAAACTAAGATTCAATGACAGCTCAAGACCAAAAATGGCACCAAACTAAGAGACGATTAGACTGAATAGTACTTTCTACAATAAATCTTGGGTTTTCCAGGATTCAAATGCTTCAATTAAAGAGTATGCATTTTCAATGAAATTGCGGATCAGATTCACGCATTTCAAAGACCCAGTCACTAAAGACAGAACACTGTTGATGGTCGGTGCACAAGATTGTGAACTGGGCTAGTGTAATATCGCTTGCAGAGTTCGCATTAGCAAAGATTGACTGGAAATGGACACAGCTAGATTTTTCCCAACACTATGGTCTACAACTGCAATAATCTCAATTGCTCTTGAGCAACGTGCACCTACGCATCACCAAAAGCTCAAGTTTTTCCACCTGTTTTAAAATTGATGGCCGAAAAAGTGCATCAGATTTCCAAACTAGGGCAGCGAAATTTTCAACTTTTTTGTAAAAATTTTCTAATAATTTCAAATTGTTGTACAGTGGTGCCCAAAATCTCATTTTTTCGCGGATCAATAAAAAAGTGATGATATTTAAATTTTATGTGGCTAGCTCTTAGAACAAACTGCATGTTCCAACAAAATTTTGTGGATTAGGGGGGGGGGGGAGACGGGTATCTCCCATACAAAGTAATAATTATTTTTTCCTGTCTTCAGAACTAAAATTTAATGTGATTAACTCTTAAAACAAACTGCATATTCAAGCAAAACAAGTAAGAGTGCTATATTCGGCTGTGCCGAATCTTATATACCCTTTACCAACGTACGTACATATATATATTTTTTGTAAGAAAATTTATAATTTTTTTAAAGTTTCCATCTATGGAGCTATAATTTTCATTTTTCAAATTTCATACGCCAAACTTTTCTTTCAGAAGCATAAAATATATTCAATTTATAAAGAAAAAGAAAAAAAATTTTAGACCTATTTAATTTTACATAACCCAAAAAGTGTGAGTTTTCCAACCCTGGAGTCATAATTTTGGATTTTTCTGATTATTGATACCAATCTAGATCTTTAAAAAATACATACAAAAACGAAATAAGAAAGAACCTAGTTTCATTTAATTCCTTTAATATTAAAAAATTCAGTAAAGTGCGACTTTGAATCGCGCACGAAAGGTAGGCTTTTTTGTTTTTTTGAATTTTTTTTCAGCTTAAACGATTTTTTCAGTTTTGTCGCTTTTTTCTCGTTTTGGCGATTTTTTCTGTTTTTGGAGGTTTTTTTCATTTTGGCGATATTTTTCTGTGTTTGGGCTTTTCTTCATTTTGGAGATTTTTCCCATTTTGACGATTTTTTTTCATTTTGGCGATTTTTTTTTTGTTTTTGGGTTGATCGCCTGAATAGTCGATTTTTTTTTTTTTTTTTTTTGTTTTTTTTTAATTTTGGCAATTTTTTTGGGGTTTTTTCGTTTTGGCGATTTTTTTTCATTTTGGCGATTTTTTTCCTTTTGGTGATTTTTGTCTGTTTTTAGGTTTTTTTTTCGTTTTGGCGATTTTTTTCATTTTGGCGATTTTTTTTCATTTTGGCGATTTTCTTTCATTTAGGCGATTTTTTTTTTGTTTTTATTTTTATTTAGGCGATTTTTTTGTTTTTTTTTTCATTTTGGCGATTTTTTTTTCATTTTGGCGATTTTTGTCTGTTTTTTAGGTTTTTTTTCGTTTTGGCGATTTTTTTCATTTTGGCGATTTTTTTTTTCGTTTTGGCAATTTTTTCTTTGTTTTTGGCGATTTTTTCCTGTTTTGGGTTTTTTTTTCATTTTTAACGACTTTTTTCTGTTTTTTTGGGTTTTTTTCGTTTTGGCGGTTTTTTTTTTTCATCTTGGCGATTTTTTCATTTTAGCGATTTTCTTTCATTTTGGCGATTTTTTTTTTACATTTTAGCAATTCTTCCGTTTTATGCGATTTATTTTAGCTTTAGAAATTTTTTTTTAATTTGGTGCTTTTTTTCGTTTTGGCGATTTTTTTTGTTTTTGGCGATTTTTTTCGTTTTGGCGATTTAATAATTTTTTGTTTTTTTAGTTTTACCGTTTTTGAAAATTTCAAGAGTTTTGCTCTTACGGTTTCCAAGATACAGCAAGTTGTAAAAATTGCATAGTCAAAATTGCATTAACTGATGGAACACCCTTTAATTTAAAATTTTGGAAATTTTAGTGTTAATTTTTGTAGTCTGTATAAAAAGTGTATATACATATAATTGTATGTATATTACATGGGATTTTAACATTTTTCGTTGCTCGTTTTGGAACACCCTTTAATTTCCAATTCTCATGTATTTGTTGTTGTAGCGGCCAAAGGTCTACACACTGTGTCCAAATTTCAGGTCTGTAGCTCTTACGGTTCTCGAGAAAATACTAATATAGTTTTAGACATAGTTAATTTTACATAATACAAAAAGTTAAAGTTTTCCAACCCTGGAAACGTCTTTTTAATTTTTTTCATATTTTTTTAATTTAAAAGTCCAATTTTAGTCGTACTGAAATGTAAAATAAATTTATTTATTAAAAAAAATAAAAATTTGTTTTCGGTAGTTACTTTTATATGGCAAAATAAAGTTTAAGTTTTCCAGCTCTGCAATGGTCTGCTCGATTTTGCTGAATTTCAATACCAATCTATTTTGGAAAATTTCTGACACACCAGTCCAAGAACGAAGTCTCTAGCTTTTCTGGGAGCTTCGGAAAACCGATTTCACGTACAGACAGACGGACAGACAGACAGACGGACAGACGGACAGACGGACATCGCTTATTCGTCTTCCCTATGCATAAGGATCCAGAAAATATATATTTTATGTGTCGCTTATTGATATTATAGAAATTACAAACGGAATGACAAACCTATATATACCCTTTTACCATTTTTGTTGGTAAAGGGTATAATTAAGGCAGTATAGGAGAGGTGACACAGGTGACCCCCATACAAAGGGAATTATTAATTAATTAATTAATGCATATGTTTTCTTTATATAACAAATACCGAAGCAGGTACCAGAAGCATATAAGCATATGCTCAATCAACAAAATAAGCTAAAAGTCATGATTCACGCACGCTCCTGATGAATTGCCTGCCATTGAATGACTGCATAGGAATTATACAAAAATACATGTTTTCAAACGCCTAAATGAGGTAAAATCGCACACGCGTGACTCACACGTGACTAGTGCGTGGCTCACACTTGACTAATGCGTGGCTCAACGTGACTCATGCGTAAGTCACGTGAATAATGCGTGACTCATGCGTATGTCATTGTGACTCACACGGAACTAATGCGTAATTCACACATGACTAATACTTGACTCTCATATGACTCACACGTGACTAATGCGTAACTCACACTTGACTTGACTTGTAACTAACCATGACATTAAAAACAGCAATGGAAGTTTTAGCAGAAGTTGTTGAGCGCTTATCATTCATTAAAAGCAAAACGCGTGAGGCGATGCGCAGCATAAATTTTTCAAAAATAGCGCTCATATATTCAACCTTTGAAATAAAATTAAAATCTCTGCTCAATTGAGCGTAATTAATAACTTTGTGTCCACTTGAAGTGAGACAGTATAAATATTAAAAAGAAAAGCACTTCCTTGGTAATAATTCTAATAATTCAAGGACAGTCTATAGTTTACTAATTAACAACCGTGGTTTAGCCAACGATTTATGTTATCAATTTCATTAGTTAAACCACTTTCATTAGTTGATTAAAGACTGTGAATTTGAGCGTAAGCAAAACATTTTAATAAGTACCTGAAACATAAATGCTTTATAGTTAGATTTATGATGTTTCAAAATTGATTGCGCAAAGGTTGAAGCTTTTTTCGCTCATTTTTGCAGTTTTCTCTCATAATGTTGAATTTAAACGCCTCCTCATTACAAAAGCAACGTTAACTATTTGACATTTATTTATGATTTGATCAGGCTAAAGTTCGTATCGCTTTGTAAGCCAAATTACATGTGATAATTATTAATGAACAAATAACACCAAAGTTAGTTGTAACTATTATGACAAACACGTAGTACTCGTAGAACGGAACAACTAGCTGTCTTCGAAGGCCACTACACCTTCATCATCAGCGTTCTTTGTGTTTGGTCCACTGTGTTTGGTGTCACTTGATGTAGATTTCTACTTTATATACGCAACTTTTGTTGCAAATGGAATATGTGAATTGTTTTGATTCATCGTACTTCAGTTTGCTGAAAGCTTTTTTGTAATAAAAGCTCAATTTTAGCATCACCAAATTTACAACAGTCTTGCCATTGTCGTTTGTTCTTTAATAATTATACGCATGTTAATTAATTTGCTTATTTTTGTTGTACTTAAGACAAACTTTTTTGGTTTTTTACTATTAAGTATACTTATTTTTTGCCTAGTGATGTAGAATTTTATAAACTTTAAGTACTTGAACTTATTTTTTAAATTAATCCGTGAAATAGCCGCCATGGGCCCATTGTGCCATGTGTTGAAGCGAATTTCTTTCAAGTCTAGAAGTTACAGCTTAACTCTTGACCACAATTGTTGGATTGGCGGACCATTCAAAATAGAACATCTTATTGAAGCACCCTTTCCAACACCATAGTTGTTTGGCAACAACAACGACGAGATATCCACACCATCAACACCACTAGCAGCAGCAAACCAAAAAAGTATGCTACATAAATGAGCAGCAAAAAAAAGCGAAGAAAAAAGAAATTACAATGTGTGAAACTTGGAAAAAGAAAACTGCTGTGTAAATAAAACGAACGACCTACATACATACATACACATCTGTTGTTGTAGGGTAAATATATTCATTCCGACATAAAATCGAGAACGCATAGAGAAAATGGAAAGCGCTAAAAGCGTAAAGCGCTTGTTAAAAGCGAAAGATAGAAAGAAATAGAAATAAATATTATTGCTAATACAAACTAATGCCTTGTACGCGTTACTGAATTTAAATGAAGAATTAATGCCAAATATTACATTATTTTGGTTTTTTTTTCATCTGTAAAAAAAGAATAAGAAGGAAAAAAAAGTCCAATGACGATGAATACATTGAGGACCATGTTGATGTTCTGTTTTTTTTTACAACCAACTCATTTTCAGTTTCGAAAACGAACACGTTGAAAATAAAGATAATAGTAATATTGACAAAAGAGATGCTGACAGTGATGATGAGGCTGATGCTGATGCCGATGCCGATGTCGCTGCTAATGCGGATGACAATGACGTTGAGAAAGATGGTGGCAGTTTCATTAATGTTGTAAGCATCTTTATCTTTGGGTCAAACAAAAACCAAAACATTTACATTATAAAATGTTCTGTTTTAAGTAAAACGGAAATTTTTTGACGCTTTGTGGCAAAATGGATATTTTTTGTTTTTGTAGGACTCGGTAACTTTTTGTTGATGCTTTAGTAAATGTTTTGTTTTTAGGTGTTTATATGTAAGTGTCTGAGTTACTTGAATTTTATGCTTCGTTTGTTTGTCGTGTACTCGTACTCTACAATAATAAGCAATTCTACTTTCCAAGCATTGTTAGATAATACCGTCGTCCTTAAGGAGCAGTAGCAGGAAGAGTGGGGTGCTTGTCGCATGCCGGCGTTAAGTCTTGGCCAAGACAAAAATGATAATAAATAAATTAAGCACACTTGAAGGCGCAGAGACTTGCCTGTCAGTTTGCTGTTGTTTTTATTATTATTTTTATTATTTATATTCCTTGTGCATGTGTATGTGTTTGGCTTAGAATTGTCGATAAACATTATGGGTTCCTTTAACTTAAAAAGCTTCGTGGGCATAACAAATAAAATGAAAGTAATTTTCTTTGATGGAAATACGGAATATATTAGCAAATTCAATCAAATTTACATTGATTTTTTTTTTTTTTGCTGGAAAATATCATCAAATCACATCGATATCTATAAGCATTAGGAAGCTAAACATGACGTGACATTTTCTTTAAATAGCCAAATGATATACGATCTTATTTACAAGTAAAAATAATTTCAAATTAGGAAAAAATTGAAAAAATGTCCTGCAAAGATTTTTTAAGGAAACTGAAATTGTAAAGAAGTCATCATGGATTACAAGAGAGCGTTTGAGGTTTTTTTTTTTGAAGATTTTACGCAAAGTCTGAGTGAGTTTGTAGTAATGAGGCAAAGTGTTAGAAAATTTATATTTGCTTGTTGTTTTCAGTAAAATAATGGTGTGTGTTAATTTATCTTTATTGATGACAAATTGCATTTTTATTTTTAAATATTTTTGGGGTGGTATTCGACATTATTTTAAGGGTCAGACATGACATTTTTCTTAGAAGGGGAAAGATAGATATAGAGAAACTCGATGTAAATAAATAGCCATATGACAGTTGGCGTATTTCGTCTATACCCTTAGTACTAGAATAAAGCAAAAATTTTGTGCGGGCAAATATTTTGCCCCAAACAATTGCATGAATTCCTAAAGTTTTTACTTTTCCTAATTCCAAAAGAACAAACAGTTTTAATCGCTTAAAAATATTAATAAAAACTCTTTCTTTTCTCTTACAAACTCTTGGCCATTTAAAACTGTCTTTTAATGTCCGCCTGAACGTATGCTGTGTTATTTCTCTCTCTCTCTCTCTATTTTTATTAAAACGACTTAAGTGCTGTTTGAATATTCTTTTCATAGCTGTTTTAATGTATTTAATAAAATTATAAAAATAAAAATATCTCAGTTAGTTTCTTTTTTTTTTTAATAGTACACCATTGCTTTTTGTAGTCTGGCTACTTTTTAGCCATTAAAGTGCATTGTCTTAAGATTATTGCTACTAGACTAACCACATAATATTATTATATACTTTTCTTTTGCAATAACTATAAAATGTTTGCGGTTGCCGACCAAGCTGGAAACATGTTTGCCATAATTAAAGTCAAACACTTTATATGTTATTCAACAATATCTACAGTAGTGGCTAAAAAATTAGTATCACTTGATAGAAATTTAAAATTAATATGAAAAGAACTTTTGCTTTAATTCACAGGAAGCATAAATGTTAATCAAAATTTATTGTTTAATAAGTTTTAATTAAGAAATCTACACTATTCTAAAAATACTTTTTTTAATTTGTTCTTAGTAATGTACTTTTATAAATTAGTTAATTTTGCTTCATAATGTAACATTTTTATCCATTTTCTATTAAGTTGAGTTGCTAGTGAGTTCTTAAGACTTGAAATTAAATTTAATTAAAAAATGTTTTTGGTTTCATTGCAATTTCTTTGCATTACTTTTAATATCATCTTCTGCTTCGTTTTACTCCCAAAGTTCTCCTGAGGAGTGCTGTGGAGACATGACCGCAACATGTCGGAAAATATGTATATATAGTAGAAGCACTGCAAAATGTACAATAGAAACTCATAATAATAACTGCAAAGATAATTGAATAATATATAAAAATAAATGAATCGAGAGAAATTGCTTAAAGTTTAAGTATGCAGTAAAGACATTTTGAACATCAGGGATTATAAGATCGTAAGAGAATAATGACATTTAGTTTTAAAGGACAAAAAAGCTTTAAGCTTATTTTTACTTTAAAAAGGCTTTGAACAGCATTAGACTGTGATCATTTAGTTCGAGTTCTACCTGGAATTTAAAGAAAAATGTTTGGATCTTAAAAGAATTATAAAGCCATTAATTCTAGTCGTACATAATAAGAGCCAGTAAATTTTGTTCTTCTTAGCTCGAAAATTTAACAAAATCACCAAAATGTTTGGCTTGGCTTTTTAGCAGTATTTAATTTGACTACAGCTTCAGTTTTGTTTTATTTTTATAAATTTGTATGTTGAGCGGCTATCCTGGAGACTTCACCAAAATTAATTTCAATAAAACTATTACAGCCTTATTTATAAAAATTATTAAGGCTTTTTAAGAAAATTTTTTTATGAAAATGTGTTTTAAAAAGCCATTATTAAGTCTTAATAGTTTTTATAAATAAGGCTGTTATTTTAAACAGAAGTTATGGCATTTTATTCCAAAAAATTTATTTTAATTATTATGAAGAATTTTTGTTTGTTGCTGGTTAAGCACATCCAGATGCGTTTCGTTTCTGCTTAAGAAACTCATCACCCTTCAATCAAAAAACTCTTGAAAAGCAAAAGAGGCTTCATATGTTTATAGAAAAACCCTCAAAATGTTATTGAGAATTACACATACAAACATAAAAAGTTAAAAAGATACAAACAAAAACTTTTAAGTCCACAACAAATATTTTCATTTGATTGTGAATCTGCTTTTATTTTACAACTTAAGTTAGTTTTAGTAAAAATTTGTAGGGAAATTTTGTTTTAAAATACACTTCAAACTTAAATTATTTTTATAAAATACGGCAGTATTTACACTTTTTCCAAAAATTTATATATCACTTAGACCTGTTTTAACCACGTAAAGTTTACTTTGCAAAGTCTTACGCCTTTACTATGAGTAACTTTCGATCTTCGGCTGCAGTCGAAGGTACTCATCGAACGAATTTTAATTTGGTATTATGACGAGCATTCGACAACAACAACTTTACCTAAAATTAAAAATTAATCGTTTTTAATAAGTTTTCATATTAATATATGTACTTCCTCGGAAGCTGAATTGTGCTCGGTAGAAAATTCATTGCTCTATAATATGAATTGAACATTCGATGTTCTATATCCAGCGAAGATCGAAAATAGAATGCAACTCATAATAAGGGCCTTAATTCTTAATAAGAGAAAGAGCTGAGTCAAGACTTTGCGCAGTAAACTTGTTGTGTCTAAAAGCGGTCTTATTGAGTACAATATTAAAGTATTTGCAGTTTGTTAGTTTTCATTGTATGTAAAATCTCTAATCCCAAGCAGTAATTTTACACAAATTTTTAATTTTTTATTTTTGCTATACTCGTAGAAATCGACACCAACATTCTTGGCTTCTTAACAAAATTACTTAATTTTCCTTCTATTGAATTTCCTTTAGTCTCAAAGGTTACAGCAAAGTTAATTTTGTCCATAATTACCACATGTCAGAAAACCCAAAACGCACACAAACAGCAAAAAAAAATCATTTAATAACCAGAAAATTAAATAATTCATTAACAATGATATATGTATGTACATGCACTAACATAAATTATATTTACTTATACGAGGGTCACTATTTATATTTGCTAGCTGTAGCAATACTAAAATTTCCGCTCAAATATTTCAAAATAATTACTCTAGATTTGCCGGAATATTGTACATTTTGAAAAAAATTCACTCATTGCACTATGCAACATAATCAAATGATTTTTTTAAATAACAAGGTTCTAAGGACTGATAATGACTCAGGAGTATTTTTTTTTTGTGTGGATCCGGCATGCATGTAATGCAAGGGGCATTAAGGGTATAAGATATGCTTAGCGCTTTAATGTAAGTTTTTACGAGGTTAATTTCTATTAATCATTTAGCCCTCTAACTCTTCTTCCTGTAGGTCCTTTTGTCTCCTTTGAAAAAAATAAAATAATACTCGTAACTATATGTATTTATCCTGCAAAATATATGGGTCTGACCCACTATATCGACAACGTTCGACTTGTCGCACACTAACATTTGAAAAAAACAACAAAATATTAAAATTTGTTTGTGTTTGGAATGTAAGTGTGCGACAAGTCGAACGTTGTCGACATCGTAGGTTTGGCCCTTAGTTTATCTTAATTGAAACTTGTATGCTGGTGGTTAAGTATTTCTATGTGCATTTCATTGGCGCTTGATACTAACCAGAGAACTGCATGACTTGATTCACTTTCCCTCTTCACTCACTTTTACAATGCTTTTGTTCTGTTTTTTTTTTAACATCAGTATGCACTAATGATATTGCTTGCAGTGTTACCTCTCTAACAAGTAAATGTTATTAACTCACTCTCTTGTTTTAAGTGCCGTTAGTAAAAATAAGTACAAATTCTTGGTGTTGTCACAAAAGCACGTTGACTAGATGAAGTCTTAAATTAATAAAATATTGCGTAATAATTAATATTTTTTCTCGTATTAAAATAATTTATAAAATAAAATGAGCCTAGATATTTTGTTTTATAATATTAAATAAAACTATATTTGTCAAAAGGGGTTTAAAGAACTTTTAAAAACAATCATACTGATTCATTGTGAATTTAGTGAATCATATGAATGAGTAGAAATTGCAAGCAGTGGCATACATTTATTAATAGAAGTCTCATTGATATGATTCATGCAATAGCATCTTTATTTTTTTTAATCAAATCAATCAAATTAATCGAATCAAATATGCAGTTTGATTTGTAATCATGCAGATCTCTGGTACGTACCTCTTATCTTATACACAGGCTTACAAAAACCATTTGAGAATTTACAAATAATACGAGTAATATTTTAGAAAATCACAAAAGAAAAAAGTATGCGTAGTAGGCTTAGAAACTTATACAAAACCCAGCAAATTATTTGTATTCGATATGTATCTATTTTATTTTTCTACACCTTTATACAATTAGAAAGCCAATGGATAAAAATAAATTTCAATTAAAACAGACTTATGATAATATTTCAAACATGTAATAAATGTCTCAAATATACATATTTTTATATTTAAGATACAATACACAATAGCTAAAGATGAGGTTCTATGAATGTCGGCGGTTATGATGGAATACACTAATCTTAGCCTTTCGGTATATCCTCATCAGAGAAGTGACATAAATCAGTTACGGTTAAGGTATTTCGGGATAATACTGGCAGTTACGCTGATATTGGAAATCGGTGGGTGCATACTCGTGATTAATTTTAGCCTTTCGGACATCTTGTAGTCGGCTAAAAATTCGCTAGGATCAAAAATCAGCTGTGGCTGAAACAATCAACCGAAGTTGCTGTGCTGGGTGATATAAAAAATACCCAAGACACATCTTACACACTCCCAATCACAAACTCACAACACGCAAAGAACGAATTCTTGCCTTTCTTTAAAAGCTCAATTGCTTCGAAACTTCGCACATTTATAAAAATTATGTCTCATACTAAATGAGAGTTTGTTTAGTTTGTTCGTTACTACTTAGCTATCAACAGTATGTGATGTGTATTTGTGTGTAGATGTTGTTCTGTTATTAACGTATTGTTACGGTGCATTCCTGATGTGTTTTCTTCTGCCTATTTATTTTTGTTGTATGTGGTTACTTGTATTATTAATTTTTTTCTGTTTATTTAGTAGCTAATTCAGTTCATAATACATGGTTGTATATGCATGAACGTAATACATGTTACAGTCTTTAAATAATAGTTACTTTAGAAATTGAAGTTATTCAGGTTAAAAGTTAATTTCGTACTTATTAATGCTTCCATTTTAGTTATGGGGATGTGTTTGGCAATTTTAGTAGATCCTTCGAGGGAATTTTTATCACTGTAACATTTTTCAGTAAAGGCCCCTTTTATTCCTTTCGCAAGAAAATTCATTAATTAAAATTTTTAATATAAGTGGATTGGAAATGCTTGCTAATTACAAAAAATATAAGTAATACCCTCGTAATCCGTATTGTAAGTGTTGTTGCTAAGACACAGACAATGCATTTGTATCTTATACAACATGTTTATAAGGTTAATAATTTCATTACTATTGCCATTTCCTTTTCTGTCGTAGAAACATAGACAGGCACACTCACACACACACTTCTTACAAGACGTCTGTTGCTGATATGAATTGCAACTGTGCTTATTTGCATAAGTTACAGAAATATAATTTTGTAAAACTATTGTATCAAGGATAATAATAGCAAATTACTACATATGTATATTACATATATTAGGGTGGATCAAATTGTATGGATCCCAAATATAAACTTAACAAGCCTTATGTAAGGGGTGTCTGCTCTGTAATTCGAAACAAAAGAAAACACTTTCGAATTTGTATCTTAATAAGATATAATTTCGAAAGACTTCTCATTCGTTTCGATTTGCAGAGTAGCCCGCCAGTATATGTATATCCTCATTTAGCTTAACACTTAAATTATACTTGCAACATTGTATAATTTTAAAGCTTTAACAAATAAATTAATACAACTTGACAACAATGTATTGTATTTATTAAAATTACTAATGCTATTGACCACATTTATGTTTGTAGTAGAATGCAAGTTGCAACCCTATCGGAAATTTGGCTAACTTGAAACTAACTTTAAGCTAACTATTTCGCAACTAGTACTGACTGACACTTGGATTACTTTGCAATATAATCAACTGACTATTTTAACATTGCGATGTCCTAGGCGGTAGTCAATTGTCCCACTCTGCACTACTTTCAGCTAACTTAAAGTTGACTTTTTTAAATCACTTGGTAGTCAGTAAATTAAAAAAAATTTCTGGGGTTCGAACATGTAACATCACACGTTGTGTACTCAACGCGCTACCACTCGGCTAAGCTGCCATCTAAAATAACAACAGCAAAATGTTAATACAAAACTGAAATGAGTTTTAAATTAGCTGAGAATAAATTTTGTTGGCTCTCATTAAATTCGATTACGTACTCAACTTAATAAATAATTTTGGGTTTGTTCTGGATGACTTTGCGGCTAGCTTTTAGTCAATCTAAGAAAAGCTGACTATAAGTTAACTATTTTTGTAGTCAACGAGACATTCTCCGACAGAGAATAACTGAAAAAATTCGAGTTTTTACACAAACACTTGAAATAGCAAATAAAATGAGCAATAATAAAACGATAGAAAAAAGCAATAAAAAAATTTTATACTATGTGCGGCAATATGGAGTAATCGCTTAAGTTGACTTAAGAAAGTTTAACAGCATATGCAAAGAAAAGATCACACGAAATTAGAATCACAAGTTGAACGTAGTTGGGTCAAAACTTCTTAAAAACACTTTTTGTTTCGATGGACTTAAGCTATTCTTTCATATTGCCACAGATATTAAGAATACTGCGTGAAATTGTTTGCCCATTTTAAGGCTTATTTTGCACAAAAGTTAATCAAATCTAATCAAATCTGGGATCAGACATTCCTGCAATCTTTTCTTCAGTATATACACAAATAAAAACAATTTTGCAAAAGTCTGCAAAAGTCGTAAAAACTAATCAAATTAATGTTGGTTTTGCCTTTATTATCTGTATTTCAATTCTTGCTTGTTTTATATGATTACGAATGGAACAAAGAAATCTTTTAACAGTCTATACCTTCTTTGCTTAATATGTTAATTAAATCTATTGTTGTTGTAATTCGTATTACTTGTTTTCCTTATCGTTCTCATAGTCTAATCCATATATGGCCTCTTACACATATCGCATAAATATTTTTTTTCGATATGCTTCATTAGCAAATCTAAAGAGATTTGAATTGTATTTTCTGAACATTAAAAGTAGGAAAAGTGTCTATAACTACACGCATAATACATACATACAACATATACTATGTAATTGTAATGTATGTTGTGTAAATATTCTTGTCTATTTGTATTTATGGTCAATTCCTTAATGAAATCAAATACCAAAGTTGGTTTCCATGGAATTTTAACGAATGAACAATATTTCTGGGGATCAATAAAGCTAAGAAAATTATGCCTGCCCTGCATAAATTTATTTTAGAGTAGGGAAAACAAATTTCTTGTGAAAAATATTTATAAATTATTTACAACATTTTCTTATCTAAATAAATGTATGTATTTGTATCAAAATATTCAACTAAACAGGTTTTTGCTGTAAGAGAGCCATCGCTTTCTATGAAAATAAAAATTGTAAATAACTTTATCATACGACTTCGATTTCTGTGTTATGCTGATATATATAAATCTTATATCAACACTGAATGAAATTAAAAATTTATTCAAAATTTAAAACCAAATTTTTCAGTAAATTTCCCAAAAATGTGGCGACATTATAATAAATAAAAAATACTTATTTATTATTTGATTAGGCTAAAGTTCGCCCTGTAATTTAAATTACAATGTGATAATTTAAATGTTTAAGTTACAATTAACACCAAAGTTAACTGTAAATATTCTGACACTAACACTAGCAGAACGGAACAACATGCTGTTTTAGAAGGCCGACACACTTTTATCATCAGCATTCTTCCTTTTCTTTCACCGTGCGTACAAATGGAATATGTGAATTATTTATTTTAATCGTGTTACAATTTCCCGAATTTTTTTTTTATAATGAAAGCTCAATTTACCTATCTCTAACTTACAACAGTCTTGCCATTGTCGTTTTTTCTTAAATGACAAATTTAAGTCAAGAAAATGATAAATATGGAAACAAATAAAGTTAGAACAATAATAATAAAACTAAATAAGAATTATTATTTATATTAAAATATTTGAAAACAATGTTGTTTTGTGAAATTGTTGAGTTTGTAATATTTGGGCACGATTTTACGCCATTCCATGTCAAACTAATAAATATATTGGTTACGGCTATGCGCGATCTTCAGTGACCTTTGAATAATAAATCGTTTTTTTGTTGTTGTTCGTTTTACTTGTACTGTACTGTACAGTCTCTATTGATCTACGTATCATATCGCTCGTATCGTATGTACGTAGTCGGTGGGTAAGGCAGTACCGGTAGGCAAGGCAGTACCGTTAGATAAGGCAGTATCAGTGGGTAATGCGCCACTTGAACAGCTGAGAAGTAACAAGCGAATATGCTTGTTAGAGGAAGACAACATATCGCTCATTTACTCAAAGAACGTCATAATTAAAAAGAAACAGTTTACCACAAAACGATTTTATACTTTTCAATTTACACACAACTTAATGGAAAAAGAAAATTATATTTTTCTGTCAACAGTTAAGTAAACAAGATATTTGAATTACATCTTTACACAATATGAAGAACGATATATGGATTAATTCTGCATAATTAACTTAAAAATTTAATTTTTTTGAGTTATGACGTTCTTTGAGTAAATGAGCGATATGGAGAAGTGAGAAAACATTTTATTTAATGATTGGAGGGAAAAAATGGGGTTTGGTGATAAAATAAATGGATGGCTTGCCATTTTGATGTTCTCTTGAATGAACATTGATTAATTTTTTATTGTTCATTGTACTTGTATCTCTGCATTCTTTGCTCTTGTTATCTCTCCCTTTCTCTCTCCTCGTTTCTAAGATGGCGAGGAAACTTGCATCAAACCCCACCCGTCATCTTCGATACTCTCTTGAATGAACATTGAATCGATCTTTATTGTCCGTTGTACTTGTATCTCAATCAAGTTATATTCCTCTCTCTCTCTATTTCTATCTCTCGCACTTTTCATGTTTGTGTTCCTTGCATATGTGTCTTTCTATCTCGTCTCTGTTTATGTAACAAAGGGAACACATAAGACAAACACCAGCAGAACGGAACAACATGGTGTTTTTCTGTGGTCAACTGTGCGTGTAAGTTTTTCATGCGGAAGTTTTTATTTAAAATAGGAGCATTTAATTGTATTTGCGTTCAATATAGGTTTTACATTATTAAGCAAAAAACGAAAAATAGAAAGGACACCGTTTAGCCTATAATATAAATCTGACTTTTATTTTGGAACGTGTGTATTACTTTTTATTATTCAATTCAGTTTAAGTTGTAGATTAATGCCTAATTGGCACTAGAATGCTGTAAAATAATTTAAGCACTCTGCTGAATAACTGGCAGTGACCTTTATTTAAAAAAACCAAAACACATACATACATGATTTGATAAATGAAATATCTCGAAATAAAATGTTTTCCATGAAAACAAAAAACTAAATAATATTAAAATATAAATAAAAAAAAGTTTAGTAATAAATCTTAATTTTAAGATGGAAAAACTATTTCTAGCTAACAAATTTCTATACTATACTATTCTTTCTTTTACAGCAAAAAAAAAAAAAAAAGTTTGACATATATTTAAAAACTGTGTATATACTATTATATCAGCCAGTCATAAAACTTGAACTAATGCACTAAAGTTTGTTTGTTATATGTATGTAATTTATTTTAATCCTCCTTAAAAAGATCTCTCTAGATTATGGTTATTTAAACATTAGGCAAAAAACATTATTTTGTGTACATTGCCAGAGAGTGTCTAAATGATGAACAACATAACAAGCTAACGAACACTAGGAAAAGTTTTTCTTTTTCATATCCATTTCCTTTAACGCTTTCGCAAATTCGCAAATACAAACAGACACAGACTGTCTCTCACACCAACTTAACGATAAGCCAAAATTATATTTCCACTACGTCAATCGTGGCCTTAAATTATTTATCATTATATCCAAAATTTCCCCAAAACATTTGCAATAATATTTTCAGTGCTTTTAAAGTAACTCTAATGGTATATATTTGTTTTTGTGAGGAGTCATATTAGGAACTTTCAAGTAAATCTGTAATTAAAAATGTATAAGGCAGGATCACTATGAAAGGTTGTGAATTGTTTATTGTCTTTATTGACTAACATCTGTCTTTTTTCTATAAACATAATTCCGCGAAGCGATTAGCTTGTCCGCTATCACTCAGCTAGAGGGGCACTTAAATAAGTCTATACACAGAGAAAAAACTGCCTCATAGAATCAAGAAGATTTTCTCTATGAACCGTTTTTAGGCTAAGGGGTATCCCAACAGAAAGAAGCGAAGATTTTTTCATAGACATTCCTTATTGTTTTTATGTGGTAAATCTTATTAATTTCATCTAAAAGAAAACCACATAAAATCAAGAAGAAATCTTATTATTCACAACTTTTTTTACTCAATTTCCGTTATTTTTGGCACCAAAAAAACAATCCATAGAGAAACACTTCTTGATTCTATTAGGTTTTCTTATAAATTGTAAACTATAGGGATTTCTTATTGATTTTATTAGGTTGCCTTCTTGATTTCTTTTAAAAAGGTTTTCTTCTTGATTTTATTAGGTTGCCTTCTTGATTTTTTCAATAAGGTTTTCTTCTTGATTTAGGTAGGTTCCTATATGATTATGTGTAAAGCATCTTATTGATTTTTTTTAATAAGGAAATCTTCTTGATTTTATGAGGTGTCTTGTTATTTTGTTTCTATAAAAAAACATAGAGACAATTTTTTCATGATCTTTTTCATTTTTGTATAAGAATGTTTGCACAATAATTTCAATGGTTATTCAGGCTGCTTGTTAGCTTATTGGTTAGAGTGCTGGTTCAATACTTGGTGAGTAAGTTGAAAATAACATTATGTGTATGTATGTATGTATAAATAAATAACATCTACAATATACTACATACATATGTATATGGTATAGAATTTAAATGAAAATACATAAGTACAGAGAATAAAGACGCAATTTTTTTTTTATTTTTTATCGAAAAAATCAATAAGATAACGTCATAAAAACTACAAGATTTCTTCTGGATTTTTTCAAAAAGGGTTTCTCTATGAAATTAGTAAGATTTCCTTATTGAAAAAAAACCATAGAGATTTCTTATTAATTTTGTTCTATTTTATGAGGTATTTAGTAGGCACTGTTTTCTCTGTGTACAATATTTGAATGAATTTTTACTATTATTTTTATAATATTAATTAAACTTAAATTATTCGTTATCTATAAAATAAATCCCTCTTCCGGCATAAATGCCTTAATCTGGCAACATGTATGCCTTCCTTCAAGCATGCACTCAACTCTTGTTAATCTATTTTTATTTACACACTGTGCAAGTAGTAGTGGTGTAATAAAATTGTGTGCTTCACTAATGTAGAGTGTAGTTATTTAGGCGTCAAGACAATTTTACTTAAATACTCATATAAAATATCTGCTCTTTATATGAGTATTTATTTAAAAGGAAAACTTTTGCTGTGCAGCATTTATTTCGTTTATTTATGTATTTAGTTTGGTATACTACTCGTAGTTGTTTTGTTAAAAGCAAAATAATATTGTGTGACATGTTCACAATAAATATTGATAAAACAAAAATGAAAATTGAAACACAAATACTAAAACAAGTAACAAGAAGAAAAAAAGATACATACTCGTAATATCTTACGAGCTCTGACTTGGCTGGAAAATAAGGAAAACTATATATATATATATATGTATATATATATAAATATAAAAGACATAAAACAAAAGTAAAATTTATGGCATAAATATTTTAACAATAATGTGACTTGTTACAAATGAATATAGTAACATTGTACAAACAAATGAATACTAACTAGTATAATGTAAGCACACATGTGTATATTTTACATTTAATGAATTTAGTTGTGTCTAAATATATACACTAATAAACTAAACTACACTGTCATCAACCTCACCATCGTCATTGTCATTATTATTTATTTTATGATTTGCATTTGTAACAATTAGTTGTTGTTTAAATTAATGCTCTTAATAGTAATAGCGCCATAAATATTTGCCTAACACACACATAAAAGTACTCCAGGATTCGCTGTAATACACATGCTCGTAAAAGCTGTACTTTATTTATTTACTTGTGCACGTGCAATACCTACAAATACATTTTCAAGCATCAATTTATTTGTGCAACAAAATGTTTTTGTTGTTTACATTAAACTTAACCGTGGTTTGCAGTTGAAGAGCCAAAGTAATTGATTTCATTAATTAATTACAAACTCAATTGAATGTTTGGCCATAAACGATTCAAGTCTTTGTTGTTTATTTTTTTAAACAAATTTTTAAAACTTATTTTAAGGCTTTAAAAATAAATTTATTACTTTTGAATATATCATTATTTTATATTGGAAAAAAGTTGACAAAAAAACAATAATAAAAAATTAATAACTGTTATACATATTTTTTATTCATGGGTATATCGTCACATATTTTAATTATTCCCAAAAGTATGCTACATTTTTTATAATATCATTGTTTTGTAGCAAGGTAAAAAAATAACAAAGAAGTAAAAAATATTCATAACGGTAAAATGGCCGGAAGCTTCTGTTAAAAATAATTTATTGTAATCATAAGTTAAAAAAAAAACAAAATCCCAAATCACAATACAGTGGAGCTATTGATGCCAAAAAATTATGCAGAAATTTTTTTTTAAATATTCTTTATTATTATTTGTAAAACTGTTTGATTAGCTCAGACAGGCAATAAATTTAAAAAATTCGGTGTATTTTTCTTTCGAAAGTCCGTACTAGCAAATGGAAATTCCTTTATGAAATTTACCAAACTGAATTTTTGTAATTTTTTTTTACAGACAGTTTGTATGAGAACCTGAAATTGCGTTAACACAAACCAATTGTTTCTAACACGTACATAATTATGTATACGCCTGCCGGACGAAATTCGACAGAGAAATGTTGTAACAGACAACTTGGTACATATTTTTCTTTTATTTATTTCAGTTTTTAGTAAAATTAAAATACGGGAAACACCGCAAAAAAATCAAAAATATATATACATACATACATAAATATTAATACGAATTTATAAAAAAAAGTAGCAAAAAAGAAATAAATAATGTAACAAAAAAATATTTTTACCAACTATAAAACATTAATCATTTATGCTACTGTGATGCATGACTCAGCTCCTCTTTGTTCCAGCTTTAAACCTCATCTCGTATAATTTAGAGTGTGCACTTATAAAATTTATAAAACAAAGTTTTGACTGTTTTTAACCATAAATCTAAAAAGCTAAAAGAATTTTTTTTATAAACGCTCATACTTTTTAACACGGGATAAATGAAAATGAAAGAAGAAATAAAAAACAAGTATAGGGTGGCGCATAAGTAACGTTATATTGAATGCGTTCTTGTGCATCATTTGGTTTTAACTCGTGAACCAATTGCATCTTATATGGGAAAAGATGTAACATATGTAAAATTCTTTGCAAAGACCGCCTAGACATCCCTAACTGCTGAGAACGTCGCCTGGTGGAAGTTTCGGGGTTTTCCTCAATACTTGCTTGCACTCGAGCAATGCTCACTTCATTTCGAACTGCACGAGGTCTTCCAGCACGCGGAAGATCACAGACAGCCCCTTGTTGCCCAAAACGCTGAACCAATCGATAAATTGTTGGAGCGCTAGGAGCATTTCGAACATGAAAGAAATTTCGATATGATCTTTGTGTCTGAATAATCGAATGCTGACTTTCAAAGTAAAATTGAACAACTTTGGTTCTTTGTTCTGTGCTAAGCCTTTCCATCATAAATTTCCCAAGTATTATTTAGTTAATTCTGTAAAGAGACGAAAAAAAAGACTTAAATTAAAAAATGTATTCACTGATCAAATCTTAACGTTACTTATGCGCCACCCTTTACATACCAAAATGTAAATGTATGCTTGAAATTAGTTTTAAAAGAGATTGGTGAGCATAAATAGAGAAAATTAATGTTTAGCAATTATTGTTTTTGAAAAGCCATTAAAATGATTTACCGAAAAGTATTAATGATAAATTTATGCTCTTCTCCTTCATGTGTCTGACGTTTTTAAGCAATAAAAGGTTAACAGTTGTTATACTTGTATTATTTTTTTATTTAAATGGTTAAATAAAACAAAGATGTGTAACAACATTATTTTTAAGGTTTAAAAAAAGTGTGCTTTTCGATTTGTTTCTACAATTTGATGTTTTCATTGTTGAGCCTAAGACTAGGCAACCCTTTTGTGCCCAAATTTGTACATTTGACTTGATTGTGTGTGTGTGTGTTTGTTGGTTGCGTTTTAAACGTTTAAGATTGGTTTTGCCTGTTGTTATATTTCTTATAAAGGGTGTTTTTTATTGAGGTATAGAACTTTAAGTTGGCATCACTTTTTTAACTGGCGGCCATTTTGTCAGCTGTCAAGTGATTAATATTTAGTTTTGTTTGCCATTTCATCATGAACAGGTTGACAAAAGATCAACGCTTGCAAATCGTGCAAATTTATTTCGAAAATAATGGTTCAGTTCGCGAAGTTTACCGCAAGCTCCGTCCATTTTATGGTCGACATAATCGTCCATCAGAGTAATTAATTCGGTTAACCATGGATCGTTTTCGCACTACGTTTACTCTATGTGATAATACGTATCCGCAGAGACGTCGAACAGTGCGCAAAGAAACAATTGCCGCTGTAGAGCAAAGTGTTGAAGAGGACCCGAATGAATCGATTCGCCACCGTGCACAGCAATTGGAGCTTTGTCCATCAACTTTATGGAAGATTTTGAAGATTTTGAATGTGGATGAGTTGTGGTTCCAACAAGACGGCGCTACATGCCACACAGCGCACGTCACAATCGATTTATTGAAGGAAACATTCGATGAGCGTATAATTTCGCGGAATGGACCTGTCAATTGGCCACCAAGATCGTGTGATTTGACACCATTGGATTATTTTCTTTGGGGATATGTGAAGTCGCTCGTCTACGCCAACAAACCAGAAACGTTAGGGGACTTGGAAGCCAACATTCGTGGCGTTATTGCCAACATACGGCCCCATATGCTCGAAAAAGTGGTTGAAAATTGGACCTGTAGAATTGGCTTTATTCGAGCCAGCCGCGGCGGCCACATGCCCGAAATCATATTTAAACATTAATGGCATAAAATTATCCTTCCAATAAAGCCAAATTGATGGACATTAAAACGATTTTCTTGTGTTTTATTTCAATTAGAAGTTCTATACCTCTAAAAAAACACCCTTTATGTATGTATATTTTATCCTTGTAAAGTATGATATATGAGCCGTTAACTTCTAATTTATATAAATAAATATCTATCTATACGCATGATAGGTCGAACTGTTAAGCTGTTTATGGGTTTTCTTTCTTTGTTTATGGTTCATCAGTTGCGTTTGAAGTCGTTCGTTTGCTTTAAGTAATTTATATGCTACAAAGTCCTTTTTATTATTTGCAGTGTTTCGGATTTTTTCTGTTTTGCATTAATAACATATTGTAACGATGTAATTTAATGCTTTATCTACTTCAAGAGAAGAAGTTGTTTTAAGTATTTTATTTATTTTTAACAAATTGCTTTAGATTACTATTCAATTGGAACTGAAGTTAACTATGAAATGATAAAATTATTAATGATGGTTGTTTTTCTGTTATAAGCCTGGTACGGAGTTCATACGGAATTTCAGGTTCTCATACAAACTATATGTAAGAAAAATTACGAAAACACATGTTGGTAAAAGTTCATAAAGGAATTTCCCTTTGCTGGTATGGACTTTCAAACGAAAAATACACGGAATTTTGAAATTTGTTGCCTATCTGAGGGATGTTATAAATATAAGTAGAGACTTTTTTCAGTCAACTGAAACAAAAATGAATGTTCATACAATTGTTTGGTCACGAACTTTTTGACATTTCTAATTTTCATCAAATTGTAATTAATTTTTAGTGTTTTAGTGTGCTTTAAATTTAAAAATAAATGAATTTGTGCGTATGCAAACATAATTCTACACAAAAGGCTACACGATTACTTTTCCGTGTAGAATTAAATGTAAATTTACAAACGTGAAATTCCGTAAGAACTTTGTGCTGGGGTTAATTAAACTGTTACCCCAGTATTTGTAAAAAAAATTAAATTAATTTGAAATCCATTTTAGAAAAATTTTAAATAAAATACATTTTAAATTCATTTTAGATTTTATGAATATGAGGGTTAAAGTCCATTAATAAAAAATTTACTAATAATAAAATACATGTTATGTATTATGTATCAATCTTTGCTTTGTGGTGTAAGTTTACATAGTTTATTTACATATCGCACTAGAATCATTTAATTTTAAACTAACTTAAAAGCACAGCATAAAATATTAATTTAATTCTTTTAATAGAAAAATGTAAATCACCGCATTAAATCATAAATCACTACATAAATCCTTTAAAGACAGCATATGGTTTTTCTGTGTATTAACCACTAACAACCACACACACGCACACACTCACACACGCACACCCACACAACAACTATTGGTGTACTGAAGCACATGACTATTTCTGTTTTACAACAGAATCTAAAAAATGGTCACTTTTCCATTTTCTTATAACATTTACTTCAAGTCTACTCTCACCCAAACAATAATTACAAATACTTATAAATATATAAATATAAAATAAAATAAAATAACATACACACATACACCGATAAAGATGTTTAAAAAAAATCCTAGCATACTATAAGGATTTAAAGCCAATTATTTTCACAGTTATCAAAATAATTTATTACTCTGAGATTTACAACGATTGCAAACGAACAGCATAAAAACAAAAATAAATAAAATATGAAACAGATACAACCATTTATAACAGCAGCAAAGAATAGATAAATAAATTTCAAAAAACATAAAAAAAATACTTTAAACACATCCTTCATACAGTTACACCCACTTCATACCAAAACCACAATGTAAGCATTATTGTAAATACATGCATACATACATACACAAGTATGTGTGAATGTATATATGTATATGTGAGTTTGGTTTATTTTTTGATAATCATTTATGAAAGACAGAAAAAATATGTTTTCAAAATATAGAAATGAAAAGAAACAGCATTCAAATCTTTTTATATTACATAATATATATTTTATTTTTGGTTTTCTTATAAAATCTACTCATATTTACACATATGTAGCTATCGCCCATTTTAATTCTAAAACTTTTTCATAAGCAGTCAGAAGAATTGAGCAAAAGTTTATTATTCTCATATCAAAAAGAAAATTCATTTATTTATGGCTGTGCTCTAAATAAACTTTTTTTTTTATATGCATACAAACATAAATAACAAATTTTAACTGTTTGATTGTTTAGATAAATACTAATTTTTGTTTAGTGCCTACTAAACTTTAGAGAAGCAGAGGCGGTAAATCATTCAAACCAAACAATATATTTAATGGCAGCAGCCCGATAAGTAGGCAACATTTTTCTTCATTTACATAATCTTAGACAAAAGTATAAATAATGTTTTCTTTCCTTGGCAATAAAAGCAATTAAATGAAATGAGAAAGGATTTAATATTTAAATTGCTTATTAAATCTTTATTAATATTAATCCCTCTGCGAAAAAACAGACAAACAGCAAACAAACCGTAACCACAATTCAACAACAATTTATAACAACTCTATACACTGAAGTGAAATATTTCTGTCAGAACAAAATAAATATTTTATTTTTTACAATATTTAACCAGGTTAACAGCACAATTATATTGAAACAACATTAATAATACTGCAAGCATTTAAATAAGTATTTCATATTTATTAATTTGAGCAAGCTTTTAAATTGATAATAGGGGATTTTTTTCAAGTAGAGCAAGATTTTAAATTGATCATTAAATTTTCCAAGTAGTTTACATTTAAAATAACTAATTTTAATTTGTTTTCTTTTGATTTAAACTGCAGTATTCTATATAAATATATCTATGTCTGGAATGATCTGTGTTATTAAAAAAAAGAATACTTGATGAATGTAGCGCAATTTGCTGATTAATCATAAATTTCTTTAGATTTTATTTCGTACTTACTGCATATAGTGAGTAGTGTCTTTGTGCCGGTCCTGGATCACGTTTTCAGTACAAAAGTCTGCTCATGCCTGGATGGGAATGTCATGCATTTAAATTATGTTTCTTGCTCCATATATCTTATGAGCATTTATTTTTAATAAGAGTTTTCCAGCCCTGGATAGGAATGGACATGTTAACTGATCAGAACACATACGCGTTAACTGTAGATCTGTGTCTGCTCTGTATCTGATTTGTATCTGGTTTATATCTGATCTGTATCTGGTCTGTATCTGATCCGTATCTGGTTTATATCTGATACAAACAGTTAACCCGTATGTGTTCTTATCAATTAACATGTACATACCCATCCAGGGCTGGAAAAATCATATTATAAATAAATGCTCATAAAATATATAAAGCAAGAAACATAATTTAAATGCATGACATTCCCATCCAGGCATGAGCAGACTTTTGTACTGAAAAAGTGATCCAGGACCGGCACAAAGACACTACTATAGTGCATATATGGTTGTACTACCAGAAGAAGGCTTTCTATTAAAAATTCTGCAATTGTTTGTAATTAAACTTCATAGGAAGTAAAAAAGATTTATTTAGCAATACTTTAGAAGCTGCATCCCTATTTCGTTTTATCTATTGACTTACTCGCTCGAACGTTCTCTTTTGATACAGCGAACCAGGCCGGTTATCTGATATTTAAAGTTCATTACTAAGAGACATTGAGATATCAGACACCTTTTTAATAAGAAAAGTATGGTTGTAAAAGAGTATATCAACTTTTCTACAACAGTTTTTTTAGGCACAATCAACCATCTATTCTACAAGAAAATTATAGCTCTGACACTGTCATTCATCTTTTCTCTAAGAAAAGTATGACTGTTTCAATCATCGTTTCTGTAAGTAAAGTATGATTGCGACACAGTCAACAATCTTTTTCATAAAAAATTTTAGCTGTGATACAGTCAAATATCTTTTCTATAAGAAGAGTGTGGATATAACACAGTAAACCATTTTTTCTTTAATTAAATTATATCTGTAAAACAGTCAACCAACATTTCTACGACAATTTTCTAGATACAGTCAACCATATTTTCTATAAGAAAATTATAGCTCTGACACAACTATTCATCTTTTTTTATTTATAAGAAAAGTACGACTAAAACACAGGCAATCATCTTTTATATAAGACGAGTATGAATGTGACACCTTCACCCGTTATTTTTTCTATAAGAAAAGTATGGCTGTGCCACAGTTAGACATCTTGTCTATAGCTTTTACACAATCAGCCAACTTCTCTATAATAAAACTTGGCTGTAATACAGTAAACCATCTTTTTTTCTATAAGAAGAGTATGGATATGACACATTCAACAATCTTTTCTTTTTAGAAAATTAGTGCTGTGTCACAGTGAAACGTAGTTTCTGTACAAAAAGTCCAACATCTTTTCTATAAGAAAAATATGGCTGTTATACCGTAAACCATATTTTCTATACGAAGAGTATAGATGTGACGCGTTCAGGCCTTATCTTTTATCTTATGCTGATTACACATCTGGTGTCATTTTCAAAATGTATACAACGCCGTTCACATTATGTTTTTTATATGGAAAGCAATGCCACACAAAGAAAAATATCAGAAATGATAAACGTTGCCACTAGTACACGTTGCCACGATGTCACAAAATGCCATGTTGGGTACTCGGCATTAGATTATTAATCTACATCGAGGGTGGCTTTGGCTTAAATAATTAGCACGTTGACTACAAAACCGAAGGTACTGGGTTCGAACCCGCTTCCCATAGTCATTAAATAGCAACACCACGCATTTTTCTGATTTAAATTACTGTCCCTTTGTATCAGTTGTTGCAGGAAAGTTCAAGTGATGAAGGCGTAGACACTGGTCACTGAACTACACCTGCTTCAGCCGATACTAATAAGCAAAATAACCAATAAAATGGCTACAAACGTAGCTTCAAAGATTTAATACACCTCATTGACACCAGAGGCGCTGCAGCACTGAATAATTAAATATCCATAAACGTTTGCTTATATAAATTTTTTGGATTTTCCAGCTGGTATTATTTGGAACTCTCGTGTATTTGCAATATCTTATGGTCCCTAAAGTTTAAAATTATCAGTAGTGGGTCGTTATTATGTACATATATTCTGTTAAATTTTATCAGCCTTATTTAAAAACATTATTAAGGCTTCATAAAGGCTTTTTAATGAAAATTTGTTTTCAAATCCCTTTATAAAGCCTTAATAAGTTTTATAAATAAGGCTATTAATGAGCAAAATTTTGTATGGAATTTTTTTTAAACCCACAATAAAAGCATTAATAATTCTTATTAATAAAGCTTTATATTTATTTTGTTAAATTATTATAGAATAACAAAATAATTTAAATTTGATTTAACTTAATAAACTTTTTTTTGGAAAAACTTTAAACATTCTTTTAACAGCGGCTTTAATTTAAATTGATTTTACTTGATAAGGCTGCAATTAATATTAAATGAAAAGACTTCAAAATGGCGTAAGTTTTTGTTAACGTAACCGTAAAAATTGTAAACTTACATAAGCTCATAGACATACACATATTAAGATGTATATGTATGTATGTATGTGCACTTGCTCCCTCTCACAGTCAGCACTAAAACTAACTTTTGTAATGTTAACTGCACTCGTAGAGAAGCTTAACTGTTAAATTATGTATTGAGAGTGTTTTTCTTTTTACAGAGTTGCCAGGCTTGAAATTTTAACATTGCTGATCTTATGAGTATTTTTTTAAAGAGATGCATGTAAACTAAACACATCAACATCAAGTAAATTTTTAAATTCGTAAATTTATAAAATTTAATTCATAATAATAAGAAGTAAAATATTATCTGTGTAGTTTTTCATTATTTAAAATGGTATTTACCAACAGCATTTTTGTATAAGCAATTTCTTTTTTTTAATTTGAGAAGTTGTGAAAAGTAATTGTCTGGCACCTCTAGGCCAAAGGACTCTACTTCAGTTCAAGAACGGCGCACAACAAATACAAACAAATATTGCATGAGGTATGGATGTATGCATACATACATATATACATATATATGTATATGCATATGCATTTATTGTTTAACATTGTTAATGACGGGTCAAAGTCATGCATTTTCATCAATTGCATTTGTTAAGGGTTCCTTTAAATGCATTGAGGCCTTCAACGATGATACAAGTGCAATCACCTGTTTTCAAATGAGCGCGAGCGACTACTGTTGCCGAGAAAAAATGGATTTTTGTTGTTGTTGTTAACTATTGTTTTTCGTCTAACAAAAATGCAAAAATAAACATAGAAATTGTGTATGTACTGTTCATGGCTGCAATGCAATGTTACTGGCTGAATGTTGTTGTTGTTGTTTAAGATAATATATGTGTGGGTAAATATTCAGTTGTGTGGGTAACTTGGTGGCAGTGTAATCATAAAATATTGTTAAACTTTTAGTTACGTAAATACTTTGCGCTATTAGAGTAGTACAAATCTTATTGAAAAAATTCCGAAATAAAATTGAAGCATTAATAATTATGGGCAAGATTGCTTTACTCAAATAGTTTTAAGGGTTCAATTACCGTACAAATAGTTAAACCAAACAAATGCAAAAAATTACATAAGAAGTGAACCACGATATATTTTTTTATTTTCCTTATTATGACCAATAGAGAGACATATACTTGTGCTTTACTTTTACGCTTTCTTAAGTTTTTAGAAATTTTCTCAAAAAAAAATACCTTGAAATTTTTAAAGCACTATTCAAAGTGTTTTGTACAGCTTAAAGCTAATGTAGCAAATGTTTATTTGTCGCTCCCAGAACTTTTGCATAAAATCTTTTTATAATGCTTCTTTACTTTCGCATAAAAACTTGAAAGTGTTATTTTGGAAAAGTACGCATTTAAATAAAAAAAGCATTAGAAAAATATTTTACGCATCTTTTCAGCAGCATCAAATAAATATTTGCTCCACTGACTTTGTGGGGCAGAATACAGTTCAAGTGGCTCTTTGTGACAAAATCTTTTAATAAAAACCATAAAAAGCTTAGCAGGCAGCACCAAAATTTGGCGAAGTGTTTAATAATATTTTTTTATTTGGCATAGGTTTTTTTAACAATTAGAATTGATGACCTGGAAAAGGGGTTCAGCAGCAAAAAAAACTAATTAAGGGCAATCAAGCTTCAATTGTATTTTTATTGCTGTAGTAGTAAAACTTTTGGTCAACGGCAAGCAGTTAGACTGTTTAGGTAAATTATGTATTTGCTGTCTATCTTTATCTGAGCAGAACTTAAGTTATGAACATTCATTATTTTCATTTCTGCTCAAGCAAATTTTATAAGCTCTTTCTGAGGACCAGCCTAATGTGCTTCATATACACATATAATCATTAAACTTAGGGCTCATATGCTTGACAAAATCTGCATGCACTCGTACTTTATTTAATTTTTGTATTTGGAATTAAGTAAATTTATATAAGTTTGAAATATTCTACAATTAGTTTATGGCTGGTGGTAACAAAAACAATGTTAATTTTTAACAAAAATAATATGTATATCTAAAAAAGTAAGGTTTCAGAGTTGGAAAAGTTGATACGATAGTAATAGTTATATTGTTGATAATTGAAGATGTTAATAAAAACCGTGTTACTATTTTATACTCCTAAAATTAATTTAATACTATTCCTACAAAAAAAAGCTGAGTTATTTAAGTTTAATAATACAAACGTTTTTAGTGTCTCAATGCGAACAGCCCTAGCTAAACATTTTATTACCACAAAAATGTTCGATTTTGTTCAGTTCAAAGCTACCGTTTATTGAAAATTGTTCGATAATTTATTTCGTATTTATTTACTATCCATTTACTAACGTATTAGTAATTAGAACTCAGTTACGTATTGTCAACGTAAAACTATGAGTGTCCATGTTTTACAAGGCAGTGGTAAAAGGTAAATTTTTGCATAAAAATTTAATGAAAACTCTTGAGTAATAAAAAATGAGTTATAGTTAGTTGTATAAGTTTATATACAAAAAAAGTTCCGATATTCCAGTCCTGGCCGTGTTTTTAGATTTGCTGATTTTTCGTAATAATCTTTTCTTTTTGCTAATATAAAATATAATTAACTGATAAAGAAAAATAAGTAATCTTAGTTAGTTTTATTATTATTATGAAAAAAAGTTTAGATTTTCCAGCCCTGGAACCGCATTTTGTATTTTACTGGTTTTCAATACCAATCTTTTTCCTTTCTAATAACATGTCTTGAAGTTATAAAGACACAAAATCTAGTTTAAGTTCTTTACATACTTTTATATAAAAAAAAAGTTTAATATTCCAAACCCTATTTTTGATTTCGCTGATTTTCAATATCAATCTATTTCTCTCTAAACTAGAAAATATGTTTATTTAATTTAAAAAAAATTGTTTAAGTGGGTTAAAATTTTCCAGCCCTGGAACCGTCTTTCCGCTTTTTCTGATTTCAGTATCAAACTAAAAAAAAATTCAAGTTTTCCTACCCTGGAACCGTGCTTAAGATTTTGCTGATTTTCAGTAGCAATCTCTTTCTAATATAAAAAATAAAACATATTTTTTAATTAATAAAGAAAAAAATATTACTTTAGTTAGTTCCTGTTATATATGTACATCCCTGCACCCGTACTTCTGATTTTACTGATTTTCAGTACCAATCTCTTTCGTTCTTAATAAAAAAAGACTAGTTTTAGTTAGTTTTATATACCAAAAAATTTTTTTTTCAAATTTTCCTGCCCTGCAACCGTACTTATAATTTTTGCTGATTTTCAGTACCAATCTCTTTCCTTCTAATATAAAAAATATGTTTAACTAATACAGAAAAAAATATTAGTTTTACTCAGTTCCTTTTATATATCAAAAAAAGTTCAAATTTTCCAGCCCTGGAACCGAAATTTTGAGTTTCATTGAGGCTTCAGATCGATTTACCCCACTAATTTTTTCGGTAAAGGGTAGAAAAATGCAAATTAATTTCAAAAGTCCAATTTACAGTAAAATAAATATTATAAAGCATTTTCACGGCAAACAAAACGGATAAAAAAAATACTTGTTTATTTGAATCTAGGGTTTAATTTTGATTAATTTCCTTTCCATTTTAAATTTCTTTTTCACAAATGTGTATATGTATTCCTTTTTCCAACTAGAAAAAACAAAACTTTTTTTTTCTCATTAAACCTCCTTTTGATATTTAATTAACTTGAAAATTATTTACCGAAATATTTAATTTTCATAATATATTTTTGCGTTCAACAATTTAGTGGTACACTCTCCTACTGTCTGTTTAACTGCTAATTTGTTAAAATTAATTTCTTTAATTTTAAACATTTATTATCAACTTTTGCCATAAACCCAGTAACCAAGCCAAGCCAAGCCAACCCAACCCAACCAACCAACCGCACTGCGAACAAAATGGCGGAAAAGAAAAGTTGGGCACGAAACAGAGAATTAAAATGCATTCATTCACTTTAGAGAAATGAGGGAAAAGTTTTTTTGGCTGCCAACAAACACGCACAAAAAACTTCCACGTGCATAAACACACATTTTTGAAAAAAAAAAAGTGGGTGAGGGGTCAGTAAGAGAGATGGAGGGAGGGAGGGAGGAAGAGCGAATACCAACACAATACTGAATAACCCACATTAATTGCGTTCATAAAATGTTATTATTTTGAATTTATGATTATACACGTTGGCACATTAATTTCACGCCCAACTTAAAAAAATAAAATAAATAAATATACCAGCATCTGCCATACAAACTCAAAAATATACTCGTACACAGGCCAAAGGACCAGCTAACAGATATAACAAATATTTCATATAATTTACTGAAACTGATGTATTTTTCTGGAAATAAATTTTATAGAAAGAAAAAAGTTATGCTACCGCGCACCAACACCGCAAACAACATTAACACAATACCATACAACATCAGTTAACAATGTTCATAAATTTCTAAAGATACAACAATAAATAAATAAATAAATAAATGACTTTTTGAAAACTTCTTAGGTAAATTGAGGTATTCATTCATATACAGCTCCTTAACTAAACTTATTGTAAGAAAGTAAATTGTCAACTTTTATCTTAACGATATGCTGCAGATACGAGTATTAAAAAGTAGACACCATCCACCCATTAAGAGAGTCAGCAAAGCAACATAAAATACTTGAGTTATTTATGACATTTGTTAAGAAGAAACAAATTGCAATTGAATTACTTGACATCCATTCCAAGTTATTTGCACAACATTTTCGTTCTTCTTTACACAGAGTTAACAAGCACTCAATTTAATGAGATTTTTCTCGCAAATCGTTTAATGGCCAACATTAGCAACAAAGGAGTCTTAATAATTGTATGGAAACCCAAATTGAGATCCATAAATTGCACAAATTACACACTTTTAAGATTTATGCTTCCATAATAACCAATGGATTCTTTTTAAATTTTTTGTTTTTTGTTTATTCTCTTGCAGACTTGCTACGAATTGGAGCGATATTTACGTGATGAGCCCAAATTGCAGTCCTACAAAAAACTACACAGTGAAATTGATTCATGGGAAATTTTCTCAGCTCCTGCACGCATATTAGAGGAACTAAAAATCAAAGAACAGAACTTAGATTCTATATCAACCACATCATCGGTTTCCTCACAATGTTCGGGCATGTCCTGGGACAGCACGGGCTCACAGTCGTTGAGCTGTTCGGTGGTGGTAAAAAAGGAAAGACTGGATGACGAGGACGAGGAGGAGGCTTTGAGTTCGGATAACGGTGAAGAGAAAATGATTATTGGCGGTATGCATCACAGTACGGAGTCATCACAATCTGCGTTACAACATATTTTAAGTACAAGTCATATGCTAACAACGACGACTGCTACACCAACTACTGCCACAACAACGGTAATGCAACAATGCCCGTTAACGGAAAAAGCCATTAAGCTAAGAGTTGTGGCGGCTAAAACCTCCAATGAATATCAACACCATCATCAACATCATCATCATAGTCCTCAGCTTGTTAGTCATACAAATAATCACGATTATGCTTTACCCACCCTAACACCGCCCTCATCGCCTGAATCTATACGTACTAATAACTCGTCAAGCAGTTGTCATCAGCAGCAGCAAACGGCCCAAATCGATGCGAATGAGTTGGCGGCTCTTATACAGCAACAGCATAAGCAGCAGCAGCAACAGCAGCGTCTTGGCCATCACCAGCAACAACAACAGCAACAGCAACAGCAACAACAACAAAACCAGCAACAAACCCATGTGCCACCTACTAATGCTGCCATTCTACGTTTTCCCGCCGCTGTCGCCACTTCAGCCACTGTAAGTCCCACTACTAGCAACACAGTTCCTCTGCTACAACAGCAGCAACATCAACAACACCAGTCACACAATGTACAACAATCAATAACCACCACTCAACAGCAACAACAACAGCAGCAGCAGCAGCAGCAGCACCAGCAGCACCAGCAGCAGCAGCAACAGCAACAGCAGAAACAGTCTCAGTCCCAGACGAATCACATTAACACAGCTGTACCTCATCATTTGACCATACAAACAGCCAGTGCTGGCACCAACACTGATCAGCTCAGCCATACAACGAACATTCCCCGCAACACCATCGTACGCTTGACAACTAACAATGGCAAACAAAGTGGTGCCATCAGTTTGGCTCGTGTCATACAAATGCAAAGCAACAACAGCGGGAGTTTATCAGCTGCAGCTGCTGCCAACAACAGTGGCAATGGAGTGGGGAATTCGTCTAATGCTTTGACATCGGCTCAGATAACTCAAAGGGGCACACAGCTGCAAAATCCCCAAGTTACAGCATGTAAGTCGAATATTTAACTTTTATTATTAAGCTAGAAATTATAATATTTCCATTAGACTACAGTAGAAAGAAAATTCGATTGAAAGTGTTCCGCAGGCGAATCGCAATTGACCCACCTGGGTCTCCTCCGAAACCCATCCCTTCCTAATCTAACCTATTACCTGTACAGAAGTACTGATAACTGGATTCAATAACTTTTATGACGATAATCATATCACTGTAATAAATTTGACTAACACCTATCGACTTTGCTATTCAGTATGATATTTTAACGATATTTTTTGTCGATTGAAGTTAAAAAGTAAAACCACAAGCTGAAATTTATTTAGTTTGTCTTTTATTGTTCCTTGTGTTTTTTGCATATTCTGACATTTTGCATACAGTGATGCCACATGAATAAATTTATAGAGAATTATTGTGATTTTCAGTTCGCAAAAAGTTACTGAATCCAGGTACTGAGGTAATCTAATGTGTGTTAAGATAAATTCTAATTTAACTAGCAGAGACACTAACCAAAATTTCTAACATAACATCTTGAGCACATAACAGAGCACTGTTAGGTTTTTAACAGTAGTCTCTCAATTGATTAGAATTAAAAATCCTTGGAACTAGATCGAGATATATAAACATTTTTTTTTTTTGGAAAATTTTAAATTATAAAAGTAGGATGGTGCAAATATGTCTGGTAGAGCCAATAAATTAGACTTAGAAAACATAATTTCCTTGAAAAGATTTGTTCTCATTTTGGTCAAATATTGAAGATTAAAAATACTGCACTACATATGTAGGTGTAGGCAGTCTTAAGGCTCCTAAATGTGACACAAGTGGTCAGGTTTCTGAAATAATAATAATAAATATTAAAATTAAGCCGGTTCCAAATGCATTAAACCCATTCACCGTAGCAGGCTACACAAACACACGACTTCAAATGCCGCTGTCAGCATTTGTCGCCGCGAACCCAGCTAATATTCAAGTACAAAAACATGTATCAGCATTGACACCAGAAAATATTTCGCATTTATAAAAATTAAATTACTCTTTTAAAATGTATTCACATATATCACGTAAAAATGTAAAAATTCATCAATTTATCTTTAAGTCAATTTCGGGATATTATTTCTGTTAAATAATATTAAATAATTGCAAGATATTGTGCCTAATTACGAGTGTCGTATTTAGATTAGATTAAAGAAAAAATGTTGCAATGTTCTTTAGTCTTCTACAAAATCGTCGAAGTCGTAATACGACACTCGTAATAAAGGCTCAATCAGACGTGACATAGCCATAGCCATAGCCATAGAAAACAGCAGTTCGAACCAAAGTAATGGGCAACACTGTACTTGATTATAGGTGACTCGCCATAACGTCATAAGTCTCACCATAACAACGAATTGAATTTTGGTTTGGTTATGTCTATGTCACGTCTAATTTAAGCTTAATTTAACATGTTGTATTATACTGGCAACAGTGAAAAAAAAGAAATTAATTTAACGACAAAATCAGCAAAGACAACAACCAGCCGCCCTGTTGCCTTGCTGTCGTCAAAAGAATAATTCCCATATAAACAGGTGTATTCTATCCTTGACATTTTGTAGTCGGTAGCTTGCTGCGGTGAATGGTTTTAATACATAACGCAAATAAGTAATCGGGAAAACTGAGCGTATACTATAACATACTTAATGGTACATATCGTGCTGTAATTTAATGTGAAAATTCATGTGACATCAGTGGTTTTTATCATGCTATTTCTGAATTGTAAAAGTATGTGAAAATTTTAAATTCAATGAAGCTGATGTGTATGCCGGACATTTAATTATAACAAGCCATCAAAATTGGCACGTCATTTGTATTTGCATGAAAATACACCGCCATCAGAGCCTCCATCGTCGGTATTGTTTAGCAGAATCATCGGCGAAGTAAAATAACTAATAAAATGGCTACTTAACACAGCTTCGAAAATTTTAATAGGCCTCATTGACACCAGAGGCGCTGCAACACTGCATTATTAGGGACGTGCAGGAAAAAGCAGAGTTGTAAAAGAATGAACCTTTCCTGTATCTCTTCCTTCACCACCTGCCTTTCCCTTCCTAAAGATGGTAAAACCTAGTAAAAGTTATAGGCATTCATTGCCCGAGTGTTACTTCTCTTTGCAAAAAAAAAATATAGTTTAAAGATAAATTGAGTATAGTCAATTCTATTTAATTCGGTTTTCCATTTTAACATCATTAAATATTAATATACAACGCAACTCATTAATACCTTTTTGTACCTTCATTGATTGTAACCTTGAATTTATTATCAATTTGCGCTTTTTCATTAATGCTTTTTGTGCACATTGTAGTGACCACAAAACCTCATCAACGTCAACAACAGCAACAACAACAACAGCAACAGCCAACCTCAGTACAGCAACAACAGCCACAACAACAACAGCAATTACATGAACAACACAGTCCAGATGCTAAGCGCCGGATACACAAGTGTCAATTTGTAGGCTGCAAAAAAGTCTACACAAAAAGTTCACACTTAAAAGCTCATCAAAGGACACATACCGGTAAGTGAAATTTCATTATAAATGGCTTGTATTTTATTTTAATTCAAAAGCATATAAACATACATAAATAAAATATGTATGTATGTATGTAGGCAAAGAGTAGTAGTTTACATTAGGGATGTAACGAATGTTCGCATTCGCTTTCGCTTTCGCATTCGCAAATAATTCGCTTTCTTTTGCTATTTGCATTCGCTTTTGCATTCGCTAAAATGTATGCGAATATTTAAAGCGAATACTTAAGACAAAAATGTTGGAAATATTTTTCAGTTTTTGAAAAATAAAAGGCAGTGTGTGAATTGCGCGAAAATATTTTGTACTTAAGACTAGTCTGTTAAAACTTTTGAAAAATGGTAAGCACATCATTACTTCGTTCAAAAAATTTTAAATGCAAAAATATTAAATATTCCTTCTTTGTTGTAAATTTTTTGTGAATCAAGTGCCACTCATATTATTTCGCATGAAAACTTAAAATGTTGAATATATATATCATATGTTTTTCCCAAGATGAACAGAGTACTACTTCTGGAAAAAATGTTCATGAACAATTCATTCCAATTTTTTTTAATATGTATTTTGGTAGCATTTTACAGGAAATGTTGAACTAAGTACAAGGTCTTAGGGCCAAAGTACGAATGGGTTGATTGCCTAACATTTTGAAAATTTATTTTTAACTATTATCTATACTTATTTTAATATGATTTCATATATGATATATATGACAATTTTTATTTCTAGTAAATTAATAAATATTTGCTGAATTAAAGACTCAAGTAGATCTATGTATACAACACAACTTAATGTTCTTACCCTACAGAAAATTTGGTGACAATTGATCCAAATGTACTCGTCCTATAACTGGAGATAATGTGGGTGTTATCAAAAGTACGTAGTAGTGTATGGTGAAAAAAGTCATATCGTTTAAATGGTGGCATATTGACCATTTTCGTGGTGTATCGTCTTGATCTTGAGCCAATTTAATTCGGACTCGGTCTAGTATTGTAGTAAACTGCACTGAATATGTTCAATGTGGTCGAACACAGGACCTATCAAATAGTGTAAATATAATGTTAATTGCTCCCTTCAATGTGACTCTGGGATCAGTCCCGTAACTATACTTAGATATTAACCTAAGCTTAAATGGTATTTATACTTTTGAAATATGAGTGGCCCTGTGGTCGAGTGGGTAGTGTGCCAGCCTGTCATGCACGAGGTTGTCGGTTCGAATCTCAAAAAATTTTCAGATTAAAAATAAAATAAAAAAAAATGTCTGCATTTGTAACAATAAAAATATATATAAGCGTAAATTGTTACAGTTAAATGTCGAAATTTTATTTATAAATAATTTATATTATTATACATCGAATAGGTCCCTATGGGATAGTTCAGTGACAAGTCACAAGGTGCATACAAAGTATCAATTAACCCCATCCTAGGCCATCCCCAAGTAAAAGTGACTGGTCCGCTTCATAGGAAGTGTTAGAACTCGGACTGGTCCCTATCACTTGGGGACCGGTCACGTGACTAGTCTTGTGTCAGTTCCATTTCCTGCAGGGTAGATACATTTATTTTCTTGTGATTTTTTTAACGTATTGTAATATTTGCATTCGCTTTCGCTTTCGCATTCGCATAAATTAAAATGTATTATTCGTTTTCGCATTAGCATTCGCTAAACTGGTATTCGTTACATCCCTAGTTTACATATTTAATGTCAAGTTAAATATTGTAGAAAATCTTTACACACAAGTACATTTTGGAGCAGTTGCTCAATATGTGTATGGATTGCAGTGCTCCTTACCAAATTTCCCTATAGATCATATTGACAGGTTGCTGAGAAATAAAGGAATCATTCAAACGGCTTAAGTGTAATAGTAATGGCCCCTTGTCTAACCTGATAGTGAGTAGATAAGAGTAAGGAAAGAATTATAATAGGTGCTGAAGTCAGCGAAGATTATGTGTGGAAGATTAAGGAGCAGAGAGGATGAGAGCGGTGTCCGAGGTTGTGCCTAGGTTATAACCTGTTATAGGTTATAACCTGTGCCAAGGTTATAACCTGTGACAAACATCTAATAAAGATGCTTGTTTTGTTAAGATTTTTGTTTGGTATTTTTAAACTTATGTTTCTGCATTGTGATTCTCAACAACATGTTAAAAGTTTTACTATAAACATGTAAGTTTTACGGCTTACTTAAAACATTATTTGGGTTGAACTCTACTGATGAGTTCCTTAAATTTCAAATGTTTTGCTTTAATAAATACATACTCGTACATAAGTACATATTTATTTGTATACATTAAATAAAATAAATAAAATTTATATACATATATATTTTATTAAGTATGTGAATTGGAAGGGATATGATTTCATGTGTTTAAAAGAAAATTTTCATTATTTACTGCTTATAGTTCATTATATTAATGAAAATCTCATCATAAATTTAATGAAATTTTCCTTATATTAATGAATAAACTTCATTAAATCAATGAAACAATTACATTATATTCACGAAAAAGTGTCATTGAACTAATGAAATAGTTTCATTCTATTTATGACATAGCCGCAAAAATTAACTTCATAAATACAATGAAACATTTTTCATTGATCCAATGAAGGGCTTCATTAGCTGACTTTTAATGAAACTTTTCATTAATACAATGAAAAAATTCATTGCCGGAATGAAGGGTTTCCTTTCAGTGTAGGCAAGGTCAGCTTAAGATGCGTAACGTTAGAAAAGAAACGAGGTTAAACGAATGAAAATATAGATATTCCACGAGATCGTCTAAAAGTAAATCGTCATTTGGGGAGTCAGTGGGAAAACCACCCGCTGATCCCGATATAGGATCATTCCATTGCTGATACCACAGATATGCTGCTGAAAGATCATTTGTCCAGAATCCGAAGGCGGTTATCCTCCGCAGCGTCGCGCTGTGGATAGCAAAGAAAATGCATTATATTTTCTTCAACTGAATCCGTCACCCTTATTCCAATTGTCGACATCGTCGTCACGTCAATACGATACCCAAAAATTGGGCTTGTATACTTGTTCTCGAGAACAAATTTGTGCTATTGACATTATATTTCTGTTCCCTAAGGTCTAGAAAATAGCATGAGCCTGTCTATAGCAGTCAGTTGTTTTCGACAATGGGTAGATCTCGCCTTGATGCTAAAAGAAATCATCAAGGCGAGATCATTATAGAACAAGTAAGCTCATCGTACCGCATGGTTTCAGAGCAGCTTAAATTCATCTCTAGAAGGATAACCCTTTTAGATCTGACCTAGAGCTAGAACATGCTATGATATTACCTGAATATGACTCATGTTCGCGTACTCATTCGAGGATGTGTGTGAATCACTCTCAATCGCGTTTAGTGATGAGTGACATTCTAGGGCTATATGCCTTGATTGTCGGCTGACTATGGGTTATAATTTGGATATCGCTGTTCGATATGAGATGAAACCTTTAGCAATTCATTGTTTTTTGATGACAGATAATTCTGGTGGTAGGACGTTACATTCTTCCGGAATCCTGAACAATATTTTGAATATTTAGAGCTTCTCTGTAAGCATGTATGGCTTTTCTTCTGAAGAAATCTATGCGATTACAAATAATTTCAATGGTTTTGAAAATGCTTGCATTGCCCCAATGGCTACGGTTCCATGCGCCGATAGCGTTAAGCCTGGCTTCTGCACATAGTAGCTGCCTAGCCAGCAGATCCACTGGAAGACGGATATACTTAAAATAGAATCGGTTTAATAACTGCCTCCAGTATCCAAATTCCCCCATTAAGGATTTATACCCCAGTAAGAGCCAATGAAATTTCTAAATACAAAAATTGTCGTTAAGGCAATTGTCGAATTCGCTAAATATACGGGTATGTTCTGTATTCCACGTGAAATTAAAAGGAGTGAAATTGCCATAGAATTGTTGTTGGAAATATGTATTTATAACAACAATTCTATGGCAATTCCACACCTTTTAATTTCACGTGGAATACAGAACATACCCGATAGAATCCAGCAGAGAAAGATTTTTAGAATTAGACTATATTTTTCCGAATGGTTTGTAATGTATCTGTTCTTGTAAGGAAAATGCGGTTGCTTTTGAGGCATAAAATGTGTACTATCGGTTATGTACTCATCAATATTTTCTGAACAATCCATTCTAGTTAGATGAACACTTGGCGCTGCAAATGTGAGCAGCAGCACATAATTTCCTTCTATCTAATTTGCATCGCAGCAGCCTTTCGATTGCGGAAAACGACTGCAACCGAACCTCCTTTAATAATAAAATAGCAGAATTTTAAGCAAATACATACATATAAGTATTACGTACCAATACGTTTCAAATTTTCCGGTACAATAAATTAGTAACATAAATTTTACATCTACACACATACAGTTGCAAATCTATTCATTAATTAAAACACAAGCAAATTAATCAAGTATTCTCTCTTGGGGACCAATACAATACACATATGCACACACACACAGGCACACGTTTACACATTACACACGTGTACAGACATACAAAGGCGAATTAATCTACATAAATATTAAAAAATATTTATAAGATATAAGGGAAGGACAATTGTTACATGATTTATTCAATAAATCATGGCAAGCGAACACGTATGTATGTATGTATATGTATGTACGTATGTGTGCATATCACACCGACATGCTCATCAAATTTATTATGTATGTATGTATGAATATGCACATCTCAAGGGATCCCTTTTCGCATGACAACAAACAAAATTTTTGACATTTCAATCTAGGTATTGAAACCATGTCATCATGATACATTTTCCTTTTACTCTTACCCACACACTAGTGTATATGTACGTACCCAGTTGGCCAAATCGTCGCAGACGACATTGTCTTCGGCGATTAATTTACGACATGTCACCTGTCGATTAGGTTTTCAAATCGACAATTTCAAGGAAATCGTCGTTCATGTCTATCTGAGCGACAATCTCACTCAATAAAACTTTGTTGAGGACAATCTGAGCGAAAGTTTCATAAGTTTTGTCTTCAATAAAGCAGTGTTGACGACAATCTGAACGACACACATTGGGTTGAATCAAGTCCAAAGTCGCTATTAATTAATATTTTCAAGTTATTATTTTCGAATAAAGTTTTATGTCGAGTAAAAATAGCTCAAATTCCGCATCACTAGTGATCAAAATCAATGTTTAGTGTTGCTTACTTTTTCTGCAGTGATGTAGTAGAAATTTTATGATGGAACCATCAACTTCAGCTATTTTAGTGCGTGGTTAAGAAAGTTTTGTTTAAATTTTGTTTGAAAAAATATTTTTGTTGATATTGTTAAAAATATTCCAAAATTAGAGTATTTTCAATAATTGGTGGAATAGAACTAAAAATGTTACGAATTGCTTGTTCTAAGAGTTTGTGTTAATAAAGCATATAATATCAGCTTTTATATTCAAGAAAAAAATCGTCCGAATTTAATGCCTTGTTTTAAATATTTAAGTTTTAAAGAAATTACTTCCAGTAACTCCGATAATGAAAATGGTGATGATGATAATCATATAATAATGATGATGATAATTATGATGATGACCATGATGATCGTGATGACTATAGTGAAGGAGACAATGTAGATTGTAATTGTTGTCCATAATTTATATAAAAATAATTCCTAAATACATATTTTTTCTTTTAGAAAAAACAAAAATTAAAAAAAATTTCAATGTTTTCAAAAATACATTTTTGTAATCAGTAAGGCATACATTTTCCAAAAAAAAATTAAAAAACAATTTTCCACCTTTCCCTGAATTAATAGCAACTTTGGGGCTGATTCAACCCACTGTGCGACATTGTCGCTCATCTCGTCTTGTGTGAACATTTCGTCGACGATTTGTATGGAGCTGTCTTCAATAAGTCTTCTACGACTTACCATTGTCTTGTGCCCGTCGTCAAAGATGTCTTAAAGACGTGGCCAACTGGGTACGAGTGTGTACTAATGAATATACTACATACATATATTTTTATAAAACTCTTTTGTACGATGCAGACAACACTTTCCACCACTCGCCAATCATAGATTATGCATAGTATACATCTGGCATTTATTGTGTTTTCATTTTGTTAGTATCATTTTGAAAATGTGTGCAACGCCGTTCCCAATATGTTTCGTATGTGGAAAGTAATCCCACACAATGAAAAATATAGCAAAATGGCGAACATTGCCACCAGTATACACTAATGCGATGTCAAAAAGTGCTATAGTGTGTACTCAGCATTACAGTGACAGTGTAAGCATCAGTGTTGCCATTTTCTACTAAATATCAAAAATAAATGGAATTATTTTAACAATGATATTTTTTGTGCAAATATTTTATTCTTTTCATTGTCATTATCCTTTTACAGGGGACATGTGATTAGAAATCTAAAAAATTAGTTAACGGTGTCAACACTCAAAGGCATAGATAATGAATGTTCATTAAAACTACGTTTTTGTTTATCTTTCATGATTGGCTGCATAAGTTTTCCGTATAAAAACTATAGTTGGCTTTTGAAGTAACAATTTAAAGGATTTACTTTTAATGACAAGTTTCAATAAAGATGGGTTTTTATATAATCAAATTTTTATATTGAATTAAATCTACGATTTGCACCGTAATGCAAATTATACTCATATAAAATAAATTTGTATATAAAACTTCAAAATAAAAACATTACTTAAAAGTCCTTTTTAACAAAATCGATTTTGTATTTATTATACGTTTTGAAAAATAAGTTCGTATTGTTAAATAGAAAAGGATTTTTTATAGCTGCAATTGCGGTATCAGATCATTTAGATTAATACCAGCTAATTAAAATAAAAACCATTTCATTAAAAATTCATATTAAATAGCTGATGTTAAAAATCTCTGAACTCTCTGGCCTAGTAGCTCGACATGGGTGCTGATCACGTGCGTGGTGGAACAGAAAAATTCGAGATTTCCGCCAGCTAAAGTCTAGTTTAAATTTCTTCTTATGTTTTTTAATGAATTTTATTAATTTATAAAATGTTTTATTCTATAATAATAATTGAAAATACAAACCTAACTTGAAGCCCGATTAAGAAAATATTCTAATTTCAATTTAGTTAATTTTCGGAGTTAATTTTCTTAAAAGATTGCTTTAAAAAAATACTTTTTAAACGATTATTTGAAGTAGTGATACATATTTGTTGCAAGGTACTTTTTTAAAAGTACTACTACTGAAATGTACTTTTTTTTTAAAGTTGCGTTTGCTAAAGTTTATTTATTGAAGGCACGATTCCCGAAAGTTTTAATTTGAAGTACTCTTTAAAGGTACTTTTTAAAAAAAGCTACTTTTCTAAAATCTATTTTTGAAGAGGTACTTTTATAAAAGTACTTTTTGGAAGCTATTTTGATATCGGTATAGTACTGTTTTCAAAAGGTGCTTTTTTTTATAAAGCAGTTATTCAAAAGAAACTTTTTTAAAGTAATTTTTTTAAGTACTTATTTTGATATCAGTATAGTACTGTCTTCAAAAGGTACCTTTTTATAAGGCACTTATTCAAAAGAAACTTTTTTAAAGTAATTTTTTTAAACAATTTTGTTTAAAATGTACTTTTTGTAAAAAAAAGGTATTGTGAAGGTACTTTTTCCAAAATGCTACTTTTGTTAAAGTTACTTTTTGAAAAGTTTTTGAAGATGTACTGTTTTTCAGGAACTTTTTATAAATACTTTTTCATAAAAATAATAAAAATAAATATTTTTTAATATTAAGTAATTTTTATAGGCACCTTTTTTAAAGGTACTTTTTGAAAAGGTTTTTTATAAGTTTCTTAAAAGTTTTTTTAAAACAGTAAACTACTGTTTTCAAAAGGTACTTTTTTAAAAGGTACTTATTCAAAAGAAACATTTTTAAAATATTTTTTTATACGAATTTTTTTAAAAGTATTTTTAAAGGACTTTGAAAGGTATTTTGACGATGCTTTTACCAAAATAGTACTTTTGTTAAAGATACTTTTTGAAAAGTTTTTTAAGAGGTACTTTTTTAAATGAACTTTTTTTTAAATACATTTTCATGATAAGGTACTATTACAAAAAAAAAAAATACTTTTTCATGAAAGGTAATTTTTTAAAAGGTTTTTTAAGTTGTTTTTAGGGTACTTTTTAAAAAATACTTCTTCATGATAAGGTACTTTTTTGAAGGTACTTCCTTAAAGGTACTTTTTTTAAAGGTTATTTTAAGTAATTTTTTAAAGGTACTTTTTAAAAAATACTTTTCCATACTAAGGTAGTTTTAAAAAAATTATTTATTATGGTAAGGTACTTTTTTTAAGGCTCTTCCTTGAAGGTACTTTTTTAAAAGGTTTTTTAGTTATTTATTAAAAGATCCTTATTTGAAGTGTTTTTTAATATATATAAATCTTAAAGATATCTTTCTTAGAATATACTTTTTAAAGGGTGTTTTTGTATAAATGTATATAAAATTTTTCTTAACCCACTAAGAATGTACTCTTGTAATTCTCAATAATCTGTTTAGAGCTAGTCCATAATCATTATGATTTTGCTAGCTGGCCTTTTTTGAATTGTGGTTGCAGGCTACTGATGAGTTGCTGGAGCAGCAACGAAATGCATATGGACGTGTTTCACCAACAACAAATCAATTGTTTAAATTTATATGTAAACAGTCATATACACATATCGTTACCCTAATATAGAAAGGCCCTAATTCATTATGTTTTTGTAAGCCAATTTTTTTTTTTTGCAATTTTCGATACATTAGATGTTCTTATAGTTATTCCAATTAAAAACACTCAATTTCAAAAAAAAAAAAAAAATTAGTATTGAACATTTTTTTGACTGTTCAAAATGTGTGGTTCCTACTGACGATTTCTTACAGCAACAATGAACTGCATATAGACAAAGCTGAATCACCAGCAAATAAATTTCAAATTACTTATATTGAGGTAACGATATATAAATATTTTTTCTAATGTATTTCTCCATAAAACAATTTAGTGCATTTTCTAAAGTGACTTCTTTTAAAGAAATTTGTTAAAACTTGAAATTTTAACACCTTGTTGTCTGTTTTCAAGTTGATATTTAATTTTAAAAAAATTAAAAAAATTTCTACTTATGTTTAAGGAAAAATTACTTTTCATCTTCAAACACATTTGTTTTATTTGTATATGTTTCCTCAAAAATTTTGTTAGAAAACTTATAAATATTGTTTTATTTTTATACAAGCTTAGGTTATCAAAACTTCTAATCATATACTTATAAACTTTGATGATATTTTTGTAAAATATTTTCCCTACATATATTTAATTTTACGCCATACCCAGAGCTTAAGATTCGTAGAAAAAAGTGGTCTACAATACAATAAATAACATCCTTAGGGAAATATTTAGTTGCTTGTTAAGCAACAGTATTTTATGATGGTTAACAAAAAGCTGATTGTTTGTATAATTTGCCTTTCTTGCCGAGATTATGGAAGTGTAATTTAATATTTTTCGTTAACCTTTCAACGGATTCAAGTTCTTTAACAAATAAAATTGTAAAACATGCAGACAACACACAAAATTGAAAAGAAGTCTCTAAATACTGGTAGATTTAATATTGTTAAAAGAAGCGGTGGTTAAAGGAAGTTCAGCAAACTCAACAGAGAAGCTGACTAAGAAGGAAAATTTTCATTTTTTGCAATAACAAAATGAAGGCTGAATATAATAAATTTAGACTTTATACCTACATATTTTATTGTAAAGGAAAGTTAGCTACTCGTACAATAAATACAAAAGATTTTAACAAATTAACACCTTTCATTTGGACGCCTCTGCATTTAACTAACACAAGTAATCACAAAAGTTAAATAGCTAATTTTTTGTTTGTTCTTTTAACTTTATTAAGTCACAAATCAATGAATAACAAAGAGTTAATAACCACAAATACGAATAAGCGTTTAAGAAAATTATTATTTATATTGTAAATAATTTTAATGACTTGTGACTGCTAAAGTTTGGGAAACAATATACATAAATAAAATTACGTTAAGAAGCAGCTTTGAAAGGATTCCATGCATTATTAATTAAAAAACACCAACCGAAAAAGACAGCCTTGGCTTAACGAAGGAAAAGCTGTGGAAAATGTAATGTACGAGGGCGGTTCGGAAACTTCTTAGCCTATCAATGAAAGAGAATAGTTAGTTTTTCAAAAATATTTTTATTTTTCAATATAATCTCCTGAAACTTCAATACACTTAGTCCAACGCTTTTCTAGCAATTCTATCCCTTGATTAAAATAGTTTTCCTCAAGGTCTTCAAAATAGTGGTTTACAACTGTAATTGCATCTTCATTTGAGGTAAAACGCTTGCCAGCAAGGAATTTTTTTAAATTTGGGAACAGGTAAAAGTCACTGGGAGCCAAATCAGGAGAATAAGGTGTGTGGTCAAGCAACTCGTACTTTAATTCGTTGATTTTAGCCATTGTTAAAACACTCTTGTGCGCTGGTGTGTTGTCTTGATGAAAAATTATTTTTTTGTGTTGTAAGCCAGGACGTTTTTCTAGAATTTGTACATTTAATTGATCCAAAAGGTTGCAATAGTACTCTGAATTTATTGTTTTACCCTTTTGCAGATAGTCAATCAATAAAATACCTTTGAAGTCTCAAAAAACCGTTGCCATAACCTTACCAGCCGAGTGAATTGTTTTTGCCTTCTTTGGGGCACTTCCTCCAGCTTCAGTCCATTGTTTGGATTGTTCTTTTGTCTCTGGAGTATAGTGGTGGATCCATGTCTCATCAACAGTTATGAAACGATGCTTAAAATCCATTTTATTTCGCTTAAAACGATCCAAACAAGCTTGAGAAATGTTCATTCTTATGCGTTTTTGGTCGACTGTTAACAAATGCGGCACCCATCTTGCAGAAAGCTTTTTCATATGTAGTTCTTCATGCAAAATTAAATGGACTCGATTATTTGAGATGCCCATGATATTAGCTATTTCACGCACTTTTATTCGTCGATCATTTAATACCATATCATGCACTTTGGCTACAATTTCTGTTGTTGTTGCTGTTTTTGGACGTCCACTACGTGGTTCATCTTCAATGCTTGTACGACCACGTTTAAATTCAGCAACCCAATTTTTTACTGTTGCATATGAAGGAGCACTTTCATCTAACACATTCACCATATCATTATGAATTTCTTGTCCCGATAAACCTTTTTTATGTAAATATTTAATGACACCACGCATTTCTAATTTTTCCATTGTTAAAAAATCGCGGATGCGTCTTTTGTGAACACCTGTTTCTATATGAAGGAGTTGCCAGATCGAAACAAAATTTAACATGTGTTCATAGCAGAGATGGAAGTTTCCAAAACACTTAACTTTTTTCTGTTTATACCGCGCTTTTTGTGCTAGGCTAAGAAGTTCTCGAACCGCCCTCGTAATGAAAAAGAGATGAGAGAAGAGGAGTGATTATGGTAAAATGTTTGAAAGTTGAAGGTTATTTTGCTTGGGTTTTAAACGAACATTTCTCAAAGCCTAAGACAAATCCCAACAGACTCTTAGGATAATTTATGACAACCAATTATTCAATTTCTACAAAAAAAAAAGATAAAAATATAAATCCCTTACAGTCAGGTTTTGTTTTAGAACATATTCAGGCCGATTTAAAATTTACATACACCAGCATTTACATCTCCCAGCACTCTCACTTGCCAACTTGCTCTAATAACCGCAGAACACACATGTTAAACAGTCGTGTCATTGCCAGCAGCAGGAGCAACAGAAGCAGCACCTGCTTTGCAAAATCTGACAGTATTATAATGTGACAGCAACACATATGTACACACACCCACACACACACAATACATATTAATATATAAGACAAAATAATAATCATCTAAACTAAAAGAGAAAAGGAAAAATATGTATTCGCAAAAAGACTAATTTACAAATTTGTCAACCTTTTTAATTTATCCTTAGATCCCAGCAATAGATAAAAGTGTTTTATGCTTTTTATAAGGAAGGATATGGGCACAATAAAGCAAGTAATAAACAAATTTGTCTTAGGAGCTTATTTGCCAAATTTAGATTACTCTGGTTTAAATCTTGATATAGTTAGTAAAAAAATCTTTAAAAATCATAGCAAGACGTTTATACATATCACACTTGTTCCTCTTAAAGCGGTCAACTTGAAGTTTTGCAATTTTTAAAAGTGATAGACCATGGTTGTTGTATCCACCCACTGTAAAAATTTTTCATAATTTTCTCAACTTTTTTCGCTAAAAAAAATACAATTGTATAACTCTTTCTGATATAAGAGTATATTAAGGAAAATAGTTTCTTGCCTCTACTGAGAACTTTTAAAATTTTAATAATAGACTCCCTTGTCATTAATGGCAGATTTTTCCGTTTTTAATTAATTAACTATTTTTCTCATTTTAAACATATTGATGTTTTGGCATGAACTCATAAATGATCAAATGAGAGTGGCGTTGGCTGAAGTACCCGAAGGTACTGGGTTCGACCACGCATTTTTCTGATGTGCACTACTATCCCTTTGTATCAGTTGTTGTCCCTTTGTATCAAAGTCTACATAATGAACATGTGACAACTTCGAAATATATACTCCCTATCATGAATGCTATATTCATGCGAATTTGTTCGCCTGATTTAATAGTTTTAGCAAAGCGAATTTATATCACGTGCCCAAGTGAATGGTCGATTGGTTTATGTAAGATTCCGTTTTGATAGGTGCCACTCTAATCATCGGAGTCCTTCTTAGCGTGTGAAAAAGGTCTGCCTACAATGCTAAATCCAGTTATTAGTCATGCTGGATGGACCCCGTTCAGTAATCGGCAATGAGTCGTTTTTTCGTTATTCATTTTGACTCATGAAATTTTAAATATAAGTGAGTAGACATCATTAAATTACACTGCTTTGATTTACGCATACTCACGATGACATTGATTTATAAGTATAGGTTGAAGTAAATATGAATGCGATGTTGACATCATAGTCATACCACACTCACACTCATAAATCAACTCAGGTTGATTGCTAATTTTAGGAAAATACTTATACTACTCACATTGATTCAGCTCACTCAACTCATGCATGTATGTTCATTTAAAAGTTTAGTCATTAAACAGTTTGCAAGTAGTAAATAGCGTTCGTGCAAACACATAACCTTATAATGATAACTTTAATGTTCGTATGCGAAGCTCGTATTGTGAATCATACTTATTTTACATCATCCATAGGCATTGAGTTAAGGAGAATTGAAATCAACAACGTCATAAATGTTGCTAAGTATGAGTTTGATGCGCACTTCAAACTTTCGAGAGAATATGATTCATAGACAACACTGCAATAAGTATGAGTGCGCATAAGTACAAGAAATTATAAGTCAACTCTACTCATTTTTTCACTATTCATTGCTGTTCTCTGACCCCGTTTTATTAAATTACAGCATGAGTTCAAGAGGCCTCGCTAGTTTCCTGTATGATCATGTGAAGTCACTGGTTTATGATTTCTAGGCCAAATGCGTTTCCTTTTTTTCAAATTCTCATTAAATCGAACCCTTGAGTTCCGATAGTATTCGCCGTTGTTGTTTTACTATTTTGAGGGTAGTCAATGTAGACGATACCGCGTGCATCCAAGCAAATGGTCGCCATGACTTTATTGACTGACAAAATAACCGTTTACCCTGTTTAAATTGTTTTAACTGCTGTGTAGCCTCGGATGTGTTTTGGTGAATTTCGTTTCGTCCGCGGTTACCAAGCGGCGTAAATTTCTCACATATTGCAGTTGAACAATGCCAAATACTCCATTAGCGGAAAGCTATCTCAATAACCAAGTGATCATTCAGAATTCAAACAACTAAACCATGCGAGATGCCTATGGCTTCGGCGATGTGATCTTAGACCGACCAAGGCCATTTTTTCAATTGTTGCGGTTGCAAGTTTGCTACAAACTTTCAACATAAAATATATTAAAAATATTTTTCTTTTGGTAAAATTTTAAAAAGTTATAAGAAAAAAATGTAATACTTCCTTACATTTGATACAATAAAGCCCTACTAAAATTATAATAATTGTGACTTAAATCTGACTGACATTTTTGTGATTTAGCGAATTTGTGTTTCCTTGCAGTTGCCATTTCCTACAAAGTGACAAGAGATTTTTCTCTTTTGGAGCTGCTGTTGTATTTTATAATTCAAACGAAATGAGAAAAGGAATATAAAAAATATTTACATACATACTCGTATATTTTAGTGCTCAGTGATAGACTTCTTTCCGGCCAAAAATTTGCTTAAAGACTTTTTTCAGTGTTTTGCCTTTGATTTTCGTTCGTTTTGAAATATATTCTTTACGCTGCTGGAATAGCAATTTTATGTTAAAAATTATGATAAAAAAATATTTGCTTTAAAAATCATTTGAAAGTACAGAGACACAAGCTGAAATTATAAAAAGAACGGCATTTGGAGCTTTTAAAGCTAAAGGCCTTTAAGCTGTTGTATGTATGTATGTATGTTTGCTACGTCATTTCCTTCACACTTTTTTTTTTTTTTGTTTTGCAAAGTAAATAGAGGAATAAGAAAAATAGGCCGTCGTTGACTGACGGGGGGTTTTTTTCTTTCTTTAAACACAAAAAGCGAGCAGAAAAAGAAACTCATATAAATTTTGGCCAAAGCCTGAGTGCGTTTTTAAGCAAGCGGTTGTGCATAACAGAAAACTGGGCTTTAAAAGGAAAACGGAAATGTGTTATTTATGCGTTCGTTCTCTTTTTTTTTTCCTTTCGATAGACAAAAAAAGAATTATAGCCAACAATTAGGAAACTAAGCACAAAGCCTTAAAGGCAACATGTTCTCTAAAATATTTAAATATTTGCTGCAAACTTAAGATTTCTTCCCGTCATTAAGGACAAATAAGACGAACGCGGAAAAGAAAACATAATTAATGCTATTAAAATACAAATCTAATTTTTCATCTAAAAATACGTACACACTTGATAATAGATAAAATGCTTATCCTTAACGTTGTTGGCAAACTTTATGCTGTTGTAACTGTTGCGTTTGTTGTAATTGAACCCTTTTCATACTACGAGTATGCATCCTTTTTATATTAACTGTTTTCTTGATGGTATTCTGTGCTTTAATTGCCATAAATTATTGTCGATTTTATCGTTCTCCAGAAAGTATATTGTATATTGTAAATATTTCCCTTAAGCGTTTTAGTGGAGGACACTTTAAAATTCTAACTGTTAGCGGGTAATTAAAAAGTTTTATGCGCTCTCACAATCGTCCATGCTGCAGAGAGCAAGCGAATAAGCAACACTTAAGCGAAAGAGTGGGAGGAGCAGACATTCAGCCAGAGGCAGATAGACATTGCCGATTTTGTCATTGCAAGACATTGTCTGTGCGTCTTATTCATTAATTCAAGCCTTTAGTTTCAATTGATTGAACACTAGCAAAGTCCAAGCCAAAGCAATTTCCTTTTATTTTTATGCTTTTGCCTTAAAATACTCGTACTTCACTAAGTTGAGTCTTATCAAGCTGAACTAATATAAATGAAATTAAAAAATTCCTTTTACAAACTATTGGACAAATTTTATTTACAATTAATTGCTGGGTGTTTCAAAAGCCATTATCATCAGACAACTGCAGCTGCTAAGACTTCAACTATTTTTTTCTTCTCTCTTGCACAAAAATTCTAATATAGAAATTTTCCATAAAATGGATTAAATTATTATAATAAAGGACAAAGCCAGCAAAAAGCTTTCAAGCAAAATTCTATTATGAAGTTTCAAAAAGAATAAAAAGTAAAAAATTACAAAGTTTTTAAAGCTGTTGTACCAACGAAAATAAGAAAACGAAACAAGTGCCACTGCAATAATACTCTTATAAAATAATACCAAAAAGTGTTTATAAATTTTTGCTGATAAAGTTGCCAAAACCACTACACATATAATTTAATGTTGAAATATTTAACAGCAATTAGAAACATTTAACCAGACTTTTTGTTACAAAAAAAAAAAATTGAAAAAGCTTTCCTCTCCACTGCAGTTAATTTCTGGCTTAAATGGCTTTGATAAAAACATTTTAAATGTTATTTTTTTCTGCATCCTTTTAAAATTTTAAGCTGCATAAACACCCATAAATTTTGAAAATACGAGTATGTATGTTACTTAGTTTTTATTCTTTGCAGAAATACACTCTTATCACGTATTTATTTTCCATTTACACCCTTTAAGTATTTTACATTATATTCTGAGAATAATTACTTAAATCCATAGCATAATTTCAATTAGTTTGCCACAATATGCGCTCTAAAGTGCAGCAATTTTGTAAAGGGTTCTTCTTTGTAAAGTGAAAGTTTAATAGAGCCTGTGAGCGCCAGCAGAGTTTAAAAGCATTCGGTGGACACTTAAATGCATTTATTATATAAGATTAGAAAACAGAAAAATTTAAGAATATTTTTGAAATAAAAAATATATAAAAGAATACCGAAGCATATTTATTTGACCTTAATAAGGCTATAATGTATATTTATAAAGAATTTTCGTTCATTGTGAGTTAAGTGAAAAAATATATGTAAATGTTTGTTCTGAGTTCAAAATTTTTGTTGGTGGCTCGCGAGCTTGTTGTTTTCATGCTAGTAATTCTCAATAACATTTTAAGCGTTTTTCTATAAACATATACATATTTGTTCAATTCACAAGCTCAGTAGCTCATAGTTTATGGTTAAAAAAATAAATTCCGTAAAGTGCGACTTTGACTAACCCACGAAGGGTTCCGTACGGCTTTTGTTTTTTTTTAATGTTTTCGGTTTTTGGCAATTTTTTAGTATTTACGGTTTTTTAGTTTTGACCTTATTTTCCGGTTTGGCGATTTTTTTCGGTTTTAGGCGATTTTTTTATTTTGGTGATTTTTTACATTTTAGCGATTAATTTTATTTAAGGTGATATTTTTCATTAAAGCGGATTTTTCAGTTTAGCGATATTTTCGGCTTTCGCCAATTTTTTTAGATTTTGATTTTCGGTTTTAGGCGATTTTTTTAAATATTTTTGGCGACCTTTTTACTTTTGGAGAGTTTTAAGATTTTGGCGATTTATTTTATTTTTGATGATATTTTTCATTTAAGTGCTTTTTTCATTTTGGCGATTTTTCGTTTTCTGCACTTTTTTAATTTTAGCACCTCTTTAGTTTTGGCGATTATTTCGTTTTGGCGATTTTTTTCTGTTTTAGATGATTTTTTTATTTTGGTGATTTTTTACATTTGTGTGATATTTTTCATTTAAGCGCTTTTATCATTTTGGCGGTTTTTCGTTTTCGGAATTTTTTTAATTTTGTTATTTATTTAATTTTAGCACTTCTTTGGTCTTGGCGCTTTTCTCGTTTTGGCATTTTTTTTGATTTTTGGTGATTTTTTCAATTATTTTTTAATTTTAGTGATTATTGTAATTTGGCACTTTTTTCGCTATGGCAATTTTTTTAGTTTTTTTTTTAGAATTTTTTTACTTTTGGTTTTTTTTTTGCATTTTAGCGATTTATTTAATTTTTGGTCTTATTTTTCATTTAAGCGCTTTTTTTCTTTTTAGCGATTTTTTCGGCTTTCGCCAATTTTTTCAGTTTTGATTTTTTCTTTAGCTTTGGCGTTTTATTCGTTTTGTCGATTTTTTCGGCTTTTGGCGATTTTTTCGGTGGTTTCTACCTTCAGCGATTTTTTCGTTATGGCGATTTTTTTTAGTGTTTTGGCGACCTTCTTACTTTTGGTGATTTTTTGCATTTAAGCGATTTCGTGCTATTTTTCATTTAAGCGTTTTTTTTCTTTTTGACGATTTTTCATTTCTTTATTTTTTTTTTAGTTTTGGGGTTTTAAGTTTTAGCGTTTTTGAAAATTTCGAGAGTTTGTAGTCTCTTGCGGTTTCCAAGATACAGAAAGCTGTCAAAATTACGTAAAAAATTACATTGGGCCTAATTGCGAGTGTCGTGTTTCGACTACAACTACGACGATTTCGTAGTAGATTAAAGAAAAAAATTTTGCAATGTTCTTTAGGTTAGGAAGGGTGGTGCTATACCGCACCTCCACTCGGAGATCCTATTGGGTCCATTGTCTTTAGTTTTCTACAAAATCGTCGTAATCGAAGTAGTAATACGACACTCGTAATAAGGCCCATTAACTGGTAGAATACTATTTATATTTTATTTTACTATTTTAAATTTCAGTCTAAAAATACACTAACTTTGAAAATTGCCAAATTTGATCTAAATCGGTTAAATAGTTCAATAGGGAGAGGGAGAGAAAATCACCCGTATTGCGTATGTCGAGTCGAATATTCGACTACGAGAATTTTGTATTTGGTTAAACAAACTTTACACAAGTTTTCTTTATTCTATGACAAAATTTTCGTAGACGAATATTCGGCTCGACATACGCAATACGGGTGAATACCTCAAAAAATCTATGGAATATCGCTTTGCGCTTTAAGCTCAAAATGAGTAGAAATTTGCAGGGATCGCCTGCAGCAGCATACTAGTGTAGTAGTCGTAGGGTCTCTAGGTTCGTTTCCTGCCGCAGACTCTGAGTGTTTCTACATTGTATCTGTTTAAAAAAAAAATTTTTTTCTGTTCCTGTTTTTGTTTTTCTTTTTTTTTTTTTTTTTTGATACCAACAGAATTTATTATGTGTATTAATGTTTTTTGCTCTATTGGCTTATTTTACTATCTAATTATTACGTTTTCTTACGTTGGTGTCCTTTGTTGCATTTTAACAATTTCTTATATAATTTTTCCAAGACTTTTTGCAATATGTATTTTTTTCTGCTTTTTGGCACATGGTGATTGTGTGCTTCTGCGTCCTTTCTTAAGTTTAACAAACTGCGATGTTCAAGTATAAATTACATTCGATTTTAATGTTTGAATTTGTGTATAAGTGTTTTTCAACATATTAAGCATATTGTCTGCATAGATTCTTAAGGAAGAAATTTAAGACTTAGATGCGCAAGCATTTTCACCAACTGACTTACACTCACACATACTTGTGTATGTGTGTGTGTGTATGCTTAAGTTTGTGTCGCCATTTTTATGTGCATAATGTTGCTGCAAGCTCTATCCTTTGATTTTTTTTCTTCGCCATGTTTCGTTAGTTTTCCTTTTGATTTGTTGTAGTTTTATTTTATGGTTTTAACCTCATTGCACTTTGCTCATTTCAACATCCTCCTTGTTCTTGTATACTCGTATTAAACACAGGCACAAAGCAAACGGATATTATAGAATTTTCAAAAAAAAATACTAATAAAATAAAAGTTGAAACTGAATCCGACATATTTTATCTGAATTGCCAAAAATATATAATAATAATAAATTGATTTTTTTTCTTCTTATCAAATTGACCTGGTTTTCAATTAAGTTTAACTTCAATTCAATCATAAATTTTGTGCAGGATTTAACAGCAGAATATATTAAAATTAAATGCTTATGCATCATAAAGAATTCACATCATAAATATTTTTTTTATGAAATTTTATCTGGAGAAAAGAGTGACATAGCAAAAATGCTTAAGCAGCAATCTTCGAAGACTTTTTGGCCATTTCTTTAACATGATTTGCTGCTGATTGCATGCTATTGATAAATGGCAAAAAGTTTTATGCTCGTACAACTTACAACTAATTTTATGAGAATTTTCACAGGGGAAATTCATTCAAACACACATTTAAAAACACTGCCATCTAATGAATCAGACTAAATCAAAAGGTAAAATAAAAAGCTTATTAAGGAAATAAATATTTTACTTTTTCATTTCGTACATTTTAATCCCAAACAAACAGAACATTATGCCGACTACACACTATGGCATTTTGTGACATCGCATCGACGTTTGTCATTTCCGATATTTTCGTTTTCCATATAAAAAACATAATGTGAATGACGTTTCACACATTTTGAAAATGACACCACAAAATTACAACATAAGAAATGCCAGATGTGTACTCGGCATTACGCAAAAGTTTTGTTTTGGCCATTTCTGAAACTTACCGATAATATACTTATTACACTTATTAACCGAATTCTGTATTTTTTATTTTGACTTTATTACTTCATCACTCATTACATTTTGGAACGATTGTAAAAATTATTTTTTTCGTCTGAGAAGGTATAGCTTCCATTTGGAACCATTTATAAAAGTGAGCGGAGACACTCCCACAAAACTTGTTTATTTGATTTTATGATATTATTGTATCTTTGATTGTTACGAAACTTACCCAACTCATTGGGTTCTGGTAACCACATAATCCATTGGACCTAGTAGGGAAGGAGATGGCAACTTCCTCGGCAATCCGTCTTCGATGTACCTCTCTGTGGAACGGAAATGGAACCGTCCACTGTTGATTTTTATACGAACGGCTCCAAAACACATGAAGGTGTACGTTATGCAGTCTTTTCGAGGGCATTAGGTCTTTGTATTGATTGCAAGGTGACTGCCGGATCACTGCAGTGTCTTTCAGGCAGAGATCCTTGCTATAAGAGAAGTTGCGGATTGGTTGAAAGTGAATGTCACTTCAACGGCTTTGATTAACATATACACCGATAGCAGCTCTTATGGCCCTCGAATCCCCGCTTCTAAAAACAACAACAGCCCTCGACTGCCGATCATCTCTAATGAGATGGCAGAGCAGTTTGATATTAGGATCATCTGGATCCCGGGGCATAGAGGCTTTCAGAGGAACTGAAAGGGCTGATGAGCTTGCTAGAATTAGGACAACCTTACAGGTTTCACCGGATTTGGAATGTGTGGGTTTAACCCTACTCTCTTGCAAACTCAGACTTAGGCGCAAGACAGAAGATGAAACAAATAGAAGGTGGGTCACAAGAAATGATTGCGTGATCACAAGTCAGTTATGGACTCACCTAAATAAGGAAGGTACTGATTACTTAATTTTGAAGAATAGGAAACAAATCTCGATACTAGTGTCCGTGTTAACCGGACACTGTCTCATAGTTAGGCATGCACCAAGGCTACGGGTTGAACACAATGATTTCTGCCGTAGCTGCCAGGATATCGATGAAGAGGAACCCATAGAGCATTTTCTTTGTCATTGTCCTGGACTTGCAGGAAAGAGAATGGGTTCAGGGAACTTTCTGACGTTGCTAGTGTTGAACTTCAACGTATTAGCAGCTTTATATTGAGCTCTGGCTGGTTCGACGGTGGGGACTCTGCAAAAGCAGAGTCTCCGTGGTATCACAATGGACCAAAACGGTCTAAGTGAGTCCGGCTTTCTGACTGCCACCCCTACCCAACCTAACCTAACCACATACTCTCGGAAGTTGAAGAATTGGGCGGAGCCATGCCCAATAAAACATAATATTACATTTCACATGCTTCTATTTGACAGATTTTTACGATACTTGGCACACACCTTGAGAATAAAAAATACATAATCTTGTAAGTGAAGAAGTGGACGGGGCCATTCCTATTAAATATTATATATCACATACTTCAATGTGCGTGATTTTTATGAAACTTGACAAACACCCTGAGAAAAAAGGGAGAATCTTGTCTTTAAAAATAGGCGGGGCCATGCCTATTAAATTTTAATGTTATATAACACGTGCTAGCACTTAACCAATTTTTAAAAAACTAGGCACACACCTTGACCCCTGAAAAATACTTAATCTAGCATTGAAAAAAGTGGGCGGGGATACGCCCATTAAAATTTAATATTATATTTCACGTGGTTCTGCTTTCTCGATTTATACGAAACTTGGCACACACCTTGAACTTTGAAAAATAGTTAATATGGTGTTTAAAAAAGTGGGCGGGGTTACGCCCATTAAAGGTTAGTATTCTTATATGTTCTTTCACTTATCCGATTCCCACGAAACTTGGCAAATAGTTTCTTTCGGCTCTTAGAATGACATAAGATTACGAGTAATATGTTATTTCACATGCTTCCACCTGACCCATTTTTACGAAACTTTGCATGCACCTTGAGCTCTGAAATTGAAGCGATGTCGAATTTAGATTGGTGGGCGGACACTCATATTAGCCAAATTGGGCGTGATCAAGCTTGACGCTAAAAATTTAAAAATAAAACAAAAAAATAAAATGAAAATGAAAAAATATTTTAAATAAAAGCTTAATTATTTTTAACTTTTTAGTGCTTATTGCTCAAGTTGATTTAATTTTTTTTTTTAAGTTTTATTTAGGGCCAATTTGACGATGTCGACAACGACAACAAAAAATATGAAAATTTGTTTTTGTTTTGAATGTAAGTGTGCGACAAGTCGAACGTTGTCGACACCGTCAAATTGGCCCTTAATCTATAAACATTAGAGCACTGCGTAAACCTCCTTGAAATATAAATATGTCTTGCTTTCTAAATGTATTGCCGTGTCATGAATTATACTGAATCAACGATAAATGCTATCGTATAATAAGCGTATTACGATTAATGTAGTGATGTTGCGAACACTTCTTGTTCGTAACAAACACTCCAAATACCACAAGAAGTAGTGTCTTCACCTGGTTGCAAATACCAGCAACTATATAACATTATGGTGCTACTACCACTGCGGATTGTTTAGATTTTCAGTGTTGCCGTAATTTTCCGGGGAACTAATGGGATTTTTAGCTTACTTTTTGGAAATCTCCAATATGTTCTGTGTCTTTGCTAAAAGGTTCGTGACTTGGATAAGTTCGTTCGTGCTTTCTTTCTTCACGAAATATTCGCTTTTTTAATTCTATATCTATAATAACTGAAAGAAATGTCTTGTAAACAGTGTTGTTCAGTGTTTGTTTTTGAAGACTTCGGCTGCAGTAAAGCATTTGAAAAATCGCTCATGTCTTAAAACTTCTTTTAAATGGTCTTATGCAGGGCTCTAATAAACATCAGTGAATATATAAAATATCTTTGATTGAAAGTACATTGACACTTGTGCAAGCATTTGAAAAAAAAAAATCGTAAGTTTTATACATAACTAATGGACAATGCACTTGAACATAATTTAATTGGAAACTGTTTAACTTCATAAGCACGTATCTGAATCACAAGGTTTTTCATTAGTATTTAGTGGTTACGTTGTTTTGTTCAAATGTTTGCACAAGTGTGAACGTACTTATACAAAATATTTGAAAGTCAAACCTAAATTAGAGTCATGGCTAGATCTGGCTCTAACTCGTTCAGTTTAGACATAAACCAATGATCAAACCCATTTGAATCAGTGAGTCATTTAATTATCGGTTTGTGTCTAAACTAAGCTGGTGAATAACCTAGATGCATTTAGACTTCCCAAATAAGTTTTCTAAATTTAAATAATTTTGTATTCACAAAAAATAATTATTTTAACTCCAATTTAAGGCTTAAATACTTGACAATGCCAAGATTAAGTGTACGAGTGCGTTTTTTCCCTTAATCCTTTCTAAATTGCAAAAGTTTGATTTGGTTTCTTTTTCCATTAATTTTTCGCTTTGTTTTATTTACCTTAAGCTGCATTTCCAACAATGTGCAATTGTATTATAAATATTTATTTAATAAAACATTTTTGTGCATACAAAACTTGCAAATCAAACAAGTAAAACTTGGAAAACTAAAAATTTCCAACTGAAAGGAAAAAGTAACAAGAAAAAGAAAGATTTATTTCATTAAAATTCTCTCATCAGAAACAAAACAAGCGGCAAACAAGTTTTCTCTATTACGTTTTCTGGCTTTTTAAGTTGAACAGAAACAACAAAAGGAAAATGTAAATGAGGCAAGTTTTTTTTTTTTTTTTAATTTTTGCCAACAATACGAGTACAAACTTTGCAATTGAATAAATAAATAAAATAAAAAATTCAAGCAACATGTTCTAGAGTTTTGATAAAAAAAAAATAAATCCTTTTTCATTAAAATTCGTATGCCTTGACTTTGTTTTTCTCTTTCTTCTAATTACAGGCGAAAAACCCTACAAATGCTCCTGGGAAGGTTGTGAATGGCGTTTTGCTCGCAGTGATGAATTGACCCGTCATTATCGCAAGCACACTGGCGCTAAACCCTTTAAATGCCGCAACTGTGATCGTTGTTTCTCGCGCTCTGACCACTTGGCGTTGCACATGAAGCGTCACATGTAAGTCAAACAAACGCCAGCCGGATCCTTTAAGCGGTAGAGAAAAAATTCTTCCAAAAACTTCTAAAGAAAAGAAAAAAAATTTATTTATGTTTTTTTTTGTTAATAAATAAGCAAAAAAGTGCAAAATTCCTGGGAAAAACACACTAAATACTGTAAAACTCTTTGTTAATAATAGAAGAAAAGAAAAAAAAACCGAAAGAGAAAAAAACAATTTTAATTTAAGTTTTCTAAGCATTTAAGAAAAGTCTAGTGTATATTTAAGAAAAAATTTATGAAAAGCAAAAATAGTTTTAAAGGTAAGTAAAATAAGAAGAAAGTTTAAATTTTTCATATTAAATATTAAAAGTGGAAAGCGAGAACGAAAGCGAGAGAGAGAGAGAGCGATAGCGAGCGAGCGTTATGTGCCATCATCACACATTTTTTTTTTTTGGAACAAATTAAAATTAATTATTTAATTTGTTTTAAGTTTTGTTAGAAAACTGTTTTTTACAAAACTTGTTAAAAAAAAAAGAAATGTTTTAGTTTTTTTAAGCGAGAAGCAAAAAGAAGAAAAAGAAGAATTAACATTATAAATATATATGTAGTAGTTTAAACAAAAAACAAATCAAATTTTTACCAAAGTAAAGCAATTTATGTTTTTATTTTTATAGAAATCACATAATTATTAAATAAAATATCTAAAGTAAAGTATATGTATGTTATATTTTTAAGTTCTGCTTTAAGTTGTTTGTTGTAAGAAAGGAAACATTTTCTATTTTTTTTTTTCAATATGTATAAAAACTCTTTTCTTTTTTGAAATAATATTTCAAGAAAAGAAAAAAAGAAAGTAATTGTGTAAAGCTTAACACTGCCAAAAAGGAAAATAATTAAGAAAATCTAAAAAAAAAAATTAAAATTAAAATTTAATTTATATTTAAATGTTGTAATATTAAAATTCAATAACTTTGGGCAAATATATACATAGTTGTGCAATGTTACGCAGGTGGTCTCAAAATTAACCCTACAAACAATTGAGCCGGGTATTAAAAAAAAACAACGCTCTTTCGGAGTATGGCAATTACAGCGAAAGTAGTTAATAATTTTTAGCTTCCTGCTTTAAAAATTTAACTACCAAAACAAATGTTTAACCACTTTTCAGTCTCTCATCTAAATTGTTTGCAGAAATTTAAAATTAAATGAAAAATTAAAATTAAAATTTTTTTTAATTTACTGTATGAATAAATCATAAAATATGATAATGCTACGCTTCTTAGCCACGAACTTAAACTAAAAATTGTTTGATCTTTCTTGGAACGACACTCTCAAGTGGTGCCAACGGCCTCAGACATGCTTGGCTTACACAAGAAATAAAGTTTGAATTCTAAACCAAGAGTTTTGTGCCTTGATTGGCATTTTTGCTCTTCAAAGTTCTTTAAATATTCGGTGTGGGATTACCTCGTTCCTTTAGACTAAATCAATGAAACACAGTGGGATTATTTTGCATTTCTACTTTCAAATCACTTAAGGCCATGTCTCACTATCTTACACAATCGTGTGACTTTTGAGAAAATGCAACCCTGAGATTATGGAGTTAATGGAAATTTTCAAAAGACAATAACAATTCACCAGATTAGGGTTGTATTTTTTCGTAAATCGTGTGATTGTGTAGAATAATAAGGCATGACCTTCAGTCATATTTCAGATACATCAGAAGTAAGTTTGGATTGATGCGAGAGAGTGGGAAGAAGAAAGATGAGGGGTACAGACTTAATTCTACCGTAAAATTACCAGGATTGTCAGATACGGCGATTTCTCGCCAAACGTGGCGATTTTTCAACTTGTTAGGCGATATGGCGATTCAAATTTTTTTTGGTGATTTTTTGGCTATTTTTTAATTCAGGAAATTTTTTTTCTTGAAGGGGGATTATAGTAATTAATGCGTTTTGAATCTGGATGAGAAAAATGTGCAAGAAATATTTTTTTAACGAAATGCTGCAAAATTTCTATACGGTTACTTTATAAAAATATATTTTATTAAAAAAATGTTATACAAAAGAAATTTATTCCCAAATATATGTATATTAAGCAAAAATACGAGTACATAAAATTGATTTTGGCGACTTTTTGGCAATTTTTAGAATCAATCTGGCGCTATAGGTCAGAACAAGTCTGACAAACCTGAAAGTTACTTCAAATTTTTTTTTATTTCATACGCCGCCTAAAAACAATAGAAAAATGTGAAGCACGGACAGTTTTAAAACAGAATTGAAGGGACTTGCTTCAAGAAGAACTTACAATATGACTTCTTTAACTCTTTTGTTTAATTTTGGGTATGTTCGCAAATGCATCACTGCGCTGCAAATGGGTTTACTGAGGTAGGTGAAGCACAAATAAATGTAAAATATGATGTACAAACATGATTACTACTAAAACAGATTATCAGCGAAGTTAAAGTGCATTTCAAATAAAAGTTTGCACGTATGATGCACAGCAGTGATGCATTTACGAACACACTCTTTTTTTCTTAATCTCCCCAGATTATTCCTAAGAAAAACTATAATTTGCATTAATATATTTAATTACATCGGCTTAGCTCTTTTAGTATTCTCATTTGTTTTTGTGTCATCAACTCGTTTCGGTTAATTTTGTTACCACCCTCGTTACAAACGTTTGCAAAAAGCAAATATTTTCCATATAAAAATCATTTGCTTTCACTTAAATTTTGTTAACCACAACCAAGATTATTTGCTTAAAAGACTGCGCAAAATTTTCATTTTATAATGTTTAAGTCCCGAAAGGAAATTTTTTTACATATATGTAACTACTTGTTTTCTTGAACTTGGCTTTAATAATATTTTTTTTTAATTTACGAAATAAAATTGTTTATTTTTTTTTATATTAAAAATTTCAAGTGCAAATAATGTTTCAAACATTTATGTTAACGATATTAGTTACTAAGTTCTCGTCGTATTTATTAATTTGTTAAATTAAACAAATAAAAAGCAAATTTTTATACTAAAAAAGCAAAAAACAAAAAAAAACAATTCTACGCAAAACTGAACAAAATGATTCCAACTTTCCGAAATTTTTGTAAAAACAAAACATTTTTAAATGCGAAAATTTTCCAAAATTTTTTTTACAATTTTATTTTCTAACACAACAACTACAAAAACAAAAGAGTATTATTAAATTTATTATTTATATATTTTATTCTGGTTAAAATATTTATTACACGTCTTTGCTTTTACTAGAAAAAAAAAGAAACACAAAAAAGTTAAAATTTAAACACGGTTGTGCACACACAAATATGATAAAATTAAAATAACACAATTTTTACTCAAATGTTTAATTCAAAGTTATTGAGCAAAAAAGAAAAAACAAAAAACAAAATTATAAATGTATCTTGTATATGTATTTATTAATCAAACTGTTTCATTTAAAAGGTTTATTTTGTTAAACACAACACGCCCAGGGCTTTGACAAATTTTTTATGTATTTTATTTTTATAATTTAAATTTATTCCATATAAAATTTGTGAAGGCTTAGCTAGCGTTCGTGGCATTTTACAGAATACTTCCTTGAATTTTTTATTTTTCAAAATTTTTTTGCTTGTAATAATATTGAAAACGATATATTTTTATTTATTAGTTGCCCTTTAATTAAAAAGAAATATTCTTTAACTCGAGCTTGTCTTTATTTCTAGTTTTTATTGTTTATTTTTTATTGTAGTGTAATATTAAAAAAAATCCAAAAAAATTGTCTATCAGTCTTATTAATTTTAATTGCAAAGTCTATTTTATTTTTTGTCTGTTAAATTTTAAGTTTTTTTTTTTAATTTTATTTCTATAATACAATTTTTAAATTTTAATTTTTAATATTTTAATAATTTTCTATGTAATACTTATTATTTAAATAAATGATTTAAAAATAGCAAATAAAAATATTTTATTATTTTAAAGCTTTTTAAAAATATAGGCGAGTAGTCATAGTCAAAACAAAGTACACTTTACTGGTTTTAAGTTCTTAAAGTGCACTTTGTTTTGACTATGACTACGCGCCATAGTTTTCAGCAGTTTAGTATTGGTTTAAAGCATGGCATTTTCATAACTTCAAAAGTGTTAATGAATGCTTATTTTTAATTTTTTTTAAGAAAGTTTTTTTTTAATTCCACGTACGAATACACATGCTTTGCACAGTCTGGTACCTACTTCTGCCTGAATTTTACATAAAGAATTTTGCATTTGTTTCTAAACGGTCACACGTTGAGGACCAAGAGGCTTTTAAACAATAATTCTTAGGTTTTCTCCTTGTTAACGTATCCTCAGAGGTAACAATTAGCCTCATCAATCGGAATGATTTTTCAATAAAATTCGGAATCAACGACCCAGTCAGCAAGGACACGTCGTTTTTGATGACCCCTGAGCGCGAGTTCTGGTGTTAACTGAACATTATATGTCTTAAAACACAAGTCTCAATGCAAAATACGATCTAATACCGTTTATGGAATGCCGAACTCCAAAGATCGACGATAAATGGAAAAATGAGAAATGGGCTACAACAGCAATATTCTCAATTATTCTTGAGCCGATGTGTATGAGTTTCACAATTGTTAAACGAGAGGGAGCTTAAAAACCAACTAAAAATGTTTAAGTTTAGCAATGTTTGACAGCGAAATTTTCACTTTTAAATTTTTAAATTATTGTAGTGAATTTGTATACGTTCCATGAGTTCTTGAAGCGTATGTCGTTTTTTGTTCATGTCTTAGTTTTTATTTGCCATCTGCCGAATAGTTACAGGTAAAGCATTACAACTATTAAAATGGAGGGCTATTCAAAATTAAACAACTTAGTGAAACAACCGCTTCCGGCTAATAACACTGCATAACAAAAATATATCAACGGGGTATGTTCTGACACTCGTATATCGCAATCGCAAGATTCTTGGCGAGTTCAAATCGCAAAAGTATACTGAAGCGAACTGATATATTTGACTTGAACCAATCTTTAAAGAAACACCTAAATGATTAATATATGAAATTAAACATGTTATCTTTTGATTTTAATCAAAAATAGCAATAGTTTCGAGAAAATTTTATTAAAAATATAGAATTTACAAAATGTTCTTTTGCTTTGTCAATTTTCTTTGCATTATTTACTTAAACACTAACATAGACACTAGTCGCTGAACTACACCTGCTTCAGCGGATACCAATCCTAATATAACATCAGAGCGCCCTCCTTCGTCGGTATTGTGTTGCGGAATCATCGGCGAAGTAAAAATAACCAATAAAATGGCTACTAAACACAGTTTAAAAAATTTAATGCGCCTCATTAACACCAGAGGCGCTGCAACACTGCATTATGAAAAGGCAGAAATGTAAAAGAATGTAACTTTTCCCTATCTCTTCATTCATCAACTGCCTTCTCTATCACTACCCCTTTCTTAAGAAAGTTAACAACTATAATAAAAGTAGCAGGCATTCACTGCCTGAGTATGAGATCTATTACAAAAAAAAAAAATATATCACAAGTCGCCAGCAAAACCCATGAGCTACATTACATGTAGAAACAACTTTGGCGAGTTTCAACACACATGCGATTTGAAAATCATGTGAGTCCGAACAACCTGTACATGTTCTGGCTTTTTGAAACTTTACTTCAGGGTCTTATTTAAAGGGGATTAAAACTTCCCCTCTTCTGTTAAACAGGCATCTAAAAGCTTTCCTCAGGCATTTAATGCCTAAAGAACTGTACACCCGTATTACATAGATTTTACGAAGAACATTTTTATGGCACATTTTTTTTTCGGTGTACGTAGCCAAAAAAGAAACGCAGAAAGGTAGCAAAAAATATTTGCCTTAAAATTCTGCTAAAAGTCTCTGACTAGGTAAAAGCTTTAACTTAAACCACACGCAAGTAGTCAAAGTTTGATATTCGTTTAAAGCTTAATATTTTTTAAATATTGTAAAAGTACGTTGTTTTTTTAAATTTTAAAAGAACAATATTTTAAGCCTTTTACTCTTTTTAACATTTTTGTTACTTTTGCATTTTTTCCCTCATTTTATTTATTTATTTAATTATTTAGTTTTTGCACGATTATGGATGGCATCGTAAGTTTAATTACGTTGCCAACCAATTGCCAAAACTGACAACTAACAGCTGTTAATTGTTCAGTTGCCAAATTGTAATAATAATATTGGCATTTCCAAATTTTTATTTTAAATAAAGTAAACTAATCCTTTTTTTGGAGGACGATAATATGCTTTAAAGCTTAAATGAAATTGTTAGTTTAAAATTTTTTCATGCAACAACATTTACACACAATGGAGATGGTAATTCTAAAGGATTTAAATTATTCCTTAAAATACATTTAATGCACTCCACATTTTGTGCTTCTTTTGAACTTTTGTAGACTGAAAACTATTTCATTATATAATAAGTAGTTTTTTCAAACTTTTACCTACTAGTGCATTTACATCGAAGCAAAATCTAGTCGATTTCGAGCAAAATCTATTCAATTTCGAGCAAAATTTAGTAGATTTCGAGCAAAATCTAGTCGGTTTCGATTAGATTTTCTATACAATACAAACACCTGTATTGCGTATGTCGAGTCGAATATTCGGCTGCGACAATTTTGTATTTGATTAAACAAAGCTTGTACAAGTTTTCTTTATTCTATGACAAAATTCTCGTAGACGAATATTCGACTCGACATACGCAATACGGGGGAAAATATACTTCGTCACTAGATTTTGTGAAAATCTACCTAAAATCTAGCAGAACTTGGTAATGCAACTACGGATTTTCTTTTAATTATACTTAAATATATATATATATATATAATTCTTAAATGTAAAAAAAATTGTGTAAACGTTAAAGATTTTGTTAACGATTTCCATTGAAATCTTCTATATTTCGTTTACATGTAAATGCCCTATAACAATTTCCTTTTTAGCATCTTTATTTCTTATATTTTGTAGCCTTGTTTGGATAATTTTTAGTTGCCAACCTGAAAGTTGTATACGTACATAATACCTATTTTCATTTCAGTTGCGTTACCACTTAACAATGCATCTGAAGTTCAGCTGCCATACATAAGCAAGCGATTACAAAAAATAAATAAATTTTCTAACTTCAATTCTCTCCATTCACCTTCATTCTAAACTTTAATTATTTTCATCATTTCAAACTTAAACTTGATCTTAAATTATAAAATTAAAACTATAAGCCAAGCCGACATGTCTCAGAATTGAGTTTTAAAAATGAAATGGAAGAGGTATTTCTTTATGAAAATTTTTTTGCTGCTGAAAACTTTACTGATAACTGAGTGGTTAATTCATGCGTCTATTATGCACTAAACACATTCACCACAGCAGGCTACACGAACACACGACTTCAAATGCCGCTAGCAGCATTTTTCGCCTCGTAGGCATCTGCACCTCATACTTAAGTATAAATATATAGTTCAGTATTGTCACCTTCAAATATTTCGCATTTATAAAAATTAAATTAACCTTTCGAAATGTACTTATATGGCGTAAAGGTATAAAAATGAATAAATAGCATCAATTTACATCAATTTTTGGATATTGTTTCTGTTAAATAATATGAAATAATTGTACGATATCATTCATTCAAGATTTTGTATTATACTGGTAACACTGCATTTGCTCATTGTAGCCAGAGAAATAGAAATTAGTTTAATTGGACTAGAACGACAAAATCAGCATAGACAACAACCTGCCGCCCTGTTGCTTTGCTGTCTTGAAAAGAATCACTATCATATAAATACATATCTGTCGGTAGCCTACAGTGTTCATAAGAGCCGCTGATATTAAAAGTTCACTGAGTTTATGCCAGAGTACAAGGCCGTCTCAAACAATTTCGTCGGCGGAGACTGAATGGCTTAAGAACTTGGGTATTAAACGTTGCTGGCCAAGGTGGCACTAAAGTGCCGAACTTCAATCGGCTTCGAAACTTTTGAATTTGTATCTTAATTACAGGCAAATTCGAAAGCATTTCCATTTGAAATACAGAGAAGATAATATTTGTACATATACATATATCTGTGGCAATAAGGAAAAAGTGCTTAAGTCATATTTGACCGTTTTGCAGGAGAGCACTTTTAAGCGTTCTAGTCGATTTTCAGAAATTTATTTCTTTTATAGTTAAATTTAGAAATTCTCTGTTAAACTTTATTTATTTTTTAAGCAAACATCGTTCTACACACTATAAGCAATACATTTAAGTTAAAATATATCAAAATATAACCTAAAATAAGCTTTTATTCCAAATGAGATTAGAAGTCTAAAAAAGATAAGTCGCAAGTCATAGTGCTATTACTTTGTGAAAAATCGCACAAATTAATTGAAATTTTGTCCAGGGCTACTTTTAAATATGCAGATTTCATAGGTACTATTAACGGATGAAAATCAGCTTAACTCGAGTTAAGCACTTTTTCCTTTTTGCCTCAGATATGTATATCAGTGCTGGCCAGCAAGAAATATGTATTCATTTGCATAAGAAGCCGATTGAAGTTCAGCACTCTGGTGCTACTTTGTATACAAACTGTGGCTTTTTAAAATCTTGTCCTGCAACCAGGTTCGATTAGTTATTTCGTTTGATTTAAACCTTTAACAACATTTTAGTTGACTCTTTTTCAAAATTTTAAATATTAAATTACTGCAACGCCCTCATTGTTGATTTAGTTCTTTGACATGTCTGTAAGTTTAGTTGAACAACATTTTTGTAAAACAAAATAAATATTTGCTAAATGCAGTGATGTGTGATGAAAAATTCTGTGATCCAGCATTTGAGAAAAAATAATAAATAAAACATATATGTATATGTATGTATAAAAAAAAATTAACAAATAAATAAATTAAAAAAAAAACAAAAATTAAAAAACACGTAATTTTCATTGATAAAATCATAATAACACTATGATACAAAAAAAAAAAAAAAATATTCAGGGATTCTAATGTACCAATTCGATTTTGTTGGAGTCCATGGATGACGAAAATACCGTTGGTTTTTTTAGGTCACTTCATAAAGTGATTTTATAACGGTAAATGTAGTGAAAAACGGGGTTTCAGTTTTAAACAGGTGTAACTTCTTTGTTTCCTAACGGATTTCTTTTAACTTTCCGTTGGTGTAAAGGACCGAATATTATCTTTCAACCAAGATATACTTTTTGAAAATCGACTCACAAATGGCTAAGTTACAGTCGTTGAAGTGTAGAAAAAACCCATTGAAAAAGTATTCTTTTGTTTTCCTCAGGCCATAAGTTGCTTATGAGTTACAAAAGAATACTTTTTTAATGGGTTTTTTCTACACTTCAACGACTGTAACTTAGCCATTTGTGAGTCGATTTTCAAAAGGTATATCTTGGTTGAAAGATAATATTCGGTCCTTTACACCAACGGAAAGTTAAAAGAAATCCGTTAGGAAACAAAGAAGTTACACCTGTTTAAAACTGAAACCCCGTTTTTCACTACATTTACCGTTATAAAATCACTTTATGAAGTGACCTAAAAAAACCAACGGTATTTTCGTCATCCATGGACTCCAACAAAATCGAATTGGTACATTAGAATCCCTGAATATTTTTTTTTTTTTTTTTGTATCACAGTGTAATTAGCAAAATGTTTTTTTCCCCTAAGATTTAGTTTTCATTTCATTAATTTGTAAAATGTAGCTTTTTAGCAAATTTGTATAAAAAAAAAACTAAAACAAATAAAATTAAAATAATTTCTAGCTTAAACTCTATGTAGATAAAAAATAGAAGGAAAAAAAAACAGAAATTTGGCACAAAGCTTTTTTTGAAGCCATAAAAAATTAGCAAAAAAAAATTACACTAAAATTTCATTAAATTTAATTAAAAAATAAATTTTACATTTATAAAATGCTTATTAATGTCTAACAAAAACAAAATATGTGTCTTTTACTTTGTGTGCTTAAATTAACTAATTTTAATTAAGTAATTATTGATTAATTAAATAAATTTATTGAAAAACATAATAAGATAGATCGTCTTAAAATAAGCAGTTTATGTAAAAAAAAAATAAATAAAAACGTGGGCCCCAGCCCCACTCCCTTGCAATGACAAAGAAACCGAGAAAGAAAAACAACAGCGCGATCTCAGCTTCCAGTCTGATTTATTTGCTTCCTTAAATATTATGCAAACTAATACTAAAATGTGTATAATTTGGCTAATTAATTAATAATAAAAAATAAAAATAAAAAATAAAAGCTTAAGCTACAAAGATAAAATAAATAAGTAAAAACTTCCGCAAATTTAGAATCTAAAAGAAATTAAAAAAAATAGATCAATAAATAAGAAGACCTGGCAAGCAAAAAAAATTGTCTTCTTAGCTACGAATGTGTCAAATAAAAATTCAATCTTTTTCATTAAAAAACAAAATTCAGAAAGCAAACAAATCATATTTTGTAAAAATATACATATTTTATAAAAAAAAAATAACAAAATTAAAAAAATAAAACCAAAATAAACACAGACGTTGTGTATAGTGTAATCAAAGTAAAACGAAGAAAATAAATAAAAAATCATTAAATTTTATTCACATTCAAAAACAAAAATATTATCTCTACATTTCATCTTTATTATTATGAAAAAAAAAAAAATAAATAAAAAGCTAACACACAAAACACAATCAACCATTTACTTAATAACTAAATATATAAACAAGAATTAGTTTATTTCTATAAATAAATTGATTTGTTTAACATTTAATCTCATCACTTCATTAGACTTTGAAAATCTACTTAAAACAGATGAAGAATATTTTTTTTCCAAAATAAAATATATACATACACACAAAACGTAAAATACATACATATGTACATGTAAAATGAAACTTAAAAAAGATGAAGTAAAAACTTTTGAATATATAAAACAAAAATATCTTAACATTTTTTTTACACAACAAAAAGCAAACAATTTAAAGACTGGTCAACGAGGTGTTCCGCGTATATGCAAAAATAAAAAATATAATAAAAAGAATTATAATAAATTATTTTAAAGTAAAAACCAAACCAACAAATTTGAAACATCTTACAAAAAAAAAAAAAAAACATTAATTTATTATCAATCACACTGACTAAAAATACTAGCAAGTAATTATTTAAGAAGATTTATTAAATTAAGTGAACGAGTCGCAAAGAAAATGTAAATGTTTCTTTTGACAATAATTTAATAAGAAATTTCCTTATAAAGCGTTTACATTTGCATTTACAAAATTTCCCATATAAAACAAAATCTACTACGTCACTAGATTTTGTCGAAAACTACTTGAAATACAGCATCACTTAGTACTGCAGCTAGAGGTTTTTTATTCGAAATTGTACTAAAAAGTAAGCCTGTGTACCTAAAAAGGTGCGTGAATTTGCTACATGGCAGTTGTTTGGATATAGTTTAGGACATTTTTCAGTTAATGGTTTTTGTTTTGGATAATAAATCTTGATAAATGTAAAAATAAAACACTTGGTGCAAACGGTGTAGATTTTGATAAGGATTTCAATTGAAATTTACTAAATTTCGTGCAAGTGTAAATGTCTTGTTAAGTTTTTTTTTTTAATATAAAAGGTTTTACGTTCGTTAAATGTTCAAAATGAATACGACGAATTTTAAATCGTCTGTAGATTTAGGCCCAATTCATACGAGGATTTAAAAATCTAGTTTTATTTAAAATTCTCTTTAAAAGTTGCTTCCAAAAACATTATACATTCGTACGATGATTTTTTCCATGTTTCTAGGTTCGATTTTTTTTTGCCTTCAAAAATGGTATCAGTGTTGCCAGTAGATTTTAAAAAATCCATTTCCCCTACATGTTAAAAAAATGTTCCCATACGAAAATCTACAATTTTCATTAATTTTAATTTAAAAAAGATTAATTAAAAGCATTTAAGTCCTTATTTTGACATGCATATGTAGTTCTTGTGTATTAAATTATTTAAAGAGACTACTTCTGCGTTCGAAATTAATGCATATTTCTCTACAGATTTTCAGAAATAATCTTATATAATACAAATTTAACATTAAGCTGCATTTGAGATTTCTCCATTAATGGAGTTTATTAAGATTTAAGATAGATAGATGTAAGTGTAATTTCTTTAATTATTAAATCATTGTTTAATTGATGCCCATATTATATTTCCTGAGGTGCTTGCCATTAGATAAAAGTCTGTGTAGTTTCGAGCAAATACAAATTTTGAAACGGTTTATGAGCAAAAATATATTTTACCTATAGTTCTTTTTTTATTTATACACAAAAATGCAATCTGAGTATAAAAAATACCTACGTTTTGTCAAAGTATTATTAATACTTATAAATAAAGAAACGTTTTGGTCAAAATAAAATATTTGCCCGATATTCCCTACACTCCTATAAATAATTACTTGCACGTAGTGATTTCCACCTACTTCTGGCAACACTGCTTTGTATTATAAAAAGCTGTTGTCACACTGAATGAAAAAATAAAATTGCTAGTTCCTATGTGAAGGCATAGGTCGTCTACAGTCAGTCACAAAACTTTTTTGAAAATACTGTTAATAACATCTTGGGCATATGGTCTAGTTACTCGGCCCATATTCGTGCAACATCATACTATGCAAATTTACTTTGTATAGTATGTTACAATAAATAAATAAATCAAATAAAGCAACATACCAAAAAATGAAAATATGTGTAAAGAAAATTTGTAAAAAAATTTGGAAAACGGAAAATGTGATTTTTTTCTACCCCCTTTGCTTTTCTATGAATTTTTTTAGACAAGTTGACTAGATGTAAGGCGGAAACGACACCCAATAATTAGTTTAATTTATTAGCCATTCTTCAAAATTTTTTTATTAAATATTACAGAAATATTTGTCCACATCCTATGCGAAAGTTATTCTTCAAAAAAGTTACCATTAGATTTCAACTTACAATTTTTTTTTATAATTTTTTTTTAATATCTCAAATTAAAATGCAATTTTTACATTACAAACAGTCGATTTGTCTGGGAAATTTATATTAATAGAAATCACACAAAACTTTAACACTTTTCATACATATTTTGTAAACAACCTGTGACTGCTGATAGATAATGCAGCAACTACTTCAAAATTTTATTTGAATTCTGTATTAATTTTCTGTGAAAAATGATAACAGATAACAATGATATAAATCAGTTTTTCAAAATTATCAAAATTTTACAACCAACTGAATAATTTTCAATAAATTTGAAGTTTTCTAAAATATAAATAAGAATAAGGTTTTAAATTAATTAACTACGTTTTAAAAGTATATGTTTTCCATGCGTAACATACGAGGCCTATTATTTAATGGGTTAATTAACGGAGCATAAAATCGAAGAAAAGTTTTAGCATATTTTAAGGAGGTATAAACCATATTTTATTAGTCCTTTTTCACACACGACAGCTGCGACTCGTCAAGTCTTGAGTTTTTAGGAGAGAGAGGAAAAGAGAATGGAGAGGAGTACAAACTTGACCGTACCAGTCAAGTTAGCTTTTTCGTTTTGTTTTGTCATTCGTAATACTCTACGACAACGCAAATTGATGAAACTTGATGAAACAAATTTTACGGTATGTATGACAAAAGAAAATTGATCAAAAACTGATCAGGTAAACCAGGACTTAATAAGCCTTGGAGTATATGGCAGTAATTATTGCTGTTTTATTTATTCAAAAAAACAATAATATTCTTAAGCTTTGCCAATGTTGCCAGGCTGCTAAGGAATCAAATAATTTTTAGATCGGATTTTATTAATTTTAATAAATTTTATTAATTTTACAAGCACGAATTATATATTTTGCAAATAATATATACAAGGCAAACATTTTATCTGTACCGTATTTTGTAGCTTATACTAAACTTAAAAAATTGTGGGAGCTAGATAAGGATTCCAGTAGTTGTATTGAGGAATTTTTTGCGAAAAAAGAAACGTAATATTTAGCGACATATTTATTTCTTTGCAATACCGATGATGACATTCTGCAATTTATTTTTTACGATAATGTACAGGAAGGTTTTATTTACAATTTAAATATGTATCAAATCTCATCTCTGCATGCATACAAAATGTCAAAATAAGCAAAAAGTACAAGGATGAACAAAATAAAATTAAATGAATTTGAGCTTGCGATCTTATTGAATGCAGGTACATTACTTCTCAAGATTCTTAATACTTGCCAGCGCGTTTACAAGAGGGACTGAGTTTCCAGCTGAATTTGCACTATGTCACCACAACCCCCGTTAAACTGAACTGAATCATTCGCCATTTTTAGGTTAAGAATTTAAATCTAGGCTTTAGAGTTATTCGAGTCAAAACTCTTACTCCTAAGAACACATGTAAACAAAAAAATTGTTGCTTAAAAATACATAATTTTCAAATTGTCATAGCTTACGTCTTGCACTGCTGAAAGCATTTGAATATATTCAGTAAATGAAAGCTAAGCATATTCTCTGCGAAATAATATGCCTACTTGCAACAGTACTTTTATAGATATGTACAAATTCAGATTAAAAAATTTTTAAGTTGCATATAACTGCAATTGGGCAAATATAAGTATATCGTTTAGATGCGAGTTACCAATTAAAACTAAAATGTACGAACATTATAACTTTCGAGTTCGACAGAGAGAAACTTGGAGGGCCAAAAACTTGCACAATATTACTTATTTTAAAAATGACAAGGATCCTTTTTCAATTTTAAACAGTGTTGTTTTTCTATAAATGTTAAAGATCTCACATTATCCATTATTTCAGTCTTGGATACTTCTTCTGTTATGCGAAACGAAATATGATTGTAAATTTTCGTGTTACTATCATAACTTTTCTATCGCCTCTGGGTTTACCGTTAGTTTAAGTTTTCAATATCTTTTTAGCAATGTATAAGGCGATTTGAATTATAGTGGCTAGTTTCATAAAACATTTTTCCTCCAAGGGATGCAGCTCCTTATCGGGTGCCTTAAGAGTTTCTGCTTTTTTCATACTAGCAGCTCCTGCAGTAATCATCATCAGGAATAATTACATAATTTTCGCCATTTTAGCACTTTCACTGCTAAATTCAGCATAAAATTTCATAAAACATTCACATTTTCAAGAAACTGCTAAAAAAAACCTGTTTAAATTTAATATATTACATTTTCGTTTTACTTTTCTATAAAATTTAAGTAGAAATTTTGAACTGATTTAGCATTCTCCAATCATAATTTTCTGGTAACACTGACTGATAATACGCCAATAGAAAAGAGCCGCTATAATTTGTGATCTGGCAATACCTTGATACATGCTTCTATTCAGAGCATACTTTAAGGGTTTCCCTTTTATTTTATACAGTGTCAAGCAAATTAACCAAACCTTTTGCAAAAGAAACATTTTTATTTTCTTCTTGTTGCTAAGAAATTAACAAAAACAAAAAAAACCAATTTGTTTAATTCGATTAAACGAAGAAAATACCAAACAGCAATTTCTGTTTTAATTTTTCTTTAAATTATTTATATAGCGAAGATATACAGAAATGGAAACTAAGAATTTACAGTAGAGAAAATATTTAACACGTAACATGATAAATGGAAATTTATATACATACATACTGAAGAATCTATATATATAAAAAATTTAACAAAAAGTCAAACGAAAAGGATAAGGCGAAAAATATTTATAAACTACAATATAGAGAATATTTTTTGTAAGCAAAGAAACAAATGATATATTTAAATATAATGCATATACTTATAGAAATTCCCATTTTTTATTTTTATTTCTAGTTATAGAGTTAAATGAAAAAAAAATTATTAGATTTTATTACCCTAGAATTACTTGATATAGAATATATTGATTAAGATTTATTAAAGTAAACTTATTAATATTAATTAATGTTTAATGTAAAAAATTCAAAAAAAGTATTTAGCATAAATAATATGGTAAAAATATTAACTTAGGCATTTAGAATTAAGTGAATAAAATGCTAAGCATATAGATATTATATACATAAGTAAATAAATGGTATATAATTGTAATATAGAAAAAAAGGAAATTAAGCAAAAATAATTTTATATTTTTACGCACAAAATCTGTTTGAAACTAGGAGTGTATGAAACAAGGAAATACAAGAATAAACCAATATTATTTCATTTTATGGAATATCTTTGATTTACTGTTTAGTTTGATTTTTTTATTATTATTAAAGTAAACTCAACTCTCATTTAAATGCATCCGCCATCTCCCTGCCATCCTCCAGTCAAGATATTGAAATTATTGTTTTTAAAAACTGTGAGGGAATTTGCAAAAATAACATATGTATAGGTACATTATTTAAAAAGGGGGGGGGAGAGATTTTTACAATTAAGTTCAATTTTTAGTAATGCATTAATAATCCAAAACTATTATTTTACTTATTTAGTAAACTAATTTTTTTTATTAAATATTCATTGAAATTAGATTCTAAGATTTTATGCACATTTTGCTGTTGCTAGGGCAGCTCTCAGAAAAATCTTTATTAAACAAATTCTTAGAAAAATTTTATTAAATTTTCATTTAAATAAATGAGACGATCAACTAATGAAACCGTTGTCTTTAATTCAACTCCAATTGTAGTTGTAAGAAGTATGTAATGAAAATAAATGTAAAAAACAAGTAAGAGTGCTATATTCGGCTGTGCCGAATCTTATATACCCTTTACCAACGTACGTACATATATATAGTATACAGACACATACATACATATTTGTTTTGTGAAAAAATTTATCATTTTTTTAAAGTTTCCATCTTTGGAGCTGTAATTTTCATTTTTCAAATTTTATACGCCAAACTTTTCTTTCAGAAGCATAAATATATTCAATTTATAAAGAAAAAGAAAAAAATTTTTAGACCTATTTAATTTTACATAACACAAAAAGTGTAAGTTTTCCAACCCTGGAATCATAATTTAGGATTTTTCTAATTCCTTGTACCAATCTAGTTCTTTAAAAAATACATAAAATATGTTAAGTGAACGAAGCAAAAACGAAATAAGAAAAAACTTAGTTTCATTTAATTCCTTTAATATTAAAAAATTCAGTAAAGTGCGACTTTGACTCGCGCACGAATTTTGAAGTTTTTTTCAGTTTAAAAGATTTTTTCAGTTTTGTCGCTTTTTTCTCATTTTGGCGATTTTTTCTGTTTTTCTCGGTTTTTTTCATTTTGGCGATTTTTTCTGTTTTTGGGGCTTATTTTCATTTTGAAGATTTTTTTCATTTTGGCGATTCTTTTTCCATTTTGGCGATTTTTTCCTATTTTGGGGGTTTTTTCATTTTAGCGATTTTTTTTTCATTTTGGCGATTTTTTTCCTGTTTTTGGGCTTTTTTTTTCATTTTGGCGATTTTTTTCTGTTGTTTGGGGTTTTTTTCGTTTTGGCGATTTTTTTTTCCATTCTGGCGATTTTTTTTCATCTTGGCGATTTTTTTCTGTTTTGGGGTTTTTTTTATTTTGGAGATTTTTTTCTGTTTTTTAAGGTTTTTTTTCGTTTTGGCGATTTTTTTTCATTTTGGCGATTTTTTTTTCATTTTGGCGTTTTTTTTTCATTTTGGCGATTTTTTCCTGTTCTGGGCTTTTTTTCATTTTGGCGATTTTTTTCTGTTTTTCTCGGTTTTTTTCATTTTGGCAATTTTTTTTCATTTTGGCGATTTTTTTTATTTTGGCGATTTTTTTTTATTTTGGCGATTTTTTTCTGTTTTTGGGGCTTTTTTTTCATTTTGGAGATTTTTTTCATTTTGGCGATTTTTTTCATTTTGGCGATTTTTGCCTGTTTTGGGGTTTTTTCATTTTGGCTATTTTTTTTCTGATTTTGGGGCTTTTTTTTCATTTTGGATTTTTTCTGTTTTTGTGGGGTTTTTTTCGTTTTGGCGATTTTTTTTAATTTTGGCGATTTTTTTCTGTTTTTGGGGGTTTATTTTCATTTTGGAGTTTTTTTTTCAATTTGGCGACTTTTTTTTCATTTTGGCGTTTTTTTTCATTTTGGCGATTTTTTTTCTGGTTTTGGCGCTTTTTTTCATTTTGGAGATTTTTTTTCATTTTGGCAATTTTTTCCTGTTTTTTGGGTTTTTTTTCATTTTGCGATTTTTTTCTGTTTTTGGTGTTTTTTTTTTCATTTTGGATTTTTTTCTGTTTTTGTGGGGTTTTTTTCGTTTTGGCGATTTTTTTTCATTTTGACGATTTTTTTTCATTTTAGCAATTTTTCCGGTTATTCGCCATTTATTTTAGTCTTAGACATTTTTTTTGTAATTTGGTGCTTTTTTTTCGCTTTGGCGATTTTTTTTGTTTTTGGCGATTTTTTTCGGTTTGGCGATTTTATAATTTTTTGATTTTTTAGTTTTACCGTTTTTGAAAATTTCAAGAGTTTTGCTCTCACGGTTTCCAAGATACAGCAAGTTGTCAAAATTGCATAGTCAAAATTGCATTAACTGATGGAACACCCTTTAATTTAAATTTTTTGAAATTTTAGTGTTAATTTTTGTAGTCTGTATAAAAATACACTAACCTTACAAATTTCAAGTGTATATACATACATACATACAATTGTATGTATATTACATGGGATTTTAAAATTTTTCGTTGCTCGTTTTGGAACACCCTTTAATTTCCAATTTTCATATATTTGTTGTTGTAGCGGCCAAAGGTCTACACACTGTGTCCAAATTTCAGGTCTGTACCTCTTACGGTTCTCGAGAAAATACTAATATAGTTTTAGACATAGTTAATTTTACATAACACAAAAAGTTAAAGTTTTCCAACCCTGGAAACGTTTTTTTAATTTTTTTATATTTTTTTAATTTAAAATACCAGTTGTAATCGTACTGATGTGTAAAATAAGTTCATTTATTAAAAAAAATAAAAATTTGTTTTTGGTAGTTACTTTTATATGGCAAAATGAAGTTTAAGTTTTCCAGCTCTGCAATCGTCTGCCCGATTTTGCTGAATTTCAATACCAATCTATTTTGGAAAATTTCTGACACACCAGTCCAAGAACGAAGTCTCTAGCTTTTCTGGGAGCTTCGGAAAACCGATTTCACGTACAGACAGACGGACAGACGGACAGACGGACAGACGGACAGACGGACAGACGGACAGACGGACAGACGGACATCGCTTATTCGTCTTCCCTATGCATAAGGATCCAGAATATATATATTTTATGGGTCGCTTATTGATATTATAGAAATTACAAACGGAATGACAAACCTATATATACCATTTTACCATTTTTGTTGGTAAAGGGTATAACAACAACAGTTATTTATTGTATTTGTGGCATTGCCATACAAATATTTTTACCGGATGCGGTCAAGTTAATAATTGGTGTTTTTGTGTGTGGCAACACTCTATTCTTGCGTAGAAAATAAATAGCTGTTGTTGTTGTTTTTTACATTTATTTTCAGGGACAGTAATGGATGTGTTTTATTTTAAAAATTACTTTTTAATCATTATTTCTTTTGTTTTATTTTTCGCTTAGAAAATAAAAGTTATTTCCTGAGTTTTATTGATTCAGTAGGCCCCTTTTTCCGAATTTGTGGATCGACTAAGATCCAAAATTATCAGCGACAAATGTAAAAGAACGTGCGGACAACACGAATTCCAACAATTTCAACTGATTTTACCGTCGATTTCAAGTAGTTGCGGTTTCCAGTGCGTCCGTCCTTCGCCATAACCATCAATATGGCTTAAGGTCACTCGCTAAGTGTTGACAGTTTGAAATAAAGTTTAACCAAACTGAAGATGAAATAAAGCCTAATTAAAAATTCCTTAATTTGTTTGGGGTTTATTTCATTTCTTATTTGGGCCTTATTCCATAGTGCCGATCACTAAGCTTTGGCAATACTAGACGAGTTCCTGATGAACAGCTGTCATCTACTTAATTACAACAGAAAAAATTTTTACAATTGCTTGCCTACAAACTTACTTTGAAAATTGCAAAAACTTATTTTAAGCTTTCAAATATATACTGCAATTTAAAACTAGAGCAAAAAAACCACAATATTTTTAACAATATCATCTTGACGGAGGGTAAAATATGTAGTTTCGGCCTGGCCGAATAAAAGCATTTGTCTTGTTTATATGCATTTAAACATTTGTAATAGAAGTAAAATAATTGAGCGAGATAGAATTAATTAAACTTAATGAAATTAGTTAAAAGTTTCCTTAAAACAATAGCATACATACACAAAAAAAATATAAATTTATTGTAGGAAATAAAAAAAAAATTAAAGGAAAAATAAAAATTTTTAAGCATTTTTTTCTACATATTTATGTATGGGTTTTGTAAAAGTCTTGGTATATGCAAAAACAAAAAATATAATTATTAGAATTTGCCGGCTTTATATTTAAGTGTGTATAAAAATCAATTTAGCTGGCCAATGCTATTTAGAAAGAAATTTAAAATAAAAAAAAAACAAATATTTGTTGCAATGAAACGAGATCCCTTCTGTTGTTTGTAAATGTAAAACACCCAAAAAAAAGTAACAATTGATATAAAATAGAAATTGAAAGAATTGAAACAGAACTGTATGTATTATATGTATGTAAGTATATAATAATTTAGCTTTAGATGAATGTATAAAAGATCGACTATGTTTAGAATTTATTTATTTTTAGTAAATCTAACAATGATTTCAAACAAAATTAAGTTAATGCTTAATTTATTATGGGAAAAGAAACAAGCAAACAGAATATTTTTTTACATAATAAAAATAATTATAAAAATATATTTAAATTAAATTTATTATAAAAAAAGCATTAAATGTATTTATAATTAGTTTAAAAACACATTAACAAATCCAGCTTGTTTTTTATGTTTAGAAAAAAAAAAGAAGAGTTAAAAATTACTGTGATAAGCAAAACATTCATGTAACTGAGTATTAAAGCATGTACGCTTCAATAAGCATGATTATATGCAGGTATGCATACCTTTGAGTATCAATACAAACAAGTGCGCATATCGATGGTTGTTAGTTCGATCAAATCAATATATTGTTTGTATTTACATGAATACTTATAAGCATAAGCATGTATTGACAAGTATTACCATAAAAACAATGTTACCAACGCGGTATGTAAGTGAATTAAAATCATTACGAATAAAGAGAAATAAATTTTTTATAAAAAATATTTCGACACTCTAGCACATTTAAAAAAATTACCAGAAAACTTATAGACATTTTCTTCAGCCGTTAAATACAATTTTAAAACAATTCAAAAACATCAGTCATTTACTGGACAAAGGTATTGGCTTGGAACCCCCCCCCCCATTCAATATCTACTTGGCAAACCTTTTTGTTTAATAAATAAGGGCAATTTCAACAAATCCATTTAAATATTAATTCCTATTTAAAAGGTGTTTCACATATATTTTATTTATTTTTTTCAATGAAATACAAATTTTAAATGTGAATTCGCAGGCTACTTTTATATTTTTTAAATAACTTCAATGTTAACTTACTCTTGCAATAATACTGCTTTTAAATCAGCCTTCGTTCGGTCCCATATCTCCTATAAATATACAATAAGGCTGAGGTCTGTGCACCTATGGCAACGTAACAGAAATTTTTACAAAAAAAAAAACGAATTTTCAGACACTTATTGCATGTTGCTCTTTAAACTCTAAAGCCCATGAAACATTGTAGAAGATCTTCTAAGTATATTTTTTCTGCTCACTAGCTAAAAATGAACAAATTGCATGAATTGCAATAAATTCTAAAAAACAAACAAACAATAATTTTTCCATCTCTATTCTGAATGTTTTGTTGGTCACAGTATTTTGTTTTCGCCAAAATAAGCAAACCAACACACACACACACACACACACACACTTACAAAATGATATTGTTATTTCAGCTTTAATTTATACAACTAAAACAAATTCAACACTCTCATACACAAAAAGAAAAAAATATATATTAAATTTAATTTTTTTTTTAAATTTATATTAATTTAATGGAAAATTTTTGCTTAATTGTTGCTGCTTTTTGTGCATTATTATTAATTATTATTAAAATAAATATAAAAAAATATTTCAAAACAAAATAAAAATTTCCTTTAATCATAAAAATAAAACAAAATATTATATTTAATAGTACTATTTATATTTTTATTCAAATGTCGAGTATATAACTTACTTCAACCGAAAACAAAAATAATAATAAATAACGAAAGCAAAAAGAAAATCATTCAAACATAAAAATATATATATATATATATATATATATATATAAAAAAGAAATAATAGTGACATGTTGAAATAAGACAAAAAATAAAAAATAAAATAACATGAAACAAGCTAAAGCAAAAATCCTTAAAGAACTCCAGATAATGTACGTAATATAATATTTTGATGATGGAAATTACTGTGAAAAAAGAAATAAAAATAAAAAATAAGAAAACTAATGAAAAAAAAAACAAAACCCAAAAATATTATGAAAAATATAGAAAATGCAAAATTTTTTTATTTCAATAAAAAATGAATAAAATTTAAAACAAAGGAAATGTATGTATGGTCTTTTTTAATTATGTATTTGGTAAAGATGGCAAGGAGAAAGTAGTCAGTAAGAGGGAGTCAACGAACTTATTGAAGAGTTTTTTTATGAGCCTTCTCGCACAATAGGGCTTTCGTGTTTGCTCCACTGTAAGTGAATATGTATATAAAAATCTGACAGAGTTATAATGAGGTAAATTTTCCACATTTAGTTTTGTAGAACCCACAAATTTTCTGTTGCCATGCATATTTTACGCTGTAGATGCATGTTGTCACGTGCATATATTATTTATTTAACATAAGTTATGTTAAATGTGAGTTAATATAATTTCTAAAAACGAAAAATATCACAAATTGTTTGGCCTGTGCAATTAGCACAAATGTCAATTTTATTGTTTGCGGTTGTTGTGCTAATTTTATCACATCACCATCGAATTTACACACTACTTACATGCATACGAGTACTATGATGCTAATATGCTGACATTTGTAATTATACGACAAAAACAATGCGAATGTATTTGAGCATTCTTGCGCTTACAAACTAGATACCTATGTATACAGAGCCTGACTCGCGAGGTCGAAGGAAAATATTAGCTCTAAAAAGAATGTTGACAGCATAAAAAAATTTTAGTATTTGCCCCAGTAAAAAAAGACACTCCAAAAAAGTCATGAAAATGTAGAGTTTGCGATCTGGAAGTAGTGCAAATTTCGATCCGATCTAATGATTTTTACATAGGGTTGTCATTGCAAGAAGTTCTCTTTTTCGCTGCCTGGTCACCGAATTGGAAGCGATTTTAAGAAAAATTTACTTTTTTGTGTTCTATGATAATATTTTCATCTAGGAAAAATGAATAATAGTTACCTATTTTAACAATTAGTTTCTTTTTATAGGAATTTAAACGCGAAACAGTATTTTCGTGTAAATTTAAGCAAATAACTTCAAAATTTTAGACCAAAATTAGTTCATAAGTTTCTTCAAAAAAATCGATTTTTTAAAAATTCTGGTGAGTAATTTCTAAAACTATTGAGGAATTACAAGGTTATGTATAACTAAAATAAACTTCTACTTGGTTTTCTGCTAACTATCGGCAAATTAAAAATATCGATTTTTTGGAAGCAATGAAAATGTAGTTCCTTTAGAATGACTTCCAATTTTTTTTACTGGGTGGTTGCTGTTTCCTAAAAAAATTGTTAAAATAACTTTTTTTCGAAATTGTTGGTTATAAAAAAAATTTAGTTTCTTACAAAACGTAAATCGACTACTAAGGCCCGTAATTTCTACATACAGATAATTTACCTTAAGTTTTTACCTACGAGTTTGCCTTATAAAATTTAACTTGCACGATAGATATCTGTACACTAATAGATATCTCTGGGTATAAAAGTACGCGAACCTAAAAGTATATGGGCATTTCTCTGCGAAATTCCACTTTTTTGTCGCGTGCGACAACAAGCAATTAACCTTGTATTTCTGAACAGCGTGACTCGATTTTTCATAAAATTTTACCTAAGGTAGAGCAGCTAACAGCCTACACAAATATATAAAGGAGTAAAAAAAAGGTTTCGTGTTCTTTGAAAAACACAAGCATATTTGCCTGGTGTCGCACGCTACAAAAACTTGACATTCCTGTGGAAATGCCCATATTACACTTTTGCTATAGAATAGAGTCGCAGGTTTCTTAAAAGAAAATTTACTAAGTCACAGCACACTATTATTTTGAAAACGATGGCTGACTACCTAACAAAATACTGCTTTTCTGGACAAGATGGATAGCTGTGTGAGAGCATAATGCTATTATAAAAAATACGGTTGACTGTGTAACAGCACACATTTAAAAAATTTGGCTAATTGCGCGACAGAGCACTGCTCTTATAAAAAAAATATGGTTGTACAGCCCACTGTTGCTATAACACAGTCAATAAGAACAGCGTGATATTAAACCGTCAATAGATTTTTTTTAACAGTATTATGATACATAAAAATTCATATTTTTTAACCATCTGCTGTTACATAATCATCAGGTACTCCAGGTAGAGGAAAGAAAGTGTGGATTATGGAGTCATTTCAGAGACTTTAGGTATTCATATTGCAAAGTGACTTCCGGATCAGTACAGCGTCTTCAAAGAAGCTGCAGATTGTTTGAAAGTGAATTTCACTTCAACGACTTTAACAGCCCTCGACTGTTGAGCATCTCTAAACGAGATGGCAGAGCAAATTGATCCCCGGGCATGAAGGGTTTCAGGGAAACTCTAAGGCTCATTAGCTGGGACAAATTTACAGAATCCACCAGAATTAAAAAGGTGAGCCACAGGAAATGATTGCCTGATCACCAGGCAGTTATGGACTCATTTAAATAACAAAACTATAGCTTCTTTGATTTTAAGAAATGGAAAGCAAATCTATATTCTAGTGTCCGTGCTAAGCGGATACTGTATCATAGGTTGGCATAAACAAAGCTTAAAGGTCGAACGCAATGACTTTTGCCGCAACTGCCAGAATATCGATGAAGAGGAAAGTGTAGAGTATTTTCTGTCCTCCACTTGCAAGAAAGACAATGGCCACAATGGGCGCTCTTGAGTTCAGGGAACTACTTTCTGACATCGCCAGTGTGGAACTGCAACGTATTAGTAGTTTTATATTGAGCTCTGGTTGATTCGACGGTGGGGATTCCGCATAGTAGAGTCTCCGTGGTAGCACAATGGACCCAAATGGTCTAAGTGAGACCGGGATTTTTACTGCCACCCTTACCTAACCTAACCTAACTTAACCTAATCAGCCATGTTTTCTATAATAATATATTCCATAAAGTCAAGAGTCTTTTCTGTAAGAAAAATATGCTTTCATATAGAAGAGTTAGCTACCATCTTTTCTAAAAAATATTAGCCCAATTCACAAACTTGTGCAAATGGTCTTGCATCGAAGTTTTTACAAAATGGTTAATATATTGATACTCACCACTTAAGAATTATTAGTGGTGAGTATCAATATACTATACAATTTTGCACATGCTACGATGCAAGACCATTTGCACAAGATTGTGAATTGGGCTATTATGTTTCCACATAGTCAACCAAACTTCCTAGAGGAAGAATATGATTCCATAGCATATATACAGCCATAGTTTCTATAAAAATGTGCAACAATATAGTCTACCATACTTTCAATAAGAATAATGTGCCGTGATATGAGACCACAATATAAATGAATTTTTCTGCAAGAAGAGTGTAGAGCAAACCTAACCTGGTATTTTCTGTAAGTCAACCATATTTTCTATAATTTTTTATTTAAAGAAAAGATAACTTTGTCATAGCACATTTTTCGTACAGAAAAATTAACTGTATGACTGTACACTTTTATTATAGAAAAGTATTATATTAGCCCAATTTACAATCTTGTGCAAATGGTCTTGCATCGTAGCTTGTGCAAAATGGTATAGTATATTCATCCTCACCACTAAGAATTCTTAAGTGGTGAGTATCAATATTCTATACCACTTTGCACATGCTACGATGCAAGACCATTTGCACAAGTTTGTGAATTGGGCTATTGTTTACCATATAATACTCCCCAAACTCCGCATCGATATAGTAAAACATTGGCTGAGAAACATTTTTCGATTCTCTTCTGGAATTGTATTCGTGTCCACACTGGGAAGTTTTTGTATTGTAGCTTAATATATTTTCTCATATAAAGTTCACACGTTAGTGCTTTTTACTATTTTTCGATCTCAAAATAACGCTTTTTAGTGCTCTTTGTAATTGTGATACACTGTTAGAGCCATAAAAGTTGGCATCAATGTTTTCCTTTTGCCAATTCCCTTCTCACCAACAAACTAACTAAAGTTTTGCAGCATATGTTTCATAGTGTAGACGACGTTTAATTGCTCTGTCATTTAACTTATTGAAATAAATAGTTGGACAAGTTATAACGTAATAACGTTAATTTTCTTTAAATGTTTTGCCTTTTTAGCTGACATATTTCGAGGGTAAATTGTCTATATTTTTTTTGTGTTGAGCGCGCTTCACTGCAATTCACTTAATTCAATAGAATGGATAATTTGTAATTTAATTTTAACGTTATATATTTTTTTTATTCTGCTCTTCGATAATATTTACATTAAAATATTTAAAATAAATAAGCAATCAGAAAGAAAAATTAATAACTGAATGAAAATAACGAACGAACGAACATTTATGTATGTCTCTTTCAAATGCATAATTATTGTACGTGCCAACACAAATACACATAGACACACACACAAACACACACACACGCAAACACACAAATTTATTTATGCACTCTGCACTAATACAAAAATGTTTTGTCAATTTCTTCTGGCCACGTTAAAATTAAATGTCATAATTGCATTTATCATTTATAATTTTAATTGGAAATGGACATATTTTTCCAATCTAAATAATGAAGTCAAACGAGGGTCACTCTTCTTAAATTATTTTTAATGTGAAGATAATTCAAATGAATTTAAATTAATAGCTTTTATCGACATATTATTATTATTTCTTCAAGGTATGGTTAGAGGATGTTGGTATTTGAAATTACTAAGATTTTCCTATATATTATGCAGAAAAGAAGAGTATTGAAGTTGATCTTATAGAACGACATCTTCATTGCTTCCCAGGTATCTTAAAAGGTATATGCACTTGTTTTTAGGATTTCATATTAAAAAACCACAAAAATGTCAAATTAAACCGTTTTGGCCTGCTATAAGGAGTTTTAAATAATAACTATTGGCTGGCTAACGAAGAAGTCAAATCGTTTTCCACAAGAAAGTACGAGTCAACAGAAAACATGGATGTCAGATAAATATCAAATAAAACCAGTATTCCAGAGCTAAAAGCATTTCGGCGTATAACACAAACAGATTGCAGTGGGAGTGCTTCTTTTTATTAATTGTATATTTTTATAAAATATCTTAACATTTCTTTATAAAGGCTCTTGTAGTAAAGACTTCCGAGCTTTGACAGTTTATAGCCATATTATTGATAACTACCGCAATGACAGCCATTTATGCAATCCAAATCACCATGAACACATAAACCCACGTTTTTTCAACCTTGAATAACTTTGATTCAACATGATTATTAATTTGAATTTAACAGTACTGGAATATTAAATCAGCACGAACAATTTTCTTTAAAGATTACTGCCAATTATGTTGAATTGAACATGAAACACATATGAAGCAAAATCAGTTAATGAACAATGTTACACACAGAAAAAAATAGCAATGTGGCGTTGGCTGAAGTAGTTAGCACGTTGACTACAAAACCGAAGGTCCTGGGTTCAATCCCTGTATCCGACAGTCATTAAATAACAACACCACGCATTTTTCTGATGTGCATTAGTGTCCCTTTGTGTCAGTTGTTGTAGGAAAGTTCAAGTGATGAAGGCATAGTCACTGGTCACTGAACTATACCGACTTCAGCAGATACTAATCCTAATGTAACATCAGAGCGCCCTCCTTCGTTGTGTAGCAAAATCATTGGCGAAGTAAAATAATCAATAAAATGGCTACAAGACACAGCTTCAAAAAATTAATATGCCTCATTTAACATCAGAGAGGCGCTGCAACACTGCATTATTAAAAAAAAAAAAAAAAACGTGCGAAAAAGCAGAGTTGTAAAAGAATGAAGCTTTCCTCTATCTCTTCCTTCACCACCTGTCTTCTCTCTCACTATCACTTTCCTAAAGAAGGTAACACCTAGTAATAGTAGAAGGCATTAATTGCCTGAGTGTTACTTCTCTTTAAAAAAAAAAAAAAAAAAAAAAAAAAAAAAAAAAAATATGCAAAAAGGCTGATTCAAACTTTGCTTTGTTCACAGCTGCAATACACTTTTGTACTTAGTTGTGTAGGTTGTTTTTATATTGTTGTTGTTTTTTTGATGTTTATAAACAGACGACAAACTGCTGCTGGTTGGTGGTCAGTCTACTAGTCTTGCAGTCGGAGGATCGCAGGTTCGAATCCTGGAGTCAAGTTAAAGTATTTTGTTTTGTTTTTTTAACTAAAACTTTTCAAGTCAAACATTTTGTTTTTTTTTTAACTAAAGGCCGGTACGGAGTTCTTACGGAATTTCAGGTTTGTAAATTTACATTTATTTCTACACGGAAAAATAATAGTGTAGCCTTTTGTGTAGAATTATATTTGCATACACAAAAATTCGTTTATTTATGAATTTACAACGCACAAAAACACTAGAAATTAATAACAATTTGATTAAAATTAGAAACGTCAAAAATTCCGTGACCAAACAATTGTTTGAACATTAATTTTTTTGTCAGTTGACTGAAAAAAGTCTCCACTTATATTTCTAAATCCCTAAGATAGGCAATAAATTTCAAAAATTTTGTGTATTTTTCTGTTGAAAGTCCGTACTAGCAAATGGAAATTTCTTTATGAAATTTACCAACCTGAATTTCCGTAATTTTTTTTACATAGACTTTGTATGAGAACCTGAAATTCCGTATGAACTCCGTACCAGGCTTAAAACTAAAACTTTTAAAATAAATTCTATGTTAAAGCCTGGTACGGAGTTCATACGGAATTTCAGGTTCTCATACAAACTGTATGTAAAAGAAATTGCTGAAATTCAGGCTGGTAAATTTCATTAAGTAATTTCCATTTGCTAGTACGGACTTTCAAAAGAAAAATACACAAAATTTTTGAAATTTATTGCCTATCTTAGGGATTTATAAATATAAGTGGAGACTTTTTTCAGTCAACTGATACAGAAATTAATGTTCAAACAATTGTTTTGTCACGGAATTTTTGACATTTCTAATTTTCATCAAATTGTAATTAATTTCTAGTGATTTTGTGCGTCGGTAATTCAAAAATAAACGAATTTTGTGTTTATGCAAACATAATTCTACACAAAAGCCTATACTATTATTTTTCCGTGTAGAAATAAATGTAAATTTTCAAACCTGAAATTCCGTATGAACTCCGTCCAGGCTTAAAACTAAAACTTTTAAAATAAATTCTATGTTAAAGCCTGGTACGGAGTTCATACGGAATTTCAGGTTCTCATACAAATTGTATGTAAAAAAATTATGGAAATTCAGGTTGGTAAATTTCATAAAGAAATTTTCATTTGCTAGTACGGACTTTAGAAAGAAAAATACATGGAATTGTTTAAATTTAATGCCTATCTTAGGGATTTAAGCCCGGAACGGAGTTCTTACGGAATTTGGCCGGGGAAGCCAATATAATTCATATACAAACATTTTTGTGATGTATATGTCAATCACACGTAAGTTAAATAATTAATAAAGTACAATTACTACATTAAATTATATTCATGTTGTTCCAACTTGAAATAACAGTACGTAAATGTTAAATCAACACTAAATAAAGTTATTTCAAAAGGAAAAATTTTCTTTGACAATTACTATAAATCACGTTAGATTAACATGAAACACATATGAAGCAAAATCATTGCCGAAAATATTAGATTAACCTTTTTTAAGTAGATTTTACGTTGAAATTTTTCTGTGTGTATTTATTTATTTATTTTGACATATTGTACAAAGTAAATTTGCATAATATGGGCAGAGTAACTAAGATCATATGCCAAAGATGTTATTAACAGCATTTTAAAAAAGTTGTGTGACTGACTGTACACGACCTATGCCTTCACATAGGAAGTAGCAACGTGGTTGTCTACGAAATTCCACAAACAACCGCAATATTATAAGGTTATCCGTGGCAGATGAGCCAACCAGTGCTAGCAAGACGAAAACCTCTCGAAGGCCAAACAACAGACACAAACCTGACCGCACTTAAGAAATAATTACGATGACGCCAGACATGTTCTCCAACCCAGAGCTGCTTAACGACTGAACAATGTTAAATTAACCTTGTTTTCGTATAGTTTGATATGAAAATTTTATATAATAAGATCAAACCATAAAAAATTTGATTTTATTTTACACACACTTTCTTTTGCTTAAATTTGAAGATATCAAGCTTTTAATGAAAGACTCTTTGAATATCATTTAATTGTAACAAAGCTGAACTCACATTTACTCAAACTTTATTATGGAAAAAAGTTGTAATGTGATAAGAATTTTAAAAAAGTGTTTGCAAACACTGAAGTTATACTTTGAATTAAACGGGAAGGAGTGAGACAGAGTCGCTCGCATATGAGTAAGTTTAAGTAACCTTAGTCAAAAATTGCAAAAGTTTTATTTAATATTTTTACTTTAAGTTTTTTCGTGAAACTAAAATCTGTCAAACTTAATAAAGAAAATAAAAAAACATACATAAACACTCGTATAAAAATGTATAAATTGACTCCGCACCCAGACACACACACACGCACACACTCATAAAACAAAATACATAAAAAAAATAGAAAAGAAAACTACATAGAAATTTTAAAGTAAAAGGATTTTGTTTTCTAAATTTTAGTCTCAAACTTTGCTAACCCTTGTTGGCCTTAAATTACATTTAGTTATTCGTAAATAAAGTTTAAAAAAAATTGTAGAATGATGAGAGCTGCATGTGCATAGTCTGTCGCCGAAGTTGACAGGCAAAACTTGTTCATATCTGAGAAGAAAAGCTTAGCTCTAGGGTGAGATACAGCAGATCTTATTTATAAGCCCGAATCTACAATAAGCATCCTCTTAGAATTTAAACTCTATAGTCCCCAGCAGTTAAGATACACAAGCGTGACCATACTTTCTTCTGAGGCACAATTTTTGTAATTACAATTTGAAATTTGAAGATCTTGCATAAAAGCTTGAATAGGATGAGAACTATGTATTTCTGGTTAGAACGATAAGCCAGATTAATGTTAAAGTAATGTGAGTCACGGATAGGACTGCTGCCACTGCTATTATTACAAAAAATGCTCCGCAGTAACTCGAAGACTTTTAAAACTTTTCGAAACAATTTAGAAGAAGAAACAGACTCTGTATGAAAAAGTAAAACTAAAAAGCACTCATGAATGTAAGTGCATATGCAAAATACAGTGAATAACAAAATAAGCACTATGGGTCTTATTTCATAAACATATATGTATATAAAATAAGACCCATGTATACATTTAAATTCTTAAAATATTTATATAAAAACATATTTTGTATAAATTTTGAATTTCCCCAGGAAATTTCTAGTTATTCACTCGAATTCAATCCCTGGCAAGACTCAGACTTTTCTGATATGTATTAGTATCTATGGTGATGAATATTACAGAGACAATGTTCATCAATATTTGTAGCGATGAATCGCCTCCGAAGTAAGATAACTAATTAAATGGCTACTTTATAAGGCTTAAAGTTATGTGCCTACTTAACACCAGAGGCGCTGCAAATATTTTATAAAAGTTAACAGAATGCACATTAGAAAAGTTGTAAAATGAATTAATATTAATAATTCCTCGCTTCACTATCCCTTTCCTAAGAAAGATATATATTATATGTTCATAGGCAATTGAATTGCCTGAGTTTTAGGCTAGATACATATTGACCCAATCCATTTCGGATAGCAGTTATGCCTTTATAACATGTTATGCGTTCTGAGTGTTACTTCTGCTTTACTCGAAACAGAGAATCACAATGAGTACTGAAAAAAAATTATACTTAAGTTAAGAGTCTTAATATTAGTAACTGAGCGTACTCATAATTGTAGTGGCAACAATTCGTAGGCTTACATATGTTCTCAAGAGCATATCTAGCTCGTTTATGTGACAAATTTAAATTTGCTAAAACTAAAAATAAAAAGGCAAATGTATTAAGCGCAATGACTCTCTCTCTCATAGTCTGACTACGGTATGGATATTTAATCGGACAAAAAAGTATACGCATGATACTCGGGATATTTATTCATCATTCGCCACCGTATACATACTTTTGTGTATATAAAATGGAATAGAAAATGTGCTGGTATATGTATGGCTGTTTCAAAGTATGCTTTGTGTGTGCGTAAATAAAGTAGACCTTCTACACGCATGTGTAGCCGGTTAATAGCCAGGGTATTTTTTATACTCATGCGTATGATTGTAGCTCACAATACCTATAAATTTTAGTTATAGTTGTTTGTGCTGTGTAATTTGAAAATTGTATATAATGTGTTGGATCTTTAGTATTTGATTTGAAATAAATTAATGTGTTTGCATATGAGCGTATTTTTTATTTTTAGCTTTACGCATTCATAGTTAAGACCATACTTTTGTCATTATCTGACTCGAACACAAAGTACTTAGTTTCACTTCATATCTATTGCATTAAAAAAAGATAGAGTCCTGCAATAGAGAATGCTTTGAACATAATTTTATGACATATTTTATACATTCTGAAAAAATTTAGAATTTCCTCTAGCAAAAAATAAAATAAAATATGTTACAAGGAATCCCAGAAAGTTTAGGCAGTGCGATCAGACAGTCGTGAAACTATGCGTAATTTGTAACGACTTGCCTCTTGCAGGGATTTCCCGCTAAAATTCGCACTAAGATTAATTTAAGTTTTGATTTATCGCTTGAGTTGAATTTCAATCTTTGTTGTATTCAAAGACACGCAATAGAAGTTCATGGCTTTATACTCCACTTTGCATGTTATTTGTTCAAAAATTTAAGAGATTAAAAAACTAATTAATAATTTAATTGAGTTGCTTATGATTTTCTTTAAAAATCTAATTAATTAAAAAGTTTAATCGAAACATATAAATTATAAATTGACTAGTTTCATTTTTTGTATTTTGTTTTTCAATTAAAGGTGTTAAAAGAAGTGAAAAATTTATCTGTGTGTTGTTCAGTGTTAGTATTGAAATAAGTTTTAAATTTATTCTATACTCCAGTGTATATTGCAGGTAAGAGATACTTTTATTTTTTTCAAGAAGAAATAAAGATCAAGAGAAAGCTAGGGAAAACAAATTCCCGTTGCAAGCGGCAGTTGCAAGCAGGTTAAATCATGTTCATGTCTAAGTGCCTTCTGGTCTTAACTCTTTGCTTTTCAAAATAAATACGCAACTTTAGCCCTTTTTGGCTTTAAATGTTAGTTCATGTGTTGCAAGTATGACGATACATATATACACGTATGTGTACATGGACTGGTTTGTGTGTGTGCAAATTATAGTTGCAAGAAAAAAAGAATAATTAACTTTTCTCACATACTTTTATACAAGTATGTGTCTATTGGTGGCTTTTTTGAGTTTCACTTCTTTTTTTTCTTTTTTCTTTTTCCTCTTGTACACTTTCCTTTGGTCATGTATGTAATTAGAAGTTTTTCTTTAAAAGAAAAACAAGAAACAAGAGCAACTAAAAAGTTTGAAAGTAGAAACCTTAGTATGCACCGGATATGAGAAACTTTTCTGTATGCTGTTTTTATTTCTCCTTTTTCTTGATTTGTTTTCGTTTACGTTTACGTTTTAGTTTTTATATTTTTTTTCGAGAATTTTTTTATTTTTGCAACAATATTTAACAAGAAGTATGAGAATTTTTAATGAAAGATCTTAAGTGTTTGTATTAAAGTAAGTATTGAATAAATTTTGTAACAATAAAAACTATAAAACAATTTGAAAGTGTATGAAGTCAATGGATGGGCCTTATTCTAGACAGTGGCTGAAAGGTGCAAGTTTTTCAGGAAGAAACTTGTGTCTTCATTTTAATACAAGGAGTGGATTAAAGCTCGGATCGCTGTTGCTGGTGTGAGCGACAATGCTTTATGCTGCTTGCTGCATGATAACCTCAGCTAATTGTTAATGTTTGCTACATCAACTAAGAAATAAGATCCTTAATAACTTTTTAAAAAGAAATTGGCTATACTACTCTAATGTGAAAGGTCTTAAGAAAAACGTATCATATAATAATCTCATGTTTCTATAATATTCCAAAAGCCCCTTAGAACAGTTTTCTCATAACGCTTTATCTTCTCAATCCTTAGCTCAAAAATGATGTAGAGACTCACGTGCAGACCCATTGCTCCAATCACAAATTTTTTCATAGTTTTCACAATCAAGAATGTATTTAAAAAATTTTTTCAAGGATTTTCCAATATTCTTTTTCCCTGTTACCATTTCTAGGAATAAAATACTGGTGACAGTTCTAACTACTGTAAAATCCTATCTGGCATTTAAAGTTACTTTGCAATTGCTTTTAAAAATTAAATACAACTGCAGTTTATCTTAATTTTATAAGAAAATTGGCAAAACGAAAACATTTACATAAACCAAAATTTATATGCACAAAATACCACAGACATGCCCAAACTAACTAATACTAACAAATCTGTATAAATATGTGTGAAAATATTTGAATTTCAAATCGAAATTTACTTTCACTTCAAATTGCCAAGGATATGATGTAAACTAACTAACGCCTGCACACACACACATGCAAACATTCTCAACAATGAGATATAGATATATAACTAAAAGGTATTTCATTAAGAGCTTCCAATCATTTAATTAATCAAAGTGTTTATATGCACTAGTGTAAAAGGCCTACACAATATATGCAATATAACATCTTTGCTAATGTCCACCACTCCTTTGCTGAGTAACGAAATGTTCCATTTTCAGTGTCTCTGGTACATAAATCAGGATGAGTTTCATCAACTCTTTGCTTATTGGCCGTTAAATAACTATGAATGCGTAAAAATAAAAAACACGCATTACTTTTAAACCGAATACGTATAGCCATACACATCCAACAACTATGTTTATACACATTTTTTAAATGACGCCACAGAAACAACCATAACAAAATTTTATAGACTGTATGAGCTACAATCGTACACATGAGTATAAACATACTCGGACTATTAATCGGCTACAAGTGCGTATATACAGGACTATTTTATATACACACACATAAATCAAGTTTTAAAACAGTCGCACACACATACACACATATTTTCGATGCTATCTTATGTACACGAATTAATATATACGTCGTCGAAAGATGAATAAATATCCCGTGTATCAGCGTGTTTTTTTTTTGCTGATTTAACATGCATAGCCTGAGTATAAGCATACTTAGACTTTAAGTATGAGAGAGAGAGAGAAAGAGAAAAAATGCGCTTGATACACTTTTTAATTTCAGTTTTAGCGTATTTTAGTTTTTAGCATAAACGAAGTCCAGATGCTGTTTTGTTGAATTCGGCTTTAGTCATAGTTTCTCGAGAGATAATATGTGACCGTACGAACTGTTTTCGTAACAATTATGATTATATGCAATTATTAAAATTAATACTATTTACTTATGCTTATTTATTTTTGAGTACTCGTTACAATTCTCTGATGTGCTAGTTCACAGAGACCTCTAACATAAGAAAATCTCACAAGAATGGGTTCAACTTGCTTGATCTTGGTGGGCAATTCTTAACACCTCCACGTGAGCTGACCAGACCCCCCAACGTGGCAACTGCTGTGTAGCATATAGCGCCGTACTGTTAAAACCACATGATGTCGGTGTCCATACCATTCAATTCTGTCCAAAAGGAGTTGGTAATTATTGAACTATAGCGTTCGCCATTGACGGTGTTAACCTGTGCAACGTTATTCTAAAATAAATGCACACCAAAATCTTAACCAAACCGGGTTAAAAAAAGGAGGAGGTTAAAAATTCGTCTCAATTTTTTTTTTAGTTGTGTTACTTCATAACTCGGTACATTTTAGACCGATTGTAAAAAATTTGTTGTTGTCTGAGAGTGTATAGCTTCCAATTAGTCCCTTTGTAAAAAAAGTGGCGGAGACACGCCCACAATTTTTTTATATAATTTTATGACCTTTGGTTCTTGTAATTACACAATTTGAAAGTTAAAAAAATGAGCGGAGCTACGCCCATTAAAATTTTTTATAATATTTCACGCGGTTCTACTTAACCGATTTTTACGAAACTTAACACACAAATTGATCGCTAAAATAGACAAAATCATTTTTCTTTTTCCTATTTATTTGAAAAAATGAGCGGAGTCAGGCCTATTAAAATTTAATTTTTTATTTAACGTGGTTATACTTTACCAAGTTTTACAAAACTTAACACACACCCTAAGCCCTGAACAACACACAATATTGCATTTAAAAAATGGGCGAAGGCACGCCCATTAAAACTTAATTTTATATATCACGTACTTGTCCTTATCTTCCTCTATCAGATCTTTGCATTGAAGTCGGTTTGTTTTGGCAGAAAGAATTATTTTGGAAGCGTTGAACGCTTTTGGATTTCAGTTTCGTCACAAATCTGACAATTTTATTTTTTGACGCAGAAAATCACCCAGAAATGGGTCTCATCACTGGAAATGATTTTGATCAAATTAATTTATTATTTTAGCGTGTTGTTGAGGGCTTGATATATCCCAGTGATTTGGAAAATTTGACTTGCACCAATAAAGGGAAGTATAGGACGCTTTGGATCTCATCTGGATCAGTATCGTTTAAACTAGACAAGTTTCTTTGAGGAACAAAACACAATTTTAATAAAACAAGGTAATCAGAGATATCCATCTCCCGGTGATTTGGCAAAATGGACAAAATAAATGACATCCAAAACGATAGTTGTAACTTCAACAAAGTTTAGTGGTCCCAATTGGGATACCTTTTCATTGTGCTATATATTTTTCTAACTTTTATTTTGTTTGTTTACATGTAAATAAGTATTACATTTCACATAAAGAAAATCTTATTACAACTGGCCGCACAACACAAGCAAGAGTAAAAAAAAATAAAATAAAAGGAAATATTTCTTAAATTCAGAAATATTTGCATGTGTTTGCATTGTATAATTGTGAATGCATATTTATTTGTTCTTATATGCAAATATGCAGGCATATACATATGTATACTAGGGCGGGTCGATTTAAAGATCGCTCAAATTTCAAGTAAAATCGTATTCTAGGGATCAAAATAAGAAACTTTGCCGAAGGAACCATACCTCTAAAATGTATTTTGATGTCCCGACTTTTGATCCGAAGGTTCAAATTTTGAAAAATCTCACTTTGACCCGTTTAGAGTTCCTCAATCGCTACAAAATGTATGACCAACCCCCAATAATTTTTGGAGGGCCTATGCCAGTTGCACATCCCCTGGAACCAGCCCTGGGGGTTTCAACATACAAAAAATCAAAATTTTAGTGCGTATGAGTGATACTGATAAAGAAAAATATATATTACTCATACGTATCTTTATACCCTTTACCATTTTCGACGACGATTCGAATTGCTGTTTATCAATGTTGTTTGATGATAGCCAAGAAAAGCTAGACTGTGCTATAAAGAAAATTCTAATTTTCTAAATTTCCCTCGATTGAGAAACTCTAAATGGGTCAAAGTGGGATTATTCAAAATTTGACCCTTCGCATCAAAAGTCGGGACATCAAAATACATTTTAGAGGTATGGTTTCTTCGGCAAAGTTTCTTATTCTGATACCTAGAATACGATTTTCCTTGTAATTTGAGCGATTTTTTGCCTCCATACAAATCGACCCGCCCTAATATATACATATATGTATATATGCATTTGTTTTAGTTTACAATGAGCAAGTTTTCTTCAGTAATTTTTGTTGTTGTTGTTGTTCTATATATATATTTTTTTTTTGATAAAATTACTACATTAATTAAGTACGTTTTAAGGGAATTTATCTAATTGACAAACTCTATCTGTGCTGCATATGTTGTTCCCTGGGAAAATAATATATAGTAATGGAGAAGAAGATGAAGAGGAAGTAGGAAAAACAAACATACATACCGAGCATGCAAATGACAGCACACATACATGAACACTTATACTCCCACTCACACACACACATACACATAATAGCGCTTTGGTTCATGCGATAACCAAATGCAATTTGTTAGTTAGACATTCTTAGCAGTAATTGCAATTGCTGGCTAACAATTGTTCTTAAAATCATTTATATGTAAATGGAAATATTTTACATATACACTCGTTTAAAAGATGTATAACTTGTTCGAAGAGTACTCGTACTTTCTCTGACACACAATACAGCATTTTGCAAATAAATGTAGTTGTTAAAATCTATTGTTGCCCAATGAAAAGTTTTGGTGACTTTTCTAATTCTAATTACAACAGTCAAAGTATTTCTTGCAAAGTATTACTGAACATGTTGACCATTAGAAGTACGAAAATAAATATTTTAAATGACATCTTTACTTGTATTATAACTTGCGAAGCGTTAAAAATTATTTTAATCATACAAATGATTACATCAATATCATGATATCAATTATCCGAATAAAAAAGCTAAGGGAGGTATTTAATTACAATTGTGTTTAAGGTTAATTAAAGTGTTTGATTGAATAAATCAAAAATTTTAATTGAAAGTGAAATCTAAATTCATTAAATAAGCAATTGAATTAAAAGAAGTTTTGAGCAAATTAAATTGGAAATGTTGTGGAATATATTAAGCAGGTTAATTGAAACTCATAGGAGAAAAAAACAAAGTTAAATATTTCAAAAACAATTTAAAATTTCTATTAATTTCACCAATCATAATAATTGATTTATTCAAAATAGATCCCAGCAAAAAAATAATCGAGATTTAGAAGCAATTGCTTATTAATAGAAGTCTCTATTGCATTTTTATAGCTTATTTTTCTGTTGTGCAGTTTAATATAACACAAAAATAAGCACTTCGAAAGCGCGGAAAACCACACAGTGCATCCCCTCTGCCTTACGAGGGTGCAATAACGTAAGCAAATTACGCTACGACGTCAGTCGGCTGTTTATACTCAAACTCTCAAAGTTCTTATAGATCATCCGCTCTCGCTTACCTGTATACAAATTTGGATGCGAATGAAATTTTTATTTCGAGTTTTGGTTTTTTTATTTTTTAATTGAATTGTGTATAAAAATAAATATGTGCTTGGGTAGTTCAGTGGGTAGTGTTCTAGTCTAACATACGGAAATCCTGGGATCGACTCCTGATAAAGACATGCTCCCAGGTAGTCGAATATTTTTGCTAAATTCAGGTCACTCCGGCAGGCATGAAAGAATCACATTTTAGATCGACGTGGCAGAGCATCCAGAGCACTTACATAGCGAAAGAGCACTTACATAGCTGCTTCCAGTTAAGTACCATTTTTTGCTGGGATATTTTGTTTGTTGTCGATTTAGCGTTTATATGCTGTAAATTCATAAGAATACTTTTAAGCAATTATTTCAATTAAAAATTGTATTGGGTCAATTAAACTTTTAATTAAATTAAATTTTTAAATAAAAGTTTTATTGAATCAATTACAGTTTTAGTTGATATTTGGTATTCTTTTTCAATTAAACGTATTTATCACAGGATTTTTTTTCTGCGTAGAAAAACTCCCTAAATTTTTGCAAAATGACTGATATTAATTAATTTAAACCATAAAATGAATGATTAAATCAATTAACATTTTAGTTGAATATAAGGTGAAAAGTGATTGAAAGATTTTATTAAAACATATTTAAAATTGTTAATCAATTACAAATATTTAATTACACTAAGCAGCAGTGCTTGTGATTAATGCCCTAATTCAGTAAGAAGAATTAGGACGTTTTTGTTTGAAAATGCTTCTGAGTTCTTGTCTTTGAAGTCTCTAAATTATTTTCTTCAAAAATGGTTGTTGTCTTTGACAATGAAAAATATATATATTATTGCCATGTTTTTAAAACTTAAAAATTCAATTAAATTATTATACAATAGTTTGAAAATTATATGAAAAAATATGTGTTGGATATAATGTTTAGCACAAAATCATAAAGCAAATACACGAACCTTCTAGCATAGACAATAAATAATAATCGTTTTAAAGAATCAAAACTGCTTCTTTTTTTCGTCCATAGACAAGACGATACATTCGTCGAACAGAATTAGGGCATAAGTAAGTTGTTTATTGAGATCTTAGGTATATTTTTGTAGTTGATTGTTCCTTGAATTTTGAACGGTTTGCTACAAATAGACCTGAACAGGGCAAAAATGTAAAAGAAAATCGAATTTTTTTAAATTTTTTGCTATTTTAAACTTGAAGATGAAGTTTTTTTTATTTTATATGTTCACAATTTTTATTCTTTATGACAAGAGCTATAACTTTGCCTGAGAGAGTAAACAAAAATTCCGAAGGATTTGCAAGACAGGAGCGTGAAAAAATGCAAAAATGACACCGATGCCCCAAATCTTTGGGGACTCATACAAAAAACTGGGAGAAAGGGGTCTTTTTTTTTGGTATTTTATCACATAGTGGTGGCCGTATATGGTTAAATTATATTTTGCGTTGCAAATATATATATATATATTATATTTTGCGTTGCACTGTGTAATACAACTAAGGGTTCACTTAAAAAATTTTATTAATCATTTATGCTTAATAAATAATTTCTTTGCGCACTTTTTTGCAAACGTAAAGGAAAAATGTTTATCCTTTCCAGAACAACTTCCAGAGACTCCAGACAAATTAAAATTATATTGATGTGTTCACAAAATATGTGCACCTTTACCTTAACTACAACTTTGCCAAATATTGTTACCAAAAATCTGGAGTCCCTGAAAAATATTTAAAAAAAACTGCTCGAAGAAATATTTTTTTTGGCATAAAATGTTTACAGTAAATGTTTGTTAAACTCTTAGCTTCATTATTGTCATATATAGTTTAGATGTATCATCAAGTCTGAATTACCTGTTGCCTAAAAAGTTATGGCACCATTTTTTGAGGGCGCACTGATATTCGAAATCTTTTGAGGCCCATAGAAAAGCTAACCACCAAAATCGCGAAACTGAGTACAGCTTTTCATTACCCTTTTACAGTACTATGAAGCCTATACTGTCCAGTTTGTGTGTTGTTTTTTGGTGTTTTGTGGGAATTATTAGAATTTAAGTTTAAAATTTGTTAACGCACTAATAATTCCAAATTATTATTTTACTGATTCTGTAAAATATTTGGTTATTAAAAATACATTGAAATTTATTATTGAGGTGTTGGCTAGTTAATAAAAAAATTTCTCAGAACAACTAGATATGTTATGTTCAACTTTCATTAAAACAAATGAGAATTTCAACTAATATCAAATTGAAAACAAGAACTCAGTAACCAACGTGTTTTTTATTATCTTAGGTTACCATTGCTACAACAACTTACTTTTTTTCAGCTCTTATTGTAGTTGTAAGAAGTATGCCATGAAAATAAATGCGTTTTTTAAACGCTCGTGTGGCATCAGCCTTAGTGTTTATATGCAAACGTATGCTGCTTTTATTTGCATAGAATTATTTATAAAAGTTATTAAAATTAAAATTTTATCTACTCGTATATACAAAGTTCTAGAAATTAATGTTTGCTACAAAGTGTTTATGGCAAATTTTATTTACATCAGACAGACTAAATAAAAATTAAATAATGTAAATGAGTGTTAATGTAATGTTTCTTAAACGCACACAATTTTGCAAACACTTACAAGCAGACAAGTATTTTGATTATTTTAATAAATAATACTTTATGTGAACTTTATATATAAAAGTTAGTTAAATAAACATGAGTTAGATGCTGGCAAAATTTTGTTTAAGTCAAAGTTTGATTTTATTAAAATTAACTTAGTCTAACATTCGTAAGTTTTGGCACATTTTATTTTATATAAAACTCAAACTGTACTCTAATATTTTTATATTAAAATTTAATACAGCATTAAATAATAAAAAAGTTATGAAAATCAGATGGAGCAAAGTGTTAAACAAACAAAATACTCTTCTTGTACATTGGTACGACAGAAGAAGGTTTGTGATGGAGTGAGTATTTGTTGGTGGTACGGCTTTTTCTATACAGTAATGAGTTTGTTAAATTGTTTTACTTATCATCACGATTCATTATATTCACACAACTGATAATTTTTTATCTTACGGCCTGTCTTACGATGTTACCAGGGGTCTACTCGGCGCTTTCGATGACGTGCTGAACTGAAAAAATGCGATCGAATCAGCTCGTTATCGAATGCGACGATTAGACTCCAGCATTCGTTCGATCGACAAATTGTATGGCAAACAACAATAACATTAGAGAATTTGTTGTTGTTTTCAATATAAGTATTCGATGGAACGAACAAATTCTGGTAACATCGTGGGACAGCAGGATCACTGAAAACAAATTAAGACCTAAAGCATATTTTACGACGCTCTGTTTGATTTATTCGATTCACCAAAAACGGCTGTGTATGCAACGCTTTTGGCAACGCTGCCAGATTTGGAGCTCATTCTCTTTACGATTTTTTAGAAAAATAATACATTTCACCGGTGTTGTCAGATTAGGATTTTTTTTCGAAATGGGGATAAAAAGTTCACTTTGAGCATTGAGGAATTAGTTAGGGATAACTTTTATATGTTTTGGAGACTTTAAGAGATTTTTTGGGGATTTGTATTTTACTTAATGGGAATTATTACGAGTATCGTATTTCGACTACGACTACGACGATTTCGTACTAGATTAAAGAAAAATTTTGAAATGTTCTTTCGTCTTCTATATTTGCTCTTTTAGTTAGCAAATAATTTAAAATGATAAATGGTAACAACGAACTCGTCTGTAGGTTTCTGGTTTGCGGCACAGTATATTCAAAATACATTAAGTATGCAGCAAACCAGTAACCAACCTACGATTTGTTGTTATTCATTGCAAGTCAAACAGGTACTTGCATTGGCGAGATTACTCATCAGCTGATTTTTTTTTTGTTTACACGTATGTAACTCACAAATTTTTTAACAATTAGTTCTTCAACTTGCTTGAAACTTTAAATTTTTTGACATTTACCTTCTAAAAAGCGCAGACTTCCATCTAAGGCAATTATCTGTACTTAATGTTCAATGGAGAAATGGTGCTTAAATCATCGAATTGTCTTTAGATTGAGTGGATTTATGTTACAATTTTGAAGAAGGACTAAGGTCTGTAGACTCGACATAGCTTTTAAAAGTAAAGACGACTAAAAAGCTCATTGCAGCAAATTTTAAAACGTTTTCCATCATATATCTAAAATTTCAAAACATACTCGTATAAGCAGTTTGCTCCAATCATGGATTGCAATCACTAGGACAACCTAAATTTAGCTAAAGCATAAAAATACCATAACCAGTGGCAAACAAGGACGTTCGAAGAGATATATATGAGTCACAGTGGAGAAAACTACCATTTATAAGGTGGAAAGATTTATTTGATACACAAATAACAAACAACTTGAAACATGTTTTGGACAGAAGTTTATTCAGACATATCAAGATGCCTCTTGATCACGGCCGTTTGAAGATATGACAGAGTTGGTATTAAGTTTACTTTGTGTAAATGAGCAACGTTTGCTTAGATCGATTTCTTATTGGCAATGAACTCAATAAAAACTAAAATTAGAAACAAAATGCAGCACGAATTGCTCTAATCTCTGTTAAGAATTAATGTACATTTTAAAAATAATGGAAGTTGTTGTGACTCCTTTGATCTATCTTCAGAAATAGTAAGATTGTTTAAATCCAAAGGTATGTCTCAAAAAAAATTCTTTGGACAACGATAAATAAGATTTGGACTCTGAAATTTTGATTTTATTAATCACCTTAACTAATGTTGTTATATGAAATATAAATACAAGTATGTGCATATACCTAAATATACACCATTTGTCCATATAATATGAACCATAGTGCAAACAAATTATTCATAAGAAAATAATTAAATGAATTGAAATTTAAACAGCAATACAATTTTAAATTTGGGGATGTCAGTTGAAAGATATCTGGGAACCCTGCATCACATTGTCCTTAGTTTACCCTTCCACTGTCTCATACACACTCTCTCTATCAATCTCTCTCTCTCTCTCTCTCTCTCTCTTTTAAAATAATAGCACGTGGATGCTTTCAAAAATATTTTCACCAGTAATTATTGCAATTTAAGTTGCATTATATTTTTTTGTAACAACACCGCGTACACTAATTATTTAAACTTCTTAATCATGTAAATAAGAAACGAGATACAAAAATTATTCAGTGCAGCTGAACTAATTTGCAAAACAAGGAAATCCTTATTTTTTCTTTTACTTATTTTGTTTTTTTTTTCTTACAAATAATTTTAATTGATTAAATCCTCATCAGCAAGCATTAGAACTAAATCATCATCAATTCATTAGTTCTCGTACGTTTTATCCAGCTTTATTCTTCCTCTAGAACTACAAGAATTCAACTCGGAGCAACAAAAAATATTAATTATTCATTACTAGTACAAATGATCAAATAACAAATACGGGGGATACAAACAAAAAAGATAGGAAAAAAATAAAAGCCAAGTAATACGTTTAATTAACTGAAAACAAATAAAGCTAACAAAAATACTTTGTAGACGCTGTCGTTTGTATGTGTATGGCGCTGTATGTCAGTCAGTCCCACATAAAAAAGGACCAAAAACAGAAAAGGATGAATTGTAATCTAATCTTGGTTCAACATAAATTAATCTAAATGAGAAAAACAGCAAGTTTAAAGGTACACAAGAGCTGAATGGGTTGGCTAAATAAGTGTAATGGGTATACGAGTACAGTAGTTGGCTGACAATCAGAGATAGTGGGTGTATGTTTGCAAAGTTGGTACACTGTGCACAGTGATTTGATTAATTCGATTAATAAATTAAATTTGGAATATAGTATCTATTATATTTTCTTTTATTAGCCGTTAGAACCTAGTTACTTTCTTTTTATGTTGTACAGATGAATTTAAACACTAACCTGTGGAAAATATGGTGTCAAATGATCCAAACGTACTCGTCCTGTGACTTGAGAAAATATGAGTTTTACCAAAAGTAGGGAGTATGGTGTATGGAGTTTGGTGAAAAAATACAGCGTATAAATGCTTACATTTCACCATTTTCGTGACGAGATTAAGAATCTTTACTCAGTTTAATTCGATGTAGCTGGTTCTAAGACTTATCAAATGGTATAAATCTATAGATAATGCTTTCCCCAAAGACACCGTCAACTTACTTTGGGATCAGTGGCGTAACTATCTTTAGATATCAATCTGAGCTTAACTGGTATTTATGATGTGATCGACTTTGTAATGTGATAGCCTGTCATGCCGGAGGTTGCGAGCTCGAATCCCAAAAAAGCCCTACTTAGAAAATAACTATAATTGCATTTGTAACAATAAAAAAATTTACAAGTTTTCATTTATTACAGTTACAGACGTTAAACGTTTTCTATATAATTTACATTATTATATAAAGATAGTTCAGCGACATGTCACAAGGTGCATACAAAGTATCAGTTAACTCTATCTTAGGCCATCCCCATGTAAAGGAGACTGGTCTATCATTTGGGGAGCAATCACGTGACCAGTTTTGTGTCAGTTCCATTCCCTGCATGGTATAAACATCAGATATATTATTGGAATCAAAATTTTGGCTTAAAATTGATTTCGAGAAATGAACCTGTTAATCAGAGTCCATGGTCTTGCAATTTTACACCTCTAGACTATTTCTTGTAGAGCCACGTAGAGTCACTGGCTTGTACTGATAAGCCAGCAACAATTGAACAACAGCTTATTCGTGTTGTTCGTGACATACGGCCAGCACTAGTAGAAAAAGTGGCCAGAAATCGGACGTCAAAAATATTCTTCGTTAAGAACAGCCGATTTGTCACTAGACTTTGACCAAAAAATTTCTTGTGAAAAGCTTAAGAACTCTTTGTGTGTTATAACAAGTAAGAGTGCTATATTCGGCTGTGCCGAATCTTATATACCCTTTACCAACGTACGTACATATATATAGTATACAGACACATACATACATATTTGTTTTGTGAAAAAATTTATCATTTTTTTAAAGTTTCCATCTTTGGAGCTGTAATTTTCTTTCAGAAGCATAAAATATATTCAATTTATAAAGAAAAAGAAAAAAATTGTTAGACCTATTTAATTTTACATAACACAAAAAGTGTGAGTTTTCCAACCCTGGAGTCATAATTTTGGATTTTTTTGATTATTGATACCAATCTAGTTCTTTAAAAAATACATAAAATATGTTAAGTGAAAAAAGCAAAAACGAAATAAGGAAAAACTTAAGGTCAGATTTTGTAAATTCAAACGATTTTTTCGTTTTGAAATTTGTATGGAAAAAATATTTTTTGAAAAGAATTTTCGTTATTTTTCATACAAATTTGAAACGTTTAGAAACAAAATTTTTTACAAAATCTGCTTATTAGTTTCATTTAATTCCTTTAATATTAAAAACTTCAGTAAAGTGCGACTTTGAATCGCGCACGGCTTTTTTGAAGTTTTTTCTTCAGTTTAAATGATTTTTTCAGTTTTGTCGCTTTTTTCTCGATTTGGCGATTTTTTTCTGTTTTTGGAGGTTTTTTTTATTTTGGTGATTTTTTTCTGTTATTGGGATTTTCTTCATTTTGTAGATTTTTCTCATTTTGACGATTTTTTTTTCATTTTTGCGATTTTTTTCTGTTTTTGGGTTTTTTCTATTTAGGAGTTTTTTTTCTTTTTTTTCATTTTGGCGACTTTTTTCTGTTTTTTGGGTTTTTTTCGTTTTGGCGATTTTTTTCATTTTGGCGATTTTTTTTCATTTTGGCGATTTTCTTTCATTTTTGCGATTTTTTTTTATTTAAGCAATTTTTCCGGTTTTTCGCGATTTATTTTAGTCCTAGAAATTTTTTTTAATATGGCGATTTTTTTCTGTTTTTGGGTTTTTTTTCATTATGGCGTTTTTCCTGCTTTGGGGTTTTTTTATTTAGGCGATTTTTTTCTCTTTTTTGGGGTTTTTTCATCTTGGCGATTTTTTTTTCATTTTGTCGTTTTTTTTTTGTTTTGGGTTTTTTTTTTAATTTTGGCGATTTTTTCATGTTTTTTTGGGGTATTTTTCGTTTTGGCGATTTTTTTGTTTTTCGCGATTTTTTTCCGTTTGGCGATTTTATAATTCCTTGTTTTTTTAGTTTTACCGTTTTTGAAAATTTCAAGAGTTTTGCTTTTACGGTTTCCAAGATACAGCAAGTTGTCAAAATTGCATAGTCAAAATTGCATTAACTGATGGAACACCCTTTAATTTAAATTTTTTGAAATTTTAGTGTTAATTTTTGTAGTCTGTATAAAAATACACTAACCTTACAAATTTCAAGTGTATATACATATAATTGTATGTATATTACATGGGATTTTAGAATTTTTCGTTGCTCGTTTTGGAACACCCTTTAATTTCCAATTCTCATGTATTTGTTGTTGTAGCGGCCAAAAGTCTACACACTGTGTCCAAATGTCAGGTCTGTAGCTATTACGGTTCTCGAGAAAATACTAATATAGTTTTAGACATAGTTAATTTTACATAACACAAAAAGTTAAAGTTTTCCAACCCTGGAAACGTCTTTTTAATTTTTTTTATATTTTTTTTTATTTAAAATACCAATTTTAGTCGTACTGAAGTGTAAAATAAATTTATTTATTAAAAAAAAAAATAAAAATTTGTTTTCGGTAGTTACTTTTATATGGCAAAATATAGTTTACGTTTTCCAGCTCTGCAATCGTCTGCCCGATTTTGCTGAATTTCAATACCAATCTAAGTTGGACCATTTCTGATACATCAGTCCAAGAACGAAGTCTCTAGCTTTTCTGGGAGCTTCGGAAAACCGATTTCACGTACACCGGACGGACAGACGGACGGACGGACGGACGGACGGACGGACGGACGGACGGACGGACAGACGGACGGACGGACGGACGGACAGACGGACATCGCTTATTCGTCATCGCTATTCATAAGGACCCAGAATATATATATTTTTTTGGTCGCAAATTAAAATTATGGAAATTACACACGGAATGACAAACCTATATATACCCTTTTCCATTTTTGGTAAAGGGTATAAAAAGAAAACCATCCCAAACATTTCCAAAACAAGGTCGTGACAAAGATGTTTGTTGGTAAATGTATTTCGAGTTATTTTTTTAAATTAAAAGTTGTATCACGTCTAAAAAACATTCTTTAATAAACAAAAAATATATATCGTTAGCTAAAATGCAAAAAGGCGTAACTAACAAAAATATAATTTTACAGGAGAAACAAAAAACTAAACAAAAAAATTAAACAAACGTGTAGTTAAGTCCCCTTGTTATTTGTTAATAAAAGCGTCATTTTTGGTCGCAGAAGTGTAATATTTTGTCAAGACATGTAGTTTAATGGCATTCATAATAATCAATCAAAAACTCGATTTTGAATTTTTTGTTAGTTACGCCTTTTTGCATTTTAGCTGACGATATGTAGTAATGGTGGATTTATTTCTTTGGCACATACATTTATTGACATTTCCACCGTGATGTCAACTTTTTGTAGCGTGCGACAGTAAGCAATTGTTTTTTCAGAGAATACGAAAGTTTTTTTTTTACTTCTTTATATATTTGTGTAGGTCGTTAGCAGTTCTAGGTTAGGTAAAATTTTAAGAAAAATCGAGCCACGTTATTTGGAAAAACAAGATTAATTGCTTACTGTTGCACGCGACAAAAAATTTGAATTTCTCGTAGAAATGTCCATATGCTTTTGTTTTTCGAAGGGGTTAATAATTATAGAGTTGTATTTTATCGCTAAGGTCTTACATTCTAATTTGCTTAAAAATACAACACTAAAGATATCGAATATCGAAAAAATATTGCTACCCAGTACGTGTTTCTAATAACATTAGGAACAATATGAAAAGATTTTTAAACGAATTAATCCACTTGCCGATGGATCACCGTTGTTTCTATTAACCAAAAGAATGTGTTGGAAATACATACTTCCAAATGAATAACCTTTTAAGTCACTGTTTCCTGGTATTTTGAGTAAAATATCGCTTGTAGTATAAGTATTACAAAAACAGCAACAATAACAACAATAACAACAACAACAAAACGAAGGCAAAAAATGGCATCATACGAGCAGTATTAAATATTTAAGCAACGAATGAATGAATGAATGCATGTTTTGAACTCATTAGCAAAACTCTCAAAAACTACGAACGTGTGGCCATGTATAAAGGCAAACATACATGTACACATAGATACATACATACATATATACTTACATACAAACATACACATGTAAGCAAATGCATTTGTGAGTCTGTGTTTGTTTTTGATAGTGTGAAAGTCTCAAATCCGGTTGTGTGCATGTTACGATGTGGGATTGTATGACACTGTATCCAATAGAACATTAAAATTTAACATGAGTTAGATAAATATTAAAAAAAAAATTTTTTTCTAATAAAAGCCATTGAAAAGAACTTTTAAAAAAAAAAGTAAACAAACCCTTCACCTCTAAGTCTTAGGCCGAGGCCACGTTCTAAGCGTCTAAGCGGTAAGCGTCTGAGCGGCGAATTTGAGCGGCAAGTGGCCACGCAATGAGCGTCATTTCTGAGCGGTTAGTGCAGTTAATTGTTAAAATGCCATTGTCAAGAGAGGTTTGTTTAATGTTTTTACGCGAAAATCGTGTTCATATTTACAAGAATTTAATGCGTTTAAGAAAAAAAAGAAGATTTGGCATTCATCCTATAAATCAAGTAAGGCGACATTACGGCGAATTTAACCATTTATATACAAATCTGCGCAAATTTCCAGACAGATTTTGGCAATACTGCCGTATGTCGGTGAAATCCTTTGATTTGCTGTTGCAAAAAGTTAACACCAGATTGAAAAAACATGGACAAGCAATTTCTGTAGAGCAAAGGCTTGTTTTAACTTTGAGGTAAGTTAATTTTTTATTTATTTGCTTTGAATTGTGTACATGTATATTTGCAGGTTTTTAGCTACAGGACATTCCTTCCATAATTCTTGCCATAATAGCGGTCGACTTTGTACAGATGAAATCATAAGCTCCGCATTCAATTTTGCCATGTTTATACTTTGCCGCTCAGAAATCAACTAAAAATTAGAACACATTCTATTCCTGAGCGGCGCCGCTTAGCCGCTCAGAAATTCCGCTTAGCCGCTCAGAAATTTCGCTCATAACGTGGCCGCTTCAGTAGTATTCCATATGTTTTAATTTTTTTCCGCTCACCGCTCAGCCGCTTACCGCTTAGACGCTTAGAACGTGGCCTCGGCCTTAAGGTTTGATTTTGTAAATACAAACGATTTTTTCGTTTTGAAATTTGTATGGAAATAATATTTTTTGAAACGAATTTTTGTTATTTTTCATATAAATTTGAAACGAAATTGTTTACAAAATCTACCTATTAATTTAAAATTGCAGTTTTAAATTTTAGTTGACTACAGCCAAATTATATTTCCCTTCAAAATGAAAGTTTTCGAAAAAATATTTTTAATAGTTTTAGTTTCAATTTTTAAGTTGGCTCATTTGTTTAGGAATTTTTTTTTCGCACTGTTTCGATTAAGGGCTTAACTAATTTTTATTCGCCCCACTATATATAAACTTTCTTTGGAGATACACTGTAATGAAAAAAAATGTACAAGCGCTTGTAGCGTAGTGCATATGAATATGAGTGTATGACAAAGTATGATAGAATTCTCGTTTAGTTAATACTAAAGTTTATATAAATATTATCAACTACAATGACTCTTTGCAAATGATTGCCACAAACCAGAAAATTGATAAATAATGTAAATTAAATCAATCAGTTTTTTTGATTTGAAGGCTACAACTAGATCCTTCAAATCGACTGTACTGAGTTATTTAATTGACAAATACATACCAATGTTGCTTAACCAAAAAAAAGTCAAAGTTCCAAATAAAATAAAGACTTCATATGAAATATATAAGCTTTAGTATTTCTTTTATGAAAATTAATATTTCGTTTTTATACTTTTATTGTTGCCCACTGCGGCAACTAATTGTAAAAAGGTGTTGGAACCGCATAAAGATGCTTGTTTCGTAAAGATTTTTGTTTTAGGCTTTTAAACTTACTATGTTTGTATATTATGATTCTCAATAAAGTATTAAGAGCTTTACTAAAAGCTTAACAAGTTTTTAAGCCAATTTCGAAATCTTTTGGGTTGAAGTCTACTGGCGAATTTCATGAGCAGGATCGAAATGCATATGAATGTGGCTTAAGCAAAAAAAAACGAAAATTCTAAATAACATAAAGATTTTATATCAAATAAATATACTGCAGTATTAATTATGTAATAATTATTTGGTAAGAAATAATTTATTAGAAAAAATTACTAAAGAACATTAAGCCATTTAAGAAAAAAAAAGAAAACGAGAAGTGGTTAAGACTTTCAGGGAAAACAGTAACACTATAGTTAAAGTGAAAAAAATATATATATGAAACTTAGAAAGTTACAACTTAAAAAAAAAAACACCTCGCACACTTATACAATTATATATCTATTGAAATATTTACATACATATATACAAATACTCTTCATGACCTTTTATACTTGCAATGGGAAACAGTGTAGCACTTGAACTAACTTGTAATTGAGAAAGTCAATACTCATGCAAGTTAATCTTAATGTTGATGATTTTGGCGCTGTTGATAATAATGATGATGAGGACGATGATTACAATAATAATAATACAGAGCAGAGGGTGATAGTTATTTTCGTATGATAGAAATAACACGTGTATTTCCCTAATCCTTCGTAATGTTAATGGCCTGAGCAACTTAACCATAAGATAAGCGAGCTGTCGTATTCATAAAGACGTCTGGGTATGAGTTAAACTCTCAATTAGGTTTTGAAAGACATTTTTTTTAGTTTCGTATCAAATATGTTGCACATATCTTACATGTGTTTTTGTGGTTACGTTTACCGGAAGTATTTTTGTGATGATTCTCGAATCATTAATCGTCCGTATTGTTAGTGTGTAATTATTTTCAAAGTATTTTCTCCTTTAATCTCTGAAACATTGTTGTGTGACAGCATTAAGTCACCTTCTTATTTATTTACATTCTTCTATTATGCAGCAATCTTAGATTTCGTTTTAAGTTAATTGGGGGACAGGTTTAAGCTATTAAATGTTTATAGGTGATTTACGTTTGTGAATAGCTGTAATTGTTTACTGGCAAAAAGTAGTAAGTATATGGCTTTTATATAAAAAGCCTTTTAGTCATTTTATATGAAACAATCATGTAATGTCTACACACACACGTATATACACATGTATATATTAGAGATGACAGTCGACAGTGTGTTTAACATGAGCATGCAGGAATCACGATCGATCAGGAATGAGCGGGAATATAACAGGAATATAACTTGTACCATAATTTGGAAAATACATGAAAAAATACTTCTTGCTTAATAACTCATAAAAGCATTTTAGTTACTTTTAATTAAATAATATAATAATAATATATATAATATAATATAAAAACGTTTTAATTTATATCAAGATTGCACTTTTTGTGCTGCACTATTCATGAGCACGTTGCTTGCAAATGTTAACTTCTCCTGCCCATAAATCGGCTGATATTCTCTTTTTTGCAAAAACCAAACATGGGGTTTTTTGCTTTGACATGTTCTTAATCGAACGTTATTAAAAAAAGTTATTATTGTTAGTGTAAAAAATTATTTTTGCCCAAGATTTTGGGGCAATTTACCTACTGTGCAAAGAAGTACAGTAAATACACGAACCTCCTAGCATAGACAATAAATAATAATTGTCTTAAAGAAACACAATTGTGACTTTTTTCCATTCATAGAAAAGACGACACAATTGTGGAGCAGAATAATTTCATTATTTTTGTAGAAACCCATTATTTGACATATTGTCAGAAGTTTAAATACAATAATTGAAATTTATTGGCTGGTGGTTTAGAACGTCTATATACGCATTTCATTGGCACTTCAACCAAATCCTCAATAGACTTCAAGCACAAATTCTGAATTGAGAATTCTCAAATAGTTTTTGAAAGTCTGTGCATAAAGTAAGAGGTTCGTGAATGTTCAAAATTTGTAGTTGAAGTCTACTGATGATTTGGTTGAAGCGCCAATGAAATGCTTATATAGACGTGCTAAACCGCCAGCAAATAAGTTTCAATTATTGTATTATTTCATTATTTTATTGTTGTTTTCAATACAAGTTGTCGCTTAAATATTTTCTGTCGACATTATGAAACCTTAGAACGGTTAGTTTGCCGTTTGGAATTTTTTAGAACAATAACTCCACAATAGTTTTAACTTTAAGATTTCCTCTTATTTGACCTACAAACTTATGAAAGCATGTATGAATCTCTAAACAAAAGAGTTATTAACATTATTAGTTACTAGCAGACAAACGTCGTCATTTGCCTTTTATATCAGCTTCGTGTCATTGTCAAGTTGTGAAAACTTGCAATCATGTTAAAATTGACAATACATTCGTATTCGTAATTATGATTTTTAATTTATAATTCCCTTTTCTAATTATAATCAAGTTTATTATAGTGTTAAAGATTTGAAGTTTCAACCCGGAGGCTATTAGAGGTATACATGTATGCAATTATTTGAATACAAATGTGTGTGTAGTAGTAAATAAATACCCAGTAAAACAAACACTTGACAGATACAGGAAATGCAAGCAAACGCTGCTGTTGAACAGTCAAGGAGTAACGAGTTGGTGGTGATTTCTGAATGTAACGCCTTCAAAATATAATAAGCAAAGTAATTAAATGCCAAATAAGAACATATGTATGTACATACATATATGTATATGTAAGTATTTTTTGAAATTATGAAATACGTTATTTTAATTTCACACTTGGAAAACTTCCCCTTTTACTTACTCTTTATTATTTACATCACAAGCATAATTTTTTAGATTATTAAATCTATCTTATTAATATTATCTTAATTACAATCTACATGTGTTATTAAAGTATTTTGTGATAATCATCAGCTTTAATAAAGGCGGCTGAGCTTATTATTGCAAAATCATCTTTAATCGAATTTTCTTATCAAAAGTTTTCAGATAAACATTTTTTTCTCCTTATCGCCTGCGAAAGTATACTCGAATACTGACAACGTGCAAACTTGGACCACATCGAGCCATAACAGCGACGCACTTTTCGAACTTCGTTTTTTTTCTACAAAAATCGATTCTCTAAAAAAATAAATTAAAATATATGTGGTGATAGTTATAGCAGTCAAACTCGAATACTGACAACTTGTAAAGTTGGACCACATCGAGCCATAACCGCGCAAAAAAAGCTTAAGCGACATATTTTTTGAACTTAGATTTTTAAAAAAATCTATTCTCTAATAAATTAAGTTCAAAAATTATGTTGAAAATGTATGTCACTTAAGCTTTTTTGGCTGCTACTGCATGATACATGCATGTATGAATGTTTCTTATAATTAAATGATCATTGCAAGTATTAAGTAAAAAAATTCTACTTCACCCAAAGTAGGGGGCAAATTACGGCACTCGTTATCGAACGAAATCACGAATTATTTCAATAGAGTTTATACGGAAATATTTTTAAATTTCGACTTTGTAAACATGAGTTGAGAGGTCCTCTGCTTCTATAAACTCTTTCGGTTAGCGATCTCTGAAAGAATGAATGATAATGAAATTTTCAAACACGAACTAGCATCAAAGAATTTCAGAACAAATAATTTAATTGGTATGTTTTAAAAAGCAATAACACTCAAAATAAAAATCAAGCTATTCGTACTTAATCAATCCAAAGCGATGTTAAAAGTATGACAGGTACCTATTTTTTTAAACCAAGTATGGAATAATTGATTCAAATACAAATTTCTCAAGCGCTATATTCTTCATTTCAGCCCTTAACAAGCCGGGCATTGATTTTAATGCAAAAAATCTTCAATAAGGATAAGAAGGCTGGATGCAGCACTTATTCAATAGATCCACCTCAGCATGCCTTATAATGTATTTCTTTATTACTGACAAATATATTTTATACATAAAATGTAAAAATGAAATTTATCCTCAAACTTACTTAAAGTTTTCACTAATTTCTAGTGTCAAAGTTTAGTTTAGTAATCCAAGACAAAAGAATTTTATGGCGAATATATTTGTCAAAAATTTTAACCGCAGATGCCAGCATTTGAGGTTAAAGTTTTACCCGGCTTTTTCGAAAAAAAAAAAGAAACAACACCCATACTGACAATATTTTGAAGTGATGAACACTTTTTATACCTAAAGCATTATGGAATTTGATTCATGGGCGAGAGAGGAAAATATGATAGTTCCCATCTTCTTTGATGAAATCAAAAATTTGCTCAACTATAATTGCCCAATCCTAAATTTTAACTTAAATGTCTATTGCAAAAGGCTACGTATAAAGGTATCCATATATGTGTAATATTATTGTGCAATAATTTAAATTGCACAATAAAATTTCTTGTCTGGATATTATATTGGTATATGACACAATATATTGCATAAAATCAAAAATCTTTTGATGTATATTGAGCAACAAGAAATATTTTGTAATGTATTTGCAGCATTGTACAATATTATTTTTAAGGAAACAATCAATCAATAAATTTTTTTAACTGACTTAATTAAAAATTATTTAGTTTGCTTAGAATTTTGTGTGTATCTAGTATGTATCACGAGGAATATATTGTACAAGTTTTATTTACTTTTACATATGATGTTAGAAAAATTGCACCATATATTTTTATTAATATTGCGCAATTTCTTGAATAGTGTGAACCAAAATGACAATAATTATAATAGTAATGAAGTACTCCATAGTTCCATTTTACTTTCTAGTCGGATATTGCTTCCGAAGGTCTTTGTTTTTCGAATTAAATAACTAGTCATCCCCTCCTCCTTTTTAAGTAATTTCTTGGGTGTTTAATATCAATCCTAATCTATAATTTTGTATATGTTACAATCTTACCTACAAAATGGCTCACTATTACCAATAATATTATACACACTACAAATGCAATACATAGAGTCACACACACATTTACACTTGCAATGTAACAATCGGGACTCCTGTCAGTAGCAACATGACATTTAACAACAATAAATATGATGCTGAAGTGTTTACGATGACAATGATATTGTTGCTTTTATATTTTGTTTATAATCATTTTCAAAATCATGCTTATAATCATAGAAATTAAACAAAGTATAAAATGGAAAATCTAAATGCAATGTAAGCGTTGACATACATACATACGAGTATAATATCATTAGACTAAACCACTTTGCCACAATATCTATCTAGTGGAATGTCTGTATGTGTGTGTGTGTGTGTGTGTACATGTCATTTTCTTTTATACTTTAATATTATGGAATCCTGTCACATTTGTTGCATATGATTATGTGATTCGATAGCTAAACAAAATCCAAGCAATCATTGTCTATGGAGTATATATACCATTTAGATATTTACACAAAAGCATAAAAATAAGCTACTCGTAGATAAAAACCATAATGTAAAGTAGAAATTTAAATTTAATGAATGTTCCGGAAAAAGGAACAATAACCAGACATCACTTTTTTTCTTATTAGATAAAATATAAGGTTTTATGTGCATCTGGCCGGGACTTTCTGATGCTGGGAATACACAAGATTGGGTGGGAGTGTTGGCAGAGCAACTATATATTTTTGTCTGCAACAATATATGGTTACAGAAAATTACATATACACAGTCGTAGAATTAGCTTATGCTCCCAAGGTTTTATGAAAATGTAGTTTTGAGTAGTGCTGGGATACTATCGATAGTACTGTCGATAATATCGATAGTTTTCAAACATCGAAAATATCGATAGGAAAAATATCGATATCGATATTATTTAAAATGCAGTTTTTAAAACGTGAGATGTTATAAACATTTTTTAACTGACATCAAGTACAAACATTCAGGCGATAGTAATATTGATAGTATCGATAGTGAAATCTGAACTATCGATATTTATCGATAGCAGAAAATATCGATAGTATCCCAGCACTAGTTTTGAGTATAATTTAGCGCTGGGAATTTCACGTTAATAAAAAGCTTCGATTGTAGAATTTTGTTTTAAGTCGACTTATGCTGTTATCGCTTTCAAGGCTTAGTGAGCATAAAGGTTTCAAATTATTTAACAAAAGCTTTCGAAATTTTTTTATTTAATTTTTTTTTTAATCTGTAAACTTAGATTTTTCTTCTTTATTTCATTTTGTTTGAATAAAGCTTTTGCAGACATTTAAGCTTTTTTGGGGTTTTAACACATTTACTTCTTTCTGATAATTTTTTACTGTTAATGTGGACTTAGGAGAATTTCTTTCCATATTTTTTTCTTTTACTTTTATTATAAAGAAGAAAGTTTTTGGCAGAAAGGAACCGCACTGATTTTTTCTGCGCTGTCCGTCTCTTTCGCTCTCACACAGTCTTGACACTCTTAGCACACTAACAGAGCTCTGTTAAATTACATAGTTTTTTATGAAAGGTTATAAATGTTAAAGTTTAAGTTTATGGAAAAGGCAGACATATTTGGCATTATAGTGAAATAAAAATTTGAAGAATACTACAGAAGACGAGCTAGATTCGAATAAAAATATTTTTATTTTCTTTATATTTATTTCAATGAAAGCTCAAAAGCACCAATTATCTACTGCTGGCCGTATTGGGCAGATAGTTTGGCATAACCAATAGATCCATAACCAAAAAAATAACCGTAACCATAACACCAACGATCTAATTGCATTTTTGAAAGAAATGAGAAAACTTTGCCGTGGCAATGAAACCAAACCCAAGAATGCCTCCTGATGAAGGCTTAGCATTTCTGTTAGCTTATAACTTTACAAGCGAGAAATATGTTGATATACGAAATGAAAGTAAAACAAGAATTGCGATATTTAACCTTGGTATGGTACAATTCTTAAAGCTTAATCAAATGCAGTCCTCAAGATATTACAGTTGCAAAAACAACGGCAACCGTTCCACTGGAGTCATTTTTATCACATGCAGCAGGACGAGTCAAGACATAAAATTTACAAATACGATAGACTACAACATGACAGAAATAAAAACCCCATTAATAAAGTTACTAATATATTTTATAGAGCCATGTACTTATCAGATACTTCTTATCGCTTCCAAAAGAAGTTATTCAACTATTAATTGGAAAAATATTACAAAGAATACATGGCAGGCGAAATAACTTTATCTTCTATTTTTATAAATTGTTTGGGTATCCTTAAATATTGTAATAAAAATTTCAGTTTTATGCTAGGAACACAATTGGGACGAACAATGAATTTTTCGGTGCGAAATTTCGTCATAAAAAATAAAACAAATGTGTGTATATGAAAATGAACACAACACCGCCGTACAACGAAATTCGTCGTGCGTGACGAATTCTGAGATAGATTTATTTCTAATTTGTACGCCGACGAACGACGAAAAAATAATTTTTTCTATCTCTCTATGTCTTTGTACACACAACAACCAACTTTATTGAATATAAGAGAGGAATTCGCTGAGTAAATTCGTCGTTTTTGTGCTTCACATGACGAATTTACGCAGAGAACTCTTATCGACGAATTCGTCGGTATGGACGAAATTCGTCGTTCGTCCCAACTGTGCTCCTAGCATTAGTCATTTGTAGTTTCGAAATATTTAAAATATAAATACAAAAAAAAAAAAACAAATCAAAAACTGATAACTATTTAAAATTATGCAAATGTTATCGATTTTTTTATTGAATGACTTGCGCTTTAGGGTCATAAGTCACTTAAAGGATGTTATAAATTTTCACATTTATTTAATATTTTTACAAAATCTTACTTAATACTTGATTTTATTGCTCAAGTGAGTTCGTACCGCCTGGGAAGTGGGCGTAGGGCTTATCTTACCCCTTAAATTCGTTAAGAATAAATGCATGTTTCTTGACCCTACATCTGTATAAAATTTAGTGTCTCTAGCTGCTTCCAAAACGAAGTTACTAATTTTTTCCACAAAGAATATAGTTTCGGACCACTGTGCTCTGTATAGAGTTTTTCAGAATTCTTCAGAATTTGCCCAAAAATTTTTTTCTGGGATAAAATAAATTCACTGGGAATTATTTTACATAAAATATTAAGAATTCGGCTGTTAAACCAAAGTATGACTAATTCATGCCAATGAACAAAAAACCTTAACTCACCTGCAATATACATATTTAAATATTCCTTTTTTCATAAAATAACATTTTAAATAAATAAAGCCAGTAAATTAAGCTACACTTCGAAATAAACAGATTAATAAACAGACTTATTTATTTAAATCCAATAAATCATTTGTTTAAGATACCCGTAAATATTAAAAAAAAAAAACTAAAATAAATATTATTAGAGAAAATATTAAAAAAACACAAAAGTGAAAGGTGGCATTATAAAAATAAGTGACATTACAACATTTAAATAAATTCGTTAAACAGACACAATTCAAACTAAACAAATGAAAAAATGGAGCGAAAACCAATAATCACTAATACACACGTCTGCACAGCAGAGCTCTTACACACACACACATACACACAACAAGGACTTGTTAAAAACCCAACAAAAATTTACTAACCTCAGGTCTTAACTTGACGCGTCAGTGCCAATTTATAGCAAATGCAAAAAAAAAACAAGAATAGACAGACATTCACATTCAAAAAATAATTCAACTGCTTAAAAGGACACTCTTCAATATACTAACATACATATAAAACAAATAATACCTAAAAGACTTCGGCACCACAAGAATACAAAAAGAGAGAAAAACTTTTTTTTGAAAAGCAAAAATGGCAACACAAAGGCATAAACTACCCAAAAGATAAGAAAAATTTGGTTCCTGTTGTTGTTGTTATGATCAAGTGTACCACTGTGTTTTTAAGGACATGTATCACATGTTTAAATGGCTGTTGGCATTTACAAAATCTGTTTGGGAATCGTTAGTTAAACCGTTATGCAAAGTCAAAATAAATCCTTAAAGAAAGTCAAATTGCAACACACAATACACAGCTCAATTCAAGTGAGTTCTCAAATTCGAATCAGTTTAAGCTCACACTGGCACAAACACAACAAACACCTGCCAACTACCAACCAATAGGAGGAGTAGACATTCATCTGAATATTACTACTTTGCCAATGGTTTTAATATTTAAACGTCATGTTCAAACTGTTAGAAATACTACAAAAAAAAAAAATATATTGACACATAATACTCGTACAAACGGACGGACAGACAGACACATTTCTAATGGCGGCTATACGAGCAACTCTCTGTGTGTGTATGTGTGTGTCTTAAAGTATCAAGGATACAAAATCACCGGATGTAATGTCACTAAGAAGAGCCAAAAAATCAAACTCTATAAATGAATAGATTGAACTTATAAGACATGACTGACACACATACACTGATGAGAGCAACAACAATAACAACAACAACAACAACAACAACAACAAAAAATTTAAACTAATAAATCCTAAATTTTTGCTATTGTAGTTGGTATTTATTTCAAACTTCATTTTGCTGTCTACAGCAAACTCAGCTGGAAATGGTAGAAAATTATCGAAAAATGGAAAAGAGATACCAAACACAAAGAATAGCTAATTTTTGACTTATGTGGTGGCATGAGTATCAACAGTAGCAACCGGAGCAACCATCCTGCTCAACCTCCTCAGGTGGAAACAAAAATAAAATAAAATATTTGGCACACAATGCAAATAATAGTGAATTGGCATAAAATATAATAAAATATCATCTATCATATCAAGGAAGCAGGTATAAAGACCATGATGGAAAATTAAACAAAATATTATATACGTTATGTATTTGTCTTTGATTGAAAAAGGCTTCTTTGCTTTCTTTTCGGTCTTACGTTTGTTTTATTATGAAAGTTAATTTTATTAAACACTTCTGACTTGCTACATTCTTCTCGAGTTGTTTTTATCCTTATGTCATTTATTTTCTCAGTGCAGAGTAGAGAGGCCAATTAGTGTAAAGGGTCTTCCAACACCCTCAAGCATATGAAGTATCTTATTATAGCAGCGTGCCAGTGCAAGTGTAATAAAGTGGTGACAGTGGAACATTTGGTTTCGAAACACCATTTTTTCACCACTCAATTTCAAAAATAAAATGATGCAATTTAATAGAGTGATAGGCAAAGTGAATTATATATTCACGTAATTCAGTGTTTCATAAATAAGGCAATAATTATAAAAGTGGCCTAGGTCATAATAATTTTTGCCTCGAAATATTAAAGAAATCTTACAAAGTCCTGGATAAATCCTTTATAATATCCCTGCAGAAAATTTGGTGACAATTGATCCAAATGTACTCGTCCTATAACTGGAGATAATGTGGGTGTTATCAAAAATTTTCAGATTAAAAATAAAATTAAAAAAAAATTTCATTGCATTTGTAACAATAAAAAAATATATAAGCGTTAATTGTTTCAGTTCAGTGACAAGTCACAAGGTGCATACAAAGTATCAATTAACCCCATCCTAGGCCATCTCCATGTAAAAGTGACTGGTCCGCTTCATAGGAAGTGTTAGAACTCGGACTGGTCCCTATCACTTGGGGACCGGTCACGTGACTAGTCTTGTGTCAGTTCCATTTCCTGCAGGGATTATAAATGTGGAAGTGAGTTTGTTTGTTTGTTTTTTTGTTGGTTTGTTTACCACGCTTTCACGCCCAAACCACAAAATCTATTTTGAAAATTATTTCATCAATGGAAAGCTACATTACCACCGTCAAATATAGGATATTTTTGTATCCGGTTGAGAACCGGTTTTTTATAGTTGGTACGAACTTTTTTCGGAAAATATATCTTTGGGCTGGTTGGGGTAATTTTCGTTTCGGGTTTGATAGTTTCACATATTTTAAAACCGGTTTTTATGCGTTTATAGCATGCGGAACCATAGGTGAAAGCTTGTATTGAATAAGTAAGTACTAAATAAAATTTCATTAATCGAGACTAACACTCGTACAAGCCTGTATTAAAACTTTGCAAGATATTAAAATATTTTTTTAATAATTCAAATGAAATTTTCTTAATATCTTGAAACAATAAATTTATGACTGACTTAGACCACTTTTATAATTATGGGCTCATAAGTGTAATTTAATTTGATGAATTTAAAAAAAACTTAAATTATGATTTAACAAAAAATAATCTTTGAAAATTTGCGAGAGTAGAGGTTAATATTTTTTAGGAACTGCAATAGAGTTCCAACAAACACTAAAATATTTTGTGGGTTACTGCTTTTATCAGACCCTTTTATAACCAGCTATCCAAAACGGGATTTGGAATGTGAACTCTTGATTAGTGCGCAGCAGATTAACTAGTGTAGTAGCCTAGTAAATATTCTAAGTGTTTCTGCAGACAAGCCAAGCTACCTTCTTAGTTTGTCTTTGTTAAAAAAAAACAAATTAAAAAAAGAAGAGAGGTGTCTTAGGACACCCAGTTATAGCTATGCTGCTTAGCTATGTAAGACAAATTTCATGTGTAAAATAAAAATGCAATAAAATTATATTATATGATGATGTCAAATTCGCCACAAATATTTCAAAACGTTTCTATTTATTTCCCATTATTTATTTTTTCTAACTAAGTACGACTAATGTACTTGTATTGTTTGTTGCTGGCGGCGGATGTTAGCCGCCTTACAGCCGATCGGTTTTGTTCTTTGGTCTGTGCTCATGTGTAAAAACAATACAAAAACAAATTGAGCAATCGTTCTCATTGTTTTTGTTTCACCCACTTTAAAAAACGAAACAGAACTAAATCAAAAATTTTGTTTCCTTTATTTTCTTGCTCTGTCCTAGCTGCTGTATCGCGCCATAAAGAGCATAGCTCCAAAAAAATATATGTGAAGAATAAACATTGGTTTTTGTCGAGTGATTAGAAAATATTTAACAAATTACAATCTTTATTTTATGTGAAAGTAGGCGTGGCTGGTTTCGAAATGTGTCTGTTGCTTATTCTGGAATATATACATATGTACCAAATTTGAAGAATTCTGCTTGGATAGGAAAAATTTGATGCAAAAAAAAATTGATTTGGATTGCGGTGACAGTGCCCGATTTTTGTTACATTATATTTTTTCTAGGCCCTATGCTCCTTATAGGAATAACACGAATTAATATATGTATATATATATATATATATATATATATATATATATATATATATATATATATATATTAGGGCGATTTATATGGAGGCAAAAAAATCGCTCAAATTACAAGGAAAATTGTATTCTAGGGATCAAAATAAGAAACTTTGCCGAAGGAACCATAACTCTAAAATGTATTTTGATGTCCCGACTTTTGAACCGAAAGGACAAATTTTCTTGAAGGGTCAAATTTTGAAAAATCTCACTTTGACCCATTTAGAGTTCCTCAATCGAGTCAAAATGTATGACCGACCACCACTAATTTTGAAGGGCCGACCTACCTATGTCAGTGGCACACCCCCTGGAACCACCCCTGGGGGTTCCCTATACAAAATCAAAATACATTTTATAGGTATGGTTCCTTCGGAAAAGTTTCTTATTTTGATCCCTAGAATACGATTTTTTTTGTAATTTGTGCGATTTTTAAATCGACCCTCCCTAATACATATATATATATATATATATATATATACATATTTTTTTTTTCTAGGACTACTCCTTATAGTTATTGTTTTACACAAAAATTTATGTAACCATCCCACTGTGCCTTAAGGGTATAATAAAAAATATTTCTAACATGGAAAATTGATTGATTTAAAGCTTAGACTTTGATACCAATGAAACAATAAATCATAAAATCAAATACTCTTACAGACACATTCATCATGACAGCGGAAACTTTACGCGACAGGTTGAAGCTATAAAATATATTAAAAATATTGGCAACAGTCAAACGTGTCAGCAATGAAACAGCATCTTATAGGAGTTGAGGCATTATTTTTTAGAAATTGAAAAGAATAAAAAAATTAAATAAAAGTTCATATTAAAAAAAAAACACCGATTGGAAACAGAGTTCACAAATATAAAATAACTTTTAGGAGAAAATAAGGAGTGGTTTTGTTTGGAGTTATAGAGCTTTAAGATGACAATAACGTTTGATATGCAAGCCATTTTGTCAGACACGTGTTACCTCAGCTCATCGTGATATTCATTCCTTTAATCTTCAGTTAACATGATATATCAGAGCAATGGATTCAAAAAACCATGAATCATTTCCCTAAACATTTGACTCAACTATCACGCATTTATTCTTAGAAATATCGTATAATGCTTACCCAAGACATTGTAGGTTGGTGAATTCCGTAGTATCGAAAAATCATCAAATGAACTCATTCGGCATTGAACAACTGAAGCTGTTCATGTATTTTATGGAATATTTTCAATGCACTTAAGGTGAAAGAACAGTGCAACATGCGATACTGCACTAAAAGGAAAAGCTTAATTCAGACAATGAAATTCTTCATTGAATTAATGAAATTTGTCATTGAAAGTCAGCTAATGAAGCCCTTCATTGGATAAATGAAGAATACTCTTGTAACAATTGCTTGAATAAAATAAATAATTGGTGTAGGAATAATGGACTCATTAATTCATTTCTAAGATCAAACTATTCAAAACAGCAAACTATTTTTATGAGTCTATGAGAAGACCCTAAAAAAACTTACTTCTGATATAAAAACTATTCTAATCTGCCTCCAGTTAGTTGGGATATAGCTGAGAGATAGACTCAGTTTTTATTTTTGTTCAAAATTCATAATTTTATGTTTTTCAAACATTAAAATTTTACAAAAAAATAAGAAAGATAAAATATGTATGCTTAGTGAAAACGAATAAGACCTTCCATAAAATTTATATATACATATATATATATATTTTTTGATATTTGAGAGAAAGCAACTGCCATTGGAATTGCACGGAGAAAACAAATTTGTGTATTAAATTAATGATTTTAGATTTGAGCTTAAATAACATAAAAAGCTTTCAATAAATTGAGGTATCAGGAATTAAAACAAATCACAAAATCCATTTGCATTGAAAAATATATACACACATACTCGTGTAAAGTACTGACGTTGGCATTATTTGACAATATACACAGTATATACAAGAACGTTGATGATAAGGTACGTTAAGCATTTTAAAACAGCATGTTGTTCCGTTCTGCTACACATATATGCAATTGCAAGTTTGTTCTTGTGTGATCTAGTATAGGGGAGATAAGTTATTCATTCCTTTCAGAATTTTTTTTTATTTGGCATTGATTTTGTTAGTTCATATTTTTGCATATTTTACCCTTTAAAGCATATTTTTGCACTTTTCCCTTCTGCCATATATATGTATATATATATATATATATATATGTATATAAGGTTTTAATAAACACACAATTATACAACTTTTGACGATTTAATAAAAAATATTTCAATAAAAATTTGGGTTTTTTGCTACTTGTGGCAGACGTTGCGCCGATTAACATCAGTAGCATTTGAAAAAAAATTTTCAATGTTTAAAATTTTATTTAGATGTGACAGGTAACATTTTTTATTTGAAAATTTAAGTGAATATCTATCCAAAATATAGTTAGGTTATGTTAAGATGGTGCTACACCGTACCTCCACTCGGAGACCCACTCGGGTCAATTGTGATTCCCTTCTGTTGTTTAAAAAAGTAATATTTGACCCCCCCCCCTTTTGTAACCAGAAGTGACCCTATTATGTGACCCTATTGAACCCCCGAATTCCCATGATGATGCCCCTGATGTTCTCTAGTTTACACTTCTCGACATCAGTAATGCTTTCATGGAAACGTCTGCTCAGGCATCTAAGCCTATAACGTTGCAGCTTTGGGCAGTGACAGATAATGGATTCAATGGTTTCTGGTTCCTCTTCATCACCGCACATCCTACAAAAATCTGGAGTGCCAGTTTCCCAAATGCTGGTTCTTGCTTTGACCGAGCAGTCACCTATCAATGCACCTATCATGATTCATATAGCCTTCCTATTCATGTCCAGTAGCAGTTTGGATGTTCCTAAGTCAGGTGTTGGCCACATATCCCTCGATATTCTACAATTCTCTCTACTTCGCCATGAACTGTTGCTCCTACTTTCTACATAATTACTGAGTTCCCTATAGTAATGACCTATTGGTAATTTCACTGATCTGTCTGACATTCCCTCGTCTGATGCCGATCCTGTTCTTAACAGCTCATCGGCAATTTCATTTCACTCAACACTGCTGTGACCAGGAAACCAACATAATCTGACACTATATTTATCCATAAGCAAGTTGAAGGCTTTTCTACAGTCACTAACAAGTTTCGATTTGACATTCTGTTCCTTCAAAGCTTTTAGCGCTGACTGGCTGTCGACGTAGAAGATTACCTTCTCACCTTCAGCTACCTACATTCCTGGCCACCAGCTCGTTGGCCCCAAAGATCGCCAAGATCTCAGCCTGGAAAGCGCTGCATTCATTCGGCAGTCTGATAAAACTACGAATGTTCGTTCCCAAGATATACATACCAGCACCTGTGCCTAGACCCACTTTTGATCCGTAGAAAATACAGTTACAAAGAATTAATTCTGTTATAAAGAGATTTCTTTTGAAGTTAAAGTAAATTTTTTTTCTTTACTAAAGTTTTTCTTATATTTTTTTTTAATCTTATTTCATATGTAAATGTTATTGAAGTGTTTAATTAAAAATATATATATATTCTATTATTTATAATTTATATTATTTTTAAGAGCATATTCTTTAAAAATACGGGCATATTTTAAAGTTGTTAGTGTATATTCAATGTGCATAAAATGCTTTTTTTTCGAGCATATTTCTGGTTTCCCTGATCACAACAATTTACAATAGTCCTTAGTGCAATTTGTTCCTTAAAAATTATCACCTGTAAATAGCATAATCGAATCATAAATATTTGTTGGACTTGCTTTCTAACTTATATAAAGGGTGTTTTTTATTGAGGTATAGAACTTTAAGTTGGCATCACTTTTTTAACTGGCGGCCATTTTGTCAGCTGTCAAGTGATTAATATTTAGTTTGGTTTGGCATTTTATCATGAACAGGTTGACAAAAGAACAACGCTTGCAAATCGTGCAAATTTATTTCGAAAATAATGGTTCAGTTCGCGAAGTTTACCGCAAGCTCCGTCCATTTTATGGTCGACATAATCGTCCATCAGAGCAATTAATTCGGTTAACCATGGATCGTTTTCGCACTACGTTTACTCTATGTGATAATACGCATCCGCAGAGACGTCGAACAGTGCGCACCGAAGAAACAATTGCCGCTGTAGAGCAAAGTGTTGAAGAGGACCCGAATGAATCGATTCGCCACCGTGCACAGCAATTGGAGCTTTGTCCATCAACTTTATGGAAGATTTTGAATGTGGATGAGTTGTGGTTCCAACAAGACGGCGCTACATACCACACAGCGCACGTCACAATCGATTTATTGAAGGAAACATTCGATGAGCGCATAATTTCGCGGAATGGACCTGTCAATTGGCCACCAAGATCGTGTGATTTGACACCATTGGATTATTTTCTTTGGGGATATGTGAAGTCGCTCGTCTACACCAACGAACCAGAAACGTTAGGGGACTTGGAAGCCAACATTCGTGGCGTTATTGCCAACATACGGCCCCATATGCTCGAAAAAGTGGTTGAAAATTGGACCTGTAGAATTGGCTTTATTCGAGCCAGCCGCGGCGGCCACATGCCCGAAATCATATTTAAACATTAATGGCATAAAATTATCCTTCCAATAAAGCCAAATTGATGGACATTAAAACGATTTTCTTGTGTTTTATTTCAATTCGAAGTTCTATACCTCTAAAAAAAACCCTTTTACATTTATAGATAATGTTAAGTTATTCCCTTTTATGTTTCTTTTAGCTTTGAATTTATTGTCTACCCGTTCACATGTTTATTTCATATAATTATTAATTAGGTAAGTCACAGAATGCATGTGTTAAAATTTTGTAACGATTCAGTGAATTCATAAACAAATATGCTTATTAGTTAAGAATTTTTATGAAATTGTCTCGTAGAACTTCAAATTAACAATTCTAACAAACAAATCTAACTTATTTACGATGTAATAATCATGTGCACTGCATGCAGCTTGTTTAAATAAACTTAATTTTTTAAACAAATTTTCCCACACTTTTGATTAGAACTGGCAAGGAAAGTGAAAAGGGGAAAAACATAATCAAAAACTTTCTTTTTTTTTAGGTTGCTGCGTATAATTGTCATCACCATTAGAAAAAAGGAACGTAAAACTTTTTTATGACCCTTTCAGCTGAGAGTGAATCCTTTAAACTGACTGCTTGGCAAGTTCATTATGCTTTTATATATACAAATATATGTATATATGTATGTATATACAAAAAAAACAATACTTTCATATAGAAATAAAAGAGATCTAGATGTTTATGCAACTGCATGAATGTGTTAGTCCGTGTTATTACATTTCCATTTCTAAAATACACATTTGCAAAATTTTCGAAAAATTTAACAAACTTTTTCCTTCCACAAACTATTAACACAAACATTCAACTTTGTCGGTCGGTCGACATCATCATCAACATGATGATTAGTGTCGCATTAAAAGCGAATTGTATTTACCACATCAGTTAACACATTTTTAAATTTTTAGCAGAGAGCACAGCACAGCAGAGCAGGAAATGAATAAAAAAAAGAAAAAAGAAAAAAGTAGCAGATAAAGATAAGTTGTAATAGAATGACAAAATTGCCGGAACACAAACTATATTTTATATTCGTGCTAATACTAATTCGTAGTAATTAACACCAACACTTTTTATGTTACAACAATTGTAAGGAGCAGAAGAAAAGTTTCAAGCGGCAATGTGACAGTTTGGCTCATTTTAATTAATTTTAGAGCAAAAATTATTTGATATGAATGAAGTAGAAATTTAATGAGATGGTTTTTGTTACAACACAAATTTATAACTTTAAAAATAAAGGTTAAACATAAATATGATTTACAAATGAAATTTATGTATAGTGAATTTTATGACAAAATTAGGACTATAAAAAACTTTTAATTTAAAAATTATTGCCAAGAAGAATAATACGTTTGCCAGTGACCAAATAATGTCAATATATTAAAATATCGGTAGGTAATAAAAATGATAAAATGAGGATTTAAGAAAAGTTCTCCTCTTCATTATCATCCCCTCTCTACTACATAATCTTCAAAGTTGCTCAACTAAGATTGCAGTGTGTGAACCCGCTTTAATGGAACATTATATTCGCGATTTATGTGGATTAATTTAGCAATAGTGGCAGTAGTAATTCAAGCTCGAAAAAAAATATATTTGTGATTAGAAGACGTACATACAAAGAAAAAAATGTTCCTTCAATAAATACGTTTAATAGAAAAAAAAAAACAAAAATCAATTAAAAATTTATTGAATCAATTAAACTTTTAATAGTTTAATAGAAAAAAAACAAAAATCAATTAAAAATTTATTGAATCAATTAAACTTTTAATTAAATTAAATTTTTTAACAAAAGTTTAATTGACCCAATAACATTGTAATTAACAATTTAATTGAAAAATTTATTGATTCAATTAAACTTTTAATTAAATTAAATTTTTTAACAAAAGTTTAATTGACCCAATAACATTTTAATTAACAATTTAATTGAAAAATTTATTGAGTCAATTTAACTTTTAATTAAATTGAATTTTTAAACAAAAGTTTAATTGACCCCTTACAATTTTTAATTGATTTTTGTTTTTTTTTTCAATTAAACATTTTTATCAGAGGAATTTTTTTCTCTGTGTGTACATGGGTTAATAATTTGTGTGTAAATTTAATTATTTGTTAGTAGAATATTAAATTTTATTTTCACGTGGTTGATAGTGACAAAATTCCTTGTTAAAAAGTTTGGTCTTAAATAAACATGCATACTTACATACCACATATTTTAGCATATAGATACATTTATATCTATAGTATATACGTAAGTGTATCTTACGCTGCTCATATTAAATAAGCATCGATATAAACGAGATGAAATTTCTGTAAAAAAAAGTTATAAAAGTTTGGTTGAGTGGCAAATGTCAGCTTAAGTAGAAATAGTTTCGTGCAAAAATATTTTATATGGTTATAATTATTGCTTTTTAATATTATCTAAAGTATACCGAGTGCTTGGCTTGATGTTTTAAGTTTTTATTTTTTATTTTCTTTAAGAACAAATAAATAGATCAATAAATTATAGTATTACTAATGATGATATATCAGGTTTTTCGATAGCAAATTTATTGAAATGATAAATTATTTAAGCAAAAATTTTTCTGGAATTAATTTTGCTTGTTTATATAAAAGTTTGCTTTCGATAACGAGCTAATTCGAACACGTTTCTTCAGTTTGAGATTACGGCATTCGATATCGAATGACATAATTTCAAACTTAAAAAAAACATGATCGAATCAGCTCGGTATCGACAGCGACGTTTGGGTCCCTGGTATCATCAACTTTTGCAACAATTACAATAAATTATTTTAAAATGCTGTTGCTAAATCCTCTGACAGACATCATATTTTTAACCATATTTTTACCAAAAAAGGAAATGAAGTTCTGTCTAGCACTTTAGTTTGTGAAAAGTCCTAATTTACACTATACAAGTCTTATTGCTTAACTGATTAGTTTGTTGGGAGAGAGAGATGAGGGGAAAAGAAACGTTTCCGTTCCCCTCGTCTCTCTCTCTCCCCAAAACTAATCAGCTTAGCAATAAAACTTGCATACTTAAAAATAAACAAACAAATTTACCATTCCAATTGTTAAACAAAAAAGAAAAGCTGCCCAAAGAAGTCCTAAGCCTTTCACAGTGCATCATATATACAGTGAAACTTCTCATAACGGGACACTCACCGTCGCCGTATTTTTATCCGGTTATTAGAGGTGTTCGCTTATGAGAGTGGTACATATTCTTTTATTTTAATTTTGGTTCTACAAAACTTGTCCGGTTATTAGAGGTGTCCGGTTATGGGTGGTGTCCGTTAGAAGAGGTTTCACTGTATACATAACTAATAATTTGTTTCTCAATTAACTGTGGGCCCATTCCTAAGCAATATGATATTGGCCTAAGAAATTGTAAATCCATAAACTTGTTTTAAAAAATTTATAAATTTATATTCATATGATCCGCGTCTTCGCATACAATCCAACTGGAGTCATTTACTTTCAAACATATATAACTAAAGATTAGAAACAGCTTGCACAAAGAATTGGAAACAGATTTACACTTAAGGCACTTTCCCAATTACATGAGCAGATAATAAAAATTTCCTTTAAAAATTGTTAATATCTACCGGATCTCAAAAAGTTGCTACCTGTAGACTGTCATTATTTTTATGATAATATTCCATATCAAAAATAATTTTGAAACTCATTTATTGTTAATTATAACTTATTTGTTGTTGACGTATCGTCTTTTTGTGTTTCATAAAAACAGAAGTCAAAAGGGCGTATCTAACATATATCTTCGAATAATTTAAAAACAAAATTTGTTTTATTTTAAGATAAATTTTTCGATGTATTTAAAGTGAAATTTAAGAAATAAAAACTTTATTAAAAATCGTATAGTTTTCATTTTCAAAGCTTTTGCTTCCCCTGTAAAATTATATTTTTGTTAGTTGCGCCTTTTTGCCATTAAACTAACAAACAAATTAAACTAACACTATAATTGTAAAATTTTAAGGAAATATGTATTTCATTATCATTTAAAAAGGCTATTTTAAATTTGTTTGCCACTTAGGGCCTTTTGGATTTTAGATCACGATATAAACAAATATATATGTGAAAAGTCTATGATGTTAATATGACTGTCTATGGCCTGGGATTGACCTCGGGCTCTCGAAGAGTCGGTCACTAGCTTTATATCGCTGGTTTTAAGTAGAAAGGCAATAACTCAAATAATTGTAACTTTACAGGGGAAGGTAAAATTATAATAGAAACTGTACAACTGCTTGTAAAAGTATTATTTTTTAAACTATTTGGTCGGATAGTGAGGCTGCCACCAAAGCGCTCAGCTCATATGAGTTTACCTCTAATTTAGCGTGGGAATGCCACATTAAGCTAAATCAGCTAAACAGCATAAATAAGGTCACACTCTGCTGGGTAGGAAATGAAAATGCTGTTAAAATGGGGTGAAGGGGGCTAGTACACCCATGGTTGGAACAGTGGTCTACTCTGCAATTCGAAAAGAAAGAAAATGCTTTCGAAGTTGTATATTAATAATTAATAATACATTCGAAATCATTTTCTGTCGTTTCGAATTACAGAGTAGAGCACCTGAACCGTTTTGTGGATTCGGATTGGACAAAAAACCGGGAATATATCGTCCCTACCACGTCAAACTATCCAATATGCAAACTTGTACTTTTCAGAAGAGCTCAAAGAGTCATCAATTGTGAATTTAAGGTCGGCGTATTCCTAAAAATGTCAAGATTAAAATATTTCTTATTGAGTTACCTATCATATATGAAAATTTCAGCATTTTGAAATGAGTCATATCCTAGAAATTAGGGTACCAAGGTAAGGAATCTAAAAAACGAATTTTGCATATTGGATAGTTTGACTTGGTAGGGACGATATATGGTTGGAGATCAAGAGTGATAGGGAACACCTCTGGATCAATCTGCCTGGATTGAGGCATGCAAAGCTAATGCACAGAGAAAACAGTGCCTACTAAATACCTCATAAAATAGAAGAAAATTAATAAGAAATCTCTATGGTTTTTTTTCAATAAAGAAATCTTATTAATTTCATAAAGAAAACCTTTTTGAAAAAATCAAGAAGACATCTTGTAGTTTTTATGAGGTTATCTTATTGATTTTTTCAATAAAAAAATAAAAAAAATTGCGTCTTTATTCTCTGTACTTATGTATTTTCATTTAAATTCTATACCATATACATATGTATGTATGTATGTATGTAGTATGTTGTAGATGTTATTTATTTATACATACATACATACACATTAGGTTATATTCTTAACTAACTTACTCACCAAGTATTGAACCAGCAAACTTCTACCTGTTAGACCAGCACTCTACCCAATATGCTAACAAGCAGCCTGAATAACCATTGAAAATATTGTGCATACATTCTTATACAAAAATGAAAAAGATCATGAAAAAAAATTGTCTCTATGTCTATTTATAGATATGAAATAACAAGACACCTCATAAAATTAAGGAGATTTCCTTATTAAAAAAATCAATAAGATGCTTTACACATACTCATATAGGAAGCTACTAAAATCAAGAAAAAACATTTTTAAAAAAATCAAGAAGGCAACCTAATAAAATCAATAAGAAATCCCTATAGTTTACAATTTATAAGAAAACCTAATAGAATCCAGAAGTTTTTCTCTATGGATTGTTTTTTTAGTGCCAAAAATAACGGAAATTGTGTAAAAAAAAGTTGTGAATAATAAGATTTCTTCTTGATTTTATGTGGTTTTCTTCTTGATAAAATTAATAAGATTTACCACATAAAAACAATAAGGAATCTCTATGAAATAATCTTCGCTTCCTTCTGCTGGGATACACCTTAGCCTAAAAACAGTTAATAGAGAAAATCTTCTTGATTCTATGAGGCAGTTTTTTTCTCTGTGTGATTGGAACGTGTAACTTAGATCGTTTCGTGTAAAAACAATCTAAGAATGCTCATAGGCTTCCTCACAGGGCATTGTAGACTGAATAAATGCCTCAACAGACTTGGCATTGAGAGTAACAGCCTCTGCAGAAGATGAATTTCCGCAACATATTTTGAAGGACTGTGAAGCGTTATGCCACAGAAGATATAGCCAATTGGGCAAGCACCTATTGGAGGATTGGGAACTGTCAACTCTAGACACAAAGAATCAATCCTGATTACTGAAATTTATCAAAGATTAGGTGCTCTAGCACTTGGTAGGGGATACAATAGAATTATTTTGGTCGCAGTGTCCGGTATTTGCCGTTTCACTTAATTCATGTATATCTTCATACATTATTGCAATAAATTTTTTTGACGGGATGTATTTGTGTGAAAAACTCAATTTCGCAAAAAAAAAAGAATAGTTAGGGCCTTTCTACTTGGGATCATCTATATATAGTTCTAAAAATATTATTTTCCCTTTGAATACTTTCAATTGTTCTAAAGTATGCATTAACTTGCAAACTAATTTCCAAACTAACAAACTCTGCAGCAGAAATTTATTGAGAATGAGATATTAAATAACAGCCACGATAAATTTGCTTCCTCTTGAATAATACCTCATACTCGTATTATCTGTTTATGCACTTAAATATTTTGCACATAAATTAGAAAATTAATGTTAATTAGAAAGCATACGCATATGTACTCGTACATATTTATGCTCGTATTTCGTGTAACATTCAAATGCATAAATTCTTTAGCATATTGTTTTCTCATTCGGTTGTTTGTTGTTTGCTAATATCCTGCTTTAAGACCAAATTGCTTTTAATAACAATAACGTGTTTAATTACTTTTATCACTATCAGTCAACTTCATTATGATGGTGATTATACGATTATTTTATGGAAAATGTTACAAATACATATTTACTCTCCTAAGAGACATCATTATAAGTACTATCAGCGCAAACATTAAAGGACTACAAATACTTAAATAAGGAAAATAATTAAAATACTTAATACAAAAAGATGTTTGTTCGCTCGTTCCTTCGGTGGCAGAGCAAAACTATTTAAAATTACGCAAGCAGTACGAATACGTGAGTGAGAGTGCCCGGTGTGTGTGTACGTGTGTGTTATATTTAGGCACGTGTGTAATTTTATGTTTGCTGATTCAATTGTACAATTTACAGTGTGTGTGTGTGTGTGTAGGTTTATGTTTCATTTTCTATTTTAAAATTATATAGTACAAAGACAATTAGACTGCTAAACTAGTTGTTGCAGTTGATTAAATATTAGTGGCAACTAATTGCCCATAAGTGGTGTACAGCAGGCATAGAGAAAGGATTACGCATGTAAGCTTATATGTACGTGCACTTTCATCGCCTTACTTACATATGTTTTTTAGTTTTTTTCTTGTAAATATATCTTTGTATGTACATATGTATGTATTTCTGTTTTTTTAAGTTTTTAATTAAAGGATTGTCTTCTTTGTCATTTGTATGGCATGATTCATACAAATGTTTCAAATTGAATCATCATTTCTTTTCATATGTACGTATGTACATACATACATACATACATACATACATACATACCTATGAATGTTCATCACTTGGCAACTTTATTTTACAACTTAATAAGGAAAAAAATTACTTTTTTTTCTTCTTGTTTCCTTTTGTAAAAACTTTAATGGTTACACTCCCTTTAGTTACAGTGAAATATTCAATTTAGTTTGTGTCGCTTAACAAATATTACACGTGGGTATGAATTTTTGCGGCAAATGTGAAATTATTTGGTTGGTTAGGAATTTTAATATATATTTATTTGGTGCTATAGAAATTAATAAGTCACTTGGGTTCATGCTAAGAGAAGAAGTCTCTGAAAAGTGATGCCAGTAGGAGGGATATACGTGTCTGACAGCTGATGTACAAACGATATGAGGTCCTAGTAAGGAGCTAATTTGAACCAGAGAATAACAAAAGTATCGTTTAACTACTCTTTGAGCATTAGCCGTCTTACAACTATTAAAAGGTACAGCTAAAAATAAGAACACGCTTATATTTTATTAAAACACTTATTAAGTTAAAACCTTATACGTATAACTATAAACATCCAACCAGTGTTGTCAGATATGGCGATATCTCGCCAAACGTGGCGACAAAAATTTGGTTTTGGCGATGAAAATTTTGAAATGGCGATTGGCGATTTACTTGGCGATATTTGAACTCCTTGGCGATATTTTGGTTATATTTTTAAGATTTCAATAAAATAGAATAATGTTAAAAAATATGCTTATATAAACCAATTTTTTCTCCAACATAAAATATTTCGTGCAAAAAATTCTAAATGTTGTGAGTCTTTATCTGAAACTCAAGAAGTTAAAAAAAATTATGGAACAAAAAATTTCATTTGATGTTTATACAACACAGTTAAGAAAACTTCCTTTTATAAATTGGAAAAGGGAAAAGGCTGAAAGAGCTCTCGCCTAAATTGTATTATTATGACGATGCTGCTGGCACTTACTACTTCAAGGATATGATATGTGTACTTTAACACACATTTAAGTGAACGTTAATTCCGTTTTATCACAAGATTTAAATAATAATATTGATCTTGGTGTTCATGTTCAATTTATCCTATTAAGATTGATTTTTGCAATAAGTTAGTTTTAAGTCTTTTATACGCCAGTACTTTTTATATGTTAATTTAAATACTTTGCAATATTATTGCAAAGAAAATATTGCACAATATTCCTGACATTGAAAAAGTAAACAACATTGAAAAATGTTGCCACCACATTACACAATTCCCTTGATTGTACAATAAAAATCAGAAGTCTTTTGATATTTGCCAATGTGTATATTCCCTGCAGGAAATGGAACTGACACAAGACTAGCCACGTGACCGATCCCCAAGTGATAGGGACCAGTCAGAGTTCTAACACTTCCTATGAAGTGGACCAGTCACTTTTCCATGGGGATGGCCTAGGATGGGGTTAATTGATACTTTGTATGAACCTTGTGACTCATCACTGAACTATCTTATAGGGAGGGACCTATTCCGTGTAGAATATAAATTATATATAAATGTCATTCCGACATTTATGTAACTGTAACAACGCAATCTCGAACTTTTTTTATTATTTTCATTTTTCAGTAAAAAAAAACCTTATATTCAAACTATCAACCTACGGCATGGCAGGCTTGCACACTACCTACCCGATCATAGGGGCACCCGATCATACGTACCAGTTAAGCTTAGGGTTAATATCTAAGCATATGTAGTTACGAGACTTGTTCCAGACTGACTTGGCAGTCTATTTGTATTGATTCATTGTTTAACTTTCACAGTGAACAGATGTCCCAGCGAAGTCTTTCTTATATACATATATACTCAACCAAAAAAAAAAAATATATATTCGTAATACATAATTCATGCCCCAGCGGAGGTTTCTTATATAGACATACTCAACCCAAAAAAATATTCGTAGTACATATAATATATAATATTCGTAATAGTATCCTATTGAACTGTGGATGAAGTTATGGAAGTGAACGAACAAAAGTGTGTTCACGTAACATTTACCCTATGGAGAGAGATAGAGCGAGAGAGAGAGAGTTGTTCCTCAACATTCACAAGTGAAAAAATACCTTGGTATACACCTTGATCGACGGCTTACAATACAAGTTTGTGCTTGTATAGATTTATAACCAATTACACAAACTTTGAGCTTAAACAGAGCTGGATTAGTGTCCTAACAGAGCTCTGTTGAGATATAATTCATTTCGAAAAGACTTTTGCAATAAATGAGGCAACCAAGACAGAAAAAGTAATGCAAATTTATTGACAAGGTGCTCCTCCTCCTCTTTTATTATTGCCCATGAACCTATTTCTCAATTTGAACTAGATATTCGACCCTGTTCTGTAAACCGATCGATTTGAAACCGCACGATTTTAGAAAACTAACTCCGACAATAGAAAATATTTTATTAGATTTTTTTTTAATTTTTTTATTATATAGATTCCCAAATATCATATTGGAAAGAAAATTATTTTGTGTATGATTTTAAACACGTCTGCAGAACCATTATTAATTTTTTGAAAACGAGAAATTTACTCGGATTCGGTTTACAGAACAGGGCCGATTGCCAAGTTTTTAACTTTGCATTTTCTGAGTCAAAGTTGGCGGATAATATTGGTCATTGATTCATGTCCAACTGATCCTCTAAGAACTTGCATATTCAGAATTTCTTGAAGTTCGAGTTTTCAGGAGTTCTTCAAAAAACTTTAAATTTGCCCTACCTACATGTATTAAAATTTTTTCATGTTAGAAACTGTGAAAACTGTGTATCTTAAGTACATACCGCTTTTTCATATTTATTTTTAAATCTCGCTTTTTGAGGATATATTCTTCAAAATCCCGCTTTTTGCCACATCTGGCCACGTTAGCTATGGGACACTGCTTCAGCTTCCAATGTAAAGAAAATCCAACGAAAAAAATATATATTTATACTATTTGATAGGTCCTGGATTCAGCCACATCAAACATGTTCAGTACCGTTTACTACAATTTCCAATTCAAGAAAAAGGTGAATATGTAACCATTTACACGATATGTCTTCTTTTCACCATACACTACTCCCCACTTTTGTTAACACTCCCATTTTCTCAAGTCATAGGCTGAGTACGCTTGGTTCAATTGTCACCGAATTTTCTGCAGGGTTGTGTTACCTTCGAATATGACATACACATTGGCGATATTATTGTACAATACGAAAAATTGCACAATTACATATCTGTGGCAATAAGGAAAAAGTGCTTAAGTCATATTTTACTCTTTTACATGAGAGCACTTTTAAGGTTTCAAGTCGATTTTCAGAAATTTATTTCTTTTACAGATAAATTAGGAAATTTTCTGTTAACCTTTATTTTTTTAACCAATCTTCGTTTTACACACTATAAGTAAGACATTTGAGTTGAAATATACTATATTATAACCTTAATTACGATATTATTCCAAATGAGATTAGAAGTCTAAAAAAAATAAGTCGAAGTCATAGTGCTATAACTTCATGAAAAATCACACTAGTAAATTGAGATTTTGACCAGTGATACTTTCAAATATGCAGATTACGGATGTACCATTAACTCAAAATTTGCTTATCTCGACTTAAGCACTTTTTCCTTTTTGCCACATATATATTGCAAGTGGGTGCGCCGCTTTAAACAACATATTTTTTATGATTTACGATAGACGTTACCTACTGAATTTAAAATTTAACGATATTTGCAATGCAATTACATAATAAAAATATTTTTGTAGCTAAAATTTAATGTTTTATTATATTGGCGATATTTGGCGATATTCGACAAGGCATTTGGCGAGGAGGCTGAAAATAAATCTGACAACACTGCATCCAACAATTATGTTTACACACATTTCACAAAAAACTTTAACTAAAATTTATAAACTGTGTGAGCTATAATCATATGCATAGGTATAAAAATATTCTGACTATTAATCGGCTACACATGCTTAAGTATAGTTATATTTTATTTGCACACACACACAAAGCATGTTTTGAAACAGCCACAAGCACACCCACACATTTTTTTACTCCATTTTATATACACAAATACTGTAGCGAATGATATATAAATATCCCGAGTATCATGCGTACATATTTTTTGTCCGATTAAATATTCATAGCCTGAGTATAGACTTACGCAGACTTAAAGTATCAGAGAGTCAATGCATTTGCCTTTTTATTTTTAGTTGTAGCGATTTTAGTTTTTCGTATAAATAATGTAGAGATGTTCTTGTTTGTTGGGATCGGCTATAGTAATAGGTGCTTAAATTAAGACTACTTACTTATGTGTATTTTTTTTTTTTGAGTACTCATTATCATTCTCTGATGTGAACTGAGCACAAAGATCATGCGATTCGACCCTGTTAAAGTGTTTCTTGTGGCAGTCAACATAACTCTAACCAAGGGTCAAATTCAGCCTGAGTTATGTGCCAGAGTCATAGAAAATGGGACATTAAAAAGTGTGCACTACCCAGCAAAGACTCGCCAACATTTTCGTTATGTTATATTTGCAAAAATTATAAAAAAAATGCTAAGAGTTTCGCAGTTATTATTTAGCAATTTGTTAGCAGTGTTGATTCCGGAAAAGTGGGAAGTTTGCCCTCTTTCGTAGATTAGTGCTTGGGCTGCTGTCATCATTATCTTTGCTCCACAGTTAGAGGAGCATACGTGTTTATATATAGAGTCAATCCGAAATTTTACCAATATTCTCGGGAGCTACATTTTTGAGTATTTTTTGGGCCTTTCAGCGCAAAAGTGGTATAACCCCAAACTCCTAAATTATTTCAATACTCTAGTACTTTAATTTATTATTTTCAGTGCATAAACGATTTTCGAGATCCTTTTTTTTTTTTAATACCAAAGCTGGGGTCCAATCGTCGCTTGCGATAACGAGCTCATTCCATCACGTTTTTTCAGTTTGAGATTATCGCATTGGATATGGAACCATATTATTGTATGCCATAATCTCTAACTGAAAGAATATGATCGAATCAGTTCGTAATCGGAAGCGACGATTAGACCCCTGGTCATACTCTACTTTTCTTGATAGTTTGTTATGTAAAGAATATATATAAATAGCAAAAAAAAAGAAGTGGGTTAGACCATTTTACGATCTAATGGCCTCATTTCATAAAGGCTAAATAACCAGACACACGTTTGATTTAGATTGGGCTAAAGTTCGTATTTTTTAGGAAGCCAAATTACATATGATAATTTTTAAGGTAAAAATAACAACAAAGTTAATTTTAAAAATTCTGACACATGCTAGCAGAACGGAACAACATGCTGTTTTCGCACAAGTGCGCTTAGTATGAACATGTGATGGACCTTCATAATCAGCGTACTTGTGTTTGGTCTACTTTGTGTGCTGTCAGTTGATGCAAATATCCGGTTTATGTACTCAGTTTTCAGTGCAAATGGAATATGTGAATTGTTTTGATTCATCATAATGCGATTTTATGAAAGCTTTTTTCTGTTAAAAGCTTAAATTTATCATTTTTAGTTTACAACGCTTTTGCCACTGTTGTTTGTTATTTTATGTAGTTCAATTATTTTGTTGGAGGGATTTATTTCTTAGGCGTTATTTTGTAGAGGCGAAATAATATGATACAAATGCGTTATAGTTTTTATTCCACTTTGCTGGTCTGCCTGGTTATGCATATTCATTTCAAAAAAGCTTTGATTAGGGTACTTTCCAAGTCATTGAAACTTTTTTGTTTTACCGGCATTTTGTAATTTAAGGCTGACTGTCGCCTGGTGAATAAGTAACTTTTACCACTAAATATGTCACTCATATATTATATATACTAAACGGTACATAAGTTTTTGTTACATAATAAAAAGTACATACATACATACACACATATATTTATATATCATTTAATATTATGAGTGCCGGTGTTTTTGTATAAAAGCACTTAAAATTACTTTCCAAAGGGCTTGTGCGTGAGAGATAATTTTATTTTTATTTTGTTGTTTTCTTCTCCTTATTCCAAATTAGGTTAAATTTTGGTGTAAAACGATTATGGCCCGTAGGCATGAAACTCACTCGTATGTGTTCAGGGAAATTATGACGTGCTTACAAAAGCTTGATGGTTAAAGAAAATAAGTTAAATTGTTGAAAGCAAAACAAAATTAACCATTTCCTGGCAAAAGTCAAAATTTTCTATTGTGCAAATGATTGGCTCGGCTTTTTTCCCCCTTTTTGTAAATTTGTTTGAGCTTAGAAATGCTTTAAGATGAGGAATGAAATTATTTAAGTTTGTAATAACTACATACACATATAATAGGCATCTATAAAGATTTTAAAAATATTTTCGATCGCTTATTTTGCCATTAGATGTCATAAGCAATATTTGAATTACAGTGTAGCTCGGTTGTGGCGAACTCTGAGGGATTTGGAATTTTTGATTTATTTTTTTTTTATTAAAAAACGAAGTTTATTACAACTAGTGCTTTTAACTTCTACAATACAATTTAATTAATTAATTAATTTTATTTAAAAAAATATAATAAAAATTTAAAACATACTTTCATGAAAGTGGCAGATGTTTATAGCACTTTTGTCCGAAATTAATATTTTACTCTCAGTACTTTCAGTAAAAGCAACTAAATTAGCAGACACTTATTTGTCTTTCTACGAATAAAATAGCTGTATAAAACAACATTAAACAATACGTTGCATTTATTTGCTCATTAAAAGGGTATACATTTCCATTCCGTGTTGCTTAGAGGACTTACAAATCAGTTCAACAACATCAGACAATACGTTGCCTTTTTTGCCCGTTTTAGGGTATAAATTTCCCTTCCGTCTTGCTCAGAAGACTTAAAAATCAGTTCATTGTAAGTAAAATTTTGTTAATATTGTTGTTAGATATTAATTATTTGCGTACAATATTAATGCAAGACTGCTGGGACCAAGGAAGTTGTTCATTAAACTCCAATAGCTCGTTATAACTGAGCCCTACTGTAATATGCTCAAACATTTTTAACTACAATAGACAATTTATATCATGGTATAGCCGAAAGTAATGGGTGTTTTTTATTGAGGTATAGAACTTTAAGTTGGCATCACTTTTTTAACTGGCGGCCATTTTGTCAGCTGTCAAGTGATTAATATTTAGTTTGGTTTGCCATTTCATCATGAACAGGTTGACAAAAGAACAACGCTTGCAAATCGTTCAAATTTATTTCGAAAATAATGGTTCAGTTCGCGAAGTTTACCGCAAGCTCCGTCCATTTTATGGTCGACATAATCGTCCATCAGAGCAATTAATTCGGTTAACCATGGATCGTTTTCGCACTACGTTTACTCTATGTGATAATACGCATCCGCAGAGACGTCGAACAGTCCGCACCGAAGAAACAATTGCCGCTGTAGAGCAAAGTGTTGAAGAGGACCCGAATGAATCGATTCGCCACCGTGCACAGCAATTGGAGCTTTGTCCATCAACTTTATGGAAGACTTTGAAGATTTTGAATGTGGATGAGTTGTGGTTCCAACAAGACGGCGCTACATGCCACACAGCGCACGTCACAATCGATGTATTGAAGGAAACATTCGATGAGCGCATAATTTCGCGGAATGGACCTGTCAATTGGCCACCAAGATCGTGTGATTTGACACCATTGGATTATTTTCTTTGGGGATATGTGAAGTCGCTCGTCTACGCCAACAAACCAGAAACGTTAGGGGACTTGGAAGCCAACATTCGTGGCGTTATTGCCAACATACGGCCCCATATGCTCGAAAATTTGGTTGAAAATTGGACCTGTAGAATTGGCTTTATTCGAGCCAGCCGCGGCGGCCACATGCCCGAAATTATCCTTCCAATAAAGCCAAATTGATGGACATTAAAACGATTTTCTTGTGTTTTATTTCAATTCGAAGTTCTATACCTCTAAAAAAAACAGCCGTTATAAGATTAAGCAACTTTATCATAGCCTTAGATTTATTTTGCACAAAAAATTATTGAAAGAAATTCTTAGAATTAAGTTTTTCATAAAAACTTTTTTTACCATAATTAAAACTAGGAATACTTGCAAAGGAATAAGGAAGTGAAATTAAGAAACTAATCAAGTGATGTATTTATACAGTCTTATTTTGCCTTAAACTTTTTTTTCCTTCTTTAAACATATTTAATGTCTAAGCAAAAATACAAACAACTTTAAATCCCATTTTTAATTGAAATATTTTAGTCCCACATGCATACAATGACTTGCATATCAGGGGTATTATATCCCAGCAAACACAAAAAAAAACTTGTAAATATGTTTTTAAGAAATTACAAACAGTTAATTTTTATAAAAAAATTTTGTAGAGGAATTTCTAAAAATTTTTTACTTTTCAAATGTACACGGAGAGAAAAAAATTACGCCATAGATGAGCTTGCGGTCTGGATTTTGCTATAAAACATGGGATCAGTATCCAACTGTGAGGGAACGCAATCAGCGAAAGAGCAAGGCATATGGCAGTCTCCGATTAATTTTTATATTTTTATACACTTTCTCTTATAGCTGTGACATTCTCTGCAGTAGGCACATTTTTTCGATGCACATGGGCTAAAGGCGGTAAGTTCATGCATTTCACGGCAAAAATTATATGTCAAATAGGTAATGGTGCTTTTATAAAGAAGCCTTAAAGATGAAAATGTGAGAGAAAACTGGAAATATAAGCGCAAAAAAGCTAAAAACTTTACGTAACTAAATCCGTTTTAATTCAAGTAATTTTAAAAAAGTAATAAATCTAACCATGCAAACAACCATCAAGTTCGGGTATTCCTTCAAATGATTTGCTTATTTGCTTGGGCTTTTGCTTAAAATTTTCATATTGGATGTACATAAAATAAATAGATTTTCTGTGGACATAAAGTTATAAATTGGGCTTAAGCAGGCAATAATTTTATGTTAAAGGTTGAACAAATAAGCATTAGCTTGAGAAAATGTCACGACATTTTGCGCGTGAGTCCCGCATTAGTCACGTGTGAGTCACGCATAAGTCACGCGTGGGAGTGGTTGTATTTATATAGCATAATGATTTATAGCGTGTGATTTTAGCTAACTTTCTTAAGCTTTTTATAAAATCTAGTTTCGGATAATTCGAATCCGAAATCAGTCAATGGCAGGCAATTCATCAGTAGCGTGCGTGAATAAAAAGATCACCGGCCTTATGTATAAGCAAAAATTGGTATGAAGTTTTTTTTTCTTGATATTTTCTATATTAAAAAATCACGTTTATTAACTAATTAATAATTACTTTGTATGGTGGGTTGGCTGAGGTAGTTAGCACAGGTCCTGGGTTCAAACCCTGTCTGCGACAGTCATTAAAAAATAACAACATATATACATTAGTGAACTTTGTATAAGTTGTTGTGGGAAAAGTTTTAGCGCCCTCATTCGTCGGTATTGTGTAGCAGAATCATCGTCGAAGTAAAATAACCAATAAAATGGCTACTAAGCACAGCTTCAAAATTTAATACGCCTCATTCACCACCAGAGGCGCTGCAACACTGCAAATAACCGTAAAAAAAAAAGATTTGTAAGAGAATGAAGCTTTCCTCTATCACTTCCTTCACCACCTGTCTTCTCTATCACTATTCCTTCCCTATCACCCTCTCCAGCGTGACCGTTTGACCGACTAAAGTGGCAAATTGCCACTTTTTTGACTGCCTTGCCACTTTTTGTCCCCCTTTTTTTTTAGAGTGAATTATATAAAAATACATTCAAAATAAAAAGTTTAATGTTGTTTTATCGTTTTTTTAATTTCGACTTTTTTTTGTTGATAAATCCCCTATTTGGTGCCACTTTTTGAAAAATGTCATCGGTCACCCTAACCCTCTCTCACTATCTTGTCTTTACCGCACAGCTACCACAAAGGGATAATTGTATTGGAGCCAAGTGAGCTGGACTCTAAAGTTCACCCTTCCCTACCAGCAGCCTGCTAACCTAACCTAACCTTGTATGGTGGGTACCCGTCTCCCCCTCCTAAACCCTCAAGATTTTGATGGAACATGTAGTTTGTTCTAAGAGTTATTGACGTCATTGGTGTACCTCACTATTTTAGTTCCTAAGATATAGGAAAAATAAGAATTACTTTGCAGGGGAATACCCGTTTCCCCACTTATACCTTTAAGACTTTGGTGGAAAGTGCAGTTTTTTGTTAAGGCTGCCCATATAAAACTTAGTGACCAGCTCTATTTTAGTTGTGAAGATATCGATTCATTCGCGAAAAAGGCACTCTGGCCCCACTGTGCGACGTGTTGGTGTTACTGCAACATTTGGAGAGTATTTGGTCTGAAATATATCCTTAATTACACGAATGATTTGCTCCGAAGGACGATTGTGTGGGCCATAAAAATTACGAAATTTTAGATAAGTTGCCCGATTTTCATGCATGATTTTCAATGTAAATTTTTTGTTAGCCCTGTTCAAACATCAATCTTAAATCTCTTATCATTTTGTTTGCTGGGATGCACTCTTATTATTTATTACAAGTAAATTACAATGGGACTTTGTTGGTTAAACAGTGCAAGCAACATGTTGCTTTCTAATTATATTAGTTTGTCTTTTTTTTTTTCTTATCTATTCATTTTGTTTGTTGGTTTCTTGTGTCTGCTAAACATATTTTTCACCAAATCTTGTTTGTGTAATAACTAGACTATGAAAAAAGTTGGAAGATTATATTAAAGGGGCGACATAGACCTTTCTCTGTCTTCGCTAACATTTCTTGACACAACGTTGGGCATACATATGTATGTAAGTGTGTGTGTGTGTGTGTGTGTGTGTGTGTGTGTATGTATGAATATGTCAAGTTTAGCAGTTTGTCGTCTCTTTGTTGTTTATCTTTTAATCATTAAGTAATCCTACACTGGTTTGTTTGAGCAACATCTCAAAGGAGATTTTGTTTTCAGTGAAAGAGTGGAAAATGCATTTGCAATCAATGCGATATTTGCAAACAGGTGGGGCAGGAGTTGATATTTGCATTTTAGGGCGGCTAAAAAGCGTTACTTATGCATAGATGGAAGTGTGTGAGTGGGAGCTTATGTGAGCAAAGGAGTCAACAATAATCCTTCGTGTGATGCGAACAAATCTTATGTGATGTGAAATCTGTAGTCGATTGACTAATTTAGACAATGAGAGTGTGGGTGCTCTATAATACATTTATTATATTTTTCTATACCCTTAAAAATATGAGAAGTTAATTGAATTTATTTAACATTCATTCGCACCTACACTGGGAAATTGTATAAACTTGGGATATAAAAAAAATGCCTTGCACTTGCATACTTCTATAAAACTTTTGACGAAAGTAGGATAATGTAAAGTGAAAAACTGCCTTGAAATAAGCATAAGTGGGAAAATTTGATATGGTTTTAAAATCACTCTAGGATGTAATTTTGAGTTAAAACTGCATTATGTGCCGAGTTTTAATATTAAATTGTATGAAGAAACTTGTTAAAATCTAGTTTAATTTAAGTTAGTTTAATTATTTTGGATCTTGTAAGAGTAAACGTGGCTGATATTTGGTTGACATTGTTTTTCTTTGTTAATTGCATATTCTCTTATTCACAATTAAATAAACATCCGATGATTTAGTTTTTTTTAAATATCAAAAGGAAATCTTTTATTGGAAGAGCCTTTACTTAATTAAAGATAAAATAGCAGGGTCGCATGTGTTTAAATGTCGCAACACATAAAATCGAGAGGAAAAAGCGTTGCAGATACGTACGAAAACCATGTGAGACAAACAGTTTCATACCAGCCATTCAGATGCAGGAAAAATAAATTTTTTAATTCTGTCCTGATGCAAATGAAACTCATCAATATTGGTGTTTAATAAAACAGTGATGTCAATTGTTCTCAAAATAGCATTTGGTATAGAAATTTTTTTTTAAGACGGCCATAAATTTCCATTTTACTAGAAAATTACAGAAATCTAGGGTGAGACTGTTTGATTGTGGAACTAATAAAATATTTGGAAGTTTTGCTAAACTAATTTGCTGAGGAGATTTCAAATTCAGTTGCGCATTTCTAAGTATGTTAACTTAAAACTGCGTAATTTTTTAAAAGATTTAAAACATTGTCTGTCTTCTTAGGGCTCCGTACACCAAAGATGAAAAGGAATCCTATTTTGTTGTTTTTGCTACTATGTCTGAATGTATGTCATAAGCTGTTCTCTCGAGAACGCAAAAGGTAAACGCTAAGACTAAAAAATCACAAAATAAAAATATGCTGAAACGAAAAATCGCCAAAATTAAAAAAGCGCTTAAATGGAATATATCACAAAAAATAAAATAAATCTCGAAAATGCTAAAATCAACAACATTGAAAGCTCGCCAAAAAATTCAACAAATCGCTAAAAACCGAAAAACTCGTCAAAACGAAAAAAAGCTCCAAAACCAAAAAAAAACCTAAAAATGTTGTATTTCAACAAAATGAAAATAAAACGCCAAAACTGTAAAAAGCGTCAATACTAAAATACATAAAGAAAAAAAGCAAAAAACCAAAAAAAAATCGTCAAAAAGAAACAAGCGCCCTTTTGTGTGACTCAGGTGGGTCGTTAAAGAAAAGCGTAGTAAATAACAGTCCCCAGGAGTTTTTTTCCCTATTTTAAAAATCATTTACATATTTTTAAGCAACATAAAACAACTGGAAACAAAATGAATGACTTCCAAAATTCGAAACTTTCTCTCAATTTCTATTTTTCTCACCATCAGTAAAAGGATATAATTCCTAGGAAAAGTAAATTACCGAAAAATATTTTTGAGGAATATTTAAAATTATATTAGAATAGAGGAAGGTTTGGTCCAAAGACCGGCACTGCAACACCTGGTGGATATTATGTACCATAGATCTATGAATTAGATTAATTCCATCTCTGTATGACTCTCCTTATGAAGGTCAGTACAGATATTGGAGAAGCCCGCCTAATATCATCTGAACACAGAAACTTAGAATGAAAAACACGTCTTCTACTGTCACACGATACTCACAAAGAATGTGTGTCGTCGTCTCGTCATCTCCCAAGCATAAGCGACATAAAGGTGAACGAACTTGGTTACTTTTCCACAGAGGATAGTTCAGTCCAAAGTGACCAGACAGAAAACCAATAACAAGCCGTAAATTATTCCAGTTGAAGTTCAGGATGCACTTATATGTAAATGGCTGCATCAAAGCCTTGGACTATCTTAAACCAGAAGAAGACATCATACAGCCAGACATCACAGATATTATAGTCGACCGACTTACGCCACAAAAAGTCTCTGCGCCCATAAAAGGAGCAGAAGAGGCCCTCTTGGCTTCCTCATTCCTTGAATGACCGCTGTGGCTAGGTATCCAATAAATGAAAACCTTGCTCCGTGTGGATAGCTTTTGTAATGAGCCAAAGCACTCTAAAACTAGCCTGGAACGGAATTCCCATGGCAGGAGAGACTTAAGATCTGCCTGACTATCGGAAAAGATAAGTTATATGCGCACCTCTAATGCCCTTATTTAAATTAATGTCAACACATTTGATGATTGCCTGTACTTCTTCCTGAAATACCGTAGGCCATTTGGCCATGGGCAAAGAGGTTTCTACTTTCGGCCCAAAAACTGCAGCACCAACTCCATCCTCCGTTTTGGATCCATCCGTATACCAACATAAACTTCTGGAATCTACAAGGGAACCGTTTTCGTCCCATAATATTTAAAATTAGGCTGCATAAATTTTTTATGCACAAAAATGAGGTTCTTGCCACATTCCAAATTTTGAACAAGAAAAGAACTCTGGACATGCCGATATTTCATCAGAGTTTATAAATTTAGCACATTCCCAAAAAGCTCTGAATATTTATTAAAATGTCAGTAGACAACTCTTAAATGTATGTTGGCATGAAAACTTTTCTTTACCGATTTTGGTAAAATATCTTGTGCCTTTAAAAAAAAAACTCTGAAATTATGCGGAATATGTCGAGTATTTGCAACAGGAAAACTATAGCCAAAGAATGTATTTATTTTAGTGACTAGATATTCAAAAACTGCTCATCTTCTCGTCCTGTATGAAGTGAAAAAATTTCACACAAATATTTTGTTAAAAGGAATAATTACATTTTATTTTACCATTAACCAACAAGTTCTTTTGTATGTTATAACACTCTTGCGGCAAAGGCTCCATATTTTTTTAATTCAGCTTAAAATATTTCTGAGCAACGGAATTTCAAAGGTCCTAATGAACAACACTGACATGGACATAGCAACAACAACAGCAACACAAAAATATGTATTGTCATTGCGGTAACCAATGAAACATTCAGTGCCATTCCATATGCACAGCTTTTTCAACATTTATCGCAATTGACATTAATCGAATGTGTAGATGGATACATTTATTTAACCATCCTTTATGGTTTGATACTTAAAATATAAAAAAATTAAAAAAAATATATGTATATCCCTCTACAAATGCAAATTTGTATGTACGGAAAAGTGTAAATAAATATGAAAAGTACAATATATGAATGAAATGTGCTGTTGCTGTCGCCATCAGCCGAACGTCGTGACCAGCAACAGCAGTTGTGTTCCATATTTCTCCAGAGCTGTCCCATAACATATTTGTAGTTGCATCTAGTTTATTGTTATTATTGCTGTTGACGGTTGAGATTAAATTATTCAGTCAGTCATCATGTTGTGACCATTTTTTTTTTCTTTTTTTTTTTTGGTATCATTTTTGTTGTCACTGCTGTCTTTTGTGTGTTCTCGCCACTCCACAAATGAGTGTTTGAATGAAAACTTTTAATATAATTTGCCGTACAAGCGATCAGCGACCATCGTCGTCCGTGTAGTGAGAATAATACAATTAACAAAATACACACATACAATACGACACACTGCAGTATGTTCTGTTTTTTTATATTTTGAGTTTATATTAATTAAATTTGGAAAAAAAATACATACAAGCATTTAAAGAATAAAAAAAAACAGATTTACCTGTTAAAATCAAAAAAATATCCATGAAGATTTTGAAGAGGAAATTTTTGTTATTTCAGAAGCATAAAAATTTTTGTTATTGAATAAAATCTATTGTTTCAGTAGCGAGATATGAAAGTTTCCAAAAAACCGCTTTAGTGTAATAACTGCTAAACTTTTGCCAGATCGAGTTATTTTTTTGAGCATTCTTTAATTTTTGGACTTGAGATTTTACGTCGAATACCGTGAATTTAATATAAATTGAATACACAAAACTTTTATATTCTTAAAAAAAAGTATGAATTTTTCTAGCTCTTTGAGCTTGCTATGATTCGGAAGTTACAGAAATGGCGTTGTGAGCCATATTCCATGTACTGATTTTAAGCCAATTTTTTGTGATGCATATTTGCATGTATGTATGTATGTGTGTGCGTGTGTGAGTGTATATATGCAAGCACCCTGCAGAAAACTAAGTTAACTTTAAGCTATTTCGCAACTAGTGCTGACTGACTACTTTCCAATGGCAACAACAGTAGTGAATTGTCTCACTCTGCACTACTTTTCAACTAACTTAAAGTTGACTTTATTTAAGTCACCTGGTAGTCAGTAAATTTACAAAAAATGTTGCTGGGGTTCGACCAATGTATCATCACACGTTGTATAGCCCACGCGCTACTTACTAAGCAGCTAAGGTATCATCTAAGATAATAACAGCTAAATGTTAATATTCAATTTAAATGACTTTAACAGTAGCTGAGAGTAAATTTGCTGGCTCTTACCAAATCCGGTTACGTACTAAAGTCCTGCGCAAGACCATTTATAAGACCTTTCAATACATGAGAGATTTTTCAACTGCAAACAACAAACAATTGCAACAAATAGCTTGCCAATAGTGTTGTTTAGCATTTGTTTTAGAATAATTCGCTGTAGTAAAGCAGTTGAAAAATCTCTCATGTCTTTAAAGATCTTATAAATGGTCTTGTGCAGGACATTATTACGTACTCAAATTAAGAATTAGTTTTGAGTCAGTAATAGATGACATTGTAGAAGAAAAGTCATATGATAAGTTGTAAGAAAAGTTCGCTATAAATTGATTATTTTTGTAGTCAACCACACAATCTCCCTCAGGCATCTCATAACTTAAGAGTGGTTTAACAAACCGGAATATCACAGCACTTCAGCGTTACGGCTGAGAGATTAAATTTCTGTTATATTGTTTTTAAATAAAAGGTTTTTTATTCTTAATTAATAAGTGATGAATATTGACGATATATAACAACAAATATTTATTTTTATTTAATATCCCTGAAGAAGTTTGTAAAAACAATCGAAACGTTGGGTGCTTAAATATTAAATAAATTCTTTTATTTGCAATTTCGATTGACCATTATTAGACCGAAGGTAACCCTTGATACAAGAACTTAAATTACTTATAATTGGTCAGAAAAATAACGTAAATCGGAATTAAATTTGCCACTTTCGAAAGATGTTGATTTCACTTAAAGTTGATTTCGAAAATTTTTAGAAAAATAGAATTATCACAAAACTGGGTTTTTAAATTAAATTTTAAACTACTGTCCTGATCTAAGTCTATAAATTTAAAAAGCTCTTCACCTCCAAAAAAAACTTCAATACAGCCAATGTGACTCACATAAGCAAGTGTATACTAAAACCTACGAAACAAAGTTAATTTAACATTTTTCGATAGTGATTTTGCTTCATACGTGTTTCAGGTTAATTCAACATGCTTTACAATAACATTCAAAGAATTTTTTTCCTTTTGAAATAACTTTATTTCATGTTGATTTAATATTACAGTACTGTTAAAATAAAATGAAGAAACGTGTTGAATTAAAATTATTTAAAGTTGAAGGAACTTGAATTTGATACTAAAAAAGCTGGAAGAACGGTGTTGAATAAAAGTTATTTAAAAATGAAACAACATGAATTTAATTTAATGTAGTCATTGAATTTTATTAGTTATTTACCTTATGTGGCACAGTGGGGAATTTTGCAAAATAAATGGTAATAAATTTGGAACTTCTAAACTACTAATGAGTAGAACCTAGGCATTGTAACGTATGTCCTGACAGTTTTCTGGTTTAAAAAGGAGAGGAGTTACAGTGGGTTAAAATTTACCACTTGGGATAAAAAAAATCCGAGGTTTGCAACCTTTTTCAAAATTATCCGACTTTTATCGGTTAGAGAATTTTGTGCTAAATTAAAAATTCTTAAGAAATAATCTTCGCACATGTGTTTCCGTAACTCTTACAGCTTCAAAGATATTTGATATGAGACAAAAAAATTTGTTTGCCTGGACTATTTTTGTCCAGTAAACTATTAAAATTTCAAATTAATGAATTATTATTAGCCCTATTCTAAATAATATTGCGCATGAATCGCTATTTTAAAAATGATTTGCAATTTTTCAGAAAAAATAATATATTTGAAAGCAAATTAACTTATTTTTAAAATTCAAAGATCTCAAATAAAGTAATTCCATTTCCCGAAAATATTTACAAGAGGGCGCTTTAAATAAAAATCCTTAATATTATTTGATAAAAATTAAAATTTTTCAAAATTATTGTCTCTCATGAAAAGTTAATAAAAATCACCTGCATTAAATGCTACAAAATATATAAAAATATACATATTAAAATATTTCAATGAAAGAATATCTTTAAGCATAAAAATGTTATATCATGCTTATCTCACATTATTTTTTATAGACACAAAATCACACGTGCAAAAATCTTTGAGCTCCTAAAGCAGAAAGTGAAAAATAGTTGGCAGCATTTAAAAGTAAAATACTTTAATCTGTCTTAGAAATCAATACAGTTACACCCCTTTAGGTTGCAGCTAGGCAAACAAATCACGCCTTGTGCCAAGAGTTTCCATTAAATTTCTTTAAGAATTGTTAAATTTTTTTTCTCTCTCTAAAATATTTGCACATCCAACTGCATCTTTGCACGTACTTGTATATATTTTTATTTTTTTTGTGTTAAAAAAGTACGAAATTAAAAGTTGTGCTGATTTTTAGTTTTATTTCTAAGTCAAACTGTATGTGGTTGGTTTTTTTCCACACACTAGTATATTTCCGCATCCGAGTGCATTTCCGCTATTGAACTGAAACTTTAAGTGTAGCGTTTCCGTTTTAATTCTACTTCGTTGCTCTTTTGCACAAAAATTCTTATACACTTGATGCTTGCAATACGTAACATGTTTACATTTAATAACAACAATGTGTGTGTAAGTGTCCGTCTGCATTTGAGTTTGCCTATAGATTTATATGTATGCATACATATATATATATGTGTGTGTGTGTGCGTTTATGTGTTTGTGCTTAGATTGGCCTGTGCAATCCAATCAGTACGCAATTTATGTACTGGAGTGTTTGTTTTACAGTTTGGCTTGTTTACATGTGTGTGTGCCTGTGTGTGTGTGTGTGTGAGTGTGTGTGTGCACTTTTCTTTTATTGTATTTTAAGTTTTCTACAGTTCTTAAATTTAGTTTTGTTACCATTTTCGTATTTTTTGAATGCAATTTATTTAATTTCTGCTTCGTTAGTAGTACAAATGTATGGTTTAGCATCTAATAATTTGAAAAGTAATAAAAAAATATGTATATACCCTGCAGGAAATGGAACTGACACAAGACTAGTCACGTGACCGGTCCCCAAGTGATAGGGACCAGTCCGAGATCTAACACTTCCTATGAAGCGGACCAGTCACTTTTACATGGGGATGGCCTAGGATGGGGTTAATTGATACTTTGTATGCACCTTGTGACTTGTCACTGAACTATCCCATAGGGACCTATTCGATGTATAATAATATAAATATAAATTACTTATAAATTTAATTTCGACATTTAACTGTAACAATTAACGCTTATAAATTTTTTTATTGTTACAAATGCAATGCCATATTATTTTTAATCTGAAAATTTTTTGAGATTCGAACCGACAACCTCGTGCATGACAGGCTGGCACACTACCCACTCGACCATAGGGCCACTCATATTTCAAAAGTATAAATACCATTTAAGCTTAGGTTAATATCTAAGTATAGTTACGGGACTGATCCCAGAGTCACATTGAAGGGAGCAATTAACATTATATTTACACGATTTGATAGGTCCTGTGTTCGACCACATCGAACATGTTCAGTGCAGTTTACTACAATACTAGACCGAGTCCGAATTAAATTGGCTCAAGATCAAGACGATACACCACGAAAATGGTCAATATGCCACCATTTAAACGATATGACTTTTTTCACCATACACTACTACGTACTTTTGATAACACCCACATTATCTCCAGTTATAGGACGAGTACATTTGGATCAATTGTCACCAAATTTTCTGCAGGGTACATACACACACTCATGTTAGCCTGAAAGTTCACAGATTGACAGTGGTTCAGATTATAAATAAATTCATTTTAAGTGGTATGAGCGATATTCTTCTACATTTCATTGTATCTTGAGCTCTGAATCTCTTTGTAAATATTATCTTTGGTTATCTTCTTAACAAGCAGAAGCTATATAATTATTGTTGTTGCGATATTTTGTATGTCTGCTTGTGCATTTAGTTCTTTAGCTAAATAATTCTGGATAATTAATTTTATTTAAGCGGCTCATACACTACAACAGCATGCACGCGCAATCAAGCTATTGAGCAATCATGTTCGAACCACATAACATACCAGCAAGCTGGTACAATAATCAATTTTTAAAAAAATTCAAGAAGGGAGTTTATAAATAGTGACACAGTTTTTGCTGCAATTTTTATTGATATTTTGTTAATATTAGCAGCTATGCATAACTAAAGTGGTCAAATTCCATTTTTCATTGCAACAAATTATTTTTCAACAAATTAAGATTTTTAAATGCATATTTACTTCTTGATAACTTTTCCCAACTGAGCTAATTTCACCATACACAATACCAGCAAGCGGTACCATCAGCAAAATATCAAACTCTGTTTGACATCACTACAGCAAAACGTACAATCACACAAAATGCCGATACATGACCCAACCGCTGGCACAAACACTTGATTACGCATGCATGCTGTTGTAGTGTATGGGCCCCTTTACCAAATGTTTTTTTGTTTACAAAAATAAAAATATTTACGTTAGTTCTGTTCGCGAGCATTTTCGTAAGAATATTTTTACTTTTTTATATTTTTTAAAATGTTTTTTTGTGGGTTAAAAATTTAGCAATTAAATAAAAATGTCCCTAAACCAGAACACTTTATTAACTCAATGTCGATATCAAGAGCTTTTGAGCGCACTGTGTTAAGTAACTCAATACTGGAATACCACGACACTAATAACTTGTTTATGTAAGACGTTGACGTTAGACATTTTGACGTTTTTGTAATAGATTAAACGTCAAGATTTGCATCGGCAACTTCTTACACAAAGAGGCTGTAACTTTGCTTTTCTTTATACAGCACAGTTCTTTAATATGCTTAACATAAAGTTTCCAGAATAATGTTAGCAACATCAAGAAGGCTTACAGCACACTCAACAGATTCTCAATGCACGATCTTGATGATAAAATTAATTTGGCTTACAAAGCGATACGAACTTTAGCCTGTTCAAATCATAAATATAATTTTTTTGGTTTATGTGTATGTACAGTGACAATAGAACATAATTGTAGGAGAATTATTTATTTTTTCCTCTGCATAGGCTCAAATGTTTGTGTAGTTGTATATTTTTTTTTTTGTAAGCAGAATATACGCTTTGAATTTCACATTTACATCTTCTTGTATGTTAGTATGCCGCATATTTTATTCTTTGGCTAATAAAATCTTGATCCTACTTCTTGTTTACTAATGCTTTTATGGAAAATATATATATTAGGTCACTTCATGTGTATTTTTGTAACAATATGTATATAAGGCTGATAAAAGCTTGAGTTAAATGACACAACAAACAGTGGACTAAACACAAGAACATTTTCGAAAACAGCATGCTATTGTTTGTCATAGGAATAATTTAAATTTTCATTGCGGCAATTTGTCCCTCAAAAAGTATTAAAGGACATTTTCATTGTAACAAAAATGTGGTACTCACGAGATTTCGATTTGCAGGAAATCTACATAAAATTTAATATTTTTATTTTATTTTCACTACCCTGTACATAATGTTTATATAAAAGATGATTGAATTAGCTACGGTCTGCTTGAAAATGTGTTGGAATTGGCTACATTGCAACTGTTTGGTTGTAGCTTTGAAAATTTTTCAGTTAATGGGTTTTGTTTTGGATAAAAAAGTCTTTATAAATGTCAAAAAAAAACTTGGTGTAAACGGTATAGATTCTCATAAAGATTTTAATTAAAATCTTCTAGATCTTGTGCAGATGTAAATGTCCTATTACTCAATTCGATGAGCTTTAGTCTAGTAAACGCAAAATCAGAGCAACTTAAAAACCAATTGAAAAACTTACTAACTATAATAGTTTATTAAAAATATTCAGGGCAATCATGAATAAAATTCCTCGAGAAATTTCTACCTTTTCTAATTAGAATTTTTTCGTTGTTCCTATTACTTCCTGTTGTTTGAAATTGTCCTCATTGATTGTATACTAATAGCTGCATGAACATTTTTTGCAATTTGCAAAAGGTGGAGTAGGAAAGCAAATTAGGTTAAGAAAACTTTCTAAAAATTCTCTAGCAGTTCATACTTTTTTAAACGCCCCGATTTAGCCAAAAAGAAAAGTTTCCTTTTGTAGCGTAAATTTAGTAAAAATTTATATTTATTATGTTTGAAATTAAGTATGAATAAATCAAAAGAAATGCTAAGAGGTTGCACTCTTTGTACGCGTGTTACAAAATTTTCCTAGGCAATAGTCGCTATAAGGACCACTGTGCACTAAAAAAATCATTGAAAAATAAACAACAACAAATGCACATTTTGATATGTGTTGTGTTCGTGTGTGTGCTTGTGTGTGTATGTGTGTGCGTGTGTAATTGTATAATGCTGCAATCTCTGTGTCTAGTTTTAGAAACATTTTGGTTATTTCTGTTTTAGACATTAGAAGCGTTGTTATGAGCACAATTTTCTAATGCTCTTCTATATTACAAATTTTTTGTTGTAATTTCTTTTTTATCATTTCTTCTAGGGCCGCTGTGCTGCTGTGTTGTATATATTTCAATGTTTGATATTGTTAGTTGCAACTGTAAAAACGAAGACACTTACAAACATGAAGCGTATAAGTTTCAAAAAAAAAAGGAAAAGGAAAAACAAAAATCCCAACAAAGGCTGCATATACACACTTATGTGTATGCATGCACAAGTGAAGATGCATGTGTGTGTATATTTGTATTTGCTGTTAGTAGAATTGGCCATTTGTGCATTTGTTATGCCTCACTGCGTTGCCTATTTGGCATGACGACACAAAAATGTACAGAAGGAATAGAAAAAAAAATACAACTACCAAAGAAATAAGTTAAAAAAAAGGAACAGAAGAAGAGAAATGGTACGTATTTTATTCCCATACTCAAGCAGCCATATCGTTTGCTAAACGTACTACGTACTGTGAGCAGCACTGGTGGCTCTGGCTTTGGGGAATTTTATTATCAGTCGTTTGCTATTTTTAAAAGATAATTTAACATTATATTTGCTTTTATTTTTTCTCCATTTTCTTTATTTCTAGTTTTGCTAAATGTGTGTAAAAAGTATAAGAAAAAAAGAACAAATAATTCTTCTCATAAGTGTGTGTATGTAGATTTTGCATTACCCTCATACACGTAGTTAAGAAACACACATGAACAGTTCCAGTTTTTTTTGTGTATTTATTTAAATTTATCTTTTTTCCTGAATGAGTGTGTAGAGGTTAGAGATGGCCCTTGAGAACCTGGTTAGCATGATCATGCGTGAATCATGTGCAATAACGCAAAATCATTGGCAATTGGCAGAAACTCTCACTCATAAGCATAAGCAAAATAAAATCTGTAATTATTGAGCGGAACGCAAGAAACTTTATTGTCAACATCGCGGGTAAGGCCGTTAATTTTTTCAATTTGTTGTACAGTTTTTACGTGAGTTTCTCTTGAGGGGGAATTTTTTTTATTTATACTTAACTTTTTTTGTACTAACTTGAGCTAAGAAAATATCTCGTACATAAGATTGCATGAGTAATTAATTTTTTTGTATGGTTCTACTAGTGAGAGAAAATTTTAGTCACGATACCATCTCTATATCTTGTATATTATAAATGTGTGTGTGTGTGTGTGTGTGTGTGTGTGCGTCTGAGTATCTGTGAGCAATTGAATGAATGTATATAAGCAGCTTTTTATTTTCGTATTTGTTTAAATTAGTTGTATTTTTCATGTTTTTCTTTTATTATTTTTGCCTTCCAAGTGAAAGTTTTCCATTAAATTAAAGCGTTCTTTTTTTTTTGTTGGTGTACTTAACTACCCTGCAGGAAATGCGAATAGTGAAATAGTAGTGATTTATTAGTGACATTGTCACTAGTACTACTGACCAAGTGTACCCCAGCCAATGTAATCATCTATTGACATTTAACATTAGCTTGTCATTGAAAATCCACCACTAGACTGTAGCAATACTGACTAAGTAGTTCTTTTGGGATCACATGGAGACATTGGCACCAACGATTCACTAGTAAATCTTAGGGGCTCTATTCTACAATATCGATATTTCCTCGCTTGATGTCAATAGTAAAATTGTAGTGATTTACTAGTGACATTGTCAATAGTATAACTGAATAGGTGTACCGCAGCCAATGTAATCGCCTATTGGCATATAACATAGGGTTGTCATTGAAAATCTACCAGTAGACTTAAGCACTATTCTTTTACGATCATATGGAGACATTTGAACTAAAAATTCACTAGTACATTTTAGTGACCCTCATATTCAATTTTATGAGGGTTAGGACAACAAACTTAAATACATACTTACATATGTGCGTAAGTTTTTACATTATTGCATAGCATAATAAAAAAGAATAACAAGCTATTGACGCGTTCATTGACAATGTCACCAGAAATACACTAGAACTGTTGTCTCTAACGTATCTCTACTGGCGCATAAAAGGAAAGTTGTCGACATTTCAACTAGTGCAATTGTCGCTAGAAAAAAGAGTGTTGAAATAGAGACATATGGTTCTAGGCTGACTAGAGGGTATTTCAATTTATATTGGTATGTGCGTAGTATATAAAGTATGTGTGTGTATGAGTTAACAGTCATTTATTTATATTCAGTTTTAAAGTATATTATTTGTTTAGTTTAGATTTGCAAATTTTAAATTTAATTTTAATGTTAATAAAAAACCCTAAGCGCCTCAATAATCAGATTTTTAATAAAAAAATACTTTACTGAATAAGTAAAATAGTACTAGTAATTTGGGATTATTAGTGCGTTAACAAATGTTAAACTTAAACTTAAATTTTAAGAATTCCTATATAAAAAACACTAATTATTAATAAAAAATGTTTGCTTATTAAGTGCTGAGCTAATACTTTTAATAAATTGAAAGAACCAAGACTTTTGTTACTTACTAATATTTGAAGTAGTTTTGGCGGCAGCGATAAGCGCGTTGACCAAGCCAACACACAAATATTTTCCTATTGTCTATACCAATACACACAATAACGTTAGTTAAATAATTAATAAAATACAATGACTACATTAAATTAAATTCATATTGTTTCAACTTAAAATAACTTTGATTCAATATGATCTTTCGTGCTGCTTCAGAAACAAAGTAACGTTGTTCCAAAATGAAATAACTTTGATTCAACACGATTTCTTCATTTTGATTTAACAGTACTGCAATGTTAAATTAACATGAAATGAAGTCATTACAAAAAGAAAAATTTTCCTTGAACATTACTGTAACTCATTTTGAATTAACATCAAACACATATGAAGACAACTCATTGCTGCACAATGTTAAATAAACCTTGTTTATGTAGATTTTAATGTGAAATTGTTCTGTGTGATCACAAACAATAGTTATTACATATTGCTTTTAATTCAAGGCAATAAAATTAATTTGTGTTTAAAAATGTGTAAGAAGCCATTGAAAAAATCGTAAATCATTTGCCCCAGGACCACTTAATTTTCGTTATTGTTGCATTATCTTAAATTAAAATGCCAAGAGAAGGAACATATTCATATTTATATGTATGGGAGCAATATTCTATTTATATTAAACATTTTTATTCTCTAAAGAACTTTATTTTAATCTTCTTAAACTGCAAACATTCTTAAGAAATACCCATTCGCCCACACATAAGCATCCAAGCATACAAGCAGGCAAAGTCTTTGATTTTCCCACAAATATGTTTGCACATACAAACACACACACAAACACACACACACGCACACAAGCTGACTATGTACATATATGCAAAAATTAATTCACACATACACAAGTTAGCAAATATAAATATGTATGTATGTTTTTTTAGTTTTCATTATGCACACATTTAACAACTTAACTGTAAAATACACACACTTACACACGCACACATACATGTATGTGTGTATATTCAAACAACTAAGTATCTATGCATTCATTAAAAGATACATACTCGCATTAATGTACGAGCGTACAAATATTTAAACTGTATAATAGATAGACGGACGTTAGAATAAACCAAATTGTTTGTGTTTTTAGTAGCAACATTATAATTGCATAAAGATCTTTAAAGCAAACACAAATCAGTATAAAGCAGAATTAAAAAAAAATATTATTAAGATAAAAGTAGCATTTATAGGTAGAAAAAAAAGCAAATATAAAATACATATTTATGTATATGTATGCATGGTTGTATGCTCAACATAAAGGAAGAAACACAAGACAAACTTAAGAGACATCTGTCAGGATTGTTATGGACAACAGGTTTTTCCCAGAATTGAACACATCCCAGCAAAAAATTTTCGAAATTTTGTAATGGGTAGTACTCTTTTAATGGCTTACAAAGTAATGACTGATACTTATTTATGTAATTATTTTATGTGCGTAATAATGACTGCCCTGTAATGAATCAAATAAGAACTTACTTATATCATTACGTTAAAGTACTTATTGTAGTGCTTTCCAGTTAATAGGGAAATATATCTAGAGAAAAATTTATTGATCGTGAAAACTATTTTAATTAGAAAAACTAGCAAATTAATTTAGAATAAGTTTAACGTTTATTAACGCACTAATAATCCCAAATTATTATTTTACTTAATTAGTAAAATAACTTTTTTATTAAAAATACATTTAAATTGATTATTGAGGGGTTTAGCTGGATCCTATGCGCATTTCACTGTTGCTAATGCAGATCATCAGGGAACCTTTACCCAAAAAAATTAATCTATAAAATTTTGCATATTTGTAAGCAAAAAATAACCCATTAAATTTTGAGTACTCTTAGGCAATCAGTAATATATTAACTTTTGCCTGTTTGTAGGCAAAAAGTATAGGTTACCACATACTTTTTGAACTTCTCAAACAAAAATAATGGGTTACTCAGTCAAATTGTAAGTACTTACGACTGAGGAGTACATACACTTTTTTGCATTCTAGTAGGCAAAGTTTTTTGCTGGGATGCAACTAAAAAATGGATTAAAAAACACAACCATTGAACAAATTACAAAAGAAGGAAAGAAATATATTTATACTTATATATTTAACATGACAAGTTGTATGTCTAACATACGAGTTTAAAATAATATATGCCAGCGTTTATAGAGTGTTGCAACAAGAAATGATTTTGAAAAATTTTGCTGCATGAAATATTATTTGCTCAATTCACAACCTATTGTGGGAGTCGTAGTTCGTACATGAGTTGTTGGTTATTTCAATAAAAACATTGTTTATAAACAAATCTTTACATAGAAAGTACCAACAACATTTGTACGAACTACGACTTCTACAATACATTGTGAGTTGAGCAATTATGACTGATTTTGTGTGCATATATTGGGGATGCTGATCTTAGATCAAAAGTCATATTGTTTGTATCATTAAAATTTGTTAGATATAGGAAACAAGACATTTTGAAGGAAAAAAATTTTTATTAAAACAGAATGAAAGAATTTCCTTTTAAAGAATTTTCTTGCTTGACTTGGTTGACAAAGGCTGTTTTTAATGCATGATGAAGGACAGTAGTCCATCATCATGTGAGCATTGCAGTGCTCTTGGTTCTGCTCCTTCATGCCTTGAATACCCTGATGGAGCAAATATTCTTGTTTTTTATTAAGATGCCCATGGGTTAATGCTAATATTATAAACACGCTGGTGGAAGTGAAGTATGAAGTATAATAAAACAAGGCTACTTTGTAAAGCCTCCTTGTTGTACGAAAAGAAAATCTATATCTGTAGACAAAAAAATTAATTTCAACTCTACAAAAACAAGATTAATTTAACATTTTTCGTTAGTGAGTTTCCTTCATGTATGTTCCATCTCAATTTAACATGATTTACAGTAACTTTGAAAGGAAATTTTTCGTTTAGCAAGAACTTGTAGAACATTTTCGAATTAAAGTAATTTTAATTTGAAACAACGTGAATTTAATGCAAAAATAACATGAAAAAGCATGTTGAATCAAGGTTATTTCAAGTTGAATCAACGTAAATTTAATACAAAAATAGCACAAAGAACCATGTTGAATCAAAGTTATTTCTAGTTGATACTAAAATAGCACAAAGAACCATTTTGAATCAAAATTGTTTTCAAATTGAAACAACGTAAATTTGATAATAAAATAAGACGAAGAACCATGATAAATCACAAATATTTCTAGTTTGAAGAAATCATAATAACACGAAGAACCATGTTGAAACAAAGTTATTTCAACTCGAAACAACATGAATATAGTTAGTTTAATTTTATTTATTATTAAATATCATGAAAATGTCTGTGTATTGTATGTAGTTTAATTGGGCTTCTTCGGCCAAGGCTTAAACTTGAACTCTTCGTGTGGTTATCAAAGCGTTTACCGTCATCTTCAGTAAAGAATGAAAATCTCTTTCTTTCTCTCTCTCTCTCTCTCTCAGGTGAGATCAGGTGATCTCAATTCGCCAGCTGACGATCAGCTCATAACTTCTCCTGTGTCAAATCAAAGAAAAACGTTTAGAAATATTCTGACAGCGGGAAATTTTACTTTAACAAGTATACAAGGCGAATATACAGAGTTGCAAATCGCGACCAACTGGTATTATTTCGCCTTGGTTTCTTGGGTTAAATGATTTCTATATCACAATTTTACAGCTAGAATCTCAATTTTTGTTTTATAGATGCCATGATGTCTAAATAATGCGTTGAGCTTTCGCTTAATTAAAAGGTTGTTGCATAATAGAAATATCGGGTTTGAAATGAGTTGTGCCACTTTCATTACTTGAAGAAGAGTTTTTTCAAAGTCATGATCATTTTGTGTAGATGAAGAAGCGTGCGGTCGATAGGATAAAACCATTTGAACCTGGTTTGGTTTCTGTTAAATCTTTTTATCTATCATGCAAAAATAACAATGATTTGTAAGTCCCCGGAAGATCATTGGTGTTTCATATTTCAAATGCGATCTTTTCTTATTTGTATTCTGGCTGTTACCCGGGAATGGCCAATAGCTGAATATAGCTCAAGAGCTAGAGCTTTTAGAAAGTAGAGTACACGAAAGAAATTTGGAATCAACTCTATAGTCGTTCAATATAACATAAAACAATGGTTAAGTTTTAGTTGCCTTGTGTTACTGATTACCTACTTTATTCTTACAGTCTTGCTAGACTTCTATAGAACTTCTTAAGTAGCTCGTTTTACACACAAACCTTTAATCAAACCCATTTAGTTTTATTGGGTTTGATTAGAAGTTTTATGTCTAAAACAAACTATTGAAAGATTTCAATACAAGTCTAATTCATACAAATACTGATCACCTACATACGAGTATAACTAATTATTAATACGAAACGAGCTTTCTAACTATTGCAATATTTTCAAAGCTTCTCCAATTGAAGTCAGAACTTAGTCAAAAAAGTCTTATAGCTAACAAAAATTATGGTCTTAGCGATCGTTAAAATTAGTTCTTTTAACTTTATATCACTTTTCGAAAACTCCTGTTCAAACATACATAAGTACGGACGGATACCGGGTATAAATAAAAATGTATTGTAGGTTTAAATTCATTTGCTAGTGAGTGTAAGAATATCTGTTTTAAAGTAAGCGATTATGTAGCTGGGGAATGTTGTGTTAAGAACATCAAGAAGACGGTTTTTGTTTTCTTAAACGACACAAAACACAAGAAACTGAGTTACAAGAAAGCTGGAACAAAAAAAAAAATATTCAACACACACAAACACAAAAAAACAAAGTAGTGACAGCACAGGACTACAAAGGCAAGAACAGTTAACCAACCAACGAACTGAATATGGTTCTGGCACTGGCACTGGCAGTAACACTGGCTCTGTCTCTAGCGCTAGCTCTTGGCTTTATTATAAACTATAAGTATTTTATAAAGAAGTGGGTAAACAGAAGTATAAAGTTA